>JADMLD010000314.1:2310000-3510000 GCA_017589585.1 Phylloscopus whistleri | reverse complement strand
CTCCAGAGACAGTGGAGGCAGAAAAAAAAAAAAAAGTATTTTCTAAATTAGACCCTTTGAAAATTGTTGTATTCTCTTGGTACTGTGACTTTCAGCTGTGGGGTTCATGGCAATTCCTGAACTCTCCTGGGTGGCCAGAATCTTGCACTGTTCAGAGCAGACTGGTGAGTTGTGCATTTTTCTTCTGTTTGCGTTTTTTGGGTGGAAGGCTGAGTGGTTTTCTTTTTGATGCAGAGCTCATTACAAGTATACATTGTCTCTATCATCTCCATGTACAATCTGCTCTTGTTTCTGTAGCTGTGTATTTGCCATGAAGACCCCAAGGGAAGGTAATCCAATGTAATTGTCCCTAAATTAAAGCTTGAAAAAAAGAGGCAATTAATGTAAAAATCTGTAGCTTTTGAATAGAGATACATGCAACTTGCTTTTGTGTGCTTTGGACAGTTGGGATTTTTATTTTGGGGTAGGGTGCTGTTTGAATCCATATCCCACTAAGGTGTAATTTCTGGATTTACTCTTAAGATGTTAACAAAGAGTTTATGAACAGAACTCATTCATGGAAAGAGGAAGGTTCAGCTATTCGAGGATTACACACTGTCAATTAAGACAAATAGTTATTGGCTGGTGGGAAGCTTGTGAGCAAGTAATTACAAGAGATGTTCCCTGTTGAACCACCACAAAGAATCCATCAGATTTCACCTGATGTGGATTAGGCTGCTAAATTGAGTTGCATCATTTATACCTTTCTCCACCAAGGGCTCTTGCACTTTTTCAATTTTGTTTGCTTTTGCAGGTGGGGAAGAAATTTTCTTTTTTAAAAAGTCATTTAAGTCATTATGAACTGAACTGAGAAAATTGCATGGAATCCAAGTTCCTACTTAACACCTGGTTGGAGGCTGGGCTGCCCATGCATGGCTAGGAAATGCCATTTGCTCCCATCTCCTGTAGACCAGAGCAAGGGCTGAAGAATAATCAAGATGTGGTAATTGCCTCTTTCCAGTTAATTACTTACTATGTAGCACAAGGCTGGCAGTCCAGGGAAGGCAATTCCAAGAGAGGGACCATAGGTGGGTCAAACCAGGCAATGACTTGCTAAAAATCCCTGCCAAAGTTGTTTATTTTTGTCTGCTGTTCACAGAGAAAAGGTGCAAGTAGAGTTTTGAATCTGCACTGTGAAGATAGAAGTTTTCACTCCACACATCTCTATTTCCACAACCAGATGCATTAAAATGATTTTATATTTTTAAAATAAAAAAAAGTAAGAGAAATATTTGAACTATTCAAGACACACCAGTCAGAAAAGTCACTGACAGTGCAAAATTGTGGGTTTTTTCCACGCTCTGACACAATTTTTTCTATTTAGATAAAAAAATCACTGGCCATAGAATTTAGACATAAGCATGTCAACAAACATTATCAATCCCATAGAAAAGAGAAGATATGATGGCATTAAATACTTCAGCACAAATGTTATTTCTTCAGTGTTCATTTTTGTGACTATAAATGGAAGTAAAAATGAACTTATGTGTATTCATGTTGTGGAATAAATGGAGTAAATATTAAAAACTGGAATTTTAAAAAGCAGAGACAAAAAAATCGAGTGACAGTAAATGGATACCTCTGGGCCCAAATGGGTTAAAAGTAATTTATTTTTGTTTGCAGTTGCAAGTTAAAACCCAGACACTACCAGGCACTATTCTAAGTGACTGTTCCTTTACACATCTCACACCATATATGAACACAACATGCAGGAGAAGGAAATGTATAATTATATGGTCAGGTTAAGGAGAAGTCTTAGGCCAGACTGGAGCCTGTATAATTTTTTTTCATTTTTAATCAGTGTTTAGAGCTTTGGGGACGATATAGAGAAGAGAAACGCAGGCAGAGACTTGCAGCACACCTCTTGGCTTCAAAGGGCTGCTGTATTTTCCATAGATATCTTGGATTTTGCTTTAGTGAAGAGCAAGTCAGCTGTGTAATCAATCCATGAAGCTGATTCAGTTTCCCTGTGGTTGGTTCATTCTCTGCCTGTACTGACAGGAGCAGTGAGAATAGTGAAGATGGGCTGGATTCAGGGTATGTTTACCCAGATTGCTGAGGCTGTTGATCTTTAATGGCCTAATAATAAAGTTTTAATTGTTTCTGGCTACTAACTAGTTTCTCTGTGGTCGTTTGGGGTTTTTTCCCTTTTTTCTGTTTTTTGTTTTGTTTTGTTTTGGGTTTTTTGTTTGTTTTTGTTTTGTTTTTGTTTGTTTTTTGTTTGTTTGTTTTCGGTTGGTTTGTTTGTTTGTTTGGGGTTTTTTGGTTTGGTTTTGTTTTGTTGGGTTTTTTTGTTTTGTTTCGTTTGTTTGGTTTGGTGTTTTGTTTTGTTGGGGGTTTTTTGTTGTTGTTGTTTTGTTTTTTTTAAGGGCAAGTTTGTTTGTACCTGGGCTGCAAGGATGCCAGGTCAAACTGTGGTGTCTTGTTAGATGCAGATTTTTTTTTGCATAGTGCCTGATTAGGAACACATGAATAAGGACAAATACAGAATTCCCCTGTTCTGTTAAGTAGATGCTTTTGCCATAAATCTGTTTCAGGAACATTATTCTGAACTCTATGGACCATATAATACTGGATTATTTGCATGGTATACAAAATACCTGGATTTTTCTTTACAAGACAGAAATCCTGTGGGCTGGATCAACATGTCACCTTTGATTTAAAGGGGTGATTTTCTAGAAAGAAAACTTACAGGATGATCCATCTGTGTAGGCATATTTTGTGTCTAATAATGCAGTACAGTATCAATATATCTGATTTTTAGTGAGGATGAGCTGTATTTTGTGTTTGGGCTAATCTATAAACATATATATCTTTTCTGTCTAAGCTGTCCTGTTTACTCTGGGAGGTTGAGTTGCATAAATGCAGTGCAGTGGATCCACCAGCAAGCCATACTGAAGGTTTGTGGCTTCCAGTTTGTTTGGGTTGGTTTGTTTGTTTTAATTTCTGTTCTTTTATTGCCTAGGTAAACTGATGCAATTTGATTGAGCTGTAGAAACACCCAGAACTGAAAGGTACCACACGTTGGATAACTGAGAAATGAGGTTGTTCCTACCTTTGAGTGACATTTGTTTAGGTTTCATTACCATGTTTCCAGGGCTTTTCCTGTGGTTTTGGGAGCCTAGGTTGATTTTGCTTCTGGAGAAGCTGAAACCAGAGCCTTGCTACAGAGGGATCTGCCACACTGATGATTAAATTTAAGGCACTCTGACACTGTCCTAGGATGCTGAACCACCCCAGCTCTTCCCTCCCCACATTTTGTTGAGTACATTAAAAGATAACCAAAAATGTTTTCTCAACATGTGATAGCCATATCTCCATTTACTGTAGATATTTACATTTTAAAAGTATTTTTTATGTATCAGGTGACTTTTCTTCCCCCTCCCCACAAGCTATATTGTAAAGTGAATTTAGGTATAACATGAGTATGTCATCAGTGTGTTGGTCACGTTTTGGGTTTTTTTTTAATTAAAACCTTAGTCAGTCAGAGGCATCTCATGCTCATTAGGCATCTTACATGTCATTAATTTATAAAGAAAATACCACATGTATTAAAATGTAGTTCTGGTTAATGCATAACAACTAAAATTATTAATGTCTTTTTGTGATAGTTACTTTTCAAACCTCTTTCTCTGTGGAAATCTGCAGCAGCTGAAATAGCAGCACACTGTGAAGTACAATATCTATCAGAAGTTACTGAGGACATGCCACAACAATGACAAATATTTGTGATAAAGCTCCACCATCTCTGTTTCTGCTTCAGCAAAGCAGGAAAACATCTGTACAGTGCTTTCGGTGCATTTATTTAGATGTGTATGAGAGCAGAGTGCTTTGCACATGGCTAGATACAAATGCATTTAGGGAAAACATGAAAGATGAAACTTGGACTGCAGTTTGGTAGAAAATAGGTTGATGGTGAAGTATGCAGATGAGGAAGAAAATTCAAAATTCACTCTATTCAAGAATGTTGCCATCATAGTTCACTCTGTGAGGTGTAAATTCAGTTCAGATTGAAGCTAACAGATATAGCGATGTAAAAAGATACAGAGAAAAACCCAGCTTCTTCCAGGCTGCATCCCATTAGTAGCAAGTAGAATACAGAATATCCTGTCCTATTTGTGTAACCCCTTGGATTGTTTCAAAATTTTTCTCTGTGACTTTGACCAGGCTCTGTTCTGTACATTGTGGTGGAGATGTTTGTAACATCGGCACTGACTTCAGCAGTCCAAGTGACGTCTCTTGGCTCCTGTTTGGAGATAAAACATTGTTCCAGCCACTCACTTGGAACCAGGAGATTGCTTCTGCAAAAACAGGCCATCAGCATTTATTAGCATGGCATTCTTCACAAGCCTAAGACAAATGAAACATTTAAAAGGAGTGGAGCGTGTTGGGTTGTTGGTTCCCGTTTCTCCTGAGAGGGAGAGGATGCTTTTCTCTTTGGCTTGCACATGTATATATGTGCTTCCATCTACGTGCAGACCATGTAAAACTTAACGTTTACAAACCAAGGTTTTCTTGTTAGTGGGTTTTACTAACTCAGAATTGTACCATTGTTACATTTGAGCACTTTGAGGTTGAGCGTGGTTTTGAAATTAACGGTGCATAAATTTTGGAAAGGAAGCGAAGGGAGTTTATTGCCTTAATTGCAGTGTAATGTTCATATTAAATATATTTATATTTTAAAATTCCAATTTTAAGGAGATTTTAATAGAAGCTGGAGCTGATGAGGCAGAGCAATGCAAAAAGGCTGTTCCAGATGGCATTCATCCAGAGGGACACATTTGTGTATTGACAACGGTGGAAATATATGAAAAAAGAAATAAGCAGCGAGTATGAGACTAGTGAAGAGAATCCGAGTGAGAATAGTCCAGGATTCAATCTGTTGTTGCAAGGAAAGGAGTAGCAGTATTCTCTACATGCTGTAATGTGATCCCAGGGAAAGACACTGAAAATAGTATTTCAGTCAAGCAGTAGGGGAGTGGAGGAGTGAGTCAGCAGGACAGTTGTAGCTGAAATTCCAGAGTGGGAGAATAAAGTTTTGCAAAAATGGGAGAAAAGAGGGAAGACCATTTTATAGTGAAGGCCAGTCTTGAGGTGATGATAGAGATCTAAAGTTCATTTTTATGAATTAAAAACCAAAAAGACTACCTTGTGTAGGGCTTTAGTTACTCTCATGGGTAATTTGGCGAACCAGGGATCTAATCTGGCATAGTGGTGATTCTTACTTGTGTCAGAGGACACTTTTCTTCAAGGGAACCTCTCTGTGAAACAAAATGTTTACATTTGAATAACTGCATGCAGTTCCAAAATTAATTGAAAGAAATATAAAAATATATATTCAGCGTTTAAAGTCTTTCTCATTCCTTTTTAATGTTGTTTAACGTGACGCCACCAATTCTAGGAAATACCTTATAACTAGCTCAGGCAAAGGTTAGAACTAAATATTGTGTCAAGGAAAGCAGGCTTTTTAGTTAAAAGCAAATGCCAGCTGCTGCCTTTGATTTTAGAGGAGAGCTTTTCTTGCTAAATGCCTCATTATAGTGTTGTGTATCTGCTCCCCTTCCATGCAACGTCTGTTCAGGCTCCTTATTCTGAAGTTCCTTTAGAATTTATTATTTAGTTTCAAGCCCAGTTCTATTTGGATATTTTGCTTTAGGTATTAATTTCTTTCTCATGGGCTTATTTTCCTTTGTGCTGTAGAGAGTCTTCAGTGTCATGCCATAGGCACAGAGCACCAAGGGAGGCATTTTTTCACCTCCCCAGATACCAACCAAGCAAAGGCTCCCTGGGAGGACTCCAGGGAGCATGGAGAGTTTCATAAATTGCAGATTAATTAAGAATTGCCCTGCTTGGGAAAATAGATGTGCTGCCTTGTACTTCATAGTTTCCATCTGCTGTCTGCTATCCAACAGGGCAGCATCCTCAGGCTGACTCTGCTGCCCAGGGTATTGGCCTCTGCTTGGCTGACCAATTGTCCTTTGCAATTCAGATTAAAGGAGTACATGGAGTTTTTTTGTAGCCACCTTCTGCAAGTAATAGAGTTTTGTTTTTCTTCTACAGTGGAAAGCAGGTTGACTTTGTTAAGTTGAAAACTTAAAAGAGTAAATGCAGTGAATTAAAGTCTGCTCTTTGTAACTTGGAACTTAAAAAATACTGGAGCTATTTTTTTTACTCTGCTAGAAAGAGTAACAGTTATGCCCCTTATGAAGTTAAAGGAAGTTTGTTTTATAATGAAACTTGTTATGAGATGGTAGGGACATGGCTCAGTGGCTGTATCATTGCCATCTTATCAACTTTCAGAAAGTGCTATTCATCCATCAGCTGCTGATTCATTTTCCCTTATTAAAATCACACACAATGCAAAAAAGACACTGATACATTAAACAAAAAATCTGCTGTGAGAGTGCTTTTCTTCAATCAGAAAATTGTGCTTTGTGTTATCCTAACTTATTGTAGTATATATTATATAGTATTCCTGATTTTTCTAGCACTTTTTTAGTATGAGAGATATGAAATGCAGCAAGATTTAGTTGCACAGTTTTTGCAGAGAACAGCAGGGAGCTGTTTGAGGAACCATTCTGAGCTGCAAGGCAACGTGTGAACTTCATGCATTGAGGTTTTGAAGGGGAAATTTTTCAAGGGCACAAAGGGAAGGGAAGGTGCCCAACTGCTCTGCCATCAAAGGGCTCTGGTTGAATGATGTGGGAGGGTTGCAGGTACTGCCCCAAGTCCCGCATGGGCAGGGAAATTATTTCAGCTCCACTTGGGAACCCCAGGGCTGCTGGTGGAGCAGACATGGGAAGGAAAAAGGAGGTTAAGAGGCAGTATCCAGTATTAGTGGAGAAAAAAACCAAAGGAAAATATTTTTGTTGATATTTGCTTAAACTGAACTGTTTCTTATAGGAGGATGTCTCCTCTGTCATGGCATGTTGGATATGGCTTTTGGTTTACACTGATGTAAGCTGCAGGGTCTAAATTATTATTGCTTCATTGTACAACAAAGATGGAGCTGCCCTCTGAAAAGAACCTGCTAATGCAAGCTTGTAATTTCAATTTTTCATGCATTTTTCGTTCTGTGTTTCACTAAAAATCTAATCTACCCAATCATTGCTTTAGGCTAATAGCCTGTAATACAGTATAGTGTCAAAAATGTCAAACTTAATGAAAAAAAAAAGGGGAAGAATCATAAATGTTCGCTGAAACCACTCCTTTGAATATTTTTTTCCAGTAGATCTAGGTTTTGTCAAATGTGTACTAATCAAATCTGAAATAAAAAGGGAAAGCTGTTCAGCCATGAGACTCTTCCATGGCTAAGGTATGAGTTCAAGCTATAAATCTCTTAAATATATTTTTGAGAAATCATTGACATGAAACATAGTAGAAGGTTTTATGCTATGCGTGTCTGATATGTTTTGCTGTATCCTTGTTGAGACTTCTACTTGACCTTTTTAAAATGAAAACCTGAAATTTTTCGCCATCTGTTGGGCAAGGTACTCGAGTTCTTTGCTTTGAAAACACTTTAAAATTTCTGTTAGAAATTTAGAAGGAGAGAAGGAGTAGATTCTACAGTATTCATGCTACTTAATTGCAACGAATAGTTTAATTACCCGACTCGGCCATGTATGACAAACCCCTGAAATCTCTGAGGTGCTGTGATGGTCCATGTGAGATGAAACACCTGCATGCCAATAGTTGGGTCGATTTGCATAGCTCCCTTAAACAGGGAGGCCATGGAAAATCAGCAGCAGTGATTTACCAAGTCTTTGTGTTCATTGCTGTCCTTCCATCTCTCCCATTAATATTTGTTTTGTTTTTCTCCTTCATGCTACAGCAGTAATGCTGATGATGCAACCCCAGACAGTCATTTCTGTGTAATAGCTTTGGGCATGAAATGCTTGATTTGCACTCCTGAGCAGCTACCATGGGCTCTGCGCCCCAGGTCTGGATGGATGAGGCATCAAGGAAATGAGGAATTTTCATAAACTTAAGGGTGGAGGGTGTAATGCACATAGTAAAAAAAGGAATAGAGTGAATGAGTAATGCCACCACAGTGCAACTGAAAACAGGAGTAAGAAATTTTTTGCTCAAATTAAGAGATTTATTTGGTTCAGCTCTTGGAGAAAAATAAGCACGAGTGTAATACCAAAAATGGAAACAGAATATTCTTAGTCTACCCTACCATTATCTAAACTCTTAAAAAAAAAAAAAAAAGGCAAACAAAACCAAAAACAAAAAAAAAAAAAAAAAAAAAAAAAAAAAAAAAAAAAAAAAAAAAAAAAACAAAACAAAACAAAAAAAAAAAAACCAAAAAAAAAACAACAAAAAAACCCCACCAAAACCCACAAACAACAACAAAAAAACCCCAACCAAAACAAAACAAAAAAACCCTAAGCAAAAAGACCCAGACTGTACAAATAAATAAAGAATAACTTTTTATCTTCTGGACAAGGGCTATCTGGACTCATGGCAGCTTTCTCCTTAGTTATTTAGGTAGTAAGTGCAGAAAAGATTATTATATGCCAATATATTAAATATTCTACTTTTGAAAACTCTCAGAAAGGTCAAGAATTATAGCATTGACAGTTCTGGTTTTTCTTTCATTTGGAATTTCACAACTTCCTCCCCCTTCCCCTTTCTGCATATGTGTTCAAGAGATTTTAAAAGTTTCTTTTAAATCCTCTGTAATGGTCTTAGCTAATACAATAAATGTCAAGTATCTTTGCAAAAGTTCTGAAAAACTTGTGTCACAGAATGAATCTGAGGCTGAGCAATTTGAATCTTTTTTTTTTTTTGTCCATGTAACTGAAACTTCAGTGGAAAAAAAATCTATAAATAAAAATTAAATTTGCTGTTGCACTACATAAAATAATTTGAACTTGGTGAAAATTAGTCCATGTGCAGAGGAAAGAACACCTGTCATTTTGCTTGTGGGTCAGAAATAAGGCATGATAACTGAATGTGGTAGTAAAATATATTACTGCCTTCATGCTACTCTACTCCTATACCAAAAGATTGCAAAATGTGCTGTATGCCCAAAATGCCCAAATCAGCATTCAGCAAAATCTAGCTATATTTGCCCTGTTGTTTTGAATTGTTTTTGCCAAAAAATAAAGGGTGTATTTGGAAGAACAGAAATAAGTGAAAGTCTTCAGTATATAAATTCAAGCCATGGGAGTAACACAGTACATAGACACCAGTAATGCCGGTATTCTCCACTGATGGCATTTCCAAATACACTTTGGTTTTTATTTAACAAGGCCTGAACATTACTCTATTTTCACTTTACTTGGAAGCAATATCCAGATTTTGGTCTTGAGCTTTGTTTATGAGCTTATCTCCACCCCCCATGCCCGTCATTAGTTCATCACTAATTGGGAGAGTTGTGAAAAAGTCAGTGATGAGGTTATTCTTAACCATCTGCCCAAAGTGTCTCTTCCCTGGAAGTTCACACGTGCATGCACCGAGACACACACCACAGGGTCACTGTCCTTCTATAACAAGCTACTTAGGCACAACTGAATGAACAGGATTAACTGCATTTCTCTGCAGACATTTATTTATGCTTGAAGTTAGATGCAATCTCAACTCCTATCTTTATGAATTTAATTCAGTACTACTGGGTTTCCACAGTGAAAAGTTTTTGTTTGCTTTAAAACAGAGCTGGCTGCATTTTCTGTAATTTTAAAAATGTTCTTGTTTGGTTAAAGGGCACATTTGTGAGTAGGAGTTTAGGGGGATTATTGTTCCAACAGTGTTGCTTTATCATGTGAAGGTATCCCACCTTCTTAGCCAACAGGCATTCACCTGTTAAATAACTAAGTTTATAGTCAGTAACCTACCAAGTAAATTGCCTGATTTTCAGTTTTAATGGCAGATTTCCCTTTAGCCTTTGCTGGAAAGGAAGGGGGTTGATGGAATAATTTCTACGTCTTTCAGTATATTCAGTGCTTAGCAGCGTTACTCAGATACCACATTACAGCATTACTTATCAAAATGTTACATTCATTAAGAAATACTTAATAAATTCTTTTGACTTCAGGGAAAGTCAGGGTGACTCAGCATCTGTGGCAAATTCGCTTTAAAACGTGCTTATGGCTGTGTATTTATGTGTATGGGATGTCAGAAGCCCAATGTTTGCCAAATCCATGAATCATTAGGTGATGGTATTTTCACCTATTTTCTACTAATCAGGACATGAGCATTTCTACATGAAGTGCATCTTTTAAGTGAAATCAATATACCAAAGTATTTTATAGAATACCAAAGAAGGAAAAAATAAAAAAGAAGAATTGGTTACTGTGGGGTTTTTAGGTTGTTGTTGTGTTTGTTTGTTTGAGAAATTGTGGTCTAAAATGGTCTCTTTCCAATACAGTACTTTGTAGCAGGAATGGGAAAAAATATTGAAAGATCTGGGAGGTTCATATTTTGACTAAGCCAAAACCTTTATGTTTTTCTTAATAACAACAACAACAAAAACCCCCAAACTGTTTCCCATGTCATTATCCTGACCTTGGTAAAGGAAGAAAAGAAGCCAAAACTGCCACAACAAACCAGTGTAAATAAAAAGGAATTCGATCCTAAATCAAAATTTTAATATTATACTTTGAAGACTTATCTTTGAAAACACAAGTTTAAGAAAACTTCAAAAGGAAGTTTTATTTTAAAAATGCATTTGTCATTTTTCTTTTGTTGGTATAAAAAGTTGATATGAAAGGTTAAAAGCAAGGGGTAACTTTCTGTTTATTAACGATAACTTAATTCTCATCAGGATTATCTTAATGTCAGGAGGCAAATATAGTTATCACTGAATTCCTGTCTGTACAGTTCTTGAAGAGTGTTGATGCTCTTCAGTTTATTCATAGTCCTTTCTAGTTCTTCATGGAATTTCTTTCAAGTATAATCAATGTGTATATGATGACACCATACACAAATCTGTTGCCATGTAGAAAAAACTTGAAAATAGAAATAACTCAGTCTTTAAATTTTCCACAGCTGTGAACAGGGGTAACAGAACAATTAAACTGTGGCATCAAGAGTGTATCCAACAAAGGAATCAATCAAAAGTTGATCAGCACAAATATGTTTGTATGTATATTGTCAGTGTTTCAACTGAAAAATGAAACTTTGTATATATCATTACCCTAGGAGGGCATTTTTGTGCTGCAACCATTGTGTTGTTGGGAAGAACATCTGAAATTAACTTGGCAGGTGTGGAAGTATTCAACACCTGAGCTAAGAAAATAATTTTCTTTCTCAACTTAAAAAAACAACAAACAAACAACAAAACAAACAAATAAACCCCACCCAAGGAAACAATAAAAAAAAAAGAAAAACAAGCAAAGTCAAAACAGTTGGTGTTATGGTTGCATAAAGCACTAATTAATTTTCCTTTTAAATATGGACTCAAATGCAGCTTGAGAATGTCTTCAGTCATTTTTCTGAAATCATTGTTGCAAAGACATAAATATTTCCTACTGGTTCTTCTGTTGAAAAATAATTTTGAGTTAATTTCATACAGAAGGGTGGGCTTTATTCTTAGATCTGAATTAAGTTTCAGCCTGAAGAGGAGGGAAGTTAATTTACTGTCTAAAGTACAAGATACAGAATGTAGACTTAGTTTTTTTTTTGTTGTTGTTGTTGTTTTTTAATATCAGCTTACATGATATGGTGTGACTTGCTAGTCATGCCAACAAGATGCCATTTATAGGTATTTAGATACTAAAATCTTGGTAGAGAACTATATAATTTCAAGAACAAAGGCTCATAAGTGCTGTGGCATGTTCTTTTCACTATGTACGATGCATAAAATGTCAAATTATAAAATTAAATGTATTATAAAGTATATGTTATGAAGTACAAATTATAAATATACCCTTTTGACATAAAAGTATCATGATGTGGGTCTGTTCTGGAGGAGATAGGAGTGATGAACTTTTTATTTGGTTCAGTGGTGATCACTGAGTGGGAGATGAGGTGAGGGTAAGATGCTGCAATGCCTTTGTGTGTTTTGGGGTGTTGGAGAGACTTGGTTGAGGTGTCCTCAGCCTTGGATCAATTGAGTTATTCTCCTGCAAAAGTGTTGGCAGAAAATGAGTTTAAAGACAGGCTGAGATGTGTTACATGAAATTGCAAGTAATTTTACCACTAATTAAATAATTATGAAATCCAGTGGTTTTGAAATTCTGTTCTTCTGTTGATTTCACGAACATTGGTGAGATACTATGTTTAAAAAAAAAAACAAACCTGGAAACCAAACCCCAATATATTCAGGTGCTTTTCACCTTTAACTATAAACTATTTTGTAAGCTGAGGGATTAAGACAAAAAAATTCTTTATTTCTCTCAGGTCTCCATTTGTATGATCTAAAAGAGAAATCATTATACATTTATTATAACTGTGAAGAGGCATTAAACTAACCAGTAATCTCTCTCTTCCATTACAGTAATTTTTTTTTTCTTTCAGCTGGGTTTAAAACTGAAATTTAATTTTTTAATAAGCAAATATATACTTTTTATAAAGATTTGTAATTTTTGGGGGTGCTGTTGTGTTTGATGCAATGTATTTCAAGCCATTTTGAGAAGCTTGGGGTTTTTAAATTTTTTTTCTTCAGACAGTGCTTTCAAAAATACGTTACATGCCCAAATGCACATAAGAAATGGATGAGAAATATTTTTACTTTTTAATGAGAATGAGCTGTGAAATATTTATAGTTAAAGTTTTTATACCAGACATGCACAATGTGGGTGATTTTTTTGGTTTTTTTTTTACTGTTATCAATTATGTAATGCAATAAATTTTTGGTGTCAGTAATTATAAAAGACCAGACATCATTAGATTGACAAAAATGGCAAACTACAGGCTTTGGGAAATCTTCAGTTCTGGGGGGAAAGATCATCTTTACAAGGAACTAGAACTTGTTCTGGGAAGAATGATCCAATTGTTTCTTCTCTTCTGAACTGCCACTGTTTGATAGTTTGGATGATCTTAAGAAATTAAGAGTCTGTATATACAGCATTAGAATTAGGGAAAGAAATAATGTGACAATATTAGAAAGCCAGTTGATTGGGGGTTGTGTGTGGGGGGGAAATCTTAGATTAAGTGAAGAAACTGAGGATTTTTGTCATAGTCTCAATTTTATTCAGTCAGCTTCCCAAGTCTGGTATGTCATTGCTTCCCAGGTGTTACTATTTATTTATATATTGTTTTATAAGCATAAGGGCTATGTAAAAGTTTCCTGAGGATCAAGCTGACACACAGAGAAAGAATAAGTAGACTATAGGATAAATAAACATTTTACATGCTCTAACATTATAAACAAAATCTGTGTTTCTGTAATACATCTGTGAACCTGAATAGTCAGAACAGCATTGAATCGTTGAGGCTCATTTTTTTTTTCCTCGTAACAGCACCATGGTTTTTATGAATTCTCATTTTCTCTGTGACTAATGCATGCACTGGTCATTCTTTTTTTGAGATTGAGCAGAGAGAGAAAGGGAATTGCTGGGATAGAAAAAAATGAAAGATGTTAAGAAAAATATGTGGAATTTCAGGGCTATAGAACAGCCTCTCTAAATTCCAGGAAGATTAAAGTTGAAAAAGAAGTATAAATCCTAATCAGGTTTTATCCCAACATTTCCTGTCTACGGTAAAGTACTGAGAAGCATTTCAAAATGATGTTTTAGTTTTGTGGCTGCCCTCTAGTCTCCTAAAGATGAATCATGAACATTTGTGGCTCTTGCTAAAATTAAAGCATTGGTGCTGTTTTGTTCAAGAAAGAAATAGTTTGTGCATTTTCTTCTGGTTGTAGATAGTTTAGAAATAGCATGTTCAGGCTCCATTCTTCCTGTACCTCAAGTTTGCTTATAAAAAAGAGTACAGAGCAATTTTAAACAACAAACTCATAAAATCTGTTGTACGCTTTTTGTACTCTGTCTTTACCTCCTGTTTTCTTTTTTGTGTGTTTGCTCTTTTCCTCCCGCATATCCTACAGGTCAAGCTACATTAGAGTGTCTGCTAGGAAACATCAAGAGGAAAATCCTGAATGCTTGTTGAGTCAGATTAAAGATTGTTTCTGTGGGGCTGCAGTAGCCTCGGGTCAGCTCCTCCTGATGAGATTTCTGGGATGGTTCTGAGCTCACCACGTCCTCTCATTAAACCCGCTGTGCTGCCACGGTGTCACGGGCAGAATCAAAATGTGGGTGTGCCAGAGCCACCACAGCTGGTTTTTGTTTGAAATTCACCATTCAGCTGACCCTGGGCTTCACTCCTGCCCTCATGAGGTGTCTGGGCAGCGTTGACAGGGCACCACACAGGCTTTGGCCACTGGGTTGGCTTGGCAAGGAGTTGCTTGCTCTAGCTCCCGGATGGAGCAGCTTTATCTTGTTTTAGCTGACAACTTTCTCTGTGCTTGCATGATCAGAGTAATTAATTGGGTGCCCGCTTCAAGAGTTTCAAGACTCTCTCTTGGAGTTTAGCTATTTTAAAATTTGAGAGCTAGCAGAGGGACAAAATACCAGCAGAAAGTGGTGTGGTTACTGCTCTGAGTACCACATCAGTTGTCATCGCCATCATCATCTGGTAGTATGTGGTTTCCAGGTTTTGTGAAAGCATTTTCATGTGGGGTACTAAAGTCAGCACCACTGAACTGCAGTAAGATGTAACTCTAACAGAAGGGTATATGATAATATATTTAATTATGCCAGTAGTGTTATCTGTAAGAGAACTCATGAGAAATCTTGTTTTCTAGGTACTTTTTTTTTTTAATGTAAAGGTTATTTCTGAAATGAAATTTCATAATTTTTAAACCAGGGATAGCCACTTTGTAGAACTAGCAGGGTATACAGAGTGAATTTTTACATCAGAGTAAAAAATGTGTCTCCTTTTAGTAGCTATCTTCATAAAATAAAATTCAGTACTTGAACCATTCTAGTTTTAAACTACACCCACTCAACCTATGCCCCGTAACCTGATAAATTATTTTATGTGGGGGTTTTCTGGCTAGGGTTTTTTGGGTTTGGTTGGGTTTTTTTTGTGGTTTTTTTTTTGTTTGTTTGTTTTGTTTTGTTGTTGTTGTTTTGTTTTTTTGGGGTTTTTTTGAGTGGGGGCATGTTTGTGTCCTTTGTGGGGGAAGATTTTTAAGCTTATAAAATATATCTTAAGTCAGTTTTGCATAAGAAGGAAATTTTAACTGTAAGAAATGTGGGGTACACAGTAACCTGCAAGTCTTGACAGAATTAAATCAGCTGTCTGGCTGACATTCATAGTGAGCATTAACATTTCTGTTTGCTGTGAAATGATTGTGCTACTTGCAGAAAAGGAATTGTACTGTTTGCATCTCAAAATGCAATACAGCACATATTGTAGTGCTAAGCTATGTTTGTTTTTCATTCCAAAATTTGACATGGAAAGCATTCGTAATAGTTAAGCATCAGAACGTTTACGGAGGCTGCACGTTCAGATCTTGTCTTTTCTCAGTAGGCTGGCATCAATTGAAAATCCCGTAGATATCTGTCAAAATGAAACTTTCAGGGACCTGAGTCATTATCAGACAAGAATCTTTATAGCCTTTGGATAGTTAGCAGTCTTTTGGATCTGCAGTCTTAGTTTTACGTTACTCAATATCATAAATATATTATTTAACATATGCTAAACAATCATTTTTCTACATTAATTCCTTGCTCTCCCCAGCTTCTTGTTTTCTCTGAAAACAAAGCATTGCAGGGAAATTTCTTGAGACAAAACAAAATAACTGTTTGGGAGAAGTGATGCCAGGTAAGGCCAAAAGTGTCTTCAGGCTAACAGTATTGATTAGCATTTTTAGAGTTTGATAGATAATAGCTAAACTTTTTTTTTTTTTTAAGCACAAATCCTCTGATTTAACATGACAGCCACATTATTAATTAACAGAAATTGGAATGAGTGACTTCAACTAACTGCTAGATGCATAATTTTATTAATTTATATACAGTATAAATAGTTCTGGGTGTATGCCAAAGGAATTAATAATCATAGGAATAATATCAGGGAACATCCATATCAAGGAGACATGGTAATACTTTATTACAGCATTGGAATTAATGTGAAAAATTAACATCCTCATTGTATGCTATGTTTATTATAATTTAGAGAGAAACTGATAGTGCTACAGAGCTGGAATTAGGAGACTGCAAGTCTGGAAAGCAGACAGAAATTTAAAGGTTGCCTTTCACTTTGCAATTGTGTAATATGTGTAGTGGAAGGAAGCCTATGTTCTTTGGGTGGATGCCTGATGATTAAAAAAGAAAAAACCAAGCCCAAACCAAAAGCCAAACCCAAACCTGCTATGAATGACCTGTGTTTTCCCGTATGGAGCTCCTACATCTCTCATAAGTTTGTGAGTATTGGGGAAGAAAGTTAATATTTTGCCACACATGCTTAGCTGATAATTATGCTAATAATATTTGTTTTTTAGCTGGGGAAGATTAGCATATTTTTGTTGTGTTTTGCATTCTCTGATGTTTGAATCTGTGACACTTGAATATTCTAATGAGTTATGGTTGTTAATTTCTGTTGTCCAGATTTAAATAACTCACTTTTGAAGTACTTTGCCCATTTAGTTATTACTTCTTCAAGTAGGCTTTATGTCGAAACAGGACATGTTGAAGGCAGACATCACCTGGGGTTCTACTCTGTGTTTGGTTATATTAAATCATTATTTTGCTCTCCTTTGATGGTGCACAACAACTTTTCATGTTCTGATTTTGTCTGCTCTGCCTCTGGGCTCTCTAATACGGCCACACCAGAGGCCAGGCAATAGAGTTGAGACCATATATTAAAGTTGTGTTTTGTCAGCATCACAAATAATGGCAAATAATGGCTGCCAGAGCAGTCCTGGGAGGGTTATGAACTATCTGTGGTCAGAACAAAGTCAGCACATGATGATATATGGAAAATATACTTTTTAAAAGTCACATGCATATTACTTTTCCAGGTGTTATCTAACAGGGTGGATGGGTGAGATTTCTTTGGAAGAAAGTACTTTGAAGTTTTTATATTGAGTTTCTAAGAAATTGCCGTTGCAAGGCACCTATGCAATCTTCTTCTTTGTGAAAGACTGAGAAATCCACCCTTATTAGGCAGATTTTCTTTTTCAAATGCCATTTCTTCTGTAGAACATGACTTTTACCTTTTTTCCTATTATGCTGTGGTTTTACTGTGCCTTTTTATGAATTTTAGTGTCTCTCTATAGCTTAATTACTTTTGTTTCAGCCATGTTTAGTGCTGTATTTTAACTGCACTATTTCCTTAGTATTAATTAAATCCTTGCGTGAAGTGTAATTGCAGCAGTTTTATGTGAAGTTTGTGGGTTTCCAAGAGTAGCAAATAAAATAGCTTTTGTTACTTGGCTCTCTCTTAAATTCCCTCAGACTGACAGCATTAGAATTCATGTAGAGCACCAAAGTCCTATATATTTTAAAGAAGAATTCTAAAAAAATATGGAATCCGTAATAAAGAATCAGGTGTGGCTTTTTTTTGTTCAGAGGCCTGGTGCTTCTGAAGCTGATGGAAATAAAGAGAGAAGCATTCAGAAGCTCAGCCAAGTCAGGAGCCAGGAACAGCACACAGGGTGATGCTCCTCTGCATGGCTCACTCAAACCTAATTATTAAATCATCAGCAGCTTTGCAATTAAAAAGACTTCTAATAGACCCTTTGCTTAGTCAATCCTCATCTAGTAAAGAACAATGCTAAAGATCACACAGTCCTGCTAACCTCCCTCTTAGGGCTGATTTGTTTGGTTTGTTCCTTCTGATAATCTCAGAATCACGGAACACCAGACTTGGAGCATCATCTGCTCCAGTGTTTCTTGGCAAAAGCTCTGTCTAGACACATTGGCCCAGCCCCTCGTCCAGCTGGATTTTAAGGCTTTGGTGTTGGGAAATCAGCGTTTCCCTGGGGAGATTTTTTGCGGTAGCTGATTGGACTCTTTTTGAATAATTGGCCTCTTGTGCCCAACTAGAATCTCCCCAGAAGTAACTCACACCCATAACCCTTCATCTTCTCCATGGGACTCCCTGTACAAAGGGAGCTTCCATCTTCTTTTTGGAAGATGGGAGTTCTCCATCTTCTTTTCTCTTTCCATCTTGGCACTCTTTGGATATGGTGCCAAGGTCTCCTCTAAGCCTCCTTGTCTCAAGGCTGATCAAACCCAGCTCTCTCACTCTCTCACGTGGCAGGCTTCCCAGGCCTTTGCTCATCTTTGCAATTGTGCTTTTATCTTTGTGATAATGTTATTTTATTATCATCAGAAGGATGATTTTATTTTTGCTCTAGAACAGTGGTTTTGACTGAGCCTTCAGCAAAATGGTGTGTTTTCCATAGCTTTATGCTATACTGAATATTGCTATATTGCAATTACTCATTTTGTTCTGAGGAGTATTTTGAAGCTGTGAATATCAGGTTTATAAGTGAACATCGAAATGAAGTTTATAATTTCCAAGGGAAAATGGAAATTTTTACAGTACTACTTCAGTCTTCTTTTAAGATCAAAATATTTAGTCCCATAGTTAAGAAGCTATACTTTTGAAGTTGAAATTTCAAACTAAATGCCAAAGTTCAAGGAAAATACCACTTGGGTAGGGAGCAAAACGTTCTCAAAGTGCTTATAAAATACAGTGTATCTTATATAAGGGAATAGACTTTCAAGGAAAAACAAACCACAAAGAAACATACTGAGTGATTGTCTTCCTCACTTCTTAAAAGAGATATTTAATCACAAAATAAGTTTTTGTAATTTCTATAACATGTAAGATAGATTTTCTATTACCACTTGTAGAAATAAGTATTATTTTGGGGTTTCTCTCTGATTCTTTTTTTTCAGTTGTAAAGAACTTGAAATTGTAACCTGAACTTTACCTCTTCTTCAGTATGTTCTGTGCTACTTTTAGACAGGTAATCACAGAAACAATTAGGATGTTGTCCTGAGGCTCCTGTACTGCAGGTGCAACTGTGTGATTGCTGTTTTGTAATTACTGTATAATTCTAACCACGCATATGCATCAGATAAATTGTACAGTGTACTTCAAATAAGTGAAAGCCCCTTTTCAAGCTCAAGTAAGTACTTAATAATTTAGGTTGCTCTGTTATTAAGTCTCAGATCTACTCCTTGGTATGTTTGTGAGTCTCAGCTAATGGAGAATTTGTCATGCAATTGGTTAAATTGTTGCAGAAAACTGTTGAATAACAGTGCTGATTAAAACATTGAAATTAAAATTCCTTGAAATATGCAAAAAAGCTTTAAATGATTACAGAGGCAATGCCAACTTTAGTATTTTTGTTTTTGAAGTCTTTGAAGTCTGACTTTGCAGAACAGATTGTGAATCCCTGGCCCATTACACACCTGCAGAGATTTTGGTGTTTTATTTCTCTTGGGTGAAACAGCAGAAGCCCAAACCATGTTAATCACTGTCAGAACCAGTTGTATAAAATGCCAAAATGCAATGAACCAGGAACTTTATAATAAATATGACAATACAGTTTAAAGTGTTGTTTTGTTAGGCTTGCAATTTGTTGTAATTTATCACCTATGATAGTACTGGAAGGGGAAAATATCTGGGACTTTCAAGTGATCCTTTCTCTTGGAAGACATGTTCCTGTATCTGTAAGCTGTTTTACAGACGAAGGAAGGAAAAAGGAAGTGCAACTATGAGATATGTAACACATGTGCTTTAAATACATAAAATTAAAATGCAGTTACCTGTTAATATCTACTTAACTCATGGGTTCTATTTGAGATAAGATAGATAAGTAGCATCTTGTTTATTGAGAGAGGCCTATATTCTGTTATCCTTTTAAACAATCAGTAGATTTACCATATGAGAATATTGGATTTTATATTACAGAAATGGCACTGTTAAAAGCTGAAGAGAAATGGTTCTCAGCTACGTGAACAGAATCTGCTATCTTTTGTCGTTTCAGTATCTGTTCTGCTCTATTTAGTGAATTATTTTATCAAAAATTACTTCTTAATGTACTCTATGAGCAAATTTATAAAATTGTTTTCAGAAGATTTTCTGGAAAAGAAATTGCTCCATTTCAGCTGCCTTGGCAGGGAGTGACAGTGTTGTTCTAAAACTGAACAGGATTGTTTTCTATGACACTGCCATACATACAAGTACAGTTCTTGTTCTCTGGCCTGGTGAATTCCTGAGTTGCCCCAGGGTTTACTCCGGGGTAAGTTATCCAGGGGTGACAAATTACTCTAAAACAGATTTAATTGAAAATACAGCTGCATTATAGCTGATTCTAACAATGTAAATTCAGATTCTGGTCTTTAACATGCACAAGTTTATGCAGATGTTTAACTTAAAGGACAAGAGTAAGCAGGTTTACTTCACTGGAACTATGTCTGATTAGGTAAAACTTTGCCAGACTAAATTTCTGACACACTTTTCCCCATGCCTTTGCTATTGTCTGTTGGCTACACATTCCAAAGGTACCTTGTAGGCAGCTGTTGAAGGTGCTTGCTTTGTTCCTACAGGAAATTTTCACTGCTTCTGGCATAGTCCTAGTGGAGCTGCTGACCACAGAAGAATTGCCTCTGACTGTCTCTGTTGTTCCTCTTGCTGTGACAGCTTCTCCCATCGTGTCGCTGCGTTGTGCTCCTGTTGAATCCCTCTGATGCCTCTTGGCATCAATGTAGCCCCTGAACCATGTCATTGGCAGTTTAAACACCAGGATATGACATAATTTCAGAGGTACTTGTACCTTTTGCCCTCAAATAAGTGATCAATTTCATGTTTTTTAAAGTAGGGAATCCTGACACAATATAAATAGTGTGAACATGACTTGAGGAAGAGTACACATGATCTCCCTGGGAGGGAAGCAGAAGAACAATCACCCAAAACCTACCCCTGAAATACATTATGAAGTTGGATGATTTTCCTGGTGTTTGTTTTGTTTTATTTTTGTTTGTTTGTTTTTTGTTTGGGATTTGTTGTGTTGTTGTTTTGTTTGTTTGGGGTTTTTTGAGTGGGTTTTTGGTTTGGTTTGTTTGTTTGGGTTTTTTTTTGTTGTTGTTGTTTTTGTTTGGTTTGGTTTTGGTTTGATTTTGTTTTGTTTTTTATCTGAGAGGGTTTTCCCAATCAGTGGTAAATCAACTGATACATTTTTCTCCGCAAGGCCAATAAAAAAATAATTTTTATTGTTAGAATTAATTGTTACTTGTCATGCTGGTCATTTGCACAGACTGTGTCCCAAACAGAGCTTTGAAATGGGTAGAGATGATTTATTGCATCCTGAGTTGACTGGGAGGGATATGTCCCTTGGAGGGGTGGTGAAATAAGGTCCCATATCTATCATACTTCCCAATGGATCTGTATTAGTCATGTAGTAGAATCCATCACTCTTCAAAACCTCAGGCAAATCTTTCATACAGAACCATAATATTATTTATGATACTTAACAGAGTTTCTTGCTGGAACTCACCTGAAATCACTGGTGCTTGATGACAGTAAGGACAAGAGTTTGCATGGTGAGCGTTCTTGCCAAGTCCAAATTCAGAATTTTTGGTCAAAAAACAATGCAGATTGAACAGTTGGCCTCACTTAACTACATTTGATATCTACACCTTTCTCAAATATATCTCTATAGTAGAATAATCTATTTGGGTTGCTGTCTGACAGCTCTGGCTTTTAATGCCATAGATTGGCAAGAAATTTGTCACACTCCTTGAAAAAACTTTCTCCTCATGAAAGCCTAGTGTTCCTGGGCTTGCTTCCCAAACTTTTCTTGATTTTTGAATGCTGCTAGCTTCAAAACTTTCTTCTCCCACAAGAATAATTGGGAACAGTGCTGAATTTCTGTAGGTCAGGCCCTAGAAGAACCAATCTGTCTTCTCTAAGGAATGGCCCAAGGAATTCCCCCTAAGGAAGCCACTGCTGGTGATCTGACTCTGTCTGAGGCACGTGGCTTTTATCCATTTGCCCCTTTTAGTCTCACCCATCATTATGACTTTTAATAGTTTCTTTCCTTGAGAAATGCGTGCTTTCTAAGCCTATAATTTGACCAAAAGTATCTGAATTTGGTCTAAACGGGCAAGGTTTTGATCTTAGGAAGCTTTCACATTCACAATCATTTCCTCTTCTCCATTTTCCTGCAAGGGTGAGACCTGCCCTTACTTCATTCATGATCAGACTTGTGAAAGTAAATTGTGTTGCTGTTGTTTCACTGAAAATCTTCTGTCCTAACAGAATAATAGGGTAGAGCATTCACTCACTACCTGAACATCTGTTTTGGTGTGGCAGGTTCTTTGTGATTTCTCCTGAAAGCCAGGGAAGATTTTGCTGTGAAGTAGATCTCTGCTGAATGGATCTGAGTTGTAACAGGGTCTCAAGATAGTGACTTTAATCTGGTTCCCTGTTTGCTTCTTGTTATCTACTTTTATCTCCCATTTTGTCAGAGGTGTGATTTCTTTTTTCCTTTTTTTCTGTTACATCTGCTGCACCTGTGTGATAAGGTCTCTTATGTTTGTTTATCTTTTGATGAATGAGTTCTAAAAGTCTTTTGCTTGAAAGTCAAACAACAGTCTTGTTTGAAAGTGTCTTGTCTGAAATACCATTTTGGGATCCTGCTGTTCTCTTTGAATTTGGCTTTAAATGAACTCAGGAAAGGATTGAATATCTATGTGAATGGCTGAGTGACTTTTCACTTGCTTTTTCTGAACCTTTCACTGTTAAAATCCTTCACTTCAGGGGGGTAAAAAAAAGCTCTGTGTGATATGCATATGAAGTATGCATACAGTCTAGGATTTACATGTTTAGAAAGTATATCTGTATGACAGAAGGCATGAGCCTGTTTGGCTCTGTGACCAGGAAAATGAAAGGGGACATGGCCAAAAGGTCATGGACTTACCTACCCTGAGCTCCTCTTCAGGAATCTCCCTCTTTCCAGAGGGTTCTTTCCTTAGCATGGGCTATAAAAGTGAAGCTGAATTGCAACTCTATAGCAAAAATCTGTCTTTAAACCAGCACACCACTGGTGTCAGGAACTGCTTGCAGCAGGATTTTGTAGATGCTGAAAAGTTTGTGTAAGCTAAAAAGGCAGCAATTGAGTCAGAGATGAGAGAAGACTCTCAGTGCCATTAGATTGAAAGATACAAACACCAGCACAGCATATTCCTGAGTGACACCTTTCTGCAGGATACCTGGAAAATTCTGGGAAAACTAAAAAATTTAAATTCTTATCCAAACAAAAGGCATTGTTGTCATTCTCAAGTGTGCATCCCTGTGTACCTCTAGAAAACAGCAATGATGTTGGGAGTGGTCATGCTTCATTTTCAGTAAGTTTTAAACCTGTGACCAATTCATACCACTGTAAAGTCTGGCTTGTGTTCCCTACTTTCCAATAATGAATCAGTAACAAATAATTCAAAAATGTAATTATTTACAGTACGGTATGTAAAAATGGATTTAATTTAATTTATTCTGAGTGAATTAATACATATGAAAGAATCATCCAACTGAAGATCAATTTGAATGTATCCCTAAATGTATTTGCATCTTAATTCAGACTTTCTAATATGATATTAAAGTGATTATTAAAACACAATTTTTCATTTTTACCATGTCTTGAATACTGTTAATGTTCATGTTTCTCACCTGCACTCAAGTCAGGGGTTATAAATCCACTGTTGAGCTGTGACAGGACTATTGTGCCCTTCACAGGCCACTAGCTCCTGCTAATCTCATTTTATCTTCAGTGCTTGTGTACAAGAAGGATCACATAAATGTGGTGCTGCTGAGTGATGCCACGATTGTTGTGAAAGACATTTTTGGGCCCAGGCTGGTGCTCCAGCAGGAGGGTGGGGAATGCCCCTGTGGAAGGAGGGCTGAGATGGGAGGCTCTCCAATGCCTTTTTCAGAGTTGTTTTTTTTCACTCAGGCTGTCTCCTTGCACTCCCAAAGGGCTTCACATGCATGGCCTCTCTAATAAAACTTCACCACAGCCTCTTTTGGAGTCAGCCTGTGCCCCTTTCCTGCAGTAATAATGGTGAAGTGTCTGGTCACATGAGTCTGACATCATTTTTCTCCTTTCTCAGATGAGTGCAGGGAGTTGTAGCCAGGCTTTGGTACAGAGAGGGCTGTTGAGTGAAGTGAAGGTGAGAACAGCTTGTCAGAGCATGGGCAAGGGCTTAAGGCAACTAAAGGTAAAAAATGCAGTTTACTTGGGTGGAAAACTATATTTAGATTAGTTATAGCATTATTCAAGAGAGTGAAGTTTTGGTGTACTCAGTTCCTGTTGTTCTTGCTAATCCTTTGCCAAGCATTTGTGTAACAAAAGTATTGCTGGTATAGATCATTTGTTAGACCTAAACACATGTCCACATAGACACTGAAACACTGGTGACAGGTCAGATCCATCTAATAATCTGGTTTTAAAGGAATATTTGACACTTTATGGTAGGGATAATTTGATCTAGTTCTTGAGGAAAAAAATTGAAAGCCATTTCTGTGGCTCTGGGATCAAAAAGAAACAGGAAGGTCCTGATATGCCCTCAATCTAGAGGAAAAAAAATTAAAAATAAACAAACAAAACAGCAACAACAACAAAAATTTTAGGGGACAAAAAAAAAAGAAAAAAAAATAAAAGTAATAGGGGTAAATTCAGACCAAAACCAAATTTTACCCATCAATTTCTGGGTAAAGCAAAAAGCTGAACAATGTACAGGTTATAACATAGGTGATGTAAACATCTTTCAACATTTAACTGAAAACAAAGCAAACAAAAATCCCTATTCTGTAAATATTAAATGTTGAGTACATAATATATTAAACCTCTCAATCAGGGATTTTTTTTTTTATGTATTTTCTCCCTTACGCCCCCTTGACACTATAATAATGAGGAAGTTATTTCGTTAATGAAGAAAGCATCTTGTATTTAAAGATCTACATATTAATGTGACCTTCCTTTGTTCATAGCTGTTAATATTTATTGCCTTTTCTCATTGAGATTTTATTTGGTGTTCTGTGACAAACAAGAGTATGATTAGTGAAGCTGTAAAGTTCTCATGGTGGTTGCCTGTGTTCCCAAGATAGCAGCATTAGTGTCTGCAGAAGCAGTTAATGCTGTTTATCATTAGTGACAGAGGCTGGGAAGGGCCTTCTGTAGCTTTTATCTTTCACCTTGCCAACAGAAGTTGATGAGCTCTGTGATTTAAATGCATAGGTGATATTGTAATATTTATATTCATTTCACACAGACAGGAGCACAGGTAAACTGATCTTGTTGATGGAGATTAATTAAAACCATGTTACTGTACAGCTGGACAGGCTACAAATTGATATACTTGGGAAAAAAAAAATAGCCATCAGCATTTCATTTGCTTTTCTTTTTCGATTAAGCTAATGTTTTCAGAATTTGTAAAAAAGGCATACAGATTAGGTGTTTTTACCTGTTTTCCACTGGTTTTGAGTTTAGAGCTTTGAATTCTACATCTCACATCCACAATTGAGAATAAAAGAATTTTAGCAGCATGTTGGAATGGACTCTATTTTGGAAAATAGACAAAATATCATGTAAAATTATGTGCCTCATGGGCCTTCATATTTGGAGCTCCTTTTGTATGTACATGTTTGGGGACCTTGCATTTCCTCTATTTCCAGCTCCATACAGGATGTTTCAACATTTAGCTTGTCCAATATTTAATTGTGGATATCTGGGAAATAGATGAAAAACAGTGCTGTTGTGCCAAAGTCTCATCATATAATTCTACTTACAGAAAAAGTTGAGCAATTTTCTGAGCATTATATTTTACTCCTGAAATTCCATTTCAAAGTAAAGTAAGTTGGCTGTCTACATTTTGCAGGATCTCGTTTTCAAAGGAGAACTTGTAATAAAGGCAAAACCAACAACAGGAAAATTTCCAAACCTTGGGTAACAGAAATAGTTGCATTATCTGTATAAATGCTAATGTAGACTTTAAAACAGTCTTCTAGCTATTTCAAAAATGCTTATTTGGAGACGAAAATTCAAGAGGTAGTCTTTCAGGACTACTGCCCAAAAGAAGTACAGACTCTGAACTTTGCTGTGATCCTTATTTGTATGTTGGGAGGAGGAGGAGATTTTATTGGTTCCAGAGTAATGTAAAAAACCAAAAGGTGATATGTAGGTGATAAAAGGTGACACTATGCACAGGAAATGTTCTGAACTGAGCTCCTTACTAAAAGCTAAGCATAAACCTGTGTGAAGTGCATGGGCCTTTTCTATCAGCTCAGAGAATAAAGTGCCAGGACATGAGGCCCCTTTTGTAAAAAGTACCTTTTTTCTGGTGATAGTTATCCTTCTTTTTTTCTGGATGCAACTGCTTAAAGCATGGATGATTTACAAGTATTTATAGCTTGGTGATTATAATAATCCAGAGTATGTCTTGTGTTCTTTTTCCTAACTATTTTAAACAGATTACAGATGAATTATTTAGCCACACAAATGATGTATAGCTGCCTATAAAATTTTTGTGTCTAGCTAGCTGTAGCTGCTTTGATGGTCAAGGTGAAAAGGAATAAAAGGGATGCATGGGGTGGAGGATTTAATGATATATGAAGCAGCAGCTACTTAAAAATGAAAATTAATAAACATGTTTCTTGCCAGTTTACATTATTACAGTATTTCTGAATTTGTGTGAAGCACCAAGTTTAAGGACCAAATATTACATCTGTTTGTAGCAGCTCAGTTTCACTAGGCAAAATATAACAAAGAGAGGTATGGGGTGAAACACACACCTAAATATACTTGGATATGTCCTACATTATACTTTATATTCATCTGTTCTTGCTTCAAAGTGTTAATATTTTAAGAGTTGATGTTTTAATTGCCTGTTCTATGATGGCTTTCACAAGGTAGAAATCAGGCTGAGTGATCTTCTGGTACATCCCATGCCAGCTGCAGAAACTTTCCAGCTTGACATCTATAAATCAGAGTCTGATCTTTGCTTAGACGATAGAATTCTTATGTTTTGGGGGGAAAAAAAAGTTTCCTACTTTGCTCCTCTTGCTGTTAAACATCCTTGACTCTACACAGTCTTCCAAGTTTTACATTTTTTGTAAGGATAGCTTAGGCAAGAAGCAAAAGTCTATTTGTAGATGCTCATTTCCACCAGGAATGCCACTTCCTGTACTCCTCTGGCAGTCAGTGGTGAAGTGGAATTGAATTACATAAACTATTTGAGTTATGCCATCACCTCGATATTGTCTGGGTTGTTTTGGTTTTTTGGTTTTTTTTTTCCTCTTTGAGGAAGACAGCTCAGTTAACCTTTCACTGTATTCAAAACTCATAGCCAAGAAGAGAATAATGCTTACTTGCCTTAAATATGTTGATAAAGCATCTTCAGGCTGATAAAATACAGGTAAAACAAAGAGAACACTTACAGTAATAGTAATCTATCACTACAAAGGCAATCAGAAAGATTTAAAACTTTGTATTCTAAGCTTTGAAACTTACCTGGAGAGTTACTGCTAGATGACCATTCTGTTAAGGAAAGAAGTGATACCAACCTCACCTGAACCTATAGATTAAATTGCAAAGAAGGTCTTAAAGTATTTGCAGAGGGAAACCTTTGCAGTAATCTATCTTTGATGCAGGAGGAGCAGAATATCAAGGGAAAGCCTGTTTAAATGATCATGTCACTAGTATAAAATTGTCTAAATTTTATACACATGGCAACCCAATGTTACTAAGAGAAGCTTTTACAATGAGCACCTTGGCTCAGTTAGCTTTCCTATAGAAAATTCCAGTTTGATTTTCATTTTGGTTCTTTTGATTTCTGAGATTTTTTTTTCAATGTTCTTTTTTTTTTTTTTTTTTGTTGCCAAGCCATCGTCTGTATTCCTTTTAATCTTTTCCCAGTGTTATTTCATGCTGTCTAATAAGCCAAGGATAAAAGATTAAGGTTAAGAAAGTTCTATGCTGCTGCTCTGCAGTTTGGTTTTTCACACTGAATATTCCAGACAGAGGGTGAGGGGAAAAATCTCAGTCACAGTTATCTTTTTTTGAGTACCCCCACTTGTGGACTCATACTGTCATGAATCCATTAGCTACAGCAAAAGTAATTTCTTTCCAAGTGGTAGTAGACCTTTCATCATCCCAGCCATTTCCTTCAGCTTGCATGAAAAGGCCAGTACTGATGGAGGATGTTTTGTTCTTTGTTTGAGATAAAGAGCACTGAGGATTCCTAATGGCTAAGAATTAAAAGACCATTGTGATAATTTGTTGAGCTTTAACTGGAAAATGAATTATTGGCATTTGCAAGTTTAGAAAATGGTTGAGTTTACTGAGGATAAATAAATGTAATAAATTTGCTCCATAACTCATATAACTAATAATAGCTAATTTATCTAATAACTAATTTAAAATACCCATCTGGAAGAAAAAAAACTATCACAGTCTTATTACATTTTCTCACAAATATTTTTCATTAGGTTGAAGATAAAAGTCTGCACCCATATGCCACAATACATTTAGCTGCCAAAGATTCCAGGTATTTTACCATCCAGAGCAGAGGCAAATCAAAAAGGGAATTACTCTCTGGTCTCTTTTTTTTTTTTTCCCTGTTGTAAAATGGAAACATTTGATTCTGTCTCTGCCAGTGAACTGGATTAATAAGGGTTATTATTTTATAAAACAATTCCATAATCTGTGTATTTCACTTCCCCATTCCACACAAAGAAATCTTTGTTTCTTTTCTTGTTCCAACATAGGAAATCACCTAAGTTGCTGGTGGAGCACAGAAAAGGACTGCTAAACTTTGCTAGGTCATATGAGTGAAGTTTATGGAAAAAGTTAGTAATTTGGTTTCCATGTAGAACTCTTTAATCACTTTATATTCCATTGTTGTAACATGGATTTAAGGTCTTTAATTATATAAGCTTTTTTGGAATAAATTACCTCTGCTCTAATCTAATTTAATAGACTTTATGTGGTATGTGGGGGATTTGTAGATAACAATTAGTCTAGGTAACATCAAATTTAATGGTAAGAGGAATGGAATTCTTTAAGGTCAGTGCTAATGCTACATTAGTTATGCCTGAAATTAATACATAAGGGGAAAACACTGAGTTAAATGAAATTCTAATGTCAGTTACCACCAGTAATAGATTGATTGTTGTTGATGCTCAGTGCAAGTAACACTGAACAGCAGAGAAGTCTGGGCTAAAATAATTTATCATCAATTAATATTTCAGCTTGCTGTATTTGTTTATGACTTGAGAACATCTTAAACCCTAAACCAAATATAAGCAAATTTTAATTCAGCAAGGAGAAGGGAGGGAGTTGATGCTCGAGCTTCTCAGGTGTACATTTATTTAACTGCTTTTAATACAATCAGGATTATAAATAATGGTTCAAAGACACATTTCTACATCATATGAGAAAAGTCAATGCTCTGAAAGTCATACTCACATTTTTATTTAAGTACTAGCCTACTCTTTCTCCACAAAGAAACCAAGATGTAGCTAATGCTGCTTTATTTGAAATGATCTCATTTCTTCATTTGGCAATGACTTTGGCAGTACATTGTAGGATGAATTTCATCTTATTCACTTCTTTTTGTATTGTGAACACCTCTGTCACTTTTCCTTTCTCGACGAGCTCCAAAGCCATGCTAGAGTCCATACTTTCTTTTTTTCTTTTTCTTGAATATAGATATATGGTGCTTTTAGTGTACTTTCTACATCTCTACTTTTTATGAGATGTTATAAATAACAGCCTGCTGCTCCTTAGCTGTTTTGAGGGAGGCTCTGTGGAAGCCTCCACCATCTCACCTGGAAGGGCTGTGCTGACTTCCCTGGTGTGTTTGCTCAGGTCACTGACCTGCTGTGGAGGAGATGGCAAAGCTCTCCTGTCCCAAGAAGCTGCTACTGATGTAAGTGATTTCCTAGCTAAAATGCAAAAAGGTGGTGCTAAATAGAGGAGCATTTGTGGGCTGGAGTCTAAGGAAGTTTGTTGTTAGTCAGTTTTGTCAGGATTTGTTTTTTTACTCCTGTTTTCATGGGAGCTGACAGTAGCACTTATTTAAGGAGTTGGGGAGGGAGAACGAAAAGAACTGTCAATTTTCAGATGTTAATAGGTTTCTTTAAAAAAAGTTTTTAAACTTAAATGGGAGAGGAAGATGATGTCTCAGTGAGAAAAATGCATTTTATATGTGAACATTCAAAATTACTAAATTGCTGCTGTTTATGTTAGGATGTGTTCTCTTCAAGAGGAACCTTTCTTCCATATTGAACCAGTGTCTTACATTTTTTTTTTTCTGCTAATTCTCCCCAGGATACTCTTGGAACAATGATGAACTTTATTTTTCTGTTAAGTAAACAATTTCCTTTGTGCACAGGATTAGCAGAATGCCAATTAGAAAGAGTTCTTCAGTGGGAATCTTTTCTTTTTCCCTCTGCGTCTTTTTGAACCTGTCATTGCCCAAACACAGCTGCTTTTTGATGTAAATAACTTTTGTTTAAAATGATTGTATAAAACTGCCAGTCTGCAACATTGTGATCAAAGAATAAGCCTGAGCTCTGGGTTTTATTCCTGTCATCTCTTTGAATGGCAGATATGAGTAGCTCCAACCAGTTGTGGATGCTGATTTTTGTTTGAGAAATCTGCTTCAAAATCAAATACTTCCTAATTTGCTAAAAGTTACCATTTAGAGGAGGCTTTGTATTAGGACACGTTAAATTAAGTAATTCAAGGTGTAGTTATATTTAATTAGGTTATGTCATGTATTTGACTTTGTCAGGTTAAGAAGCAAAAAGTTTTCAGAACCATATGAACCACTTGAGGAAAAGAGACTGCAGAGCTGAGTGTAAGATGAAGACTTAAAAATGACTGTAATCCTCTGGTCTGCATGGAGTATAACTCCTTTTAGGCATGAGACTATTTTGGGAATGCCTCTAATTGATATATATATAACGAAAGCTGACTCGTTGGTTATATATATATATATATATATATACACACACACACACTCATTTGTATTTTGAAAGCTAAATAAATTTTTTAGTAACATCCAATTCTTCAGAAGCTGATACTAGTACATTATTTGATGTTTTATCCAACTAATTTTTTTAATGCTGGATTATAGATTGATATCAGTTGGATGGGGGAGACCTCAGGAAATTTGCCAGTTAAATCTCCTGCTCTGGCAGCATTGGTTATGGGGTCAGACCAGGCTGCTCAGGGATTTCTTCAGTCTGGACTTGAAAATCTCAGACTGAAGGTTGTACAACCTCTTTGGGTAACCTGCTTCATTGACTGTCCTCATAAGTGATTTTTTTTTCCTCACTTCTAGATGGAATTCCTCAATTAAATTGATGGGGCGGGGGGGGGGGGGGGGGGAAATGACAAACAAACCAACCCCAAACTCAGACATCATTTAAAAATCTTACATTGAAAGTGTTTCTATTTAATGTAGAAGTGAAGAATGCAGGAATCAGTTCTAAGGATAATTTGGGTTTGTTTGCGGTTTTGGTGTTTTTTGGGGTGTTTGTTTGTTTTGTTTTGCTAGTTGTGTGTTTATATGGAAAGGCAATATTGTACTGTGCTCTTCTAATGTTTGGTAATACTGTATAGAGTACAAACATATGGATGTAGATTTCTGTTTGTTTAATGGAATGACATTTTGGAACTGTTTCCTCAAGTTTCTTGATGACCAAAACAGACCCTCTAAAACCATTTAGTAATGTCTTTTGATGTATTTTATTTTGTATTGGTACAGCTGAGAGCTTTGCTGGCTCATTAGAGTTTGTAGGCTGGTCCTTCCATGTTAGAAAGCTTTAGTGTATGTGGCAGAAATTATTATTTTAAAGACAGTAAACATTTCAGGGATCTCAGCACATTTTAGGATTCCTAGTAGAAATAAAATGGTGAATAGAACTTAAAAAAAAAAATCTTAGAAACTCATGGATGAAATTGCTGCTTATTTGCTAAATGGTGGGGGAAGAGTTCATCATGATCATATTAAACACAGAGTTGTTAGTTGTTGGTTTTTTTCCCAATTCTTTGTGATATTTTTTATTGATTTTCCTATATTTTATTGTTTGTGAACATTTATTTGATTGTGATTTAGTATTTGAAGCAGAATGCATCTCATAAAATTGGAATTTGGGTTTGTGCTGTGGGGTGTGAGGAGGTTGAAACAAATCCAGACTTATATTTTTTTTCTTCCCTAATAAAAGGGTCATGATATATCTTTGGTGAAGCTAACAGCTATAATTCTCTGACATTAGTTCATTCATTTGAAGCCTAAACACTGTCCTAGTTTTTCATGATGATCTATTAGCTGTCTATACCGCATTTTATTTCAGTGTGTATTTTTTCTCAATTAGATTCAGATCATTTGATCTTGAATAATATTTATGGATCTATGGTACCTATCGCTGTCTGTTTTCTGGAATGCATGTCTGAAGACCAACCAAAACAATTAAAACCACAAGAAAGAAAAATCCTAGCAGTCCCTCTGAATTTGAAAATAACTGTTGAAGGGAGCCTCACATTTAAAAGTGTTCTCTTCAGGAGAGGAAAAATGTCACAGCTTCTAAGTAAAAATAAGTGCATGCAGGTACTGCCAAGCAAAAGGGCTGCTGAGCATTTTCCCTCACCTCCCAAGTGTGCTGGATCCTACCTACACGTGTTATGGTAAAATCTCTAGTCAAGTGTAGAGGATGCTTAGGAAATACCAGGGGAGAACAGTCAAACTGGCAGCTGTTTACAAGCTCAGATTCCTGGGATGCTGCAGTTTAGGATCTTCCTGAGGTGAAGAACATTTGCCTGCCCCATTGTCTTGGAGATGTTTCTATGTTGTGACCTTAATTCAATTCTCTTATGGAATCTGTGCCTGTTGTTTGTCATCCAGAGCTGTTTGAATGAGGAGGACTTGCAGAGTTTGGCTACACATTGTGTAGAAAAAGGACTCGCTCCCACTCTCCATTACTTGTTGATTTCTTACAATGGTTTCCAGTTTTGCATTGTGAGCAATAGTGAGTTGATTATTTACTCATTCAGTAATAAAGATGATATACTCCGCTATATTCAGCATTAAAAATATAAAAAAATAATTTAAAAAAAAAAAAGAGGCTATGTTAAGCATACCAGGCTTTGAAGTGAAAAGACCTTCGTCATATCAAGGCTAAGTGTAAAGGAAGTATGCTTGATTATTTTTGAAAAACCAATTCATCTAGTTTAATATTGTTATGCATTGTTTTTAGACAATGGTGATCTCAGCAAAAAGTGTGATTAACTCGGAGCTGACAGCCATTATTTATATGAAAATCTACTTGTATTCAAGAGTGGTATCATCTCTCATTGTTCCTGGGATAAGTGCTGCTTCAGCAAGACTCAGCAAATGAGAATTTCCACAATTTTGCAAAGTACCGAGCGCCCATTGTAGTGGTTGTGCTTTTGTTTCTGCTTGCTCGAACTGTTGAATTAAACAAGTTTACATTTGGAACAGGGTGAGATCTTGTACCCCATCGGTTGCAGAGCTCCAGGTAACAGGTGGTAATTTCTGAAGCAATAGGAAGTTGGTTGTGTGCCTTTGATCCATGCCCTTTGCCTCCCTGACTGCTGTGGTCCTTGTTAGCGTCCTCCCAGTTTCAGATGTCTATAAACCACCAATTTCTCACAGTAAAATCACAGCCTGCTTTGCCCTGCCCAGCTGTGCCTGGGCTGTAAGTCCTTGTGTACTATGCAAAATGTATTCAGCAATTTTGGTTCAGGACTGCTTCTTTCTGAAGGATTGTGTTAACTCAAAAACTCTTTCAAAGACTTAACCATGTATTAGGAAGACAAATTATTTTGGAGAAGATGTACCTTGAAAAAGCAAGGAAACCTAACTCAGTCTGTACAGACACCAACACCCAGACAACGACCTGTTCTGCAGAACGAAACTGGAAAAATTGAAATACAGGGCTATAGGGGTAGTTGGGCATCTAATATAACTAGAATTAAGAAACACTTCTTGTCTCATGATGTCTGAACTTTTTACAAGCTTTTCTTCAGTGTTTTCCCAGCTCAGCTCTTCTTTCTCAAGATTGACAAAAATGCCCTTGAAAGGTAACTCTCCTTCCTTCACAAGGATTTGTGTACTTGAAGGTTTCTCCTTCAAGTATCCTTATGCTTTTTAATTTTAGGAAAAAAACAAAAACCAAACCAACCCAAAAAACCAAAACAAAACAAACAAACAAACCCAAAAAACAAAACTTACCAGTTTAATGCATAGCTAAGGAAAATGATGTTGTCTTTCAAATCTGTGCATGTCAGTTGTTTTCTGGAAAGAGGTGGCAGTGTCTTCCTGAGCAGATTGCATTCTTTTTAAGAATTATAGGCATATGGTGAGCATCCCAACTGTTTTAGCATAACATATTTAAACCAAAAGTGTTGGTGCCTCATCATAGTCACATAGTTATCTCAGAGACTACATTCATAAAATTGTTATATTTCAGTATTCATAATGCTGCTACAATTTCCATATCTATTATCTTTCTATATAATGCAGTTTACAAGAAACCTGTTTTCAATATCAGTGGAGAGGCTTTTAACATTTCTGATAAAAGTATAAAGGTAAAATGCAAGTCTAGAGATTTATCTTTGTGGAACTGTGCAAGACAGTCAAAAGAACTCAACAAAAATAAGAGGAATGCAGATTTTTTTTTTTTTTCTTTTCAATGAGAGGGAAATTTCTAGACATTTACAAATGCCATTTTGGAGAGGGAGGCAGTAAAAACATCAGGCTATATTTGTTTTTAGAAACTGGTTTTAGTTCTGTTTCTTAGGGGGGTGTTTCTGGTTTGAATGAAGACTACTGAAGCTTTCATTGCAGCATCATCTGGCCTGTGGGTGCTTTTCTGGAAGGGTTGGAAGGGTGAGAGCTCCCTACAGTCCTTTTATCATGGGCAATACAGGGCAAAATCCCAGGCTGGTGGGGGCACAGCAAAGGGAGGGTGATGCTTGCAGTTCAGGCAGCTAAATTCCAGCTCTAGTACTGCTTCAGGCTGTCAGCAATTCATCTCAAGAACATTGACTGTAAACATTTTTTTTAATTATTTTTTTCATGTTCATGGTTACAACACAGTCCCTCCCATCCTAATTCACTGCAGGAAAATAGAGAATATTTCAGCAAGTTACTCAGTTGTAACAAATGTACACAGCAGATGTCGTGTGAATTTTCACAGAACAAAAAGAGGCTGTCATGTTTATAAAATTATAGTATCTTGTAAATGACCTGTAGATGCATGGGTTCAGTTTTAGAAGTGTGTATCAATTTTAAATATCCAATTTCTTCTTTATATAATAATCCAACAATTCTGTTCTACATTAATTACCTGTGTATTTATCCAGTGGTTCCTATGTTAACAACCTACAACTTATCAACTATTAGGATAAGAAAAAAAAAAAAAAAGGCAGGAAAGGCTTTTGTAATTCTAAGTCTTGGGAAGAGTATTCACTTTGGTATAGTCAAAATTCTGAGTTTTGGAATTCTTTCAGGACAGAGGTCATCTCCGAGTGATTGGGTGGTTTGAAGGAGTCAGGAGCAGGGATTCAACACGTAGAACAAATTGCAGTGCTCTGGTGCTGAGGCAGAGAAGAAAACTTTGAGTGTCAAGGTTTGCTGTGGAAATGAGTATCTAAAGAACCAAGGGGAGGTTTTGTCTCATGACAGCTGCTGAGCACAGAAGATGATTTCTCAAGGCATGTCTCATCATGTAAAGCATGATTGTTGAGTGCATTTTTAGGCCTGTAAAAATAAGAACAGTTATTGCTGGGTATGCAGCCAGAAGTGGATCACTACAATGTTGAACCTGAAGAGCAGGCAGACTGTTTCATGATTTCTTGTTTCTCTGCCTCTTTGAAAAGCAAAACAGTGCACAAGTCTTAAATGAATTGAATCTGACATTGCTATCCATCCTCCTTTTTCTCCTTAAATCTGGTTCACATGAACTATTGATGTTCAGAAAGACTCTGCAGTTTTATGAGTTCAGACATTTGTAGAACCACTGCAGAGTGCTTTCTCTTTAACTCACCCAGAACCTTCCAACAGCAATGCAAAGGTTGTTTGAAACTTGGAGCATCAGAATTGAATTAAAGGTTCTGAATCAGGCTGTGGTTGCTTTCCCTCCTGCATCATCACTGGGACATCACCACTTCAGTGGTGACTGAGAGGAGAAGTTACCAGCATCCTTCTGGAATTAGAGCAGTGCTGTTGAGCAGGGTCTTCTGAAATGCAGTCTCCAGTCTCGGGAGTGTGTTTAAGAGAAGGTTTTGTTGGCAGTAATGACTGCATTAATATTCTATTCCTTTAACTTCTTCCAAAGGCGTGAGACCAAATCACTGAACTTTCTTCATTAGTGAGGGGGGGCCATTGAGCTAAATGAAAAAAATGAGCCAAAAATGGTTCCCAAAGGGTTTCTAAATGGGAGAGTGTTTAGAAAAATAGCATTAAAGGACAAGTTCACGCGCCAGTGTCCTCAACTGACCCCTGTTGTTGTGAATTTAAAACATTCAATTAAGATGAACATAGATGCTTAGTTACTTATTTCAAAGTTCTCTTCTTTTGATCCCCATCACTGACATTTTGTAACACAGAGAAGTTTGAATGAAGTTCAGAATCAAAGTTTCTGTGAGTATATAAAGCTAGATCCTACAAGATTCCTTAGAGGCATACAACTCTTCCTCTCTGGAGTCCTGCTGCTCCCTCTGTGACTCCACGTGACAGTAGCATATCTCCCATTCCGAACACAAGAAATAATGTCTTCCTTTATATCAAAGGATATATGATAATTAGCATGATTTATGTCACAGTTTAATTTGACCCCCCTCAGCTGGTGGGGATGAAGCCTTTTTCCATTACAAGAGGGAATTTTTAAAGTGAGGCTGGATTATTAACCTCCTTACTACTGCTGTGCTGAGCCACCCTCCCCTCTCACCACGACTCCTTTTTCCATTTCTCCTTTCCCTTTTTCCCTAATCCCAAGGAACTCATCACCTTCAGCTTCCTCCTCTGTGTGCAGGAAAACAAAAAATCCTAAATCTATCAATCTACAACCAAAACAAAACCAACCCCAAATGATCAATGTGGACTCTTAGTGGGAAAGTGGGGAGAGAGAAGGATAGTAAAGGGTAAGGATTAGAAAAGAATATGGAGGATTCTCCTGTTGAGTCACAAAGTTCAGAGTAGAACCTTGGGGTAAACGGAGCCCACAGTTGACCAACAGTTTATGCCTGAATTTCCAACAGCACTTAAACCTTACCAGGAATTGGGGGGATGTCAGGCTGGGATCCATTGAAGTCAAAGGAAGGTAATGCCTCATTTGTGGAATTTGATTATTTCTGCAAAGCATTTCCTGTGCTGCTGTTCACAGCTTCCACTTAGCTGACCAAAATTCCTTCTGACATGCCAGTTTTAAGAAAATACCTTTAAAATTCTATTCTGGTCTTTCTCAGAAGTCTAGTCCTAGCAGCTCATTTGAAGAGACCCTGAGACACAGATGGTGCTTTGAAACTGAGAGCAGGAGAGCTTTCAGATACACTGTTTAGTGTGATAGAAATTCATTTCATTATGTCAGAAAAATAAAACTTTGAGAAGAATACATTGCAAGAGGCATACTTATGAATTTACAAATTGATGAATTATTGATTATGCCTGTCAATGCAGAAAACAAATTAAAGATAAGGGGAAAAATATTTGGGAAGCGTGTTCATTCCAAATGCATTATAATCATGGTGTAAATACTTAGAGAAAAGCTCAAATATTTTTAAAAGGCAAGACAGCCACACTGCTTCAGATCCATCTTTCTGGCAGTTGTTAAAACAGCTGCTATACATGAAAATGCATTTTGAAATGCTGCGTGGGTATTTGACAGGAGAAAAGGCTTAATGTTAAAACACAGACTACAAGGCTATGGGAGTATAAAATTAATTAAAAAGTGAGAAAAAGGTGGTTCTTTCTAAACAGGCATGCATGAGATCAAAATGTGTTTGGAGCTTTCGGTCCCCAAAGGGTTTGGTTATGGGAAGAGGCAGGCTATGAACATTTGAAAGTGCACTCTGAAAGTGATTCAAGTATTCAGTGCAGTGTAATGAGGCCCACTCAGGAATAAAATAATTAAGAGGGAAACTGCACCAGCCCAAAGAAAAATGGTAACCTCTTCTCATCTATTATTTGTAATAACTTCCCAAAGTTCCATCATCATCACTTTTTTTTTTTTTTTAAGCGAAGTATTTTAAGTGCAATATTTTTAATATAACTGACATAGCTTCGTTTTAGTGCTATATGTTAACTGGAAATGTCATTTATAGTTAATATATTTGGAACAAATCCTCCTTTTTACAGTCAAAATGTGCTTTTAAATATGTCCATTTGTCTTACAAAGTCTTTCTAAGCAATGTCAACTAAACAGATTTGAAATCTTGTCAAAGAAGAAAATACCTTATTTTAGTCTGTATTTAATTTAATTCTATTTTCACGGAAGCTTCTAGAGCATATGATGGTTTTAAGAGTGGGAGTTTTATAACACATCTGCAAATTATTATGCATAAAATCCATCTCTTAACTAATTAGCAGTCTCAACATGTTTCCTGAAGTATAAATGAATTATTAAATGTTGGCTCTGATGAGGAATGATTGAAAAGAGAGAATTATTTCTTTAGCCATTATGGATGAGGATCAGAAAAAAGGGAAGCTAATTCTACATCAATAAATAAATAAAAGGGAAAGTGTAGATCAGTTTGATTTTCTTGATTTCCAGCTGTGCTCCCAAGAGAAGCATCCTGCATCTGTTCCTTTGACAATTCTACCCAAAGAAAGGAAGGGTTTGACACAGAAATAAAATTACAAAATTCTTAGTTAATGCCATAGCAATCAGACTCATCTTCACATATTTTCTTTAATAGAATGGACTTTTTATAAAGGTCATGTGGTCTTTCAGGTACAAAAAGAAATAATTTGACCCCTGCTACTTTTTCTGCCCATCTTTGGGAGGGGGAAACATGTAAAACCCCATAGCTTTGGATTTTGTCTTCGTGGTTGTGCTGTGCAAGGCTGTGCTCCACATTTTGTGCTTATTTGGTCATGGGAGCATATTTTTCTCAATGAAATGCTGAGCTCTGGCATAAAATGATACTTCTATTAAATACATGAAATGAAGAGCCAGACTGTTGAAGGGAAGCAATGTCAGAACAAATTGTGACTCAACACCTCTGGTATCTCCTCAGAGGTCATTGTTAAGGCCCAGTTCACCTCAAAATGCACACTGGCTTTGAAGTGGCATCACTTGATGTCCTCGCCTGTACCAGTGGCTCTGATCAAAAAATCTCTTTGTCACTATATATTTGGTGAAACAGTCAAGCTGAATCCCTTGAGGGGTGATCTTTGGGAAGAAACAGTGTTCCACCACCAGTAAGGGGAGTTGTAAATGGGTTTCCAATGGATGTTGTTCTAGGGCAAAGAGAAGAATTTACCCAGTAAAAAGTATCCATGCTGAAAAATGCATTGCAGGAGAGAAAGGTGTGTCAGGAGGCATGGATTCAGCATTGTTTTAGTTTCAGATAAAGACTATATATTTTAAGGCAATGACTATTGGTATAAGTGGCACTGCCTATTTTACTACCTTATCCTTGTTCTTATTAAACTTACTTGATATTAAACTTCATGTTGATTTGGTCATTTATTCTTGCCCTCTTTAGCCTGCATGCTTATGCTGTTTATCAGTATTGCTTTTACATATGATTGGCTTTAAGAGGAAGCACTGGAAACAACCCAGTTCCTCTAAAGTAATTTTTAATTCTTTATGAATCTTAAGAAATTGAAAGCCATGCATTTTTTAAACTTTTTTGTTACCTATATGCTTTCATGTAAACAATATGTGAACTGTGTTATTTTGCATTGATTCTTGATTGGCTGAGGATGATAGGAAATTATCTTACTTGAGCTAGAGACTTGCAGAGAATTTCTCTCTATTTCATATGGAGATGCTAAAAGTTTAGAGGTGTACTGATATAAATCATAAAGTTTCATTTTCTTCTTGATTTGATAAAAAGGATGTATTTTATATTTTAGCAACTTTTTAAAGGTGCAAGAGGTCTCTAAACAATAATGTAGTAAATGTTATTTTATTTCACTCTTATTTCCAATCAGTTCTGTCATAATCTATGTGAATCAGGAATAGTCATCTAATGCCACTTAAGCATCTAGGCTTAGTTAAGAGAACATTGTCTGAAATACAAATGCACTGTAGCTGTCAAAATAATCTTGCTGCTGATCTTAGCTTTAAAAGAAATAGAACTTTTTGGATTGTTTTTTGGGTTGTTTTTTGGAGGTTTTTTTGTGATTTTCCTTTCTAATAAATCTGGACAGTAGATGCAAAGTATTTTTGTTCTCTTATATTAGTTAAACAGTTTCAACACAGTTTTTCAGTTAATAGGTTCTAGCAAACATTTAGCTTCCTTTTGTATAATTGTGAATGAGGATTATTAAATATGCTGTTGGGTCGTGGTAGGAATTGATTTAAAACATCAAGCACTCATCTAAGTTTCAGAGTACTTTTTTGTTTTGTTGTTTTTTCTTTTTTTCTTTTAATAATTATATTTGGGGTTCGTGTTTTATCCTAGTAACACAGGGTTAATTACTTGGATGCTATTATGTCCAGCCAGCAGAAGATTATAATTTTCTCTTCCTTTTCTCATTTTCAGCTGGAAATCCCTCTTTATTTTGTGTTAGCAGTTTAAATAAACTGCTGTGCCCTGGTTCTGAGCGTGAGGTTGTTCAGCTGCCTGCTGGGTTAGATCACCTCAGCCCCTTCAGGAGAGTTTTCTGCCCCAGCAGCCTGGTTTGTCATCCTCTGACCTCGTGTCTGTGGAGAGGATAGGGGAGCACAGCAGTGGAATTTTTTTTCCAGAGTACAGCAGCATGGTTGCTTGTATAGAGGAGTCATTTTGTCAATCCTGAGTACATTTACAGCAAATTATTGAATCCAGCAGCATCACGTTGAGATTGATGCAATGCTGTGCCCAGGGCTGTGCTGTCCACAGCTGAACAAGATAGAGAAGAGTATCCACTTTGGCCTGTGGAAATCCTAAATGTACACACTCTGAAATAAGTGCAAAAGGTACCACAGATGACAAAGTGGTTTTGTCTGTAGTTCTGTTATTCACATGAGCTACTTAATCAGAGAAAGTAATCAAAATGGGGGGAAAAAAAAAAAAGGCATGGGTGGACAGTCCTCATCATCACCAACAGAGCATGCTTTCTCATTTTTCTTTGTGGGCCTTGCATCGAGTGCTTTATCTTGGGGAGCTGAGATGAGGTGTTTGTAGGGCCATGGGGACAGTGTGTGTTCGAGTAGCAGAGAAGTGCACAGCCTGTTGTGTATTTTGTGCAGTTCAGGAATAATTTGGCTTTTGACCAACTTGTGTGGCTCTTTTTTTGAGTTTTTTTTTTTACATTTGAAAATAAATACTCAGCCTTAAGGATTTTTTTGTTTGGTTTTTAGAGACAGAAGATATCATATAACTGAAGGAAATCATATCTTGCTCTTCCACAACCTCATAAACATTGTCATATTTGGGAACTTGAGGACAAAATGTAATTTTCTTGTAGCTTTTAAGGTGTTACTATTTCTCCATAAGCAGTATAAACACTAAAAGACAAAATATCTTTTTGGATTCTCTTATCTTCTAATGACCAAGAGATTATAAAATATAAATACAACCTCTATTTAAATTGTAAAGTTTGAATTAGGAACAGTAAAAATCTCTTAACCAGACTACATGACAGCTATTTTTACAGTAAGGACTTTTTGTTTGATTGGTTTGTTTTTAATTAATTACATTAGGAAGCAAAATTCTGTAAAATCTTAGAATCTTATTTCTTTATATGTTTTCATTTCAGACACATGAATGCTTTCTATCTGGGAGAATTAATTATATTATTTTTTAGCCTGTGCATGATCAACAGTTGGCAACTCCATTCCTATTCAGTCTTTTTTATTGGAAACCCTGCGTAAATGAAAAGATAAAAACTTGATTTGAAATCAGTATTTGTCAGTGGATTAAAATAAGCAAACAACCCCCCCAGAGAACAAATCAACAAAAAATGAGCATTACCCCACCAGCAATCTGCTCACCTGGGTTTACTTTCAGTAGAGAAATAAACCAACCACTCCCTCAGACTAATGTCACCACTTCACTTACTGGTATCTCTGCATTTGAGTCCAGAGTGAATTAGACCCTTAGCAACTCATGATCATGTGGGAAAAGAGGGAAAAAAATGTATTTGAGGAAATCCTTCTCTTACTGAGCTCATTAGTTTATCTTTGGCTTTCTTTGGCAGCCCCTGCCTCTGTCTACAACCACTATGGGATTGGTGAGGCTGGGCTCAACTTAGGACATTCAGGTGAAAGTATGCTTCCCTGAGAATTTAGTAATTACAGCAGGAAAAAGAAAGCTACAATAGAAGAAAATAATTAAGAAAAAAAAATCTATTGAAAAAAACAAAAAGGCAAGAAAAGTAACAACAAACGATTTTGTACATATTTTCAGAATTTCTTCAGTGATACTTTTATGCAACAGCCACACTAAAATTAGAGTAATTTTGTGGCTCGTGGATCTTTCCCATTGTAAATGATGTGGTGAATCAGGATAGGTTTATGTGCTTTATCAGCACACTCCTATCTTCAGTGGGAATTTATGATACAGCTGTTAAGCCTCAGACTCCTTGCAAATTTCACTGTGAATAAAAGATTAGTTTTTGTGATGGAAGTTATTCCATCCCAATACAAGCAAACCTTTATTCAGTGATTTTGTTTGTGTAGCCCTGCATAAAAGATTTAAAAAAAATGTTTACAGTGCAGTCATTTTGGAGAATTTGCATTTTTCATTTTCTCAAAAAGCTGTAAAGCTCCTGACTGCAGAGGCAGCACCCCCAAAGCAAAAGAAATTCTCTGATTATTGGTTTGTCTCAGTGCAACTGTTTCAGGAATGGGGGAGGAATCAGCCACTCACAGGGAAGAAGTTGTTCTTTTGAACCAGTGCTTAATGTGACACTGTGTCACACCATCTGCTTTATGAGCAGGAACTCCAGGAGAGCAGATTGTGAAGGTACTGAGTGGTGGGCTTGTTCAGGGATGGAAAAAAAAAAAAAAAAAAGAGAGAGACCAGTTAAATTTTGTTCTCTTGGGGGCTAATCTGCAGGTGCTGTGAAATCTGTTTATTCTTTTGACTTTAATGGAGCTCTAAGGATGTCTATCAGTTCAGGATCTTGCTCTCTTCCCCGTCTATGTTTCGACCAAGTCAAGTGAGAAATAAATCCTTGCTGAAGAGGCAAGCAATTCCCTTTTGCTCCTCTCTTGATTTGGATAAGATCTGGCACTTTGAAGAATTTATTAGATTTACAATGTCCTTTGGTTCTCTTTATGTGTATGGCAAGAAAGGCATCATTTCACCTCTGCTCCTGTTCCTGTCTATTTTTTTTTTTTGTTATAAAGAATCTGTGCACTTATTAGGAGATTAAATTTAACCTGAGATGAATATTATCCTGCCACTGTGTTCTGTTGTTTGACCAGTGTTTGAAAACAGAAAAATCCTCATCTAACCTCCAATTTAAGAAAGAGGAAATAGTGGATGAAGAATTGCATCAAGCACAAAGCCTACTTTGACAACAAATTACTCCTAACTGCAAGGGCCTTATAAAAAGATTTTCCATGCTGCAAAATATATTCACAATTAAAATGATGTGGTTGATCTAAGTCAAAAACTAACCTTTACATTCAGGGAGGAAAATTATAGACAAAAATGCTTAAAGACAAAATAATCTGCATTTTTAAGGGGAGTAGATGGTGTTTATATGCTCTCTCAATTAAAAAAAAAAAAAGCATAATTTTCTGTTGGCAGCATTCATTTAAACATTTTTCAGTTGCTTAGAATAAGGTATTTAATGCCACATAAGATGCTTTGATGTAGCCAAGAGATGTGCCTGGAGTAGATCAACATCACACAACATCTTTGTGAGCCTTGAGAGTGTCTGATCAAGGTACCCCCGGGTCTGTTGTGTGGCACAGGACACTTGTGTTTGAGCAGCAGAACCACTCCCAGCATAACTCAGCAACTGGCTCCTGGTTCCCTGTTGTTATTATTAGTTTTCATTGTAAGTTATTGTTATAAATCGTTGTAACCCTTTGCATAATCTCTCCAATTCAATTTCCAGAATATTAAATAGTTATTTGTGTGGTTTTTAACACATTCGGCTTTTAACGTGTATTCCAACTTTCACTTTCTTGTAGTCTCAGAGTTCAAAAAGCTTTGCAAGTCCTTGGATTTCTCAGAAACCAGGGCTATAGAGGAAGCTGTTTTGATAAAAGAAAACACAGAGTTGAAAACAATGCTGTCAGGACAGAAAGGCACAACAAACATTGTATCAAACCTGAATGAGCTGATAATAGTGCTCCCTGTGATGGGGATGACTCATTAGCGAAAGAAAAAAAAAAAAAAAAAAAGAGAGAGATGAGCCCGATGATGTGTTCTTCTGCTGTCACACAGCAGTTCCTCAATATCTCTGTGAAGATACAGCTTTGGAAAAAAATCATAGTCCACTTTATGAATTTTGAGTTTTGCAGGCACTTTTCATGCTGCCTAAATGGTGTTGTTCATTCATTAATGGACAGTGTGAAAACCAAACTATTGCACTTTCCATTGAGAGATATTTTCCTATTGCTAATACTTTTGATGTCCTAGAAAGCATCATAAAGTTTCCTGGCAGTTTAGACATGTAAAAAGTGTCTTATGTACCTGGGAAGTGATACATCATCTGCATTAGCTGTCATGGAACAAGAGAAAAAAAAATAAAAAAATATAGATAGATAGATAGCTGACTGTCAGAGTAGTTTCTCACCACATGAAAATCAGGGAGGTACATGAATTATAGCTGCCTGATGACATGTAATTGGGTCTGGACAAACATTTTTGAAGTAGTCATATTTTAAATATTGAATGTGATCTCTCTCCTAGAAAAGAGGTTCTGCTACAATCCAACTGTTCCTTTCTCAGAGCTTGCTAATGTGTTAGCCTCCCTCTACAGGTAATATATTCTAAATCTGTTTCTCTGTTCCACAAAGCATAATTCTTATGAAACCTGGCACTTTTTTCCCCCAAAAACATTTTCTTCTAAAGGTATCGTTGTACTTCTAATAACTGCCATTTGTTTCTCATGTAAAATTAAAACATTCTTTTCCCTTTATATTATATTGAAATATTGATGAAATAGCATTCATTTGAAGACTGATATTTCTTCTTACAATTGTTTTAAGTTTTCATATTTAGTCAGAACTTACTGTCTCCTCCCCTAAGATTTTATTATTTTCAAAAGAAAGAAATAAGAATTAAGTCTTGTTTAAAGCAACACTTTTCTGTAAATGCATTATAAATTTTCTAATTTGTTTTAAGATAAACCAGGTAGTACTTTTGCTTCCTTTGTCATAAAGAAATGCATGCATTTGTGTCAAATTGGTGTTTATATCTAGATGTGAACGTGGGAGCCAGCATGTATGTGCATGAGCAACAGGGGTTGTGCCTACTCTCTCTATGCTGGTATACTCTGTTTTGTTGATTCTTCATTCATTATGTGCAGTCAAATAACAAGGGAAGTTAATTAACTGACTGTCTGTATAGAGTAATTATAACAGTGAACAGGAAAAAGAAATAGAAAAGTATATATTTTTTTTTATTCTTTAATTACTGCTTTGCACTGTTTACCATTCCTCCACTAAATGTTTTTATTTTCTGTTTTAACTTCAAGTGTAATGTTTCTGCAGAAAATGTTTTCGGATTGCCTTATGTGTAGTGGTTATTATCCACCTGTCTCTTTCCTGCCTGAGCAGGGAGATTCCAGAAACATGGTTGACTCTGATGTTTTTCCTACAAAAGCCTTCACTCTTATTAGTAACCAGGCCCAGCAGCTTTAATTTTCAAGTGTCTCTTGGAGACACCTTCTTTACTTTGGGTTGGCTTGGCCTTACTTTATTTCCTCTGCTGGAATATTTTATAGATTACATCAGACTACATCCCAGAATCACAGAATCAGGCTGGAATAAAGCTCTGAAATCAGAGTCCCACCCATGGCTAAACACCCCATGCCAATGAAACCAGGGCACTGAGTGCCAGGTCCAGTCTTTCCTTAAACACCCCCTGGGACAGTGACTCCAACACCTCCCTGGGCAGCCCATTCCAATATCTGATCACCTTTTCTGTGTAGGAATTATTCCTAGTGTCCAACCTAAACCTCTCCTGCCACAGCTGAGCATGATTCCCTCTCATCCTGATTTTCTGACAAATGATCAATTCTGCTTTTGGGAAGTATTTCAAGTAACAAGCACAATAGATTCCTCATGCAGAATGAAAAGAAATGAGGAGAATAAACGAATTTCTGACACCTTCTGATATGGCTCTGAAGGTTCACGTGCAAGCCTGGAGAAGTATGTAGGGAGAAGTAGATTGTCTGAGCATCAATCTCAGGAAGCCACTGAGACAGACAACCACGAAAGAGTATAAACCCAAGGGAGTGCCAGAGACTGTTCATCCCTTGATGATTTATATTTCAAAAATGAATATTCTATCTCTGCTTGGCATCTGTAGTCAATTCAGTGCAAATAGCCTATGAACATGAGTATGCAAGACTCTACATATATATACATAAAGCCTTTTATGAAGATGTGCTCTGCTTTTTTTTTTTTTTAATGATACAGTTTATGCCTTTAACAGAATATAGAAGAAGGTTCTTTATGCATCTTTAATATGCCTTCCATTTTAATGTTGTAGCACTTACAACAGACAATAGACAAACCTATGCAAACCTTTCTTCTCTGTGTCTCTCTTCAGATCTTTCTGGCTTTAGGGCTAACAAACAGCCATTCCTTAGCCTCGCACTTTATTTTCATAAGCTGTTACTTTTGTCTTGACTATTAAGTTATTTTAAGCTAATGTACCCTTATCATCAACAGGAAGTATCAATAATTCCTCTGTCACTTTGGCCTTGGAGACACGAATGCCAGGATCTGTAGTCACAAACTGAGTGAGTGACTTTCTCCTGGGGTCAGCACCTTGGGTCCCCATAACGTGTTGTTGTCACAACTGCTCTGCAAAATTATTTGGAGCACCCCATAGCAATGATTTCGTAGGAATTATGCTTGAAAGATGCTCTTCCTGAGCATTATTGTTGTTCATACAGAAGGTTGTGTTCAGAACTGAGGGAATCACTACAAGAAGAAATATAATTTAGTGTGAGAGGCAAAGGCTTCTCTCCTATCTGTTCCACCTATCTGAGGAAGGGTGGAGAGATGTTTCCCATAAAGTTTCTATTTTTTTTTTCCTCTGGACTGAGGTGATTGTTAGCCTGATAACAGTTCCATAATCTAGTTTTTAGAGTTTATATCTCCCCTTCATACCAGCAGCCTTTTCAGCGTTTATCCTCACACATGTGCACGCCCCACATCCCCTGGGGCTGACACCAGAAAATCCTCTTGTCGCTGAAGTTCAATTTCCAAAAAAAAGAGCATCTCAGACTGCAAGGCCAGTAAAGTCCATCTGCCTCCTTCCTCAGGCTGTAGAAAGGCCATGACAATGATAGGAAGGAATATTGCCCCACAGCTCTGTCAGCTGTGACAAGGGAGGGCTTGTTGATGATTTGACAGGTCTTGGAGGAGCTGATAGATTTGATGCAGGTCAGTTCCCAGCTCAGGCTTCAAAGTTCTCCAGACACCAACACTGCTTGATGGAGGAGCCTGAAAGAATTCAGTTCAAAAAGAAATCAACCAGAACAGCTTTTCAACCTAAAGGAGAGAAAAAAAAAAAAAAAAAAAAAAAAAAAAAAAAAGAAAAAAAAAAAGGTAAATATTCAGAGCACTCTCTGGAATGCTCTTGCTTATTTCAGAAATATAAAGGAATGCTATCATTATTTCAGCTTCTGCTTTTCAAAGGCAATTTAAGATTATGCTGCAATTTGGAGGATGGATTTATTAGGTAAATTGAAAAGTAAACATAAAGTTTGACGTGTGTTAAGCAGGGGGAAGGCTTTAACAACTCCTTCAAAACAGAGGAAATATGTGGAAGTTTTGCCTGGGTAATTAATAAACATTCTTTTTAGCCGTTATGGAAAAGTGAATTTAAGGCAGTGAATACAGTGAATTTAAAATTGGGTCTCCAACAAAGCAAACGAATCAGTCTTTGTAGTCTAACCCTAGAATTCAGATTGTTACAATGCTGCACATTGGGTCCAGCTGCGGGAAGCTTTTGTTGAATACATTTTCTTTAAATTGTAATCCTATATGAACTCCCTGTAAACTGTAACAAGAGTAGATTCAATCATCAATTATTTGGGGGAAAAGAAAATAAAAAATAATAATAAAAAAAGTGCCCTTTATTGGCTGTCTGCAGGTCATTATTTTGTCAAAATGAGCAGACATGAAGGAAAGGGGGTAATTTTGATGCCAGCATTCCGGTAGTGCTGCAGCCTGTCTTGCTGTGCGTGGCTGTGAGCTGAAGAGGTTAACATGAAAAACAAATTACTGTGCTTTTCTGTAGTCTTCATTAATGATGTACTTCACCAGAAAAGGAAAGAGACAACAAGCGGGAATGGTCCCAACTTTGCAGGCTGAATTGGCTATTCTGCTGTGCACAGTGCTTTTTACTCACTGGCAGCAAGAGGACTTGTTTTTTCCAATTTTTTGGTGGTAAAGGGTCAGGAAACAGTATTAGCTAAGGCAAGTGATTAGAAAGAATTCAATGGAAAACTTTTCTCTGCCCAGCAGAAGTCAGCATGAAAACTTTCTTACTTTGCTTAAGAGTGATTTATCATTTCTTCTCCTCTATCCCCACAATGATAAAACCCAAGTGCCACATGCACAAAGGATCTAATTTGATCCTCACAATTGTTGCTTTTTATTCAGGTAGGAAATATTTTCTTAAAGCTTATTTTGAGGTGTTTCAAGTGTTTACTTTCATATGTGCAAACAGCTTTGCTCTAGCCCTTATAATTTTTAAGGAATGGAGTTAGATATGCAAGAAATGATGAAATATATATTTTTTCTGCCCTCCATATTGTCCAACAACTCAGCATTCTGGAGAGTATTTTGGGAAGTCAGTATGGCAGCAGATACAGAAGAATTGCAGCATTGGTTTTCTTACTTTTATACTGTTTCTTTTCTGTCCTCAGCTTGCCAAGACTGGCACAAAATTTTCTGTCCTCCTGACAGAATATATATATTGATATCAGACATTTTCAAGTTTCCATTGTCTCACATTCTCTTTAATAATGGTCTTATTAGAGAAAAACTCCAGGAGTTTCCTTCATTTATTTTTTCAGTAAATGTCAGTATATTGTTCTTCTCTTTAAGGTGTAAAATGCACAGGTGATTTACACTGGCTTTTCCAAACTTTTCTATTCTTGTATAACGAATGGCAAGGTTATTAAGAAATATTGAATTAATGCCACTGAAACCTTTTGAATTTTTTATATGGCAGGTTGTATTGAGGTGAAAATTTCACCTTTACAAATCACAATATTTTGATTTCTCTGTTTTCTAGGAAAATACTGTTAATGGAATTACAGTTTCTCATTTAATTTCCATGTTTCCATTCTTTGGGTCATGGAGGAAGGAAGGGCATTTTTTTGCCTTTTCCTTCTATTAGGATTTAGGCTTAGTATATGCTGAGGTAGACAAATTATAACCACATCAACTCTTCTAAAATTAAGTATTGAAACAACTAATCTGGTTGGTTTTTTTTAAATTGACTACTCTCTTTACCTTTCTAAATTACTTTATTGGCACCCACCACCCACACACGCTCCAAATGGGCATTTTACAAAATTAAAGCATACAATGAAGGAAGAAATAGTTAATCCTGTCAGTCTTAACACTTTCAAAACCATAAAATTTTAAAGAACATTTGTGCTATCAAATGGAGTATTTTTCAGTAACCATGGGAACTAGAACTGTGGAGTATTTCCCTTAATGTATTTGGGGGGTGCCCACTATGGGCAAAGAATAGATCAATAGTAATGTAGATGAGTTGTTCTTTTTAGAATAAGACATATTGCTGTTGTTGAGAAGAGTCCTTAAAACATTTGCTTCCCTGGTGATTTTGCAAATCAGAATTTCTGTTTATGAGATCTAAAGTCAAAATTTTTTTTAAAAAAAAAAAAAAGGTTTTCTTTGGATTATAGGGGTGCTTTCTATAGAAGCATATTGCTGTAAAAACATTTATTTACCTTCAGAATTTCCATTTATAGATTATTGAAGATGCTGTTTCCTCATCAGTTTTCCTGTGTAATTGACTGGAACTTGAAACTTGAAGGATGATTTTTTAAAAAATTGGTCAAAGAAGCATTCTTACAGACTGTGTAAAACAAAAACATGGGTACATTCTTCAGAAAATAAGATTTTACCAGCTTCACTTTTTTAATGGTTTTTTTTGTCACAGATTTATTTTAAAAATGCAAAACAGTTTTGCTGGTTTGTTTATTTGTAAATATATTGCTATTAAGAATTCAAAACTGAGGAACTTGATCTCCTAACTTCTGTTTCATCCCCAAATATAACCTACAATGGATTCTGTATAAAGAAAGCTTTCCAAGCAGCCCACGTCACCTCACGGATGCCCAAGCTCCCAGCAGTGAGTTCTGCTGCCAGTGGGAATGGGACTTGTTTACTTGCTATTTATACTTTGCTTTCACATTCAGTGTTGCTTACTAAGGGGTTCCTGAACACCTCACAGGCACAACTATATAAAGATAAATAGAGGGGGGAGTTAGTTAATGCTAAGGTCCATTTAAATCTTTTCCACCTGTTAAAATTAGAACCAAGGGGTGAAATAAATTCCGCCGAGTCCTTCTGGAGCATTACATCTTGCAATTAAACTGTGAGGTTTGTTAAGGCTTGCAAATACAATTGATTTTCTTTTGCTAGCACATATTGAGGACTTTTCTATTATATTGCATTTATTAATAAGCCATTTGACACATTTCTAATAAGAATTTGCATCCTTTAGCCATCAGCTATCCTTGCTGTGCTTAAACAAACTACCTCTAAATTGGAAAAGCACTACAAGCTTCAGAAGAGAATGCTGAACCCAAATTTGCTCCATTTCCCTCTCTGTCCCTTGAGACCCTTGATGACTGTTCTCAGGCACTTAAGCCATTTTTCTTTCACTGTTTTGCCCTATTTAAAGAAATAAATCACCTTGCACAGCCTATGCAGACATGCCATTTAAACTTGGGATTCTTTTTTTTTTTTCTTATCCAGCGTTTTAGAATTTAATAGAATTATCTACTGGGTGCTTTCCCAAGAAAATTAAATTCTGGGAAGGCTTCCAGTTCTTGTCACCTTCTACTTGTGGTGGCTACCACTACAGAGAAGAAGGATAACATTACTAATTTTGTGCCAGTCTTGGCAAGCTTCCATTAGTTCTAATGTAGTCATGAGATTGTTGTGGATACATAAGCTGGTCTTTACTTCCTTTTGTAGTCTTTTGCTCTTTGATTCTATTTTCTTCCTCCTTTCCTTCTTTCCCTCTCTCTCCTCCTCTCCTCTCCTTTCCCCTTTTATGTCAGGTAAATTCAAATTACAGCTATTATGACATTCAAGCTGTGCTTTTCTGGTGACCATGCCTATTAAACTGTTTCATTCAAAACTTCCGCATACAAATCCCTCCACAGTAAAATTTGCACATGTCCCCATTATGGAAAGAGGGTTTTTCCAGATTACTTTATCTAAGGATGTGAAGATACTAGAGAGTTGACATGTTTTCTTTGGCAGTCTAACTCTGCGATGCAAGTTTTCATTCATAAAGTGCAGATGTAAACAAATGTTGGTTAAATTAAGTGTTCTTTCTCTGTGTAGTCAGTACAAACACTTTCTTCTTCAAGCATTCTTGTTTTCCAGAAGCTGTGAGTTTAGTTTGATTCATAATGCCTGTATTCTCAATTCATATTTGTTGGTAATGAAAAAAATAATACAATAGTGCCTTCCTCAAATGTAATGGTTTTGTCATGTAAACTGTAAATATTATCAGATAGTATGGAAGATACAGAAAAATGGGTTTTGTTATGAGGTTGTAGAATTACTGTAGAATTTCTACAGTAAACCTGAATTTTGAATTCATACTTGTAATTTTAAAATATTGTAACTGGAATATACAGAACTAAATTTTGAAGCAAAGTTTTAGCCTCTTTTCCAGTGTGTTCTGCATAACTTCCACATCTTCTGCATATGACTGAGGGACATGAAAAAAATTCTTAGCCAAAAAGGTGTCATTTTTTTTGTGACTTGAGAGCTCACAGGGACAGATGTCATTCATGATTTCAAACATACAGACTTTCAGAAAAACTTAGCAAAAAAGATACAAACATTTATTTTGAAGGAAGATCTAATAGATTTTGTAAAAAAGCTTTCCCATGATATCCACTGCAGCAAGATAATGCATCACATTATTTTAGAGAATTTGGGAAATCTTATGATTCAAAAGTAATCTCATTTTGACTGTTTTGCTGGTCCGTTTTCATCTCTTTTTAAAATCAGTTCAGTGAATTGGATATGAACGCTCCATACTGTTATTGTGCAGAAACTGCAGCGTCAGGGAAATTATGAGAGAGGTGGAGTCTGTGGTTAGAGGTACAGATTTTCTTCCAAAGCCAGATCTGGATCGCTGAGGTGATAAAGGAGCCAAAACACAAGATATTAAAGTTCCCCTAAATTAATATAAAAATCCACTGTACTTTTATCTGGTGTGCTGAGAAATTAGGATTTAAGGCTTTGGGGTAAATGTGGTTGCATTTTATCACCTTCTGGTCCTAATGGTAGGATTCAACAGGTAATTAACACTTAGCAGTAAAACAAAATGAGCTTTTGGAACTGTGTTTGGGGAAGTAGGTGCTGAGTTAACACAGAAGGGACAAACGAGTGGATTGCAGTTAGTTTGAAACTCTGACAATAAATTAATGTCTCTCTAAATTTTCTCAAATATGCTTGAGCATGAGGTTCACCCACCTAGTAATAATATGTATGTAAGAAGAATAGGGTTAATTAAACTTTTTTTTTTTTTCCTCAGCTACTCCTCCAAGTAGCTTTATTTTGATGCTACAGTGGCTATAAACTTGCACAGTACCCTGTAAGTAAGCTCTGTCTCCTTAGAGGTGTCAGCTCTTCAACTCATCTTCCCAGAGAGCTTCTGTTTCACTCTTCAGACTTGTTGTCATTATGCCAAGCACTCTCTTAATATTTAGACATGTCTTCACTTCATACATCACCAAAATTTTTGCTCCAAATGTATCCCAGGTCTGTAATGCTGTGTAGATGAGACAAAAAAAAAACCAAAAAAAAAGCCCCAAAACAACAAAATATAGTGTAGACAAACAGTGCATTTTTATGTTACTCTTTTTTGTCAGGTGGAGTACAGATCTGCAAAAATTAAATATATATATTTTTTCTAAACCTAAAGTGTACAAAGAACATCCTGGAGATAATCTCATGAATAAAGGTGATTCATGTGTATTTTTGTTACACCCTTAGGAAAATGCATTGCACAGGCATCCTTCTAGAAGGAAAAGTGCAGCACTGCTTAATGAGACTTTTGAATATACAGACACAGCATTAAAATAAAATAGAAAGACTGTTAGCATTCCCTGTTTTACTTCAGAGACAGAGTAATGGTACACTTTAAGCCATCATCAAATACACATTTTCTGCTTGGCAGCTGGAGATATCAAACTGTGTAGAGTTGCTGAGGTGCATTTGGGAGTGATTTGTCTGGATGCAGTAGCCAGCTCCACAGCAAAGGGGAGTTTGTGGCTGGAGAAAAGAGGGAACTGGGGAACAGGACCAAAAAAAGCCTGGAGAGCAGGCAGGCAGGGGAAGATGGAGGGGTAGCTCAGCAACTTAGCAGAAGGAAGATGCAAATGTGATGATAAAATTCATACCCCATCAAGAGGTGGTGCAAAAAGGGTGGGTGAAAAGTTGGTTGCTGTCCCTGGAAGTTAAAAAAAAAGAAACAAAACAAATGATGCAATTTCTTTAAATATTTCTGGTAACAAATGAAACTATTAACATTCCAGAATCAAATTACTGTGCTTGTTTGTGGAAATGAATTATGCCATATAACTGTGTTTTGGTTTGCATGTGTTTTTGAACAAGAGTAAAGTGCATAGAAAGTCTATTGTCCTGGCCAGCAGAGTAGGTAATATCCTTCTCTTGAACAGCCCTCTGGAAACCTAACTTTGTTTCTCCTTAAGAGTCCTCTGGGTTTTTCAGTAACTCTCATATTTGTAAATTCTCTGCCCTTTGGGGGATATATAAAACCTTTGCCAGAGGACAGTTATGGGAGAATGTTTCCTATTCACCGTTCGCAGTCGCAGACGGGCACAGTTATCTGAAATAATGTTCAGCCTCTGGACAGCTCCAGATTTTTGTCTGCAATGGCAAATTACCTATCATTATAGATGTCTCTCTCTTAAAATGGTTGTGGGAATACTTTTATTTGCAGCATTACAAAAGTATTGGTTATAATGTGCAAGTTAAAGTGTGATTTTGGCACATATTAAAGTTTGTCACTGACGTTATGCCAGAGTTGCCTTTGTTCTCTTTTCCAGTATAGCCACACTAGATTAAGCAGTTCCTCACTTTGCAAATGGTACAAGGTAAAGATAAAGCATATCTGCTCCAGCTTCTACAAAACTTGAATATTTGCACCCAGTGAAAATTGTTGATAGCTTCAGCAAACAGAATTTAATACATTATTAATTTGCTGTAATTAACTGGCTACCAGCCAGTGATGAAAGCAAGAGATCAGATAGCTTACAATGTTAAAATTTTGCTTTATTTCAGTTAATAACTTTGGTAAACAAGCATTTTATACATCAGTTTAGGACTCAAAATATTTTCCTTATTTTTTTGGTGCTTCACAGCCTAATAGGAGATTCGTAAGGTTACTTCCTTTCTCTAAAAAAAAAAAATAACAGCTCTTCTTGGCCCTGCTTTTTGTGTACTTCCAAAGTCTGATATGTAACAGTTTTGGTGTAATTTCTTTCCATTACTCCCTGAATGTGTAATCCCTTTCAAGGCTCTAATGGGAAATACTGGAGCTGGATTAGTTAAATGGTGAAGTGTATCATCACATACTCTTAGTAATGCCTCTTGATTGGCACCAAAAATTGGCACTGGCAAACTGAGTTCTAGAGATAAAGGATGAAATAGAACAGTACGGAATTGTAATTATCTGTTCGTGACCCTGAACTGTATTTTTGTCTGTGAAGCAGGAGATCATTGCATTTATGTTATGGTTTATATTGGGGTGTTTTCTGGAAGCCACAGGGATAAAATTGAAGAAATGCTTCGAAGAGTTCATAGCAGCAGAAATTAGGTTTGTTTACCATGGGACAGAATAGAGACCTGTCCTTCCCAGCTGAGAAACAGGAATATTCCCAAGCTTCACCTACAGTGGGTGGCATGGGATTAGGACACGTGTGCCTTGCAGCTCACTGTCATCTCCTGTGCTAGGTGCCTCTGTCCCTTTGCTTAAATAGATCTTCAGCTGCAGAGTTCTCTGAGCTGCCTGCTATTCCTTGCAGCTCTTTCTACAGCTGCAGCAAGAATAAGAAGTGTTGAATTGTCCCTTTGTTCTTCCTCTTGTCATACCCTCTATATCAAATGTCTGGGGTAATGGCTGCCTGCCTTCCATTGCTGCTAAAGAATCCCTCCTGTGGGAGATCTTGTTTTGATTATACAGTACCTTCTTAAAGCAAGCAGCATGCAAACTAACCCCCTCCACTTTCCCTAAAACCTGGAAGTTGTTAACAAGGTATTGCTCAGCAAGTCATCTCATCCATACATGTTACTGGAGGACAAAAATATTCTCTGGAGTCTCTTTCCCACCGGTTTGTATTTCTACAAAATTTCCTGAAAAGAAAACGAGACTGCAGTTACAGAGGAAAAACCAGCTCAACTTCAATGCGGCAATATCTGGGATTTTTTTTTTTTTAATTATTATTTTAATTCTGTGTTGTCATGGAAAAATGAACATTCCTAATGATATTCAGGCATCCAAAATGCAAAATCAGCCCCACATTTCATCTCAATAATGCCAATTCTGTTTTCAGTACCTCTGTCTGAACCCTGTAATAGAGATTTTGGAAGTCCCTGGTCAAGCAGGATGTAGAAAGCACAGGCATAATTATGACAACACCTTTGTGGCCATGTCTGATGAACTCTTTGCAGAGTATCAGCAAGGAAGTCCCACCCTGGCCTACCAGCTGTGGAGATCTGATAGTGAGAGTGCCAACCAAGGCTACACTTGGTTCCAGTATACACACGATTCCAGTATCAGGAGATTGATTTCCCAACAAGATATTTGTCTTCCAAACTTCTGCTTGTTTTTTTTCTAAATTAAAATCCATTTAATATCCAAATAATTAGAATACAAGAAAACTCTGGAAGTCTGAGCTTTTGCTTTAGCTTCAGATCACTAAAGGAGTGACCTTGAAAGGAAATAAATCTGCCTTATCTGTTCTTCTCAGTATTCCATAAATGTATAAAGGAATAAAATGGCTGTCAGAGTTACAAGACTCTACCAGCAGTATTAAATGCACATAGAAAGCAAGGAAGGAGATTTTGCAGCTTTGTTTTTGCTGCCTTCTTGGCTTTTTGAGGGAGTGAGGGGACTGGTTTTAACCTTGATCTGTTCTGCAGGATGGTTCAGAGTTGGATCTTAGTGATGTTTTACTTCCTTTTGTTTGATAGTCCTACACAATGCCTATATAAATTATATTTTTAATGGCTAATAGAAAGAGTAGTATTTATAAGATTTAAATACTGTTTTACTCTGATGTAGATTTTAAATGATTAATGCTACTTTAACTGTATTTCCCATAATGGGATGAATACAGAATGAGTGAGGAGGTGAATTTAAAGTTCAGCATCTGTGCTGCATTTACAGGGTAAATTTAACCCAAAGTAGACAAGGTGCTTCTGGGTCAGAGCAAGAGCTTTGAGCCAAGAGTTCTGTTGATTCCTGCTGAGCTGATGAAGGGGATCTGGCTGGTGTCTGTCTTTCCTGTCCCACAGCTGGGAGTTTCCTTCCCAGGCATGGGGCTGAGGGAACAGTGACATTTCTGCTCCAGAGCCATGGTAGCATTAAGGCAAACCAAGGGACATTTCAGTTTGTATGTGAGACAGTGAGCCATGGCACCTGAGAGGGCTGATTCACAGTCCCTGCAGGATTTAGCTGCAACAAGGTAAGAAATTAGGTTCTGCATACTCTTCATTTATTTTAACTGCCTGGTTGGGATGGGACAGTAACCTCTTCAGCTGCTGCAACTTAATCAGGCACGAGTCATGAATCAGAGCCACAGAGCTGCTCTCCTGGGAATTAGGGTTCATTTACATTCTGGTTCCTTCAACCATCCTTCCTGTTTGACACCCTTGGGTGGACTTGCCCCAGATCCACAGTACCGAGTTGCTGGCTCAAGGGGCAGTAGTTTCCTCATGAAGCAAAACTTGCTAGCCTGTCATCCATGCCAGATTCCAGTCCTGCAGGAGAGAGGGATGCAACTTGCACCAGCTTCAGTGGGCCAGGAGCAGCAGTGGGAAGGGGACAGTCTCTCTATCCCATGGGTTTGAATGCTCTGGGTTCTCCTAGAGGGGCCTGTGGTTTTGTCTGAGCTTTGTGGAAGATCAGTCATACAACCATTTACATTGGAAAAGACCTCTGAAAGCATTCCAACCAGAACACAGCACTGCCATGTTCACCTGTAAATCACATCCCCAGGCACCACATCTACACATCTGTTCAACCTCTCCAGGGATGGTGATCCCACCACTTCCCAGGGCAGCCTGCTCCAGTGCCTGATCACCCTCCAGTGAGGACATTTTTCTCAATACCTAACCTGAACATCCCCTAGCGCAGCTTGAGGCCATTTCCTCAATGCCTAGGCCATTTTCAGCTCTGACTGGGTTATTGACTGCCAGGGTTGAGTGAGACCTGTCTCAGAGAAGCAGTTCAATGGAGAATCCTTAAAGAATGATCTTCTGTCTACTGTAGAATGACTTAAGCCTACAAAGTGGTTTTCTTATTCTGTACATGCATTCTGAGTGTGTCTGAAAGATTTGTTTAGAAATTGAATATTTGGGGGTTGTTTAAAATAATTTTATTTGTATTGTACAAAGACAGTATAAAGACTCAGGTGCTGTAAATTTCACATCACATGGTTCTGAGGTTGAGTTTCTCTTCTGTTATCATACAAACTTTTTTTTTGAGTGTGTTTAGATGGGTTCTTGACATGGCATTAAGGAAATGTCAAAGTAGACATCTATTCCTAGTCTATAAGTCATTATTTAACAACTTCAAAGGTTTGACAACTACAAAGAAATGAAGCACAAACACCTTGGTATTGATTTTGTCTTTTGCTTTGTATCTACTCCATTAAATTCTATTGGCATTGACAACTGCTGAACTCTTCAAAATTCTCTGAGCTTTCAGTCTTTAAGGACAGCTTTATTTCATTTTCAACACCTTTTTCCTTCTAAAATCTCTCTGTCATTAAACTATTACTCCAATCTCAAGGAGAACTCTTTGAAATGAAAATTCTTGAAGTTTGTCCTTTCTTTTTGTCTGTGCTGAAAGATAATGCTATGGTAACATGTCATTGATGAGTTTAAGGGTGCTTACTATCAATGGATTTTTTGATATTGGATTTAGTTACCAATGTAAGGATTATCTGTCTCAAATGTCTGGTTTCATATAAAATAGATGATATAAAGAATAATTTCTTAGAAGAGATGTTTTCAACTGTATTCCAAAGTGCACATAGTAATATTAGCTGGGGAAAAAAATTAACTAGAAATCTTTGCAGTAGTTCATAGATTACTAGCTGGGATGATATGTAATTTTAAAATGAAGAATAAAGAAATATCAGTAACCACTTTCAGAAGTATATCACCCCTCACTGCAAGACAAGATGACCATCAAAAACTAGCAAAGGCCTTGTACACACTGCAAGTCACTTTGCTCTGGGTCTCCTCCACAATTTACAGTGTCTGAATCCAGAGACAGAGCTGTTTTGGGGTGGGTTGGTTGGTTGGTTTTTGGTGAGTTTTGTTTGTTTGATTGGTTTTGTTTTTCTTTTTGTTTTTCTTTTTTTTTTTTTTTTTTTTTCTGCTTAAAGTCCTACTGCATAAAATATCAGGGCTCTTTTGCACTGACCAACTTTTTTATTTTGTAATATGAATATCAAAGTATGTGATGCTCTGTGCTGTGACTGGAGTCAGAGGACACAAAATGTGCCAAGTTGGTTTTGAGAGACTCTCTTGGGTGATGGGAGGAGGTTGTCTGTGATGCTGCCTGTGCTGTGTCCTGAGAGCAGAGCTGGGAATAAATTGTCTGAAAAGAAGGACAGAGGTTTTGCTTTGTGGGTAGCTGGGTCGTTCATTCCAGAATAGAGTCTGGGATAAAAGTAACAAGCAGTGAGAACAACCAGGGATGATTCAGTGCTCAGTGTCAGTTCTTGACATGTTTTATGTTAAGTTCAGATGTCCCTTCAGGGAAGTCTACAAACAATTTTGATGTGGAGGAACTCAGAGCTTGCTGCAAACTATTGATAAAACAAGTGTAAACTAGGGAGAGTCTGGAAGCTGAGGTTGTATTTTATTTCTTTTTGTTTTGGCAGAAACTAGAGATGGTTTTGCACTCAGTATATATCTCATAATGTATGTGTTATTTCACAAACCTTGACCTATATACACAGGAAACCCCACAACATTCTTGTTGAGTTGTTCTCACACTGGCCACTTTTGGAGTGAGGAATATGGTGCAGAACCAGCAGGAAAATCAGTGATTTCTCATTCTGAGAGGGAAAGAGAGATGAGATGTATGTTAAAGTGTGCAAAAGTAATATTTCTTCTTGGGGGGTAAGAAGAAAAGAAATAGCAGGAGGTGGTATTTGCAGATTATATTTTAACTGCCAAGTTCAAGAACTGTGTCTGATTTTAATTTTCCCAGCCCTGGAGATACTTCAAATCATCTTTCTCTAGTTTTGTGAATCCAGACCCTTACTGCCTTTACTTCCATTTTTCACATTTAATTTCATATCAACTGGAACATATTAGGAAGGGATAAGCCTTTACTTTGGAAAGGTTAGGATGAGAAGAAAGAAATTAGAACTTTTAAACCTAAGTTTGATCTGATCAAAGATTATAATTGAAGTTTTTGATTTGGTTGCAGATGAAACAGTATTAAACAGAGACCTTCTTACAGCTGTAGTTTCAAAATGCCTTCCAAGTTTCTTTGGGGTCAAGATTTAAGTTCTCTTTATGAATTTAATCTGTGTGTTTATTTTATGAACCAAAGTTGTAGTCGATGAGGAAACACTGCAGAATGGTCCAGTAAGCTGTGTTTTGAATTACAAAATAATTTTGAAGGGGGTTGTTTTTGTGATAGTTATATTTATGTACAAGAGGAAACACTTGAATTTCAGCCAAGCACTGACTGTATTTAAACACTCTCCTGTAAGGAATGTAAGCATTATCATTTCTGTTTTAGGTGAAGTTTCAGTGAGTGTGGATAAAAAAGCAATGCCTTTTTTTAGCTGTGTTTTGCCTGAATTTCAGCCAGAATGAAGCAAAGTAATGGAATGAAGACTATAATGTCTATTTTATATACCTACTTACATAATCAAAACACCTGAATGAAAAAAAAAAAGACTTATTTATCCATTTATATGGAAATGACCATAATTTTCCAGTTCCTTCATCTTTTTTTGATAATAATCCATAAGGGCTCAATAGATTTCTTAGCAGACATTTCTGAGAGTAAGCTTGCATTGGATGTTGAGGTGTCAGAAACTCTTTGAAATGCTTCTGATAGTTTTATTATGTCAAATTGAGTAAGACAAATAGTTTTAAATCTAAATAAGCCATTGGCTTATCTCAGATTTTATTTTTTTTTTTATTTCTGAGAATAGCAGCTAGCTAACAGAATGAAGTTTCTGGTATTGGCAGTTATATGGAGAAAGTAAGTTATTTCAATGTTATTTTTATTATTATTTTAGAGGAGAATCTGAGAATATTTCCTTTTTTTTGCCTATTATTTTCATTATTCTTCAATTTAATACTTGATAAGGTGACTAAATCTAATTTGGATATGGTCATGAAGTAGTAAGCAGCTCAATGATTCTGCCTAATTCCTGTGTCCTTTAAGAAGGTGCCATTGTTTGGATTTCCAGAAAGGAGGGAGCCGTGAGCTGAGAAGCAGAATATTTTTCAGCTGTCAAATTGAAACCTACACCTAAAATCTCATAGACCAGATTCAGAACCATGTAGGTTGAAAAAGACCTCTAAGATCACCACATCCAAGTAAATCTAACACTGTCAAGTCCACTGCTAAGCCACAACCCTGCAAACATCACTTGAGAAACATCAGTGTGGAGATACAGAGGCAGATCATCATGAAATATGTAGCAAAGTTTACAATGACTACTATAAGACCTAAAAGTAACCTAAACTTGATTTCGTGTTTTCAGATGGTTAATTTGAAACTAACCTCTAGGAACCAAATGCTTTCTCCTCCCCAGACAAGAGTGTATTGTCAAGTTGGTTGACAGATTAAGGGCTGCTTGTTTTGGGAGGCAGGAAGGAAGAACCTAACACTCAGTTTTTAGGGGGAGCTCATTTAGCTTTGCTCCCAGTGGCTTGGCTAGAAGGACAGGCACTTTTGTGTTCATCTGGCATGCATTGCTGCTTTCAACTTACACCTCAAACTCCTGCCTGCATCTCATTCTTCCGGAAAGATGCAGAATTTACTTGCACGCAATAAGAAACATGAAATTGGCTCTTATAGCAATTTTGTTCTGGCATTTACTTTTTAGGGACCTGGGGGGCCAATGCTAATACATGTCACAGCATCTAGAAAGTAGTTTGCTAGTTCACACACCACTTGATAGAATGCCTCATGAACAGGAACTTTGCTGCTGTTTCACTAATGAGAAACATCATCTCTTCCTAGACCCAAAATCTGTACTTGCAGCAGGACTTGTTTCAGTTTCTTTAAAACATGCAGCTTTGCACTTGCTTCTCTATCATACAATGTTCACAATCAAAGAAATGCTTTTTTTCAACCTAAACAATTTTATTCTAATTGTATATGAATATTTTCTGCTTATGGAGTCTGAAAGAATAGCATTAAATGCTACTGTGCTTTATTTTGTTATCAAAGTTTTATTAAAATGGACTCAGCTGCCTGTAAGAATTAAAAAAGGACACTCTTAATTAAGCTGTTCAAAATATCAGCCCTAATTTTAACATTCAAAAGCTTCCTTCAGTTTTCTAGTAGAGAGGGCAGCCTAATATCATTTCAGAAGAGTCAATAAATCCAGGCTGGGGAGCTAAAGGGACATTCAATTTCGGAGTCAAGGGGCTTTGACAATGAATGCCCTTCTAGGAGGTCCCACTTCACTAAATTGACAGAACTCTAGCACAAATTTCTCTGCAGGACAATCACACAACAGAGAAAACGTCCCTCAAGTACCCTTTTCCTAGTCATTTAAAGGTCAAAACTAACTCCTTTGGTTTCATTTGAAAGCCCACAGGTGTGGTAAGCAGCTTAGGTTGCAAAGCTAATGACTGATAAAGTTGATTCTGCATGACAGAAGGAATACAGAGATTTCTCAAACAAGATTTAGTTTGTTATCTCTATTGCTAGCCCTGCTATTTTGACCTCCAGTAATTATGTGACAGCCGTCCAGATTTGCCAACAGATGTGTGGAAGTAAAGCAACTTCATGCACTTAAGGCTCGGCTATTGAAAGGAGGCGGGGGCGTGGGGAGGATTAGGGAAAGCGATACCGCTCCCTTTCTAGCTGTAAAAAGGTGTCACACCAAGTTGTGCAATGCAGAAAGTTTTCCTCTCCTCCATCTGGGCTTCTCTGTTTTCTGTCATGGTTGGATTGCCGCAGGGCCGCTCACCATGGTTTTGTTCTCAAGTTTTATCTTAAAGAAAAAAGCCTCAAACCAACCAGTAATTCTTAGAGTAGGGAAAGAAAAGGGAAAGCCTGAAGGACAAGAGGAAATCTTTCTGTAAAAATGAAGTGAATCCTGCTCCTGACTCCCCTGGCAAGGCTGCTGGGACACCTGGGGACCTCACCTCTGCACTGCCATACGAAGCTGAGAGCTTGGGAGCTGACCACTTCCACTCTGGCTGTCAGCAGAGCTGGGGGATTTTTAGAAGACTGGGAACTGAAATTCCTCAGGGGCTGGATAGACACACTGTCAGAGGACCAGAGAGGATAACTGTCAGGAATGGCCCAACACCGTATTTCATCTTGACAACTGAGTGCCTTGGCTCAGTTGGGACTGACCTGCGGGGTCTGGTGGGGAAACTGTCTGGTGGAAAATTCATGACCAGTTCCAGCAGAGAGGTAAATAGGTGGGGAGCCTATTTATCTCCCTATTTAGCCTTCTACCACTTGTAGAAGTGGTAAATCTGCAAAGCCTCTCCTCTCTCTCTGGGTACAGTAGTGCTGTAGAGCCAGTGAGGAAAGATCTCACTTCAATTCCCTGAGTCACTGGTAGGTAGGAAGCGTACAATGAAATTTCAGCAGGGAAGCAAGTTCACTTTTTAATCAGGGATTGTGATAGAAGAAATCTGTTAAAAGCAGTCTAAGATAAAGGCAAAAACAGGCAGAAGTTGCTTGGTGAATGGATGAAAACAGTGGAGGAGAAAAGAACTGGAAGAGGAAGGATTCTGAGAGCATAAAGGAGAGCCAAGCTGCAGTTAAGGAGACAACCTGAGTCTCCTCTTGTCTCGTTGTATTTGCCTAAAAACAATACTTCTTTGTCCTGTAAAAGTTGTTAGCTTTGTTTTTTCCGAAGTACTACGGCCACTAAAATGGTTTCTAGTAATTTTCCATTTTGTTAATGCTTTAAGTGATTAACAGACTACTTTGTTTTCCAGAGACAGTATTTTAAGTTGAATTTATTTGTATTTTGAACATGGCTGATTTTTTTCATATTAAATCCTTTTGGTGGTGGTGGTGATTGGACATTTGAGATGAGGAAACTGCAATAACAGTGTCACTTTTTCCTAGTTAGTGACAATCTCAGATGATCAATAACCAGAAGTGGTGACTGATCAAATTAACATATAGAAAATCACTATATTGTAAATGCATTGAAGTATTCTTATCATGGGAGGTCTTTAAACATAAAAAAAATGACTTACAAGGCAACAGCCAAAAGCACCATAGTAAATTAAAATGTAGCATTAACAAGAAAGTATACCCTAGAGCTGTCTGTATGGAAAATCAAGACTCACCAGAGCAACACTAACCACTTAAATTACTCCTCACAGATTTCAAGCATTCAGATATGACAACCAAATTGTTTTCACCACATTGTATTTCTGAGTGTAGAGGTGCTTTATCCTTGTCTGAGAAGCATGAGGTTGAGAGGGAATTGACATCTTTACAGCTGCCTTTACCAGGTGTGAGGGCTTGAGGTCTGTAGTTCTGGGCTTTAATACATATATATGTGTGTGTGTGTATTTCCTACTTTATATATATATGCATTTTATTGGTTGGGGGTGTTTTTTGTTTTTTTATTTTTGAGGGGCAGGGTTAATATAATGATAATTCTTCTTTGATTCTGAAAGAGAAGTGTGAGAAACACCACAGAAGAATTTGTTTCCTTATATTTAATTTATTTAATTCAAAGGGCTATAGTCTATTGGAGATGTTCTGATGATGGGAACATCAGAAATTCTTTAAGTAATGGCTGGGAATCTCATATGAAACAGAACTCAGTGGCCTAGCATTCTTATATTTGCACATAAATTAGATTTTTGTTGAAGATTGCAGTGTAAGTAGAATGATGTGAAAGATAAGAATGAATGTCAGCTGAAGGCAAGAAAATTAATAACTCTTGGTCAAGATCATGGAATAACACAATTCTTCATATTCTACTCTGAAGCATATATGTGTGTATGTGTGCACAAAATGTTTGTGTGCACAATTTTATTAATGTGTATCAGAAATGGATTAAATGCCAGCACTTAGAAAAGCAAGTGTGTCATTTTTATAGCAACATTAAAAGCAGTATGGAAGAGGGATCAGTCAGCCTTTATAAAGACTTGTGTCTCTAGGCTGAGTAGTCTTTCTGTTCTATTCCTGAATTAAGACAAGGGGAAGGTTTCAGCTTTTTTAATTTCCTCTCCTCCTTCCCTTACTGTTGTTTGCATTGATGTACAGCATCCTTGTTCAGGAAAATCCTGTGTGGTCTGTATGGCCATGGCACTTGTTCCCAGATGGTTCATTGGTGCTTTTTCTTGAGGAATATCTTCACATCTCTTATTTAGCAGCGCTGGCCATATCCCACATTGTCTTTCCTGAAAAATTTGGACTTCTGAGGTAAAACCAGCCATTTGTTGACCTCCCATTCTCAATTTCAAGGACCGGGATGCTGTCTAGAGCCACGGTGATTAATTGAGGCAGACAAGATTGGATGGGAATATCTATTTTCAAGTGAATGTTTGAAAGGGTTTGCTGGATAGCAAAGCGTGGGAATCAAAACGAACTCCAGAAGCACTGAAGAAGCCAGAAGCAGAGCTCATCATCATGCTGCTCATCAGGGGGAGCAGGGGTGGCCCTGCAGCTCTTGGCTAATGCCAGGACTGCCAACAAAGGCGATAATTGTGATGAGCTCCTTGATGGCATGAACTGTCCACCAACACCAGAGAACAAGCAGCTGCCACACAGGGAGGCTTTTGGGTGACTAACACCTGTGGCCCCATTTGAAATTACAATTAGCTGCATTGTTGGGAAGTGCTTCCCAATTCCAAAGAATATCTACTTCCTTTTTTTTTTTTTTTCTACAATTGCTGACATGTGGTTATATCACAGTAATTGTTCTGAAATTTGTTTTTGTTTATCAATGCATGATAATCATTTACTAGGTATGCTTTAGAAGGACTAGGAAACTTTTTTCTCTGCATGTTGAACTTGGGTTTGATTTTTCAGTAGCATCTGTGCATAGCGTGAATCGAGATGTATTTTTTTGTTGTTAGCCTGTTTGAATCCTTTCTTTTCTCAGGCCCATGAAGCATGAGCACTTGTGACAGAATTGTTTCATTTCAGAGAATTTAACACATTTAAAATATAAGTACATGCAATGAACTATAAGCAGGCTATAGGCTTTCTGTTTTTCTCTCTGCAACATCTACAAAATGTTGATGAAGAAAGGAGGGAAGAGAAAAACAGCATTTTCTCCCCTGCAATATGTACCCTTTAAATAAGGGCCAAAAATGAAGGCACAGTAGCTGAAATGTCCACAATTCTGGCACTGAAGAGGAAACAGGTGGGTTTGAGAAACTGTAATAAGGGAGTTTCACAATTAGACCAATTCACTTAGCAATATGTTTGTTTGGTTTTGAGTTGTTGCTGGCATTTTTCCATTTGATGTTTAGTGATTTGTTAAGATCCAAAGAATTTTCTAGCAAGTAAGCATCTCTCCAGGTGGTAAGATTCTCTTTTAGTGGAGGGAAGACTTGGGGGTACTGTCAAGCAGCTGCATAACCTGTGTGAATCAGTACCTGAAAGCAACAGCTACTCTGAGATGAAGTCTGATCTCATATTTCTTCATCAACTTCTTAAATTAACTCAGAGCTGCCTCAAAGTTCCTGTGCAATTTCTTGTGCATTCCTGAGTGAGCTGTGGCAGGCTCTGTGGCTGGGCTGAACTCAGTGGGACCTTGGAGCTCCAAAGGCTCCTGATGGGTGAGGAGCTGCAAGGAGCCATTGAAAAAAATGGAGGAAAACTCCTCACTCTGAAACTTACTGAGCTTCCAAAAAGATTTTTTTTTCCTCACTGGGACTTGAAGCCTTTTCAAAATCATGTGTGTGTGACTTTATGGTTGGGGATGTCGTTTCTATTTTTGCTTTGTTTTGATACGAAGCAAGAAAATGAAGGAAATCCTCTGCTAGAACTGAGAATTCATACAGCAGAAATGGTAACAAATGTTCAACCAAGTTCCTGTCTTAAAAACTGCTTGCTTCCTGACTAGATGTGGGTCTCCCCTTTAAAATTTGAACTTGTTAATCATTTGGAGATAGTAAGTAAGAGATTAGTCTTTAGAAAATCAGAGGTATTAAATAAAATAATATAATTGTTTCCATAGTAGAAGTCCTACTTTAAAAAAATGTGGTATTAATCCAGACTTAATAATGGTGTGGAGCATGAAAAGTTCTTTAAAATGAAACTTTTGTGTTTTGAAGCAAATACAAAGCAGTTTTGATGTGGTTTTTATCTCTGTGCTCTGTCTTTGGGGAAAGAAAGTGGAAAACAAACATGACAGTACCTTAATTCATTGTTTCAGTAAAAGATCAGATACATTCAAAATGCACATTTGTTTTCCTTCTTTGACTTTAGTCAGTGCAATAGGGGAAAAGACCAGCTTTCTAGTAGTAGATGAATGTTGCAAGTACATAATAAACCCAGATCTCTAAACACATCAGTCATGTGTCATCTGAAATATGCATTGTGTCTCACATTGCAATTGCTTCCCCAATATTCATGAAATATTCATGCTGGATATATGCAGTACGTGCCACATGGATGGATGTGACACCAAGCAGCAACAATAATCAAGGCTTCAATAGAAGGAGGCCAAAGCAGAAGCAGAACAGCTTCCATTTCACCTTTGCGTAAGGTATTAGGAAGAAAATGGCTTAGAAATGAAGTGTGGAAGGCTTCTTTTCTTACACCTGTGTGTGCATACACAAGCACACGAATACAGGTGCACAGAGGTGCCTGTGCACACCAGGGCTCTCTCTTCTCTATCAGCCAAGTCAGTGAAGAGTTCAGTGTCTAGTAAGCTTTTTATTTTTTTCCTTACTAAAAGGGGATCATGTGGCTCTTTAATCATGGAGCAATCTTGGTTATTAATGATGAGTTTAGCTTCTTAAGCTCATGGAGCAATTGGATGTAAAAGAACATCCACACCTTAAGCCCACTATTTGAATTACAACTCTTTTTCCTGTTCACTTAGTCTGTCCTGTTTATTTTGCTTGGGAGCTGAAAAGAGAAATGAGCCTGTGCTGTGTTTTGTCATCACCCATAAATCCTCGGGAGGATGGAGTAATAAATTTCATTTCATAGCTAGATGCTGGAGTTTGTTTTTATTTAAATTATTTTCATACAGCTTTGTGCCTAGATGCTGGGCACATTTGGATGACCTGAAAGAATTTCCAGACGTCAGGGTCTGGTCAGATTCCATAGACAAAGCCCAGGGGAGCTCAGCTCAACCCAGAGGGGTTGCAATCTTTGCAGGTGTTTTCAGTTGTAAATTTCTTGTTTTGTTTTCGAAAACCAGAAAATAAATCCTAACACTGAAGAAGGGCCCTGAGTCATGGCATTTTATTATCCATGGTGCTGTTGCCTTCCTTGAGTGTTCAAATATTTTCTCTGGTTTTATCAAGTGATCCAGGAACCAGAACTCTGAGCTACTTGTGAAGTACTTGAAATGATTACATCCCATTTTAATCCTTTTTGCAGCTAAAATAGGGAAATGGGATAGGATTGGAAATGTCTCCAGCAGTGACAGCTGATGGGCACAAAACATGACTGTCTTAAAGGAGACTTTGAAACCATCACGGGTGACCTTCCAGAAGAGAAATGCAACACTTCCTAAAACAAACTTTTATTGATGGCACATGTCTTTTTGAATAACAGGTAACATGGAGGGGGACCCAAGGTTTTAGCTGGTTAGTTGTCTGCATTGTGCAGTCCTTATCCTCACAGCACATGCCATGCTAAGTGTAGGCTTTTAACACAGACTATTATCTAATCCCCAAATCCACATTTAATAAGAATTATTATAGATTTTACCTTGCAGCCACGAATAACAAAATAACAAATAATAAAATACTTGCAAAGCATTAATGCAGTGAGAGAATGGGTTCTTTCCAAGAGAAAAGTGTTAGTGTGCCTTTTTCAGATTTTTTTTGGTTAATCCAGCCACTGATTTTTTCTCCCACAGTGGATAAGCAAAAGAGATGTTTGCTCATTCATACCACTGAATTCATAGTAAGGGGCTTCCTTCTATGTGGAGAAAAGTTTTCTAAATGGCGAGTGCTTGTCAGTCCTTAACTGAGTTAGAGAAGGCATTATTTTGAAAATTACCATGTCAATTTAGCTGTGACAGTAACAGAGGCAGGTACCAGCAGTTTTCTTCTGATTATGTTAAAATCTCATCTATTATTTAGTTTGAAACTGACAGCATATATTAAGGCTTAATGAAGGCTTTCAGTAATTTAAAAGATGAGATTTATCTTTGCAGATTTTGGGATGTCTCTGTCATTTATGAGTTCTAGGATTCTAACAAAAGCTAATCTTAGGAGGAGTTTCAGCCAAATTATTTTTTACTTCAAAATAAGGAACTTTAAATTTATTAAAAAAAAAAAGTTTTTTGAAAATTACTACCTCTAACCTGGTTTAAAAAGCCACCAAAATGGTGGCATTTTTTTATCTTTTCCCTTTTTTTCCTTTTTTTTTTTTTTTTTTAAGGAATATGTTAAAATGACATTAAAAAGTAATAGAACATCATGAGCAAAAGTTGGAAGTTCAGACTGGTTTATGAAAATGAATCTTCTACCTACACTTTTCATAGTGCTCATTAAAATTGACTGAATTTAAATGAATCTTTCTCCTGGAGTAAGGAGAATTTTTGAATTTCATACTTCTAAAGCATAGCTTAGAGGCAAGACAGTTTCCATTTTATTTGTTAAGGTAACACTGGTTTTGTTTGCTTGGTTGGTTTGGAGTTTTTTACTGGGGTTTTGGTTTTTAAAGGAAGAGTTGTACAACTTTTCAGTATTTGTGACTTTGCATGGCTCTGTCTGCCTCTGAAAATATTCAAAGCTTTTGGCTGATTTGAGCCAAATTTGACAGAAGGCTGCAGGTCCCCAAGGTAATTACGTTTATTTCGATTTCATAAAGACAGTCAGAAAAAAGAATGAGCTTTGAACTATAATAAATTTGCCTCAAGAACTTTTGTTCTTGTTTTGGGAGAGCAATTTTAAGGAAATAGGAAGTAATTATATTGGGAAAAGGAATGAAATGTATAAGCATATGCAAAATTGATGAAAAATCTTTACACGATAAAGTGAAAATGAAAATCAAACAAAAGTCATAAAGTGTTAGGAAAGCAGGGTTGTTTTTTTTCTCATTCTACAGCATTGCCTTATTTTAGCAGAAGGAAGGGAAAAGTTAGTGCAGCTGCCATAAAACATCATTAACTCATCTTATGAGAGAGATAAGAACTGAGATATAGAGAGGATGACTTTTTTATGAACTGCATTTCTAAACTAAGACAGTACTTGACAGAAAAATAAATTCCGCTTTTGAAGAGTGTTATCTTTTTTCAAACACTCAGAATTCCATATTTTTTCTAATTGCATACTTTGTATGATGGCAGACATATGTATTAATCTTTAAAATTGAGCAAGAATTGTGTTTCGTATTTAATTTCTGCTGTCAGCTGGGGAGAAAAGGAGCCACAAGTAGTTATGAATCTTTAAGTACTTTTTATAAATAAGCAATTTCGAGATTAATATCTGGGAAGAAGTGAAACCTGCATTTATGTTGTACTTCTGCATATATTCCTGGCATTAGCACTTCTTCTTTTGCAGAGCAACACGCAGCTGAATTTCAACCTTATGGACACTGATGAATCATCAGAATTGACCTTGCATGACAGGTTAAGAGTGTTATAATTCATGTGTGGCCAGCATACTCCTTTTTTTTTTTTCCCTTTCCTATTTTTTCTTTTTTTGTTTTGTTTTTTGTTTTTTTGGTAAGCAAAGCTGAAATTCCTTGGGAGTTTGTGGAGTCTCAAACCTTGGAAACAGTCAAAAGCCATCCGAACATGGTCCTGAGCAATTAGCCCTAAGTGGTGCTGCTTGAGGGAAGAGGTTGGACCAGATGACCTCCAGAGGTCAAAGAAATTCTGTGATTCTGTAAAGCTCATGTATTTTTTCCTTCTCTTGTCGCAGTTTCATTTTTGCTATTAGTCAATGAAAGAATCAACCATAAAATGCTTGGACTATTGGAGATTTGAAAGGGAAATAGCAGCCAAGAGGAGCTGGGGCTTAGGATGTGGGTCGTGTAAGGTCATTTGCTAATCCTGCTGGCAGCAGGTACCTGGGATGGCAAGTAAATATGGGTTAAATATTCTGAAATATCTGTAGAATGAATGCAGAAACAATGAGTTTCTGGTAAGAAATTATGTAGGGCAGATACTGCACTGATCTATTTTATCTTATTTACTGTACATAGTAAAACTCCGAAGTTCAGTGTTTCATTTGTTTTGTGAAATGAGAGAGATGGTTAATAATTGAGTTCTTTAGTGAAACTTGTTAATGAAAGGGCAGCCCCCTCCTCAAGCAGCCCCATCTCCCAGAAGTGGGAGCATCAGCCACTGCTGCTCACAGGTAGCATTCACACCACGCCAAGCTTCAGAGAGATGGCAGCTCTCTTTCCCAAAGGCTCCTTGTGTCTTCTGAGGGATTAGGAGAAATAAAACGGATATCATCCTCTGGTAGGGACCAGTTAATCCCTGCCAAAATTGCCTGTGGACAAGCTATTGCCTCCCTTGATCACAGACAGGAGTGAAATAACTACTATTTCAAGAAAGTCAAAATTCTGACTATAATAAGGGAAAAATATTTTTCATTTTATTTTTTCTAAGTGCATTAGTTATCTCAAATTATGCAGAACACTGGAAAACTAGCAATTTGTTAGTGAAAGAAATAAGACAGAAGTGAGCAGGCGCAGAAACACAATTCTTATGAGACCCTGTGTTTAATTATTTTTAATTCATAAGCTAAGTGACAGATTTAGTTAAAATCCTGAGAAAATTCAATCTTTAATTACAGTGTGTCCTTTGAGCAGGGAAGGTGTTATCATACATCCTTCAAATAAAACAAAGAGGATAATTCCTTTTTTTTTTTTAGTACAAATGTCTGAAGTCAATCTTTATACAGGGATTGTTTATATAATATGACATTAAAAGGAATGAAAATTAACATATGCCAAGGCTACTTCAAGGTGGCAAGGCAAGCTCTCGCAGCCTAGGAAACACTGATGAGGATTGCCTATGCAACCCTGATTTGTCCCCTGCAGGCAGGGACACTAATGCAGGCTTTAATTACCTGCTCACAGACTGGTGTCACCTCACAACGTTTAACTTCTGCTGAGGACTGCGTGAGCTGCTGCTCAGAATTTCCTTCCAGCTTCCCCAATCCCTTCCTGCATGTAATATTTACAGCACACAGTCCAGCCTTCGCACTGAACACAGACGGAATTATTGATTTCCTCACGTGCTTTTTCTTTTTTCCCAAGTATTTCAGCTTTTATGTCCTACGACTAGATCCTCACAGGGACAGAGGTATTTTGCCTAATTTGTAGGTGTCTGGCTCTCAGCTTAGCTTGTACAACCCCGACTTAAATTCCCTTTTCGGCGCGCGGACGCCTCAGGGTATTGCTGCTCCAGGCTTTTCCGCAGAGCAGGGAATCCTCGGCTTGGTTTAGGTGACAGGAATACTTGCACTGGTGCCGGCTCATCAGCACACATCCAACTTCCTCTGCCATCCTTAGATTTAGCTCCTGGTGCCCAGTGAGGGGTTGGGAGGCAATCCATTGCATAGTCCATTGGTGTTTGCATGTGTAAGGGATGCTTATACGTGTCAGGTCTGAACCCAGGGGTCCTTAGCTACTCCTGCCTAAAGTCTTTATCTATACAACAGATTGCCCAGGGAGGTTGTGGATGCCCCTGCCTTGGCAGCGTTCAAGGCCAAATTGTTTAAGGCCTTGAGCAAACTGGTCTGGTGAAAGGGCAGCGAGGGTTGGGACTAGATGATCTTTAAGGTCATCCTTAACATTCTGTGATTGCATTTCTGCAGGAAAGGAGGGTGATTCTGGCTCTTTTCCTGTGGGGTTGTTAAAACCTCTGTCCTCTTGCTCACCCCTTACATGATGGCTCCTAGTTAGACACTCAAACTGCAGGACACCAAGGTGTACTTCTCACCTTTTTTGGATGAGCTTTCCTATCTGCAAATGCAGCCCTTTTGGTATAATATTGTTAGTGATAACCAGAGGATGTTGGAGTGGGAACCCTGCCAACACCTCCTGCTAGGTGCTACCAGAGACCACTGCTAAACCTGACTGGAGTTGGGTGTCACTTGCAGCCTGGGACGGGGTAGGTGTGGTAGTTGAGGGACAGCAACCGAGCTGGAGAGGGCTGGGGAGTAGGGTCTGGCTTGGTGTCAAGCCTGGTGGTTCTGGGGTTGAGGGACAGCCCTGGGTTACAGCCCCAGGACTGGAGGCAGCACAGCAGGCATGGCAGTGCTCTCAGCAGCTGCAGCCCTGTCCCAAAGCAGCCATCTGGGCAAGCCAGGCAGGCCTGGGGATGGTGAGAACATCCAGCTAAGGGTGCTGATTGTGTGCTGTGGCTGTAGGAACCATGAGGGCCAAGGCTGGGTCAGGTTGGGGTCCAGCTCAGCACGAGTCATGGCCAGGCAGTGGCAGTGTTGTGGCAGCACAGCTCAGACAGGGATCTAGGATGAGAGGCTCATCATAAAATCAGCTCCCAAGGGAATGGGAACCAGTCCCAGCTGAGATTTCTTCTCTCTCTCTTCACACTGGCTGTCTCCAAGGTCACTAGCTGTGCTTTGTGCTGGCTTTGAGTCTAGCTAGACAGAGCCCCTGGAGGTGAGATGGACTTGGAGTCCTGACAGCTTTGTTCCCCCCAAAAAGCTTCAAAGTGTCAGAAAGGAAAAGAGAAATCATGAGCACCTCATTGCTTACAGGGAAGCAAACCTGAGCTTTTCTGTTGCAAGAGAATTTTATGGTAAAATGCACGTCCATATGGCAAATCCAGTTTTAAAACACTTCTGTGATTTGACGCCATATTAATATTATTCTTAAATTGTGTAGGGCAAAGACAGGTATGGACAATGTATGTCCAGCAATTTAAAAGCATCAGTTGGGTCTTCATTTGGACACTCCCAGCATATGTGTACAGGTCTATGTGCTGATAGAAGCATTCTCCTTGTTTGTGGTGGTGTTGTGAATGCTTGTGTCTGCAGGCTATGTCCCAGGTGTCTCAAATTAATTGCCCCCAAATACAGAATGGACAATTAGTAGTCATGAGGAGGACTTTGGTTTAATATTTGTTTGATTGGAGTATAGAGGTAGAATAGACTGCTGCTTTCAGCCATAAGATTATTCTTCTATGGTTAATGCTTCTTTCTTTCTCACTGGACAGCTGTGAGTTCCATATGGATGTGAGGTGGATGGTAGAGTTTCAGTCTTTCCCAGGTGATAGTTCTGCTACAAATGGGCAGGATTCCATGCAGGGAATGGATGACTTGAACAGAGGCAGTCCAGCTCTCAAGGGAGCTGACCCACGACTGTACAAAGGAGCACAATGCTGATGTTTAAGTCAATAACCACATATTGTTTAAAAACAGTTGTTTTACATAACAGTAGGTGATGTCTTCTGTGCATAACAGCTATCTGTTCCTGTTTCATTACTGATATCCTTTGGGGGACAATTGACTTGCATACTTCAACAGAGAGAGAGAGAGAGAGAGAGACAGAGACATATAAAGGAAAAGAAAGTTTCAAAGGTGCAAATAGAAGATTCACTCATCACGAAGACTCACACCCCCCCACCTGCATTTTACAGGCCAAAACCATAACTGCTCTGTCGAGACCTCCAGCTCTGTCGAGCACTGTCTGTAAAAGTCTGAGATGATGTAAAAACAAGGATTTTCAGAGGGGTTAAAATGTTAATTGCATTACAATAAGAAGGGAGAGTGAGAGAATTGGAAATGCCCTAGGTACGTATAACAAGTAAGTAATGGGAAAGACTGAAATGCATTAATATTAAACCTTCACTATATAACTCATCCTTATTGGACACAGCTGTCGATAAAATATGCCCTTACTCTTGACAAGTAGCTCCTGTGTTTTGCTTGTAGATTAGCTTGCAGCCCTGCTCTGTATTCTTTATCTTCATCACTGCACCAGTCCTTTAATTAGGCAGTGAAATCTTCTGCATAGTGATTAGGAAATCACAGTTAAGAAGGTGTTACAAAGAGAGGCTCTGGAAGCTGCTCAAAATAGCTTTCAGCTTTGGAAATTCCTCCATCTACTGTGGGAAGGAGATGCATGTAGGATCCAGAAGGGTGTGATAACTAACCTTTGCTCAGTTGCTGCAGAAAATTGTTGGCCTTTAGTATAAGGATATCATGCTTGATAAAAATTATCTTCATGTGAGGAGCTAGCAGTTGCTCACTCAGAAATTAATAATCTTAGAAATTTTACTGAGGTTGCATATAGGAATTGAAGATGTGTTTAACAGCTTCATGCTGATGAAGTTTTTTGATTTCAAGAGAAATTATCTGGCATTCTATCCAAATTTATTCAGAGCTTCAGCTGTTGGCACTTAAGTAGAGTCTAGATTTGTTCTTCATAGCACTGCTTTTGGTAATGCAACCCACTGGTATTGGCTGGGTTTATTTTTTTGCTTTTGGAAACATTTGTACTACAGCTCCTGGCAATTGGCTTGTGTTAGCTTTCTGATTCCCCAACCTAAGTCATTGCCTGCTGCATATGAAAATTTACACATACATGGAGAAACAGAGGAGTGTTTAAAAAGAAAATACTTGAAAAAAAATAAAGCCTTTTGCATTGAGCTTCATGCTCATGTTTTGAGAAAAAAAGGCTTTCTAACATACCTGTGTGGAGGCAGAAGATGATGGAGATCATCTGTTGAGGGAGAGATTGATGTTCTTGCTATAAATATATGTGCAGAAAAGGAGGAAGCCACCATTTTACAAGGCATCTATCTCGCTGTGTTTCAACTTACATCTACATGTTCCCTGTGGTTAGGAACATATAAATGTCTGACTTTACACGTAGTCCTAGTCTGTGCCAGTATATGTTAAATCAGAAAACAGAATGCTAAAATGCATGTTTATCAGTAGAGAGTTCTGGGAGTCTCTAGAATAATCATGTCTGGGATTAAATGTATACTTTGCCACATAAAATGTTCTAAATTCTGTCACATTAAATGGGGAAGTTGGACAATACAGAGTCAAATTCAAGGAAGCAACATGCTGAGCAATGAAGTATAGCTCAGAGTCAGTGCATAACACTGATATTTCTGTGCTGAAGAGGAAAATATGAAAAAGAGGTGAGTGGAATAGGACAAAAGAAAATGGAGAAGGTTCTGATGTTTTTCTCCATTCCTGGTATAAGTGCCAACTTGAAGACTTTCTGCCTTCCTTCCTGCCTTCCTTCCTCCCCCCTCTTTTTCTTTTCCTTCCTTCCTATTCCCTGCATTAATAGAGCTACAGTAGGTAAGTTGCATTTTACAGGAAGTGCTCATTTCTGTCATTTTCCAGAGAACATACTATTTTTTTTTTGAAAATACTGCTAGTAAAATACATTACAATATAGATACCAAGAGTTATGAATTGAGACTTTATATTTAGGCTGCTGAATAATAGTGGTTATACAATAACAAACTGCATCCTCCAGAAAATGTTGATTTCTGGTATTTGCACTTACTTAACACAGTGTGTGTTGCAAAACTTTAAAAACTCTTAACAAAAGGAAAAAAAAATCTGATTTTTGAGGCCAGAGCTCATAGAATTCCTTTGACTTTTTCTCTAAAGTTACACAATAACTTGTGGCAATTCTACATTTTGTTTTTGCTAATCTCTTCACCAGGAATGTTAAACACCTGAAATATCTTAGTGTGGACAGAGGGGTGTAAATAATGTTCTGTTGTCTTACAGCTTGAACATACAAGATGTTGAGATGTAATGGCTTAGCCAAGAACTGATTTTTCACGCTGGCATTTTAGGATGGTAGTTTCTTTTTGAAAAGAGGACAATCAGTGCCAGACTGCCTCAAAGCTTGATTGCCTGTATGGAGTCTGCTGCAGGAAGTATGGGGCAAATAGGGCAGAGTAATTTTATATAAACTTCATGACAACGCTCATAAGTTTTTTCATTGGAATAATGCATTAGTTGGATAACCTGGGAGTATCTTTTTGTGTTGCTGATTTCCTTTGGAGAAACATTAGAAAACCAATGAAAGAATAATTCATGGCAATGTATGTTTCTTTGTTGAATTAATTTCATTTTCTCTCCTAGATTGAAAAGAAAAAGATGGTGGTAGTGTAGCCTTGTAACAGACATATATATTAACAAAAAGGAAACTGTGAGAAGTTCAATATTCCTGAAAAAATCCTTCCCTGTACTGTCTGTCATTGAATTAATGCACAGATTTTCTTAGACATAGCATTCACACTCACATATTCACAAATATGTTCTAGGGCTGTGTTTTTTTCCACCTTTCCCATCAATATTGTTCCTTTTGAAGCTTGTCCCACCTGCTGTTTTCTTTAGGAGGTATGTGTGTGGGGTGAGGGTGAAAGAGCCTGATCTTCTCATCTTCCTTTTAGGACGCACAATAGACCTTGATCGCATTAGTCCCAATTTGATCACATTCCTAAGCCAGCCTAATAAAAACATTTTTTTGCTACTCATTCAGCTTGATAAAATTCATTCCTTCAAATATAATAAAACCACATTGTGTACAATAGATCTTCCATGTAAAAGATCCAGTTATGTTGTCATACTTATCTGCAGCAGGATTTTATTTTAAAATTTACTCGTCTTTTTTGAACACACTGTATGAAACTTAATAAATGTCTCTTAATTGGGATTTGCAAAGTTCAAATTTTCCCAATGACAGAAAAATAACTTCATTTGCACTCTGAAAAAGTACTAAATTGTAGCAGTCAGCTGCTCTGCTGACTTATAAAAACTGATGTGAAAATGCTTTTTGGCCGTGTGGCCTATAGCAGGCAACACTGGAAAATGGATTTGTCACTCAATGAATTAAGACTTTTTGCCTAAAGGCACAACTATTAGGTGTGCATTTTGCCTGCCTCTAAGGGTAGGTGCCCTGCCACTCTGCTCCTTTTTTTACTAATGGCTTAGTGTACAACTTCAAGTTTACTTTTTAAAGTTTTGTTTCCAATAGTTGTTGACTGTCCAGCTTTACTTGTCTGGTTTAATTCTTCCAGTAATTTAAGTAATATAATTTTAAGTCTTTCATCCCTACATGTTTTGACAACGTAAACGTAGCAGAAAAAAAAAAAAAGACATTTTTCTTAAAAAACTTTGGAAAACTAATTAAAAATAAGCCATATTTTTTTTTTTTAATTGCAATGTGCCAGTCACTGCTGTTTCTCATTGCTATATAGTTTTCTAGATAAAAGATCCACATGGAGTAGTCATTGGGCCTGAGTACATGGAGTTTCTAGCACTGCAGGATGCACTGAATGGCTTAATAGCTTCTGGAGAATGCTTAGGGGCACTTTCAATAGTGCCATTAAAAGAATTTTATGTTTAAAGCGAATTGCGCTCCACACATCAGATTTTAACCCTGAGTTGTTCCCACATTTAGAATGTAAGCCTGCTTTGAAAGCCTGAAGCTGGACAGCAGAGTTTTGTTTTTTTTTTTCCTGGATCAAGCAAAAAGCATTGGTGATAAAGCCAAGTCATTGTGGAGGAATTATTTTCAGTAGATCACAAGAAAGATGTGAAAGTTATGGTAAAAAGAAAGGGTGGTGAAGGAGAATGGATGATGCCACGACTATTCTTAGTCCTAGTTCACAGTCCTAGTGCACAGTGGACAACACTGGCAGAACAAGTCACTAAAATGGCTTCCTGGTGGATTTAACTCCTTGTCCTAAATCTGGAGGTGAAGATATTGCATAAATGAGAAGAATAGATAATTTATTTGCATATTTTTAGCAAAGTGGTTTTGACAATTAAGACTGGAACTAAGTGCAGCTGGAATTAAATATTCATGTACATTTAATGGCTTGATCATTATTGTTACAGAAATGATTTAACCCTTGGGACTTCAGGTATTTCTGGCATTTCCATTACCAGCCAACAGTAGCACAGTCAGCTTCCACTGCAAAATACTTGTGTGCCAGAGAGAGGATTTATTTGTGCAGACATAAATATCTGGAAGTCACTTCCTGGGCTTTTTAGGTAGGTGGAGACTTCTCTGACAACTGAGATACAAAAAATGTAAGCCTTAGTTCTTTTACTTCCTCACTTCCCCCTCCCCAAAGGTACTGGTTCCCTATTAAGCACTGCAGAATGAATTCAGGTATTTTGAATAATGCACATTTTTAACAATAAGCAGAAAACCTTGGCAGTACAGAGATATCTAATAAGCATTTGCTCCTGGAAAAGGCTTAGCTCCAATGGTTAATGGCAAAGCATCTCATGAGGCACCCTAAAATCTTGCTTTTTATTCTGAATGTAGTGGATATATGTGTCCAGGTCATAGGCAGATTAGAAGCAGATTATCTTGAAAGCTTATTAGGGAACATTTAATGTGGTGTACCTGTTAGTGTCTGCTCCATGCTCCTAAATCACCCCAGAAGCTGTTTAGGGTTTGCTGGGGGGAAGAGCACTGCACTGTTAGGTGATGGATGTGTCTATGCCATGCCTGAGGTTTTGTGCTGCCAGTTATTCCTTCTCAAACATGGCAACTCTTGTTATAACCTCGCCTGCTGCCTCCACGAGCAGTTTGCTGTCAACATGAGGGCTGGAATGGAGAGAGAAACAACAATTGAAACAAGTATTTGCTCCCAAAAGTCACCACGTTTCTTAACAATTCTGCTCTACAAGTACATAAATCCAAATCGAAGTACTTGTGCAGATGTACTTACAAAAGAAATATTTAAAGAAACTAGAATGTGTCTTGAGAAAAGCAAACTTTTAACAGTGGAGAGAGAAGAAGAAAAAAGAAGAAATTCACTGCACTATTTTTGTGTCCTGAATATAATTATAATTCATTAAAGTGCTCTCTTGGTGTGTCGTGGTGGCATGACATGTGAATCCCAAATATCAATAACTCTAACCTATAAAACCCACAGTCTATCTTCACAAAGACACAATTCCACAATCTAGAGGAGGGAAAGGGGAGAGAAGAGACAAGATCCATAATCATGGTTGGATTCTTGGGGTGTCCTGCATGAGGCCAGGAGTTGGGCTTCATGATCCTGGTCGGTCCCTTCAAACTCACTGCATTCTATGATTCTATGTTTTTTAAAAGTCTGGGCCAGTGAAAAGAAATAAAATCAGTTGCTCAGCTAGGTAGAAAAAGGAGGTGGGTTTTTTTTGTTTTTGTTTTTGTTCCCTAAAGGCAATATATCCAAAGCTAGCAATGGTAGAAAATTTATAGAGAAAATGAGAACATAATCTTTAACCAGCAGCCAGCAAGGACAGTCCAGAAGGAGTTTAAACATAATAGGAGCAAAAGGAATCCTAATGATTTTTATTATAAATAGTAACCTGTTAAGAAGGATGTGGAAGAGATACAAGGACTAGATAATGCATTTGCATTTGGGGGAGGAAGAAAAGCAGACAGCTAATGCAGTCACATTATGTAATGCTGAAATACTTTGTATTCTAGAAGGAAAGGATGCCAATGACTGCTTGTAAAACCATACTGGGTATTGCTTCAAAGTGCCTCAAGATGAGATAGAGGTTGGTCATGCAGTTGTGGAGCCACCATCTCTCCCTTTGCTTCATTACTGTGCTGCTTTGCTCTATGAATTCAGCCTAAGACCTCCTGGTCTCTGGAAAGGAACAGACAGAAATCTCTCTGCCTCTCTCTGTCTGTCTCTCTCTGCTCTTTCTCCCTCCTGCACACTCGTTTTATCCACCTCTGTGCGAGTTCATCCAGCTCCTCCAGCCCCAGCCCGGATGTGAAAGAGCACCCTCTAATTGGCGATTAGCTTGCATCTATCAATCTTATTGTTAGCAGGATTGGCAGTTGAGACAGATGTCCAAGCTTAGTCAATTAAAGCTCCAGTTGTATCCACTGCCAACCTTATGTCGGGTCAGTCCCTTCAAATGCAATTTGCAAGGCTTCAAGCAGAAGCTTTTTACATACATTTCCAAACCTGTTCTCTAAAAAGGTTTTTAACAATTTTCTCTTAATTTTTCTGAGTGTGGTTGGAATCTAATTTTAACTTTGCCTTCATTTTGTTCTGTGGTGGTCTAAAGCATAGACTCATTATATTTTTACAGCATGAACTCATTTAAGTGTGCCAGGTTAATGCTTCATGATTCAGTAGTCAATATCCGTAGATGGCATTTCCAAAGGTATTATTACCTACTGCAGGTAAACAATTCCTTTTATTTATTTTTAAATTCAAATCCTTTATATGAATCCCACAAAAGAGATTAGTTTCTCATTGAAATAAATGAATCTCTAGCCAGATAAAATCTACTTGCAGTGTGACTATTAAGGTGGTGAGTAAATGCCTTTTGTACATAAGAAGGATTTCATTAACAGGTCAGAAAGGGCATTTTGACTTGTTTCCAATTTGGTGGAAGTCTTTTTCATTCTCACTGATTCAACACAAAGACTAGCAAGATATTTTTCTTCATAATGTTTCAGAAAGCCACAACAAAAATATGTATGTGTGTGTATTTTTTTTTTTTTTGGTAATTACATTGGAAGGGGAGTGGAGGATGAAGCTAGTTCAGTTTTGTCTCCTGAAATTTTTTGAATTATTTCAAAAGCACTGGAATTCTTTTGCAAAGGTTTTGTTACAAGTGCCCTCATGAGCAGTCTATTGATGTCATTAGCCCTCTTTGTGAGCTGGAAGGAAGCTGTACCTCAAAAGAAGCTGAAAAGGATTAAAAATGCTAAAAGAAAAATAAGTAGAGATTAGAACACCAGTGATTCTTCTTTCTTTGCAGAATGCTGGAGTGCTACAATTGATGAAGGTAAAAGATGCAGCGTAACATTTCATAACTCTGAGGGAAGTGATCTAACAGGTAGCTGAACTGAGAATAATCATTCCATCCAGAGGCATTCAGATCACCATTTTAATTTTTCTTTCTGTGTTCACTGTAGCACCATCACATTGTTATATTATCAGAAACAACAAAAAGCCACATTTTGATCAAGTGTTTTTGCCCTCTTTTCTACTGCCCTTTCTTCACTCAGAGGGGCTGCACATAAACAGAGAGCCTGTATATGTAAATTATTTTGTTTGAGTCCGTAAAGAAGGGAAAAAGAGTTGAGAGAGATATTTAATTTCATCTTTATACTGGAACCAGGCAGTTCAGCTGTATCTGTAAAAGTAGTCCCTGGCATGCCTATGTTGGATAATTGAAATGCTCAGCATAAAATCCTCTGCACAATGTATTTGCAGGTATTTCATTTGCCTTTATCACATTTCCTTGAAGATCCGGTTTCATTTCGTGTTGGTGTTCTAGTTTGGGTTTATGGGTATATCTGCTTTTTCTTTTATGTGATACAAGTGTTCTATTTTTGGAGGCTCATTTTTCCTTAGACCGAACTGGAGCTCTAATTGGTTCCATAGCTCATATCTAGGAACATCTTTCAAAACCACCACAGAAGTTATGGCCATATCCTAAAATGCTGCACTCTGGACTTTAATCAAACTGAATTTTAAATATATTAAAAATGCAATATGTATCATGCCTTAGCCTATTTAACTTTTTAAGTTGTATCAGGAATAATGTCTGGATGAGTTAAAAAAAAAAAAAAGAATCCCTTCATTGTTGATATGAATGAGTTTTTTTTCTCATGAGAAGAATGTGTTTTTTGTTTTGGATTTTTTTTGTTCTTCTCTTTCAAAATAACCTTGAAAATTTATAGGCTGAACAAGTAGGGCATACTTAGTGACAGTGTTCAGGGTCAGAAATTGAAAACTCGTTGTTTTATAGCATCCCAGGAGTTTATGTAGAAGTTTTATGTCTTCCTTTATATCCAGGGCACACAAAGCCGCCTGAGTTTTCTGTAACAGAATAACAGCATCAGATTTTTGTCTTTTTTTTTTTATCCTTGTGCACAAACAAAGCCTCAAAAGCAAAGGAGATTTTTTGGATTAGTTTTATGAAACACCATGAATTGGTTTTACCTGGTCATTTTGTGCACATGTGTGTTCTTCTTCGAACCTTTTCCTGTGATGTTCACTATTTGCATGAGTCTTGTTTATGACAGGCAATACCTGGGTAGCAACAGTGGAGTTAAAAAAGGTCTTTGGCATTTGAATAGGTGCACTTGGACACTATAGTGGATATAGGGAAGAAGCTGGCCAAGCAAGGCAGCAGCTTTGCCAAGTGGGCCATTGACCAGCTGAGGGTTCATCTGGCGTGTTTTGACAAGAGGTATTCTAACAAAACTGACTGCCAGGTTATTTGACAGGGACTGGACACCCACAGTTTGGGGAGAGGAGAGTGCTGGCCACAAGCAGAGGTGCTAAGTGAGCTTCCTGTATTAGTAGGGAAGCCAGGATCTGCACCAAAATGAGGAGAGTGAGCACATCTACTGATTCTGACCACATACTGCATTGCAGTCGAGGGTAATGAGTGATACCAAGGAAGCACTTGTAGATGTGATACGGTTTGACCACATCTGACCAGTAGGGCTGCATTAAGTACAACTGAAATGAGAAAATCTGAAAAGTATTCTCTTTAGCTTCAGAAGAGGCTTAGAAAATTTAACTACAAACCCAGAGCTCTGATTTGTGGTGCTTAGGTTGCTGGGGTTTGTAAGTAAATACAGAAGAGTCCAGAAAAGCTATTGCTGTGGTGTAGTGTGGTTTGGTTTGGGTTTTTTTGTGGCATTCTTTTCCAAGAGGATTTCTTCTTTAAAACTTTTCTCGAAATCCTGAAGTCAGAGACTGCATCTGATCTCTTTTCACACTGAGGAAGCTTAGCAATAACTGGATCCTGTCTGGGACATAGGCATAGCAGCACAGCCAGATTCAATCACAGCGAAGCCTTACTAGAACTAATGTCAGGCAGAGGCAGAATTAAGCTGCTTGTTTCAGCTCTGGAACAGAACATCCCGAAACGCAAGATTTAAGACTTGTCGATTCCCAACCCAAGTTGAGTCACTTACTTTATCCAGTTACACTCAGGGCATTCTAACTTCAAAAGGTTTATTGGCACAGCAGAGCAGCATGCTAATGTGGCTAGACTGCTTCCAGAACAGGACAGATCATTTCCAGCAGTGCTGTGTGGACTTGCTATTCTGGGACCTCTCTCTTGATCTTCCTTCCGTGCTCTAATTACGTGGCCACTAATTCATCTGCATCCTTCGTTCCGAGAAGGGCTCTGTCATGCCACTAATTTAATAATATACACTGCCTCCTTATAATGTCTAAGGTGCTTCAGTCAGTACTTCAAGATTTAAGTAACTGAAATTAGTCGCCTTAACTGGAAACCTGATCATTTTTATTGGTTTGGGGTTTGTTCAGGCTGGGGCTGGGAAGGAGAACGTGAGGTGCCAGTCAGGTTGCATTTCAGCAAACTAGAGCTGCAGGTGGTCAGTCTGTTGACACAGAGGTGACAACATAAGGATCTAGGAATTTAGCTTTAGGCCCTGTACTTTGTATTTCTCTGCATCACTTTTTTTTTTGTCAATTATAAATGAGGAGACAATGACGTAATTCACTGGAGTGTTAATGCCAAATTCAGGGATGCTTTTCAGTGACAGTGACAAGTAGCAAGGACAGTGAAGTGTCCAAGTGAATATATATAACTTTTGAGCACTGTCTGCTCTTGTAGAACAAGAGGGCATTTCCATTACATGAACTTGTGTTACAGCTGGCACTGTGTACAACTAAAGTTCAAGAGGGTTCCGGTCACCACTGACTGAGTGGTTAATGGCCACATGGAAAAGATAGCATTAATTTCTCCCAAAGAAATCATCAGCTGAGACTTTAAGTATGTTTTTAGTTCAAGTGAGGGAGGGTACATGCATTTGAAATAAGGTCTAATTTCTTTTGTAAGCAAACTGAGGTTTTGTCCCTTTTTCTTCCGACTGCTTTAGAGTTCTTGTAATAACTTGCCACCAATGAAATCTTCCATTAAAAAAAAAAAAACAAAAAAACACAGATGAAAAAGTGGAATTCTAAAGGATGGTGCCAAGATCATTTTGTCTCCTGTTATTTATACATTTTTGCACTGCACATATGATGGAGTTCACAACTAAAAAGTGAAGTACTTCACCTGTGGTGAAAATCTGATAAGATTGAACTGTGAGCTTCTGGGTTTCTGTGACTTAGCTGGGCAAGAGCCAAAGAAAGAGCTTGTTTTGCGTTTATTTCTTCCTACTGTTCATAATGCCAGCTTCACAGATCCTGTGAAGAGAACTGTGTAAATGGTAAAATGTTAATGGTAGGGTGGGAAAACAGGCTCTTGTATCTGAAAATTGCTCACACCTTTTATAGTGGAGATTGCAAGACGTATAAGATCAGACAAGTTTGAAACAAAGATTTATGATGGCACTGCTTTTAAAAGGACAGTATTTTGAAGGGAAAATGTATTTTTCCCTACTAAACCCAGCACCTCTTGCTGCATGGAAGTTCTCATTTACTTTTGGTCCATGATTTACACACAGCCACGTATAAGGCAAAAAAAAATTGGGCAGCTTCCTCTAAAGGTGATTGTGGATAGGTCCTTGAATCTCATTATGGTAATTTTCTCATTAATAGACCATTTTCAGCAAGCTTGTGTTGTGAATAATAGGTAAAAATGGCAACTGCTGAATGTCTGTGGTCACTTCTGCTTCAGTCCTGAAAAAGGCACAGTCTATGCCAGCTTTGCTGGATAGCAGAGGAGGTTTGACTTTAGAGTTTTTGGCTCTTTTTCAGATCACTGCACACCCACTCGTTCACTATATTCATGCCCCATGGAAAGTGGTTGCTGCCTCAGGCACTCTAGCCCTGCATAATGACTTGCCTTGAGTTAGAGGGAGTGTTTATGAGGTAAGGCTGTGAATGGAATGCAAGGTTGCTCTGCAGCTGAATTTGTCCCCCGGTATTCAGTCTGCAGCCACTCTGTTTTGATACAGAGTAAGTGGTGTTATGGGGCCAAGAAGGAACAGGAACAGCAAGTCCTTTTGAAGAGGTAATTGGGGAAGGAGCAGTTTCAGCCATCACGCCAACAAGGTTGTTAGTATAGTAATTAGTCTATTGTTACTGTTTCCTTTTCTTCTGTCTCCTTAAAAGGGCGCGAAACTATTCTTGTTCTGTGGTCTGGCAGTCTGGTACTGGTGATTATCCATGAATCCTCATTGTCTGCTGCCCGAACCACCTCCACATCTTTCTGAGGTGTTTGGCTTCTGCCTAATTACTCAACAGTTCTAGTGATCCTCCTCCAGCACCTCCAGAAATCCAGCTTCTTACCACAAGCTCCTGCTTTACCTTCATATGTCCAGACCCTCTCAAGAAACAGAAATTACCTTTGCTTCTGCTTCTTTTTCTCATTTGCCTGCAGAATTTCAGCCTTTCCTGAAACCTGCTCTTCATTACGCAAGTTCACTGTGCTCGTTGCCTCAGCCTCTCACCTCAGCTAACAAGCTGGCATCCATTTACTCCTTAGACACCTGCAGCTTCCACTTGCTACATCCAGCACAGCTTGAAGCAGTTTGTTTTGCTATAAATTGGAGTTTATTGTAACATACAATGCATTTCTAAATGTCACAATATTTAAATAACAAACTTCTGTACTCGTATATAACTAAAAACAGTGGTACCAATAGGACTCTGTTTCTGCAGTCTTAATGATTTACATAGGTCTGTGTAACTGAAATCTCTTTAGGAAACCATAAACTTTGGATTTTTATCTCAGGTCTTAGATCAGGCCATATGGTTTTAGACAGGCTTCCAGACCACCCACCACCATCCATCTTCATCTCCTTTTCGTTTGTATTGTGACAACTTCAAATTACATTTTTCCTATTTTACTCTCAGAATTTATTTTGCTTCTACAACAATCTCTTTGAGAAAATATTTGCAAAGAAACAGATGGTGGTCTTATTTTCTGTCCTGTGAAAGGACAGCAGTTTTCAGTTTAGTGAGCAGAGTGAGATCCTTGTGCACCTAGAAGGATAAATCCCTGGAAGTATTCAAGGCCAGGCTGGCTGGGGCTCTGAGCAGCCTGAGACAGTGGAAGGTGTCCCTGCCCATGGCAGGGGGTTGGAACAAGATGATCTTTAATGTCTCTTCCAACCCAGGCAATTCCATGATGATTTATGACTCTTCCATTCCCTATGCTGGGAGCACAAAGCATAAAGTACCAGTTTACCATTGGGTAAAGCACCTTGTGTTGTACAGTATCTTTACAGATGAGTGGGTTATTTCTGATATTTTCTTTATCTTAAAATGCAACTAGGAGAATAAAGATCCCTCTGATCTTGAAATATAGCTCAATAAGAATGCTATTTCTGAAAGTCTGTTCTATAGGAGGAAGGTCTAGAGAATGGAGATGCTTGATCCTTGTTTTCCAATCAAATCACTTAGATTTTTATTCATACTAAATACACTATGATGAAGGGTTTCTTTCCGCTCTTATTAACTGTTATTCCACATCTTGAGGTGATATACTTTGTAATAACTAAGGCATGGTCTTCTTTTTATTCTTGCTTTCTTCTGAAGAGTGCCCCTCTTAATGATAAATCTCAATGATGAAAAGGCCTAATGCTCTTCATGTTTTTTACACATATGTAATAGTATATGAAAGCCTAAAATGTCTATTTAATTTTTTTTGGCAGATTGCATGTTTTAGAAATCACACCAAGGACAGCTTATTAAGTAAAATGCAGTTCCCAAGTGTCTGAAACTTGAAAAGAAAAATTAGGAAAAGGTCTTTGTTTTTAAAAATAAACATTTAAAACCAGTTTAAAGTTAAGCCTGAGCTTCTGTGATGGTGAATGTGAAGTTCAATAACTGCAGATGATAAAAATAATAACTGCTTTGCATAGTTATATGTGATGAGAGACATTGTAATAAATATCCCAGCACGTTCAATAACAACAGTACTTGTTATTCTTGAAATAGCTACTCCTCCTTTCTTCAAGGTGAGATTTAAGAACAGTGTAAATATGAGTTAGTGAAACAAAGAACTGTGCTTGCTAACCCAGATGTGGTTGTGTCAGTGTAAAGTCAGTAAGATTTTTGTATTTAGTTTCAATAAAGATCTTGAAAGGGAAATTTTGCAAAATCATAGCTTATGACTGCACCAGTTCTGACTACTGTTACATATCTGATAAGCACTGCAGCAATTGCTAAACATGATATTAAATTGAAATATATTCACAATGGTTTATTTCCTTCCCGTTTGCAGATCTTTTATTTTTATATATATATATATATGTGTGTCTTTTTTGTTGTAATTTAAGACTGTCACAAGGCAACAGATGCATTTTAGAATAAACATCTGATTTTTGTGCTTATGTGCCCAAACCTTATTACTGAGTTTGGTTCTTCTGCTGAATGTGGCTGACAAAATTATGGTGTTTTTTTTTCTCATGGTCAGAACTATTTATACAGACCCAAGCCTTCTGTGCATGTCTAGTTTTATAGTAAAATTACTCTACAGTGCTCTGCTGCCTCTCTGCCTGAGAATTTGCAGAATAACTCCTCTGATTCTTTTTTTTTATTATTATTTATTTAGGTAGTTATGGACTCTATAGGTTTCTATAAACTGCTGCCAGTAATGGCTGGATAATTACTTCTAAACATTTAGTTCAAATGTCAATTGACAACATATAGGAATAAGAAAGGAAGGTATAAAATACCTTGGAATTTTATTTCATGTTTGTCTGCATGGTATTAATTACTCATCCAAATTTGCTGACAAGTTATCTTTTTATGTCTGACAGCAGCAATAAAACTCATCTCAGAACTGTGTATGCTGCAGTGCTAGGTACCAATGAGAGAGCTGCAGCCACAATTAGCACGTGAAGCCAGCCCTGTTCTGCTGCCTGTATTTAACTGCCTGTTATTTTAATTCATTTTATGAAAGCCTGTGTCAAATAACACTTAACGGCAAAGTCCGGCAGTGACAAAGTGGCAACATAATCACCTCGTTATAATAGATGGTGTAGCCTGTGGCCCCGGGAGAAACGTAACCAGTTAATTTGCTTAATGTATTTTTCTGACAAAAAGATCCACAGGAGTTCTGCTAAAGAAACTTAGGAATGGTAAAAGGTGCTGAAAGATCACAGAAAATGAACTCGGCGCTCTTGCGATTCTGAAGCTTTTGTCAGCTAGAAATAGGATGGTATTTACTGTAACATTTTATTTCTTGACCATCTTTTACATTTCTGGGACAAGACTGAACTTGATTTGCTAGTCAGGAGAACTGCTCGAAATGTTACCTCGAGATGCATGTTTATGCAGCTCAGAAAAGAGGTATTGTATGAATATTGCCAAGAGAAGGTAGACAATTTACTTCAAACAGTAAGAAAATTGAGTACGTATTTGCTTATTTTATGCTACTTTATATTTATATAGATGGGTGCATATATCCACAGCATTGCTTAGTAAATGCATTATGTGTAGAAATAGGGAGAAAATAGACTATTTTAATGTATCAGCTTTTTTTTTTATAAAATGTATTGATACATTAGTAGTTCATAAAACTGTTTCTCCAAGGAAAGTGTTTTACATTATTTTTTTTGCACTCTTCGGCTTTTACCCACTGAGTTGTAGTTTTGAATATAATAATAAATTATCTTGTACTTATTTTGTTGAATATGAAAATATAATTTATAATCTTCTGCCAATTAGCTTTTCTCCTTAGTTATATTTCGGAGGCATTCATTGCTGTTCTAAAATTCTATTAAGATAAGACAATACAGACTGTTGGACTTCTTTGCTTAATTTTCCTTGAGACTATCACACAGTGCTTCTCCCAGTAAGCCAGGAGGAGAGAGAATGTAATTTGTACTTTCCAATGCTTTTGATTTGAGCTGATTGGTATATTCTTTGCAAAAAAAGCTGAGTAAGTTTTATTACAGTACAAACACGACCTTCAGGGAAAAGTTAAATATAACTTTACCAAACTTCTTTTCCAAGCACTTGTAAAGAAACAGTAGAGAAATGATTGTGCTCAGCTCCTCAGGTAAGTGGCTCTCATTGGTTGGCTGGTACTGGTATGACCATTCTTATCAGACAATTGCTGTTTTTAAATCTGGAACAAGAACACACAATCAACTAATGAAACTGAAATGCCAGAATTAAGATGTTGCTAGTTAGCGTTTATAGCTAATGGGGAGGTTTTTGTGGTCACACTGGTAGTTGCAAGTGGTTTAATGGGATCCTTTCTGGGGTTTTATAGTTATGAGATCATGTGATTAATTTCAAGCATGTTAATGTGATCTTTGTTCTTTTCACCTTTCACACGAGGAGACACATTACTTTTCTCCAGGGATCCAGTATGATAGACAAAATGTCAGAAATAATTAAAACTGATGATCGCCACAGATAGAAATGTTGAGCAGGAATTCAGTCTATCTAGCATCAAGAATTCCCCCTGGAAATTTGAAATTAAATTCTTCCCAGTTGAATTTGGAGACTTTCTCATCAGCCTCATGGTTTCATCAGTTTGATAGTGTTGGGCTTCTTTGGCACCCTGATTTATTGGCTTGTGGGAAAGAGGTCAAACACTTTATGGCCTTGCATCGTTTAGGCTGTTTTTATAACTCCCTGGATAGAACGATTGTTTTGTGATAGGAGTGCCTCCAGTTTAAAATCCAGCATCCTGAAATTTGTTGTCATGGTCCCCAGGTCCCTTTGGCAATAAGAACTGTGCTTCTCTGTGCTGTAACTTTGAAATGGCGTTTATATCCAAAAAAATTAATGTTATTTTAAAACAAAAACTGGGATTATTTGCAATTGTGACTCATTGTATGTACTTCAGCAGTTTTACCTTCGTTGGAGTCTGGGCAGATTTTCATAGCAGCCATGTAAGCAATAAGGTTTTCTCTAACACTAAATAGTTACATCATAGCACTCCACATACACAAAATCTTGACTCTAGATTTTCTATCGGAATATGAAGGAGTTGTAATAAGATATTGTCTTCAAGTGGAATATGAACACGTGGCTCTTAGACTTTAGAAATCTTCCCCTGAAATTACTGATTCTGTTTCTTAGCACTGCTTGTAGTTCAGGCAAGCTGTGATTGGTAAGGGCAACTAGATTAATAAAACCAACCAAAAAAACCCCTATGAATTGAAAATGAAAGGCTCTGCCATTTTGGGGTGGATATGCTGGGCAAAGGCCATTCACACATGGTCAGGGGCTGCTTTCATTTGTACCTCTGAACTTTTTTCTCACCTGTGAGGGACATATGCCACTTCATTTGGTCACGGGATAGGGAAGAGCTGCAATTTACAGCCAAGGTTTTCAGGACATCTGTTTGTCTGGCACATCTGTTTGCTTCAAGCCTGGAACCACAGTGTGGGTAAGGAGTGATCCAGCTGTGGAACTAGGGGTGGGAGAACAAAAATATCAAGTTCTGCTGATACTCAGGGGTAAATTGTTTCCCTCAAATTGTAAGTGCTGGATGGTGTAGTTAGATTGATTTGGAATTGATATTAACAATACTAGCTGCATCCTTCAATGCATAATTGTTTCAGGATCTCCACTGGAAATCTTTTTTCTGTAAATTTTTAGCCAATGTGAAAAGTCTAGGAAAAAGAACTAAGCATGATACTACTTAAATATTGGTTTTGAAAATAATGTTTATTTTAGCTTCTGAATCTCCCTTCTCAGGGACCAAAGTTGAGAAACTCTCAATCCAAGTGAAATGGTTACAAATGTTCTTAATTCCAAATGCATGAGAATCTCTGAGTGCGTAAGTCTATTTCTGTCTTTTTGAAATTCATTTCACCTGTTTCATATGAGACACATGCAAACAAAGCTTGGAAGGTGGGGTAATTCTGAAATATTACCGACTTGGTTCCTTGCATACTTAGACTTCTTATTTGTAATGTATGTCATTTTTATTGAAGACTTACTAATACAAGTGAAGCGAGCGTTAAGAATGGTCCTTGCTTCACCTAGAGCTATCAGGGCTCCTTCCCTTTTCCAGTATTAGGAGTAGTGCTCATTTATCTTGTGATGCTGAATCCCCATCTTTCACACTTGATGAAGCCTTGCTTCTGGATAAATCTTGTGTCATGCTGCATCGTCTTTCATAAATGAAATGCTGTTAATAAACCAAGTGCACACAGATTGCATGGCATTGCTAGCAATCTACCCTCTGTATCTACCTGCAGGTTTAACTGATGTTACTTTTAATTTTGCTTATCAGATCTCACTTCTCTCCCTATCTTTCTGACGGCTGTGACTGCAGTGGAAATTGATTCTAGCTTTTAAGATCACTTTGTCATTAGGCTTGCATTGCTATATTGAAAAGCCACAGATAAAAGGGGCTGATGGACGAGGTGCAAGGATTAAAACTATGCCCTGTTTGTGTTTGTGTGTGAGGCAATAGATCTGCAAGATTGAGTTTATTTTCTCCTTGCTATTGTTAATGCTGTTCTGGAAGATGAAAATAGAACCGGCTTCCTTCTCAGTAGATTTTTTTCTTCAGTGCATTTCCATTTGTGAGATTGTTCACGAGTGCTAAAACTTCATGCCCTATTTCTTCTTTTTTTGTGAACAAAAAGCAGAATTTTTTTTGGAAAGAGAATATTTATATCCACAGAGCACTACCAGAGAAATGTAAGAGAAAATACAGAAAGAGTACATGACTTTTTACACTCAACATGGAGGTGAAGTGCCAAGCTTGCAAAACAAAAAAAAATTAAGCTTTGACTAGAGAATATACAAAAACGTTAAGCATTACTGTCAGCCTAAATAGCAACTCCTACTTTCACCCACACACAGCTATGAGCCAGCATTGGTTTATTCTTCTTCCATTTGGAAACCTAAAATTCTTAGCTCACCTTTGCCTTCAAGTAAATCTTTTGCCACTGCAGTGCAAAAGATGAAGAACAGGTTGTGGGATGTGGCTGAGTTCAGACCTTGAAAAGAAAACAAAATTGCTCAATTAGACCCCCCAGAACAGGTTCATTTGTTGTAGTGAATGACACTGGTCACTGGCTACCGTTAGGAAAGGAAAAGGGAAGGAACAAGGGATCACACGTTCAGAACAGGTCAGATTAAACCAGACAGAAAGGTTCATGGTGTCATAAACATTGCAGAGAGTGAAAAAAGACACTGATAGCTGATAACTTAATTATCTGCCACTATCAGTTTGGAAGGGCTTTTAAACATGTCCAAAGTGTCTACCAAAATTTCCAGCAGGAGTGACAGCAGATTTTTAAGTAAGGATAAAAATGCAGCAGTCTTCCTGGAATAAGAGTCTGGCAGACTATGATGAATTACCTTATTATAGTGGTTCGCATGACAAATGCACTTGATCAGTGTTTCTTCTTGGGAATAGTTGAGCTTATCCAGAGGCAAAAGTTGAAAGGAAATGGAAACTAACTAGTAATCCTAAGTGTAATACATCAGAATTTCTAGCAGCAGAAGCTGAGAAACCTAATCAATTATTGTGTATGTCAATAACAAAACAATCTTCATGTCCCCCCCAGTGTTACTTCTTCCTTCATCTGTTTAGTATTATTGATAGGAATTTCACATGCACATACTTTTATAATTGACTCAGAGGTCTACTTAAAGCAAAATGCTGGATAAGTAGCAAGATTTAGCCATTTTCTTGGCTGCAGGAGCAGTCCCAGCACTAACTCAGAGTACTTACCTTGTGCTCAGAGACTGACAGAGAAATTGAGGTGGGGCACATCTGCCTGGTGACAAATGACAGCTGACTGTGTTGCCCAGGTTCTCCAGAGAATTTGCAGCCTTGGGAGCCCTGGTTACGAAGCCAGTTTGGGGGGTCTGCAGGGGCGCAGGTGCCCAAGCCCTGGAAGCCAGAGCTGCCCCTTGCTGGACACAGCAGGATCCAGCTGACCCAGAGCAGGGCACAGCTGAGCCCACAGCCAGGATTATGAGGGAAAAATGTGAGAAAGAGCCCTGAGAGCCCCAAGGGGAGAGCAGGAGGAGGTGATCCAGGTTCCCCTGCAGAGCCCATGGAAAACCCCATGCTGGAGCCAAGGAAAAGCCTGAGGAGGAAGGAGTGGCAGAGAGGAATTGCTGTGGACTGATCACAGCTCCTGTTCCCCAGCCTTGCTCCAGTGAGCAAGGCAGACGATTTGGGATTGAAGAAGTGAAAGTGTTTTGTGTTTTTTGTCTTTGCTTCTTACCATCCAACTCTGTTTTAACTGGCAATAAATTAAATTAGTGTCCTGGTTTAGGGCAAATTTGGGAGGAAACCTCCGAAGGGGTTCCTCTGGAAAGCAAACCCAAGCGGCCCCTCCCCCAGCCGGTCAGGGAAAAGAACTTCCTCAGAGAAAAGTGGAAAGAACTATTTATTTAACAAACGAGATGCCCACAAGAACGAAAAAAGGTGAATGATACGAAACAATAAAACCTCTGCCCGCTCTGAAGAGAGATGGCAAACTGAGCCAGTCCTTGCTGTGGGTGTAGCTCAGCTCACTCAGTCTCTCACCAGCCCCACTCCCTCCGGAGGGCCAGGCCCGGCGGGCCGCAGGTGCCAGCCCTCGCTGCTCCTCTGGGTTTGTCAGTCCAGAGCAGATTTAAACAGTCCCAAGGAAATAAGGAGAAAACAGTCCAGGGAACTTCTCTGCCTCAGCTGGCTAAACTAACTAAAAGCACAGGAGATCACTGTCCCACCGCTGTCCGTGCCTCAGACGAACGCCGCAGCCAGGCCGTGAGGGAGTCAGGCAGTTTTCTCAAAACAAACTGCGCTGCTTCTTTCTCCCCCTTAGCTCCCAGAACCATTTTAAAGGTACAGAACTGAATATACAGCACAGACAGAACAGATAATGGGGACACAAACATCATAAAGTCACCCTAGAACAATTAGTTTTCCCTGAGTTTTCATTTGCGGGGAAAAAACAAAATAAACCAAAAACCAACCAAACAAACAAAAATACCCCCCACAAAAACAATCAACTTGCACTGAAGTTTATCTTGGCTTTAGATAGATAAGTGCAACTGCATCCAAGCTTTCAAAACTCGTCAGAAAGTAGTTTCATAAAGAAGAATTACTTCTGTTAATGCTTACGTGGAAATTGTGGAAAATTTGTTACTGCATATGCTTTGTAATACTGCGTACATAAAGTGCTCTGCAAACTTTAATGTCCTTGATTACATTAAAATAATGGGAGTTGTAGTCAGCTATTTCGAGAGAAACATTGATGATATCACACAAAATTTCTCTTCTCTCTTTTTTTTTTTTTTTTACTTGTTCTAATGTTTCTGTGATTGAGAGGACAGGAGTGGGACAGTATTTGGATCAAATCATTTATTTTTATATTTTTTTCATACCCATGAGTATCTGTCCAGACTTTGTATGAGTATGATGCCTCTGAGATAATTAGCACCGGTCACCTTTTTCAGGAAGTGACAAGCTGTAGGTTTTACTAAGTTGGCTTGATTACTGGAAGAATCTCTCCATAAAAATAAGGAATTCTGTGTGAACATAAGCAGAAAGTGTTTGCTAAAAGCACATTGGGGTTTTTTTCCTTATGGGGAGGAAAAAGAAAAAAAAGAAAAAAAAAAAGAAAGAAAAGGAAAAAAAAAAGGCAAAGAGCAAAGTCTCCACAGGACTCCAGACTGATCAGCACCCTTCTCTATAAATATACTCCTAAAGGCTTATTGACCATCTTCTTTAGCCTCACCCAACATGTTCTGCCTTACTGCTTTTCCCCTTGCTCTAGGTAGCTTTGTGAAGTGAGAAGTGGGTTCTTGCCTTCTTTGGTTAGAAAAGCACAGTTGCAGTAGCTATCATCTCTGTTGAGACCTTACATATCCATAATAATTTAAGAAAATCTGTATGAAAATTAAAATGTTCTGTAGTTTCTATACCAACATTTGATTGGTGTTCTTTTTTGATGCATCTGTATCTCGAACAACACTTAAGGTAGAAAACTAGATTGGAAGGTTGAGAAGGCAGATGGGGGTTCTTGAAGCAGCTGAGGACAAAGCGGCAGCACTTTATCCTGTTCAGAACTGATTTCGTATTATAATTGGGCTCACATGTGATTTGAGTTGAATTCTCTCAGAGTACAACAACAAAAAATAAAATTCTTAGTTTCCTGCAAGATCTCCTATGCCTTTTTTCCCAGGAAGACTTTTTTAATTTGTACATTTGCTCTTCTTTTAGTTCTTGAATATTTTCCGGTTTCTTTATGAGTTGGTTATATATATATATTCATAAAATAACATTTAAAATTGCTGTAAAGAGCAAATGCATACATTAAAAGTAAACTAGAAAAAGTTGAATGAGGGTTTTTTTTGTTTGTTTTTGTTTTGATTTTTTTTTACTGGGTCTTGTTGTGCAGAATTATTTATTTTGTCTTTATTTCAGATATTTATCTTACTGATGTGTGTAGCATAAATTCAGTCGTATGGTACTTCTGTCGAAATTTTGACAAAGCAGTTAAACAGAAGAGTGGGTAAAACTGCAAATTAATTGAATGGATGGACTTGAGTCTAATGCTTCTTTAGCTGTCATTTGCTTGTTTTGTTCTGCTTAATTTAGCTCCTTTTCAGCTCATAAACTTCAAAGTCAACTCAAAGTCGAGCTCAAGGAGAATTCATATGATGCAAACAGGCCTGATTAGCCTGAGAGCTGTGAGCAAGGCTTGGGTCTGTGCAGTCTGCATAACTGTGGTGTAGATGTAAATTTTTGTGTGTGTGTGTGTTTTCTGTGTTTGAGCTCAAAGGATTAATTTATAGTAAGAAATTAAGGAGGTTGCTAAGATTGAACATATAAAATCACTAGTTTTAAGATTTTTAAATATCATCTAAGTAGTTTGACTCATTAGTAGTGATCACAACTTAAAATCGTGAGGGTTTTTTTTCCATTACCGTGGATTATTTTATAATGGATTTTCCCAGCTGGGTTTTTAGGACAATGTATCTGTTTATTCCAGGCTACTCTTATACTCTGCTATTGGTGTAGGACTGGTGTTGATTTCTAACTGGTCAGGTATTTGTTGAACTCACCTTATTCCTGGATCATTGATCATAAAACCTATAACTTTCAATTTACACCTCAGTTGTAAAGCTCTGATCTCTTTAAATCATATGGAAATGAACTCTAAACCTTTATAAAAATCTCCAGCAGTGCTTTTTCCTTATGCCATTCCCTGTTTCTTCAGTGTACCTGACACAGAATTCTTCCTTGGTCTACTTTTCTCTGTTCCCTTTGTGTCAAACCAGAGCATGTCAGTGCCATTTTGCTATCCCACATTAAAGCAAGTTTCTTTACTAATTATTACATTGAGATCACTTTTTGCTCATGAACATCTGCTACTCAGTTTCACAGCTGAAAATATGGGGTAAAATATTATAACCTATTTTTTTTTTCTTTCTCTAACATGTGTCCCAGCTACTAAAACCTGCAGATGTTTTGGTATTTCAGATGACAGCAATAAATCCCCATATATGCCCTTAGAATCTGTTCCTCTTTTCCAAAGACTGTTTTAAGTTTTCTCTCACATGACATGAAAGAGACTGCGCTGGTGGCTACAGTTGTGAAACAGAATAGAAACAGAATAATGCACATAAATCCTAAGTTGAACACTTTTTTTGATTCTGCAGATTGATAAGAAAAGCAGAAAAGAAGAAGTAGAGGGATGCAGCAGAAAGAGTTTAGCTCTGGAGCCCCTCTTTTTCTGCCTTAGACAAATGGCATGAGCACTGAATAGGGAGGATTTTTAGAACTGTGACTACATTGGCAGTAGTAGGACTTCAACGTGGCAAAGTCTTCCTTTCTCAGAACCTGCTTGGCTTGCCCTGATGGAAGCCCAATTTTAATTTTATTTTATTTTTTAATCTTGAAATATTTCCAGATTATAGCACTTTTGCATCCTTCTTCTAAGTGTTTTACAATCTCTAAATAAAATACATTAACATTTGAAGATTTAAGTACTTCGTTGTTTTAAAAAAAACCTAAGAGTTGATATTTTTGCCAGAATATTCTGTAATTCTTCAAGTGTAATAAAACCTTTACTGGAAGTTGTGAAAATGAAGCCAAGCAGCTTTTCCCTAGAATAAAATCTCATGGACACTAGAAACCATTTACCATTGGGAATATTACTCCAAGATCATCCCTCAGCCCAACTGAGTCACAATTATCAAAGAAAATCTACAAAAATAGCCAAGTTAGTTATTAAAAAGATAATGAGCTTAACAGAGGGAACAGGAAAAGAACTGGTTTTAAAGAAAGCTCTAATCCACACAATTCAATAACAGGGGAGAAGAAAAAGTTAGTTTTGCTGTCCCATAGCTGTTCACTGAGAAAATCACTTAGATTGCCTAATGGATAAACAGAATTAGGTTAAAGGAAAGGTTGAGATCCTCTGCCAGCAAAGCTTTCTCCACGGAGAGTTATCACACTCTCTGTTGTGCCATTTCAAGCATTGCTATTACCAGAAACTAACCCAGACCCGTCTGAATGATCTAGTTAAAAGTAAGCAGAAAACTGTTTTTCAAGTTTAAATGAAGTTTAGAGTGGGGAATGTCACCAAGAAGTTTTGGGTCAGTGCATGGCTACACAAACAGAGCATGAAGAAACTGCTGCATCTGGGGGGAGAAAGAAAGAAGCACATCCACAGTTGTTGGTGATGGAAAAAAATGTACCCAACGTGTGCCTGCTGGATGTGTCAGTGATACTGGGCCAGGACCAGTGAGAGATATTGTACTGGTGGATTTTAAATTATCTGAAAACCTTTGTGTGTTGAAGACATACTAAGTTGGCTGGGTTTGTGTTCATTTTTGCTGTGTTGCTCATAAGAAGTTGAACTAAATTTCAAAGCTAAAATTTAAAATAATAAATATGATAGCTGATGGTTTATGGCTGCAGCTCTAAACTGAGAGATATTTTATTTCCTTTTTGTCAGAAGGAAAATTTGGGGAAAAGGAAACAGTTCTGTAGTCTTGGCTGAGACTCCAATAATCCACACAAGTGTTAATAAACTGCTTGGAGGAACACATTTTCAGTTGTCCCAGGAATCCTATATATCCCATAGTTCAAACAGTTGAAAGAACTTGTAATTTCTTTTTTGTTGTTGGCATCATTAAGGTGAAGTTACTTTGCTTAACAGAATGTATACAATTTAAAGGTTAGATTGATTGAAAGCATACCTATTTGCTAGTTTATAAACACTTTATAAACAAAAGGTGCCACTCCTACTTCAGGCATTCCTTGAGCTTCAAGACACTGCTGACAAAAACTTATTGGACCTTTGTCATTGTTGAAAAAGAAAGTGGAAGTCAAAATGAAACTAAAGTATTTTTCAAATATATGTACATGCACCCCAAAACAAAACCATCAAACCACTGTAGAGTGAGGTTTATAGAAGCCTTTGAATTTCTACTTTCAAAAAAGCAAAGTGTGTATGCATGTACATTCATACCAGTGGTACACACTGGACAAAGTTTGAAAGTTAAAAGCCTGAATCATACCAGGATATATGCAAACATGGAACTTGGATTTTTACATGGCTTTTAACCTTCCTTGATGGAAAAGACAGAGTTTTTAATCGTCTAAGGAGAGAAAATGACAAAGCTGTGAAAGAAGATGATACCAAGTCTCTTGGACTGGTTTAATCTAAAGACCATTTACCACTAAATAGTCTAAACCGAATTTGTTGGTTGTATGTAGTTCATTCTTCTTTAATTTGCAAAATGTATGATTTGAACAATGCTATGAATTAATCTAAAATAATTTCTCTTTTGTGTTCTAGGTAAGAGAATATCAGGTTTCTCACATTATGATCAGACTACAGCAAGGTAACCTGTTTCAGGTATTTGAAGCCTATGATGGGACTATAATTTGTGTGTGTGTGAAACATCAGATTCCCTTCCATATGAAAAGTGTCTGAATCAGTAAAATATTTGATTGCCAAAGGAGAAGTAGCCAACCTTAGCAGATCTTTGGCAAACCTTGAAAATATAATAGAAAAAATTATATTCTGAGCTATTGTTCTGCTTTTCCTCTGTGGAAACGATTTAATTCATGTGTCACCATACTGGATATATTAGTATATATATATATATATATATATATATTTACATAGCAAGGCTAAGACAACAATATTGTCACTTTGTGAAGTGATTTTAAAAATAAAAAGAAAAAAAGAAAAAATAGTTTTATGCAAATTGTAACAAAGTATGGAGTTGCACATGCAGTTCACAATATCAAGACTAATGTCAAAAGATCCTGAAATTCCATTGTGCTATAAGGATACTTCATACTCATTTCTGCTTGTAGATACTATTTATAAGCTGACGTTTTGCTAAGGTGTGGGATTGGCACATCTTGGCACTGCTGCATAGACTGATGTGCTCAAGCATCCAAAATATTTTTTTATTTGATTCTAAGTTAATATTGGATATGGACAACTTTAAAAACAAACCAAACAAGCTTGGTTTCCTTTTACATCCTTGCTGTTAATCAAGATTTATGGGTATTACTTCTGTAAGAGTCTTGTATTTTAAATAGACGACTGAACATCATTTGTTAATCCACCTGTGATTATTGACACATAATAGAATGGGTTACAGTAGCTTCAGCCAAGATCCAGTACTGGAATGCCTGTCATCTACAGCTTTCTAAGAGTCTCCTGGACAATTTAATTAAAATTGTTTCATGTTTTTCCCCTCACCAATAACCTGTGCTTTTGTGGTCCTTGATGTGGCTGTTTTCCAGCAAGAGTAGAGTGTAGCCTCTTGAAAACAACTGGAACATTTTAGAGGTCTTTGTTTCCTTGATTGCATCCTGCCTTTAAAAATGCAACTTTAAAATGAATGATAGTGCTGGAGTATCCTTAATAATGTTGTATTCACATTTGAGCACTGATTTTTTTGTTGCTGCCAGTATCTGCACTGTTGGATACTGGGATACATAAAATCCTGCAGCTACACAGAGACAAGTAAACAACATAAATCCTTTACTGCTAGACAGAATGGTGTGATGAATCTAAATGGCTTTTTAAAGGTAAGGTCTGCTGAGATGTCCAGAGATTTCAAGATTATTTTGCTAAATCACCCAGAGTTCCATGAATAACTTTGGGATAGGAGGGTCTTTCCTTGTCCAGCTGCATTTTGAATGCCTTGTCAGTGCCACTGGATCAGCATAAGATTGATAGTGATTTGGTATGGTAACATCTGTTGTTCTGCAATGCACTTCCAGCAGATGCTATTGCTTTAAATGTAATGTGTTATTTGTTTGACTCTTGGAGCATGTTACCTGTAGCAGATGAATGGCACTAAAGGTGAGGTGCAGGTTTCGAAACCATGGATGGTGTATCTCTGATCAGATTGATAACTGTAAATTGTGCAGAGCATCATTAAGTTTGATAAGGATGGCAATTGGGACAGTTTCTGATTTATTCCTCACACTGGCATACATAATTCTTCTGACTGTAGGGCAATTTGTGCTTTCATCTTTTTTTTTTCTCCTTCTCTCCCTTCCATCTCTCCCTGCCCCTAGTAGCCATCCTTTTTTTTGTTCCTGGTGAATTCAGGAAACTGCATAGGCACAAATGTGTCACTGTTTTTCCCTCTCACATCGTATGAAGAGTTGTAATGAGAGAAATGTTAAGTGCTCAAATCTGTAACCTAATTGACTTTGCATGTACAGCATGCTGGCAAGTGGTCTAGACTAAGATCATTTTAAGATAATCAGTGTTTCCTACTTTATGTAAATGCATGATAGTGCATATTTATTTAAGATAAAGTGGGGATGATACCAGGCATTTCTGTAGTAAAAGGAAAGGTTTTGGTAAAAAAAAAATGACCCTTTTCCAGCAGGAACAGTTCAGGTAGAATATTTTACAATGTGATGCTCTTAAATAAGCTTGCACAGCAGGCATCCCATATTTCTTGGTGTTAACAAGTCCACTTGGAAGTACCATTTTCTTTTTTCCAAGGAGTGGCTTGCTATTACTTGTATGCAAATCTTGTTTTCTGTTGCAGAGTTACAGCAATCAAGAGATTCTCACATAATGATGGCATCTGCTGAATGTTGTTAGAATTCTTCATACAAGCACAGACAAAAAAAAATGGGTTGCTGTAGATGTTTCTTTGCATGCTGCTGGCTATTTCACCATTGAGTAACCTGAAGTTACTTTCCTATTTAAATTTTTTTAGTGACTGAAATTTTTTTAGCCATAATAACTCTGCATGATTGTGTTTTACCCAAAGAGAATGCACGAAGTTGTATAAGGCAATTTAGCAGTTCCTTTTCCTGTGTCTTTCTCCACGCTGAAGTCTTTATTCAGTACATTTGCAAGACCCGTTTTGAAAAAATTGATCTCTTTTAGGGCTCTGTAGGGAAGCAGAAAATTCTAGAATTTGTTTGACTGTAGGTATCTCAGTCTAGGCTTTATATGGGGGTTTGGGTTGGGGTTTTTTTGCAGGTAGTTTTTTTTTTTTTTTTTTGAGTCTTCTTCTCTGTCAAGTAGATATTTATGTTATAAGATCTATCTTCTTAGGTTAAATAGTCATCAACCATGTTGTGGTCTAACCCCAGCCAGCATCTAAGCACCAAGCAGTCATTCATTCGCTCCTTCCCTCCCAGCAGAATGGAGAGAGAATCAAAAAGGGTAAAAGTGAGAAAACTCATGGGAGTTGAGATAAAAAGAGTTTAATAATTGAAATTATATAATAATAATTATCAGATCATTTTTAAATAAAAGAGAAGTAACAAAGACAGAGAAATAAACCCCAAAGAAGGCAAGTGATGCAAACAAGAGTAGTTGTTCACCACCACCTGACTGGTGTATCCTCTCCCAGCTTCTTGTGCACCCCACCCAGCCCACTTCCTGGGGTGGGAAGCAGAAGAGGCCTTGGCTCTGTGCAAGCTGTGCCCAGCAGTAAGGAAAACATCCCTGCATTATCAGCACTGCTTCCAGCACAAATCCAAAACACAGCCCTGTAATAGCTCCTGTGAAGGAAATGAACTCTATCCAGCCACAACCAGCACACCTATACCAAAAGAGGTGTTATCAAAGTTCTTAAGAGATCTATTTCTTTGGGTCCATTAAAATTAATAGAGGTTTTTGAGCAGTTTGATGAAATAGCATATTAATGCAGTATAGTGTTATATAAAGCTACATGATGCTTAACCAAAACTACTCAGGATAATTTGTGACAAAGACTATTATAATCCATTAGCCATCATTTCCAAGGCAATTTTCAGTCACTTTTAAGTTGTGACAACAGTGTGTGCTGTAAATTGTTATATGAATTGCAGAGATTCTTGGGGTTTTATATCATTTTCACATACAACTATGCTACAAACAGCTTTTTTTGTAGGTGAGGTTACATTAGGGAAACTTGGATTTTTGTCTCTCTACCTATTGTGAATGGAGGTATAGTCTCTTTGTGATAAAAATGGGTAGGGATAATGGATAATCCCTCCTTTTAAGCTGCATCTCTAGTTTAGGAAAAAGTCATTAAATATAAGACTTGAATTCACAAGTAAAATAAAATACCTTCAATCTATAAGATTTCTTGCCAGTGCAGGGGTTAAATGAAATTTAGGACTGTAAGTAGATTTATGAAGTTAAAAGCACACTGAACTTCCCCTTCCTGTAAACTGCCTTTGCCATGAATGAAGAGGGAGTTGTGCAGAAACACTAATATAAGATTAAATTGTTAAAGCACACACCTGTATTAAATATGCATGTGGTATCACGGGAAAGATTATGTGAAAATTGTGGGGCTTCTTTTTGCAAACTTTTTTTTTGTACTTGATTTTTCAACATTTAACATTTTGTATGATGGTTTCTCTGCACATTTCTTAAATCGATCTCCAAATTAAGGTTTTCTTACAGAAGATGAACAATTGAAAAGAACGAAGTTCTGAATTGCCTATGATATCATTTAAAGGAAAAAAAAAATAATTATATCCTTCAAAAGTGTTTTTCACAGGATCACAGAATAGCTGGGGTTGAAAGGGACCTGTGGAGATGATCCAGTCCAAACCTCCTGCCAAGGCGGGGTCACTGCGAGTGGGTGGCACAGGAACATTTCCAGCTGGTTTTAATGTCTCCAGAGAGGGAGAATCCATTCCCTGGGTAGCTGTTCCAGTGCTCTGCCACCCTCCATGTAAGAAAGTTCTTCCTCATGTTGTGTGGAACTGCTGGTGTTTTATGTGATGGCCATTGCTCCTCACCCTGTTGCTGGGCACCACCAAAAAGAGTTTGGCACCATCCTCCTGATGGGCAGTAATCTGGAATGGTTTGTCTGCTCCTTAGATTGCTGGCAGGGTAACCTCAAATCCTCAGCCAGAATTCCTCAGAAGCAATACCCCATTGCATTGTCCTTGACACAGGAGACATTATTGTATCACATTTTAGCTTTTAGTGAAAGACCATAAAATCCTAATGCATTTACACACAAATCAAAAGCAAGCTGAAGCAAAGCTCATTTCTATAGTGATCAATTTATTCAGTAGAAAAGTTGGCAAAATTACTGTACTGTTGTGATAATAATTAAAGAAAAATGTATTACTTTTCAAATTCTACAATTTTAGTAGAAATAAAGCTAGAAAGCTAAATCAAAACTGTTTTCATATCAAACACCAGTTCATTTTTAACGAGATTTTTTTAAGAAGAAACCTTCACAATTAAGCTGCTATTAATGCATTAAAAAGTACATGCAAATATGTTGCTTTCCAGATCACAGGGTTTCAAACCAAAAAGCAAATTCTAGTGGAAGGCAGTCAACTAATTTTTTTCTCATCTGAGTCATTCAACTTTTCATCAGTGCTCTTTTTGTTCCCCTTGATTTGACTATTCAAAAATTCTGTTGCTGTCACCCAGGCATATTTTTTTTTTCTTTTTCCTCTTTTTTTTTAAATTTGTGTGAAGAAGTTCAGTGTAGTAAAGAGCAATACCGTGGTGTGTTTCGTCATGCCTGCTGGATATTCCCACACAAGTGACACTGGGATTGAAGGCACAGGTCTCTGATGAAACTTCTCAAGCCAAACATGCAATGTGGGTGGGGATTTTTGGGTTTAGATCAGTAAAAAATTATTTATGAATGAATACAGAAAATATTTTTAGTAGTCTTTTCTAAGGATGTTTTCCTGTACAATTATTGTTACTCGTGTGGAAGATGAGTTGGACAATAAAAGGACTTACAAACAAATGGGTAAATTATATGCTTTAAGAGACCCAACCCATAACTTTTTAATGTTATATTTCAGTATCTAAATCTGCATACCCAGAGCTTTTGTTCCAGAATATTCTTGCTATTTTTGTTGACAAATTGGCCAACTATTTCAGTTATTGACCAGAAATATATCAGGCTTCAGGGAAACCTACCAATAATTCTTGAATTGTTAGAAGAAAATCTTATGAGTTAGTCACTATTACCATTTGAAGAAGTAAAAGGGATTATTTTTGTTTTCTTTACTTTTTTATTTTTTCCTTTTTTTTTTTTTTTGTTTCTTCTCTTATGTTCTGCTCTAAAAATCCCAGGAAGACTCTCTGCTGAAAACTGTTCTGTGAAATTATGTTCATTTCTTCATTTCCCTTTGGAAGAAAATCATCTAAAAAGAGTTGAGTTCTGGCATAATATGAAATATCAAGGAATTGGAACTTAGAAGGTGTCTGCTACTCCTTAAGATGAAAAATATGCATTGGGAACTAATAGCAAATGTTCTACATTATGGTGCAAAACTCCTCAGATAGTTCCACCCTCCTCCAGTCACCTTTCTTCATTAAGTATTCTTTGTTGGTATTTACAGAGCAGAATGATCCTGGCCCTGTGCAGCTTCAGCACTGACAAAGGAGCGAATGACAGCTTCTCAATGATTTTCAGTTAATCAGTCTAATTACCTTTCACTCCATTGCAGTGGCAACATCAAGCTTGTGAAGGAAAACTTTTCAAGAAATACCCAGGTTTCCCCTATTGTGTTTTCTTCATGCAGGCTCTGTTGCAGCAATTCATTTTAGCAATTCATTACTTCATCCCATTAAAGCAACTTCTTGAGGTCACAGGAGGTACCAGCGTGTTTTGTTGTCCTCTGAAAGGAGGACTGGAGCTGGATACTGAGGAGCTTCCCTGAACTGCAGTCTAGTAGTGAGGATGGAATTAAAATCTTTACTTCACAAGTCATGAGCTTTGGTGGGTCAGTACAGGATCAGGGAATCATAGAAAATCTTGAGTAGGAAGGAACTTCTAAGGATTATTCAGTCCAAGTCCCTGCTTCTCACTGGTGTCATCTTGTCTTCATGTCCCCTCATCTTCACAGAGGATGAGTCTTTGGACAGTCTGGCACTGACCTGGCACATTTTAAATTCAACCACTAGTGATTTAAGTCCACATTTTTACATTAGACTTCCCCAGAGGTGATGAGGGAGAGTTTTTTGAGTCTGTGCTGTCTGTTCCAGGTTTGGCCGCATTTCGTTTTTATGGACACACACAGTGAAGCCTCACATTGGTTAATATGTCTGTTATATTATCTATGTTTGATCTTTTTTCATATAACTCTACAACCTTAATTAGTATCTCCTGGTTCAGAGACAGCTCATAAAATTTTATTCCATCCTTTTTTACTTCTGTGGCCCTCACTGTTCTTTCACGAATCAGGCAGATGTTTGCGTATTGCTTCCTTGAATCTGTCTTCTTCTGTCATTTTAATTTTGCTGTAATTCAATTTAGTGATAACAGGTAGAAAGGAAGTAAATTTTTTGATAACAATGCAAACCATCAGAGGGTGAAGGTTGGTCACAGTAAACACAGTTACATAATTTGTGATATTCAGACAAAAGTTAGATTAGTATTTAAGCCCGTAATCAGAGATCCTTCTCTTTATCATTACCTGGCCTTACCTGGATAATTAATTATTTTTGACATTTGTTTTTGAAAATTGATTTTCTAGATGACTAAAAAAGCCTATGCCAGAAACCAAATGATTTTTTTTCTCCCGAGCAATGTATTAGATCCACATTTGTCCCCATTTGTAAAGTCTTTGCTTTGACCCATTTATTTTGATTCTCTTCTCAGCATGTTTTTCACAGGCACATAAACAATTCAAATAACAATAATATGTGTAAAGAAAGTACACCAAGATACCTCAGGTGCTCTATTTAGATAGAATATGCATCTAAATTGATTCAGAAGTAATACGCACTTTGGCAAAGTGCCATGACTTTCAGACTTATCTGTAGGAAGAATCAGCAATGAAAAATAACCAAGACAAAAGAGAAGACAAAGAAATCCAGGTTGTCTTTTTGTGCATGCTGAATTGAAAAGAAAAAGAAAAAAAAACCCCACCACTCACTACTGTATGATTTTATTGGACATGCACAATGATACAAACCAGCATATTCTGTTAACCATCAGCATTACTAATTCAAGCTCTTCATGTGACACCTTCAGTCCTCTGTATTTGAGTCAGTGGTGGTCAGTTTGTGCATGTAGATGCAGGGAAATACACATCTGTATGTAGATGTATATTTGGGAATATCCCACCCAGCCTGCTGGTTGTGCATCGTACCAGACCCTGCACTTCTGCCCTCAACAATCCCATAATTCCCAATTAGAAACTAAGGAGGTGCCAGTCCCAGAGTCACCATGGGAGAACAGCTCTGCAGCAGTATTGCCCCTGTGCCTGTTTATGAGCTGATTCTGCAACCACATTTTTCCAAAACAGTTCAACACCCCATGGCATGCACTATTCTGCCTTTCCTCAGAGATCCCCAGATTCCTATTCCTTCTGGTTTTTACCTCCTTGGCTTCCTTGAGGTAGAAGATAAACCTCTGCCAAAGCCTGGAGGATTTACCAAATCTGCCACTGTCTTATAAGTGAGTCTTTGAGAGCAGTAGGAAACCTGAGAATAAAAATCTGTCAAAAGAATAATGTTCTTTTTAAGAGCTCTATGCACATGACAATGTGATAACTTGCTCTGTCGTGCACATTTGTGTATATTGTCTGTCATATTTGTTACATACCTTAAATCTGACAGAATGCTCTTCTTTCTCAAGGTGCTCTTTTAAATTAAAAATATTGTTAGCATTTTAAAGTTTTTTTGAGATAAAACATCATAGTTTAAGTACTGTATTAAATGATAATTTTCTTAGCTTTGCGAGGGCTCTTAATTCAATATAAAATCATAAACATTACTTTTTTTCCAGTTTATATATTTGTGTAATTTCACAAAAAATCCTGGTAGATTTTTTGAATGCCGTTGCGTCTGCCAAACATATGTATCATGAGCAATGCAGAAGGACAAAATCTCATTTTTTTATTGATTTTTATTGATTGGCACAGTTTAAGTAAAGCTAGAGGACGAGTGGCAGCATGAGGTGTGGCCCAACCGTTCTAACAAAGCAACTTGTGTTCCAGTGATCTGTATAAAAATGGATGGATCACTTCTCTTACTCCATAGTCGGCATTGCTGATGTTTTAAGGATTTACTTTAAAACAAAGCTGGGTACAATATACTTCTGATCACTGGTCGGTAGACAAAAAATAAAGCTCCTTAATTTTTTGCCTTCCAAATGAAGCATGCATGCAAAGGATTCTCCTGATGCACCTTTTTTTTTTTTTTTTTCCTTTGAATTCACTGTAACTGTATTTTACTCAGTGAGCAGTGAAAGAAATGGTTACAGTCTATAAAAGTGCAGTATTCACTGAGAGGATATCTGTATCTTGAAGTGTTTCTCAGTTGAGATTATTACCTCTAATTTGTGATTTTTTGCAATAGTTGTCAACTACAAGATAATGATATATTAACATGAAAACTAGGCTATAATTTCAAAGAAATTGTAAAGGATTTAGGTCATTCCTGTTTGCAGATGTCTAATTCTGAAGAAATTAACAGACATCCTACTTACTGGTGTTTGTAATTGAGTACCTCGTGTCTTAAGTGCATGTGGTGAAGCATTTTCTCCTCCCCTAAAGGTAAAGCCTGATAAAAAATGGAGTGGAGTTCATTAAACTTCTGTAATGAATTGTTTCTCTTGAAAACAAGAGAAAATTGATGTGTCCTGAATACAAATTACATCTTATGTTTATACAAACAAGCTTAGGTTCAATCAGAGGTTTCACTCAAGTAATTTTTTTCATTATTCAAGTTAGTGAAGACTTCAAGGGTTGTTTTCTTTTAGCAAATAACTTGGTTTGGCTTTAACAGAGGTCAGCTGTCTTGTCGTTCTGGTTTCCAGACTTGTTTGTAGTTGATGCCTCTTTCCATGTGTGACCTAAGGGACACCCTTCCATTTCTAGAAATACTGAAGAAATCAATTGCTCACATGCAGAGCATTTAATGCATCACAAGTCCCAGCTTTGGCAGGAGAACTTTTGTTATTTATAAAGAAAATGAGTTTTATATTCTGCAAATTTTACTGCCAATTTTTTCGGTTATAAAGTGCCCATGTGCACATGCAGAAGGACACACATATTCCCTATTATGTCCTTTATTGGCCAGACTCTGCTCCTTTGACCCTTTTAACCCAGAAAAAGTGGTATATGTGACAAGTTGGATACCCTGTCCTGCTCTGAAGCATGCATGTACATTCAAGAACTCATTTTTATCACAACTGAACAATTTGCCTTTTATATAGCATTCAGCTCTCATTCGTTAGGTCATTTGTTTCTGTGTTAAGGCTGGCACCAGGCATTAATGATAAAAGCAAGCTGAAGGTGAGCAATCAAAGAAACATGGGTGTATGTAGCTAAAGCAGCAACTTTGTTCTCTGAAAAAAATGGTGTGACTTTGTAATAGCAGATTTAGCATCTCTGTTCAGTAAAACAAAGTGACTCCTGCACTGAGAAGTTCTCTAATGGTAATGAATGGCTTTTGCTCTTGAGGGCTCTTTAGTTCTCACTGTGGGGCCAAACTGCTTGTTGAAGTGTCCAGGATGGCTGAGCATCTTGTGAGGGCATGCCTGCTCCTTGGGGGAAGGAAACTGGAGTCTGCTTAATGGGAATGTTTACTTCATTTTCTCAGTCGGTCTTTTCTGTGGTGGAAAGTGTTGGAGGTTGAGCTATTCAGACCTTGACAGGTTATGTATCCCCTCAGCTCCCATTTAATTAACAGAGAAGAACTTCCAACAATATTTTGGTTTGAGAAACTTCACTAGAAGAGGTGTCGGAAGCCGAGCCTATTATCCACCTTATCTCCTCTCTAATCTTCTGTCTCCTCTGCCCATCAAGCACAGATTCAGAGCCTCATCGTTCCCTTTGGTGCATGCTTCTGACCCACAGGGTCTGCTTCCATCCTGATATGGGTCAATCAGTCATGGATGGATTGCTGACTGTACTGCAGGAGGTTAAAATGTTTCCCAGGGTTCAGTGGTGGGATGAGAGAGAGGAGGCAGGGGAAGTCTCAGGTAACATACATTAGTGCAGAATTTCACTCAAAGGGGTGTTTTAATTTAAATACTTCTATTAAGAGTTTAATAGAGTTGTAGCTTCTGTCCCCACAGTGCTGACACATGACTATTTTTCTCCTCCTGTCTCTTCACAGAGACACTGTTTACACTCACTTCTCATAAAATCTCTTTTTCCTTGAATTAATAGAGATATACTTGAGTTGCTGTATAACTCTCGTAAGAATTGAAATCATAATAGGAAATACTTTTGCTTTCAGAAACAAGCATGTGGAAGAGCGATCCTTAAAAATGAAAGAGAAATTTGTAGCCTTCAAGGACAACTCTGTGAGGGCAAGCAGTATGCAAAACTGTGCCTACTAAAAGGAATAGAATGAAAATAGTAAAGACAAAGGTAAAGAGTAAGCATTCCTCATACCTTCTTGAAGATAGAGTCAGTTACATCTCATTGAAAAGAAGCCTGAAATTAAATTGAGCTTTGCTGTAAAGGAGATAGCTGAAATGATAGGTGGGCACTGCAGAAAACATGACTTGGAGGTAACAGTGAAATGGTATGGAAATGTAGAGGAAAATACTGGCAGAGAAATATAAATTATAGGAAAGAAGTAGAAAGAACCTAGTAAAGAAGCCAGTCAAAGTGTCACAGAAACACTTGTACCATTACTTGTAAGCAGGTTAAAACAACTCTGCAGATTAATATTTCCTGGTATGTCCATGTTTTCTCAAGACCAAATCTGAGATTCCTGTTATGTTGCAAAAAAAAAAAAAAAAAAAAAAAGTTTTTCTATAGGCTCCCTCCATATAGCAGTGACTTCTGTACCAAAGAAATAGTGATTGGATCCTCAGCTTCCTCTCCAAGCACTGACTGTCTGGAAGATCCCAAGCGTTCACTGACAGTCTGGCTCAGACGGATCAGCAAATTCCTAAACACTTCAACATTCAGTTACTGTTTCCAAAGTTTATTTTGGCTGTTGGATAATCTCCTCCACAAATGTTATGCTTCTACATACACCCATGAAGTACCCTTAAAAAGAAGTTGTGTGTGAGACTAAATGTGGTCCTGTTCCTGTAACCATTTTGAAGCAAGTGTGGAATTCAACTTCCAAGTGCCTTCCTTAGTGTATCTAGACAAATTCTGAACAATTCCGAGGCATAACAGGCTGACACAGGGCATTTAAATTCATTTGCTTTGTTTCTCTGTGATGTTTCAGTATGATCAGGTAGATTATAGAATGGACTTTGTCAGTCTTCTGCCTTGTTTGACACAGGTTGTCAAATATATATCCTTAGGGAGAATTTGTTTATGATATAAATTTGGTGAGTATTCATTCTACTAAATAAGTAGTGCCCCCAGCATGCTGAGAAATAGGAATTACAGGTCAAAGTCCTCTTGGGCCACCAGGAGGGAAATGAGGGTTGCTCATTTTGAAGCAGAGGAATAGTGGGTCAAATGGTTACATAGACTTGGCTCTGACTTTTAAGCATGGAGTCTATGCAGAAGGAGCTGTGCATGCAGCTGTGAGGAAAATATGGAATTTTTTGAAGATCTACAAGTGATGTTGAAACACCAGGTTTCCTGGCAACCTAAAACTTGCCCTTGTTTTTCTTTTTTTCTTTTTTGTACCTCCCTGTAGCATTTGTTACTTCTTTACTCATTTTTTCTTCTTTTTGACAGCAGTATTTTGACTCGTAAAGAAGTTACGTGTGTATCATGTGAATGGCCGTGTGCATGTGAACAAAAATACCAATAACTCTTGAACCCCCTGTGCAAAGCCAAGCCCATGCAGTTAGCACTACAGCTCAGTTCCAGCTGGCTAAAATATCTGTATTTATGTGAATTCATGCTGCATGCTAGAGTTCCTGTTTCCCAGCTTTATTTGCATGTTTAATTAGTCCTAGCTGTCTTCAGTTCATAAATTAAAGGCTGTCCTTTCTTCTGTCGACAGGAGCACCAGTTACAAATTTCAGTAGCTGAATCCTATTGCACTGTAAATCAACTTTAGGCAAATAGATTTTCACTTCTTGACTGACCAAATCAGCGTATTTTGCTTCTCTGTATTGTTTCACACACTGGCAGCATCATTAAATTGGAATTAGCTGGTAGCCTTGAAACTCCTACTGCTTAATTTTTAAATGTGATTCCTGTGGTATATTTTAACACGGCCTGGACAGTGTTTTTTATTCTTTATTCTTGGTAGATATGTTAATTTGCTGCCTCTTTTTCTATATGGAGCCCCATGCCATGTTTGCCTTACCTTTCAGTAATGACTGGAGTTCTGCAAAGTGGCCAGAGAGTAAGATCCTGTCCTCTCCACCAGGTTTTCAATGATCTCCATGGAATTCCATGCATGACAGGGATATGTCTCATTCCTTTTATATAATCAGACCTGAATTCACCCTTGGAAAATACTTGGGCACTGTAGAGAACATTTCCCTCCTCTCAAGGACAGATCAGAGGCTGCCTTTGCAGCTGATACATAAGGAGCTCTGTAGGTCCCCTACAGAATGCTGCAGTCTGGTATCTTATGTGCTGTGATCCATGGAGGGGGAAATCATTATCATTTGCTCAATCTAAACTGCTGCATAAAATAGCAAGAATTTTAGGGGTTTAAAATCTTTGTCTGCAGGGTGTATGTGCATATATATACACACATACAAGAAATATAAGAAATGGAGTTCATGATGCCCTCAAGTATTTGGAGTTCATTTTATATTTACAGACTCTTACATTTTATATGCAAATGACTCATTATACTTTAGAAAATGAATATATTAATTTGATTAATTTCTTATCTTATTTAAATCTTTGGAAATGTCAGCTGCCATTCAATCTACACGCCAGTTATGACAAAACAACAAATATTACAAAGAGGTGAAGCATTAAATTTCTCCTAATCACAAGACAGACATGACAGGTCTCAGTTTATGCACACAGACATTGCTGAGTGTGCTGAAAATATGGAGATATTTCGCTCCCTTTACAAAACTCATTAGGATAAAACCTTTGATTGTAAATCTGTTACTGAAAATGTTTTTTGGTGGTGGTTGGTTGGTTGGTTGGTTGTTGTTGTTTTGGGTTTTTTTCCTGTGTAATGGAAGACAAACACAGGGTTCTATAAATTTTCTGTTAACTAGACTTGAGGGGTTTTTATATAAAGCAAAATATAAATGAACTACTTAATATCTATAAAGTGGGGGAGGGGATTGTTTGGTTTGGAGTTTTTAAGTGGATGATTTGCTGTGGACTTTTAGAAATTTTGTGTCAGGTGTTTGATCTCTTCTACGAAGAAATAAATTCCTCCATGCCTTTATTACATAGTAAAATACTGTATTCTTGTATCTTTCCTGGGGTATCCAGTGGGTAGCCTGTCAGTTCCATTATTGCAAGAAGGTTTAGCCCAGCAGTCATTAGCTATCCTTCATGCTTTGCTGTGGAATCCTATTTAAAACCACTTGAATTCAGCATCTTCTCTGTGAGAAAACCATATTTTTAAGTGTTAGTCCAGTTTGGACCTTTAACATCTAAATTCAGTTTACCACACTGGTTTGAGACAGGGCAGATTAACTATTCTCTTCCAAAGCTTTACTTACTGTGGCATAAATTGTTGCAGCCTTTCTAGGAATTTTGCAGGACATAATGACTTTTAATGTTTTCAAATTAGTTTGCTTTCTTCTAATGCAAGTGATGCACAAGTCTAGTGTGGTAATAGTATTGTGATGGGTTCTTTACTGCACTGGAGGCTTGCAAATAGATGCTTGTGGTGCTAAACCTCACTGCAATCTTCTGTTCAAGACATTTGCATCACCAAATGTTTCCTGAGACTGGCAAAACCCAACATGAACTTGCGTTTAGGCTTCATACATGCATCTAGAGTTTTCTAACCACATATAAAACACAGCTGCTGACTGAAACAATCTCAGATTTTTTAAGAAAGTGATTCTAGGTTTGAGTGTTTTATACATTATTTTCTTTCTTGAAAAACTTACTTGTATCATTAAAAATATGAGAAGTTAAAATGACCTTGAGTAGAAAACATGCAATGTTTTCTTAGTTAAATATGCATTTGAAAAAGTTTACTTCAAAAACTACTCCATGTGAAAGTAATGTCTACCTACATTAATAGTTTTATTATTAATGGCTTTGGACTATATTATATCATTTAATTGGTGTTTATAAATAGCTTCCTTCCCTGTGGTTATGAAATATAACATTTACCAAACTTCTTCTTTGATGGAATTTACATATGGCACATCATGATGATTAAAAGCCAGCCGTCTTTTCACAGCATGGCAAGAAATAGGATTTGATTTATCTTCGTTGCTCGCCTACCACTTGCTGTGACTGTACTTTTGAAATTTTAATATTCTCATTTCTCAAAAGGAGCTTGTTATGTAAAGTATTATGTAAATATCTTTTAGGCTTTGTTTTTGCCTTTCTGTGTAAAAAAAAATTGAAATTTTAATGTGATGAGCAAACAAAGCATGAAGGTGGGAATGAAAAGTCTCAGCCAAAGAGATTTTGTGTCAAAAGAGGCAGATTTATTTATACTTTGAAATCTGAAATAATTTAAGTACAGTGGAATCTGAGGAGTGCTTGGAATCCCTTTCATATGAACTGTTGATCAATAATCAGTTGAAATGTGTCATTTCCACATTTCCAATCCTTTTATAGATTAGTACAAGTACAGTGTGGTTTTCCAAGACAAACAAGGGAGTACAGACCTGGTGTTGTGTGGGCAGACAGATCCCTTTTCCTGCCCTCCCTCCTCATGCTCCCCTGTCACAAATGACTCCCCAGCAGCAAATGTGTGAGGTCCAGAGCTCAGGCTGGTCAGGCAGTGATGATCTTTGTGGGATGGAGAGGCAGCAGCTCCATCTGCATCTGCTACAGCAAAGCACATTTAAATGAGTAGGGATTGTGTATTGCTGCTGCATCTGCTCAGATTTTAACACTCTCCCTTTTAATGTTGGCCTTGCCAGCACAAGAGATTTGATCAAGGTGTTCTTCAAAATTCAGTGCCACGCTGGGAAAGTCTAGTATAAACCTGTTGTCTGTCACCTCCTAATTCTTTTTAAGCAATTAAGCACCTGCTGATTCTCTGAGGTTACACCAGGATTTTTACTTTGATTTTTCTTCGTATTTTAGCTCAGTTCTTTTTTTTTTCTGCTGTTCGGTTCAGCAAGGGAGCTAAAACAACTTTGACTCTCCTCCTTTCCCCTTCTTGTGAGGCAGCTTGTGCCTACTAAACATCTGTTCCTTAGAAAAATTAAAATAGGGATAAATTAAATGTACTCAGTGCTAGCGTTTAGAAAACTGAATGCAGAACTTTGTATCCAATTCAAATAGAATATTGTCTAAAACTGCACACAAGAGAGAGAGAATTAACCAACACCTGTACCAAAGGTTTGAAACAGGAGGTGCACAGTGGGTGGTTCATATCAAATGCAACCCACAGATAGATTGGATTTTTTTTTTCTTTTTTTCAATGGGTGGGGTTTTTTCTGTTGTGTTTTTTGAGATTTTTGTGGCGTTTGTTTGTTTTTGGTTTGTTTGTTTTTGGTTTGTTTGTTTGTTTTTGGTTTGTTTGTTTGTCTTTTAAGAGAACCTTTTTTTTTTAGAGAAACTTTCAAGGTATTGAATGTGCCAAGGAAGGAGGAATAAGTAAACCAAGGGCAAATTATATGTATGTGTGTATATAGTTCTGACAGTTTGAACTGGTGAAGGTGAAGAAATACTGTCCTCTGTAGAAAACTGTCCTACTCTGATACACCATTAAAAAATAAGAGGAAGCAATCATATCCCTCTCCTAATTTTTAACAGAATATTTCACATACTTGTCAGTTTTATTTGCCAGTTTTGAGAAATTAGTATGTCAGAATGAGTAATTATCAGTTCTAAAAATAACAGATAAAATCATCCCAGAAGTGGAGCCCTGCTGAGGCTGTAAAGCTGGTTAAGATGGGGTTTGTCTTGGAATGCTCTCAGGCCCTGCCCCATGAGATGTTGTACGTCCTTAAACCCTGTTGGATCTGAATGGTAAAAAGGATTAAATGTTCTGCAAGGCAGAGTAAATGACTTCATGTCTCAGGAAGAATAAAAATATAAAACTAGTGCAAAATGTATTTTTCTGGCTCTGTGCATTGTTACAAATGCTATTTGTTGTGATAAACAATATGTACAAATAGATTGTAACCACATTACCTTGACTGAAACTTGTTTGATAGTTATAGAAGAAAAAAAAAATGGGGATTAGGTAGGACTCCTTGGGATTTAGTTTACAAACTGTAAACTGTAGCAAATCTCCATTTTAATAATTCTTGAAGAAAGCATGACACTCAAGAATTTCAAATTCAGAAGTTTCCCACTTGCTAGCTGGGCTTGCAGTAGTGAATTCATGCTGTTTCCAAAAAAAATGACAATATTAAGCAACAGGCTGCTCTGTCTTGAATACTAAAGGCTTCCAATCTCTAACATGGTAATTTCAAATACTTCAGAGGTTTTTTTCTATATCTTTTCAGTTAAAGAATGGTATAGAAGACTATAATTAAGCAAGAATCTATGAGCTGAACTATTTACTAATCAAGATAATAAATAGATTGTCACTTTTTGTCTTCAATACACGCTTTCAAATCATGGTGAAGACTTCCAAGAGGTTGGTTGTATAAATGGTAACTTATAAGACACATAAATAATTTTCTGTGTCCAAAGGATATGCTGTAATGAAAATAAAACAGTATAAATGACCTATGGTTGATCTTTTGTAGCCTTTAAAAAGTATTTTAACAAATAAGAAAAGCCATTGTTTTGTCTCCATTGTAGTTTTATAAGATGACTGTTAGGATGCTGAACTGGAAAACATTCAATTTCTGTGCAGGCATTTCAAAAGTTGTTATATAATCCTAACATTTAAGCTGGGATAAATATCTTTTTATTCCAATCATACATTCTTTTTTTGTTGTTGTTGAGCATAAAAATGAGCTTATCTTTTTCTTGCAGAGCAGAATAATTTGTATTTACCATTACTGAGGAGGGCTGTAATTATACTTGTGCAGATTAAGACACTGATGAAAAATGAAGGGCCTTTTCATTGCACATGCCAGGTAGGGCACAGACTGCACAAGTGTGCTCCTGGTGTTCCACTGCTGATCTCAGACATGCCCTGTTCCAACAGAGGATTTCTTCTTTCCACAGAAGAAAAAAAAAAAATAGGTGCTGCAGCGTGTCTGATAATTCTGTGCTTTGTAGGTGGGAAACAATGAGGTGTCTGTGGTCTCACAGTGGCAGGAATAGTAACAAACAGATGGCTTTAGTTTACCCCTGCAGTGGCTACCCCGTGAGCAGAAGTGAGTTATATTTTGCATTGTTTTCATAAATCTGTTTCACTGCACTTAGTCAAGACGTGAGTGGGCTCAGAATAGCAGTAACAACGAGTGTATAAACAAAGCTAAAAACAAACAAAACAAAACAAAACAAAAAACACAAACCCCCCCCCCCCACAAAAACCAAAAAAAACCAACCAAAGGACAACCCCCCCAACCTATTATTTCTAATTTTGGATTGTTAAATGATTGTAAAGAAGTGGACAGTGCTTCTCAGGACATCTGTACAGTGCTATTTAAAAAAAAAAAGAAAAAAAAAAAAAAAAGAGTATTGCTTGGCTTAGTCATGGTCTGGATTCATGGCAGCCATCAGCCATCCTGACACTTGAATGTATCCCTCGGGTGTAGCAAAGCATTTTTGTATTTCATTGCTTTGCTTTGGGATTGAGGCATTGAGTGTTCTGACCTTACAGACACGTGGTTCAATCTGAGATGTTTTAGCTAAAATGAAAATGGTTTATCCTATGGCTCAGCTTACAGGCAAATGCATGCCCAAGACAGGTTAGAATTATTTAAAAGGTGGAGAGAGGAAGGAGGAGGAATACTTCCCCTGTTCTTGGAAGCCTGTGAGACACAGGTAGTGTCTAGCAGTTGTCTCTAAATCAAGATTATCTCTGGCAATTTGTTGTAAGAGTTTTGCATTGCAGTCTCAATAGTCATATGTGTTAAATGGTGACACACACTTCCTACACCTTCTGCTGTGCTCTGATGGGACATTTGCCATCCCCTTTCTCTCTGGGGCTGTGACAGGTTCAGGCAGGAATGGAGGGAAGAGTGGGTTGCAGTGAGTCACCAGCATTCTGTGCCCTTTACTAGGACAAGTATATTATAAATGCTTTATTTCCCCCTCTCACTAGAGTTCATTTGAGGCTGATATAAAGTCTTGCTGCAACATACTGTACACCTTATCCCTTTTTCCACTGGTTTACAGTCCCCCATTACATCCTAGCTGATGTGTTTTATAAATGTTGTATTTTTGTTCCTTTTTTATTTTTTTTGTATGATCCAGATCTCAAGATTGCATCTGTTAGTGACCAATAATTGAGTACCAGTTTTTTTTTTCTAAAGTCCTGGGTGTTCTGTATGTACTTTGAAAGCCTCTGCTCTCATTTCATAACTTCACTCCTCCATCTGCATTTTTACCCTAGATTCATGAATAGCTTGCTAGATGAGGACTAACAACTAGCTACTCTTTTGCATTATTACTAAAAATATTTCAAGGTATCAATAACAGCAGGGTTTACACCCTACCACTGTACAAAGCTGAACCAATTCAAATCAAGTGGGAGTTACCTGAAAATTAGAGTGTTGCTGTCACTGTTTATTATGCTAAAATAATGCTCTAGGTGAGCCTAACAAGCCTAGACAAAAGCTGTTATGTCCCTGTCTTGAGTCCTTGCAGAGTCACCCAGCAGTGGTGACACCTTCAGTGGGTTAGAGACCTGCACAGGACCTTCGTGACTTGAAGCCAGTGTTGCCATTCAGTACTTCTATTCACGTTATTTCATCATCAAATCACGAGATTGTTTCCTTCTCCCCCTTTCTAAGTTTTGATGTTGTTTTTCTATATTTAGAATTTCAGATTGTAATAGGATTGTTCCCATCCTATTCTGAGAACACAAGATAGCAAGTCAACCTAGGAATATCTCTGCTGTGCCTTAAATATTTTTGGGCTTTGTTTGCTTTTCTTTTACTTCAAGTTTGTGTATTACAAGCTAAATCAAAGTAGTAATACCTTGAAAAGTTAGTGTCTCCGTGGAACCTCAAAGAAATAATAACTGGAGGTTGCCTTCTCGGGTGTTTTCAGTTGTCTCAAGTTGAGCTACAGTCCTTTTCCTTTCCTCCCAACCAGGCCAAAAACTTCCCCTGTGGAAATTCTCTTAACATGTTTGTCAAAAAAAGCCCAGACAGAAATCCTAACCCTAGCCTTCACCAACACAGAGTTTAAGTTGCTTAATTGCCTCACATAGTTTCTCAATGTGGAAGTTCAGTAAAACTCAACATCAGGAAGAAGTAAAAGGGCAAAGGCAAAAAAAAAACAAAAAACAAAAAACAAAAAACAAACAAACAAAAAAAAAAAAAACAAACAAACAAACAAAAAAAAACAACCAAAAAAAACCCACCCAACTTTAATCCTGTGCCTCTTGAAGTTGATAGGAAGCACCTGTGAGCAATCCAGCCTCCTGTGTGTGTGAGGGATCCCAGCATTCCAGGGGGGAATTACAGCACCTTGGCAAATCAGGATGTGATAGGAAACACTTGAGAGGATGGTGCCCTAGTGCTTTGTGTGGTCACTACAAAAAGGTGTGTGCCCCTAAGAGAGATCCATTAGTTCTTTTTCAGAGCTGCTTTGTGTGTGTTGGGCCGGGGGCTGAGCCTGTTGTCGTCTTAAGAGCTTTCTAGCAATTAATCTGTGCCTTCTGGAGCTTTAATGCTTGGTAAGTGAAATTATAGCTTTACATGGATTATCTGCTTTTTGGGCAAAGAAGATGTAGAATGGGAAAAAAAAAAAAGTTGGAAAATATCTTTTCTGTGGAGTGGGCTAGAAATGAAAGATGACTGAGGGAGGAGCTGTAACACAGAGGACTATTAAATGAGAGGAGTGTTAAAATAGTGAGTCCTGAAGAAAAAGTAGTAATGCTAGAATGAAGTTTTATGGTTTACCTTAGGTGCTGAATGATGATTTCTTGGTTATTTAGGAAATAAGTAAATTAGGAAAAAAAGCAAAACAGAATACGCTTTTCAGATGAAAGTCAAACTGTTGCAACTTGTTGCTATGGAGGATGGTCAAAATCTGGCTGTATTGGGAAAAAAAAAGTAGACAAATATGGAAAAAAAAAAGCTAGATAATGGAAAAGAAACCCAAACAACTCACCAGGGTTTTATTGACAGAAAAAAAAAAAAAAACAACAAACCCTGTCCTTTGTTCTGGGGAATCCTTAGACCTCAGACTGTGTGAAAGGTACTAAAAGCTCTTCTTACAGCTATTCTGCCCTGCTTGTCACTTGTGGGTATCAAAGACTGACTGCTCCGTGTTCACATGGGGAAAAACTAAAATGCAGCCAGCTATTCTGAAAGGGGCCTGGGTATCTGTCCACCAAGGAGAGGGAAATGCAGGCCTTAAGATTCCCCACTCTTTATTTTTTAGCATTCATTTATCCTCTCTTCCAAGATTTATTCTTTATTTCTTAGCCTTTAGTCCCTCTCCATAAAAGCCATGTTCATCTATGGTCTTGTGTCTCATTTCAGCTTTCCATGTGCCCTTCCTTTTTTGCCTGCCTGTGTCCAACTCCTAATTAATATCTATGTAAATGAGAGCTATATATTGTTGCAAATAACCTCATGAAAATTACCTATGGCTTGGTTTTTTAGTGGTTTTTTTGTTGTTGTTGTTTTGGTGGGGTTTTTTGGGGCTTTTTTTTTGTTTGTTTGTTTCTTTGTTTTGAAAGAAATTGTGTGGACCTCTTTCTTTAAGGGGAAAAAAAATCTGCAAAACATTTGTGAAGTAGGGCCAGCGTTTTCCCCCAAAACCAAGAGGTCTTTCATCAAGGCTTCCAGAGTATTTTCACAGGGGATGAAATCTCTACAAGCAGGTTTTCAATCTTTGGCACCTGTTGCAAGATTTATGAAGTAGGTTTCCATTTCATTTTAGAAATGACTGCCAAAGGTAAGGCTTGGGTGGAAACATTTTTTTTTTTCTGAAGTAAGCTGGGACACATCAATGTGTGTGGGTGAAGCAATTTATACTATTAAACTTTTATACAACAGCATTGAAAGCTGAAGAATTTTGAGGCACACATTTTAGGTTTTTTTTAATTCTGCCATGGGCTTCCTTCTTTTGGTAATTAGCTGAATCTATCTGCTGCAATCAATGAACCTGTTAAAGAATAATTATCCACATCCATGTTAATGTACTTTGAGTTACTTGTGTATTTGTTATAGATGCCACAGTATTGATGTCTCTACTATATTAAACATAGGAAAACTAAAAGCATGAACTAGCCTTTATTAATAAATAGACAGTGTTTTAACTGTATTGAATTGGGATTTTGCTGACATCAGGAGAGCAGAAAATTCCTCCAATACAGTGATAAAGTAGCAAGGCATTGTTACAGTGTATTTGAGTGCTGACAGTTATTGTTTAGACAGTTTTTATTAGAGAAGTACATTACATACTGTAGGAGTTGACTTGTCAATTGCATGTGCAGCTTATTACTTATGCCAAAAATAAAGACAGAAGCAGTAGTCAGTATCAAGTTAGGAATTTTTTTGCAAATATAAATTGGTTTATATTTGGAGATATATGCAGAGATTTTTGTGTGTTCAGCTTAGGCACAAAGCTAGCCTGCTTAACCCACTTCTAGAGATGATGTATGTGGACTATCAAATGGTTGCCTCTAAGTGAAAATACTAATCCATCAAATAAAAGGCCTAATTTTCTAAACAATAAACTTTTTTTATCTCCCTTTGCTGGCTGTCATTCACAGAATTCACAGGTAGGCATGGCTGCATGCAGAGGCTGTGTGGAAGAAGTGAGAGGCAGGGCTCCACTACCTGTGTGGTTTTGCAAAGTGATTTTTCAGTGTTTTGACTTTGTGCAAAGCTGGTGACAAATCAAGGTTTATAAATGCTGAAATGTTGTAGCTGTTAAAAAGTTTGTATCAAGCTTGATAAGTAACTTTGAGTCTTTTGCTTGTGAAATGAGCTGTTAATTAAAAGTGCTGTCTTAAGGTATATGTAAATAGAGGAAAGCACCTTTTCCTTATCAAAAATAGGAACTAATTTTGTAGTATATACTTGATTAACAATCTTACAAGTTTGAACCTAGATCTGGAGCTGAGTAGAAATTTCTTGTGTTATGCTGTGGTATTTTTGAGATCTTGGAGCTTGCAGAGTCTGTTTTCTCATGGTAAATGAGGCAGGCTGTCAGGTCATTAAAAACAATTTCTTTGTATAGCTTTTATTATTACTGAATTGTTTGTTGTTATTATTATTATTATTTTGGGCTCCCTTTTTGGAAAAATAGAGCTGTAAGAGCTCCTCATGATGTAGTGTGCAAAGTCATACAAAGTGTGTCTGTTGGTCGTGATAGTTAAGCATAATCTTTAATGATGGGGTTAGTATGTTGTCATGCCTTTTTCTTGTAGCTCACACTTAGATTTAAATGATTTTTTTTTTTTTATAAGTCATGTCTATTGACAAAGATAGCTCTGAGTAATGGCCGTGGTATCCTTTATACAGGGGGCAGATAAATTATTTGGAATCAAGGTATCTGCTACAGAGCTCTTTATGAAGATCCAACAAGAGGCCTAAAAATGTTGTGTCTTTGTGAGCAGCAGAGTTTACCAACACAAGTGAAATTTGGCTGAAATAGGGATTTCTTCCCAACCTAACAAATGAGGAAAATTTTGAGCCACTGCTTCTATTTGGATGTCTGGTTCCCCAGAGCTCTCTTGTTGCTTCTCTGCTTAGCAGAGCAAAGTTTCTGACTGGGTCAGTTTTGCCTTATCTCTGCAGCCTCTGCCTCCAGGTTTGTCTGGCCTGGTTGCCAATTTGTGCATCTTGGTATAATTTCACACGTGAACACATCATCTCAACTCCTGTACATCCCTCTCCCTCTTCCCTCTCCCACCTACTTATCACTGCAGCAGTTTTGAACGAAGCTTAAGATGATAAATTCCACCAGGGGGATTTCTAATGTGTTGGTTTCCACTATCTTCTAATCAGAGCAGACTGTAAGAAAAATGAGTTTTTGTGTCATCATCTGTGCAAATATATAGTTACTGCTTCTCCTTCCTGTGCTTGCTCCCTTAGTTCTGAGTTCCCTGGGTTTATTCATGTCCATGTGCTCTGTACTGCTGTTACAACACATCCTAAGCCCTTCAAGGGATCACCCTGTGTTTGTGCATCTGTTGGCACAATCAGGGTATAGACCTGATCCAGAACCTTGTGCACATGCAGAATGTAATCTGGTAGGCAGGCTTTTTTAGGCCATTTTTCTCAGCAAAATACTGAGTGAATAAGTAAGTCAATTATTTTTTGTTTCCCTTGATGTATTTTTCAGCTTTTCAAGTCTTTAACTATGTAAAGGAAAAATGGAGGGGGTAAAGCTATGCTGATATTGAATGTGTCTTGCACTCTGAGATTTGATAGTACTGTACACAGAAGTGTATTTAAATAAATCCAATCTCAGCTGGATTGCATGGTGGGTGGTGAAAAAACAAACAAAACCCAAACAAACAAACAAAACCACAAACAAACAAAAAAACCCAACAACAAAAACAATCCCAAAACCAGAAAAAAAAACCCAACAAAACCAGAAAACCCCACAAACACTTAACCTTCTCGTTATGTTGAAGAATTTGAAGACATATTAAAACAGAATTTAGAGTTTACTTTTATTAGGCAGCAACTAAAACTGTTTAGCATATACTTATATAGTGTATAGTGTTAAATGTTATAAAATGGAAGCTTTAAATAATTTTAAATTCTTTTTTAATAAAAATCCAAGGCCTAGTCTCAATGAAATGTTATTAATGGCTTGGCCAATTGTTCTTATCAGTTCAGTAAATATTTTTTACTTTCTGACTATCTCGAGTTATTTGCTACACTTCAGTGCCCAGCATCAGAAAGTGCAGCTCCAGATATGACTGATAGGAGCTGAAAATTGGTTTCAATGAGTGTCATCAATTTAAGGAAACTGGTGTTCTGTCTGACAACACAGGAACATAAATTGACAGCTATCATTTCAGCTATAGCCCAGTCAGCTGATGAACAATGAAATCCTACAGAAAGTTAGTTACTGGGGTTTTTTTGGTTTGTTTGGTTGGTTTTTTGTTTGTTTTTTTTAGTTTTTTTTTAACTGACTTTGCTTACAGCTTTGAGTATTATGAGAGTGGACTATATTTCTCCAACTCTAACTCAGCAGAAGCACAGCATAAAACAAGTCTCTGTTAGATTGACAAGTAAAGTTACCAGCTAAAATCATCACGTGGAAAGGCAGCAAAACCTATGCAGTTCTAGGAAGGCTCATGTCTGCTTAAAAGATTTGGGTGTTGTTTTGGTTTGGTTTGGGGTTTTTTGTGTGATTTTGTGCTTGGGTTTTTGGGGGTGTTGTTTTGAGTTTTGTTTGGGTTTTTTTGATTGTTGGTTGGGTTTGTTTCTTTGTTTTCTTGTGGTTTTGTTGGTTTTTTTTAATATTTGGTTTTTCGTTTACTCTAACATTTTCCACCTGGAATGTCAGGACAGAGACAGACCACCTGAATCTTATTTTTCTTTTGTGTGCTGTGCTAAGGCTTTGTCTGTAATGAATGGGTAGATCTACACAGCTTTACAGAATACACCTGCTATTGAACATAAGTATGAATATTGCATTGTAGATATTCCAGAATGCAAATGACACTTAATGCAATGAACATAGATCATGCTGATATAGTCCCTCATATTTTATTAAAATCTTAGACAAATGGACTTAATGAGTACTTCTTTTAAAATTATCAAAGGGTGCACTATTAAAACCAGGAAGTTCTTCTAGAGAGAATTCAATACTAAATTGGCTTTCATCAAAACTGTGCAAAAAAAGAAAATCAATTATAGCAATCATATTATCTTTCAAGTATGTCCAATAAAGTCAGTTAATGGATATAATTTATTCTTTATGGAATTACTCTTTAAATGTACTAGAAGGCACTTAAACACAGAAACACTAAGGCAATTAAGATTTCACTTTGTATGAAATTCTCAGTTTATGAATGCATAAACAGCCTAAACTGGATTTAAGAGTTCTACCAAAGAAAGTTTGGGTTTTTTTGTTTTCTTTTTTTCAGAAAAAAAATCCACACAATCTGTAGCTACCACTTCCTTTGCTTGATTAAATGTCCTTAATTATTATATATTGCCTGAGGTAATAGGTTTTGACAATTTTTCCCACTTGCACTCTTCTCAGTCTTCCTAACTTCTTCCTGAAATAATGCAGTAGACGTGTATTTATCAAAGTATGTCAGCCAGTAAATTACTTAAATCTTTTGCAGTTATTTCTCCTTTCTCTACCCCACACTTCTTTTTCGAGGTAAACTGGGACTAAAGTGAAATTGGGCACCCTTTTGTACCAATCAGGTTTGTGTTGGAAGCTTGGAAGTAGATGAGAACCCTACTCTCTGCTTTTTTTTTTTTTTTTTTCTGGGAAAGTGTTCAAACTGATTCTTTGCTTACCCCACTTGAAATATTTTCTAGATAGAAAAACAGTTGTGTTTGGGAAGAGCACAAAAGTAAGATGCAACATGAAGTGACTGCTCTTGAAATGTGATATTTTGTAGTGTGGACAAGAAGGGCAGATAGTTGAAAGGCCAAGCTTCAGCAGGGAAAATAATATTGAAAACAGGGTAGGGGATATTGAGAAAGAGTAGGAAGGAAGGTGGGAAATGAGACAATCTCATCAGGCTGTAAGCAGGAGTACAATGTTGCAATGTCCATTCTAACTTCCTGTTTTTATATTCATGCCTAAAAATGTATATATTCATAATTATAAACAGGTAATAATAAATGTTTTCAAGCAATGAAGTCCAAACTTAATGAAAACATTACTTTTTATTATTATTTTTTACTCTGTTGACAATATATGCCTCACATGGTCCCTTATGCAAAAGGTAGAATGGCAGACAGACATAGCAGAAATGCTTTAGTTTAACTTTTTATTCTTCTGCTGGAACATATCACTGCTTCTGCTCAATTCCTGGGAGCTCTGCAGTTCACAGAGAGGCCTTGATACCTGTTCATGCACAGAAGTTTGCCTGGAGATTTACAAATCAAGATAGGCATTGACATTTCCAGCCTTAGAAAATTGCTGCTCTGTGTCTATGTGAATAAATTTTGACCTTCTTTCTAAGAACAACCTTAGTCCAATGAAGCAAGGTTTTTATTCATGAGTACACTTCATCACTGCTCAAGAAATATGCCTCTTTGGTTGAAATATGGGCTATTTGGTTGATATTTCAGCTTTCTTATCCTCATGTGTATCCTATAATGTGCTGCTGACTGCACAAATCATGTGAACCTCAAGGGACAGGGAGAGAAAAAAATTCTAGTAAAAAAGTGTGGGTTGTTTTGTTGTTGGTGTTTTTTTTTTTGTTACTTATATAAAAGTTTGGGATTTTTAATTTTATTTTCTCTATCCATGTTTTGCAATATAGATTACTTGTTGAATAAGTTTATATTACCTGTCCAGATGATTAAGCAACAAGAGTGTATAGCAACAAACAAGTCATTGAAGAGAAGTTGGTAATCTGCCCCGTGGTTTGGTTTTGCTTCACAGTGGAGTATTACAAACACTTTGTCCTAGCATTAAATAAAAGAATTTAAGAATGAAGGATATATAGTCAGAATTATGGCTTTTTGGTAGGTTGTGTGTTTTGTTGTTGTTGTTGTTTTGGGGTTTTTTTGTGTATGTGTTTTGTTGTTTTGTTTTTTGGTTTGGTTTTTTTTTGCGGGTGTGTTTGTTTGTTTGTGGTGGGTTTTTTTTGTTTGTTTGGATTTATTGTTTGTTTGTTTTATGGTTTTTTGGGGGTTTGTTTTGTTTTTTTGGTTTTGGTTTTTTGGGGGGTGTTTTTTGTTCATTGGATTTTTTTAACTTTTAGGGGACCATAGTTTGTATGAGCATTTCTGGAGTAATCAAAGCAAAACATGTAAAAGATACAACTGGATCAAGTAGAATTGTTCTTCTGTTTCCGTATTCCGGCTTAGTATTCTGCTTAAGGCCTTAATTTTTAGTATTTTCAGTAAAATATGCAATTAAACAGAAATATGTTTACAGGATCTCATGTAGTGTGCAGATGGCATCTTTACCCCTATCTGTATGCCTTGCTCTTTCAAGGATATCCCTCTAGGTGTGCTGCCTTCATAGAAACCAGTTCATTTTTGGAAAGAGGTGGTCTTTAAAAATTAATGTTAATCAAAATAAATTGGATTTCTTGAATATAAAATGTTTGCCAGGAACTAATTTTATTAATTTTTCATTTTTTTCTTTTTTTTTTCTTTTTTTTTTTTTTTTTTCATTTTGTAGCCAGGCCTGTTTGTAAAAGCCAAGTAAACAATTGCTAACTGTGCACGATATATAACAGTTGGATGGAATTGCCATTCCTGTCTTGGCTGTGGAGTGTTTTGGCCCTAATCCTCCCATGAATTCCAAATAGATGGACAGCTATTTCCTCACAGTAGAAAATGAGCCTGGGGGAAAGTGAGGTCGAGTTACTCAGAGTTCATTTCTGTGTCATGGTTTGTTTTTTGGGTTTTCTCTTTTGCGCGTGTGGCTTGGCAAAGTTGGGTTTGTTTTCCTTATCTCTTATTATCCTCTGATGATGTGGTAATAGATTTTAATGGTTTGAGACTCTAATATCCTAAGGTTACTCTTAACTATTTTTAGTAGGATGCAAGCCTGTAAATTTGACTTCAGTTAAGTGCTGAAATAGGATACAACTGGAGAAGCAGGTAACCTCTCTATTTAATTGACAAATATTTAATACCTAAAGCTCTTTCAGCCACAGAAGAAATAAGTTTTGAGCTATATTCTGGTCTGCTTCTGGTTGAAGTGACAGAGAAAACCAAAAGTTCATGACTTTCTAAAAGGGATTAACTCTTACCTGTGATATTTTGAGTTCATGACTGCACAAGGTGCAAAGACACAATGGCAGAAAGGCTACGAGTATCACAGCCTTCTGGGACTGTGAGGACCTGTTTGGACCAGTGATAAAAAATGCCAAGCAAGAGAAATGTTTGTCAAGGAAGGACCAGCAGACCTACCATACTGAGGTTTGGGGGAAGAATCTTATACCTACCAAATGTATCGCATGCCTGCTTGCCCCAGTAAAAGACCAAGAACTATATGTGGAAGGAAATACTGAGGGTGGAATTATCCAAGCCATCAACATAAGGAAGTGTGGGGTCAATTAAGTAGTGAAATTATTTTTTTTATAATCATCTTTCTTTTTTTTTTTCGGTTTCTGCCACAAGCTCTCCTCAGCAATTCAGTTTTATTTACTGAACCGTGTTTCCATTTCTGAAAATGTCACTGGTGAAGAAAATGAAGTTGCTCTCAGATGCTTTTTCTTGATACTGAATGCATCTGTAACAATGAGTTACTCTTAGAAAAGGGTTTAGCATGTAGCTTTTGTTTTCTGGAACAGTGTTCTCTGACCTTGTTGGAGGTGCTGTTGCTGCTGATGTAGGAATAGACCCTCTACACTATATATTCTTTTGCCCTTCTGAATAATTTAATTTTTCATTAAGTAGAGTTTGTTAAATCAACTTAGCTTTTTATGTGAATGACAGTAAAGTCCTATTTGATGAAAATTAGCCTCTTTATGCTGAAAGAAATTATGGTGCCAGGAGATGAAATCATAAATCCACAAACTCTACATGAATGCTTATGTTTGTGCATAACCATAGCACTGCAAAACTATTGAAAAATTGCTTTGCTGGAGAACAGATTTCTCCCACTATGACTTTATGTATGTTATAGGAATATAGTTATTGAGATGTAAAGGCAAAAACCCCCCAGCCCAACCAGACAAACAGCACTAATAAATCTATTCAGCCTTTCTTCTTTTGGAACTGTTCTGCTCTCCTCTCAGTTCTTAAAGAGAATGGGCTTCAGATCAAAAGGAAATTTAGCATCAAAAGCTGTGGGCTGGACTGAGCTCTTGGGGTTAATGTCCTTCATGGCTTGGATAAGTGGAAGACGTACTGTGGGCTTGGTCATTTTCTTTCTTTAGAGAATTAATGCACTAAAAATAAATTGCCCATGCCAGGAAATACAGAGAATCTGGGATGGGCTTTAGTAAAACTCTTGTGTCTGCACTTACTTCTTTGCTTAATGCTACTCTGAACTTCCCCACAACCTTGGCATAGATGCTTGTCTTTGTTACTCTTCTGTGTCTCACATACTGAGATCATATTATAGGGTTGTGGTGGTTTTTTTTTATGTTGTTAATGCTTGTTTGGTTTTATGTTTGTTGGGTTTATTTTGGGTTTTTTTTATCTTGTTTGGTTTTTTGTGGTTTGTTGTGTTGTTGTTGTTTTGTTTGTTTAACTGCATTATCAAATTGTAGGATGTGGCTTAGTTTTGCTTCTTTTTCTTCTTAGTCAAAATTTGCACCAGGGAAGCCTCTTCCAACATAAATCTTTAGACATTTAGTGTTTGTACCATGTATGTAATGCATGGGTGGTTTTGCATTTGACATATTGTATTGAAAAATTGTTTTGGAGGGAAAAATTCACACAAAAGACATGTCGAAAAAGGGCTGGAATTTCAGGCCCTGTGGCTGCAGAATATGTCAGTACAGTAAGCAATTGTAAAATTATAATGTCTGTGTTTTCAGCTAGGTTATTTTAGCTGATTTTTTTTTTTTTTTTTTTAACACACAGATGCCAAAATATTATTTTGACACTCCTGATGTTAGGCAGCAGAAGTGAGTTTTCTGTACATTGCAGCAAAGGTCAATGGTGCCCCTCTTCTCTCGCTATCCCCCGGCAGTCTTCCTGCACAGCAGTTTTGGGATCAGTACCTAGCACACCCTAATACAAGAAGGGATTAGGACCTGCTATTGCTTCTCTTTCTTGACAGCCTTGGAGTAATAATTAGGTTATCCCAAAAAAAGTCCCTTCTGAGAACTGTAAACTGCACTGATTTTACACTCAAACTAGCTCTGATTTGCTTAAGATAGGAAGGAGCAGCACTCCTGGATTGAAGGAGGGTGGAGGGAAAGATAAAATGTGTTTTATTGCACTGTTCCTCTTTTAAATGACAAAATGCAGAGGTAATGTAGGTGCAGCTGGAGATCAAGTGCCCGTTCTCTGGTAGGATCCTATTCACTGGTCTAAGGACTTATTTTTGGTCTCTGGTAAAATGCAAAGACTCCAATCACTGTCCTGTTTCTCATTATATTTTCCCAAACTTTATACCAAAAGAGAGTTCCAAATTCAGGGCTGACTTCTGGGAGAAAACAGATTTCAGGTTGTCTGTGCCACCCATCAGGTGTGTCTCTTCATTATTGGTGAATAGGATATTCTAAGTTGTAATCATCTTTCATCATTCCTGTTCATCTTTTGCTTTTCTCCATCCTCAATTTGCTTACAGTTGCTGTGTTCCCTGTAAAAGAGAAATACCAGAACTCTTATCAATTTGGAGTCATGTATAAAATTTGGGTACAGAGGAAAAATTCTCATTTTTTTTTTTCCAAGGCTTCATAAAATTGCACAAGTGAGACGCGTAGATGTTTTAAGATCTTGGTCAAGAGTTCTGTGGGGGTGACCCTGAGAGAATGCTGTGGTGTCCTGAGTGTGCTTTATGCTGTAACACTTAATGTAGTTTTCATTATTGCCAAACAAAAATGGCTATTTCTGTCCTTGACAATTGAATGTCAGATATAAAATAAAAAAATAACCACTTCTAGGGAAAGCTTCTCTCCACCACACTTTATCTACAGTCCAGAAATTGAAATAATAGGGCCATAATAGCTAGTTTGGGAGAGACTGAAAATATGAAGAGTAATGCTGCACATACAGAACATGTGGGGTTTGGGGGTATCTGTCTTCCCTTGTTTGTGTAGTGCCAGTACGATTCAGTATCTTGGAAATTTTTCCCTTTGAGAGCCTGGAAACAGGAGCACAAAATACCTTCTGGGTGGCTTATTAAAGTCCTGTGATTCTTACAGTGTCTTCCTGTGAGAAATTATAAGTATATTCAGAGGAGTTGAGTAAAGATGCACCTTTAACAACCACAGAGCACTTCAAATTAAAAAAAAAAAAAGGGGCAAAAAACAAACTACTGCAGTAGTCTGCTGAAAGCAAGTCCTAACTTTTTATTTCTGAAATGTAGATGTATTCAAGTACTGCCAGTGTGTGGATAGAAGTTACTGGAAGAAAGAACAAGCAGCTGCATGCCTACCTTCTGCTATCTCTGAAACTTTAGTTTCACACACATACACACAAAAAATACCTTGAAACACAGCTGGTTGAAGGAGGATCTTTGTCTGGGCAAGCTGTCACCTATCAGTTGGTTATCAGTGAAACCCCTGCTTTCTGCTGTGGGTAAACATGTTTCAATAAAGTAACTCCTGCAGATGGGGGGAGTCCAAGGCAAAGAACACAGTTCTGTCAGTATCCATGCCTGTTCATCTCCCAGGATGAATGTGTGATGGCAGTCCAATGGGAATAGGAAATACAAGGGAGTGAAATATTGCTTAGAAAGAGGGGCTTTACTGCAGACTGTGCATAAACAAATTTTTGACACCTTGTGGAGTTGTTTCCATTTTGATCAGTCTGTTTTGTCATTATTTGAAAGGTTCTTTGGAGTTGAGAGTTTATCTAGAGATTTTTGGGGGCTGTTATTGTTGTTTTTCAGTCATGCTTTATCAGGCAATCTGGAGAGGGAGCACTATTTTTTCCCCAGACAGTTGTGAATCAGCAAATGTGACTTCACAGCAGGAAGAAATACTTTTCCTGCTAGAATCTCCTGTGAAGTTGTTCAGTTGTTTGCTACCTTTACTCTCAAATACAGTGGCCAAATGATGCATGCACCATAAGGTTGTTAGCTTGATTCATCCTTCTGTCTGGTTGTTGCAGTCTTTTGGAAAGAGTAGTAATGAAGCCCTTGGTAAATTCAAGCAGTCAATAGATAATATTTCTAGATGTGAGGGGTTAGATGTTTGTATCAGGAAGGCAAATCTAAGAAAAATCAACAATGCAGAGTGAAGTTTGTTGGTTTTTTTGGTTGGCTTTTTTTTGTTTGGTTTGGTTTGGGTTTTTTTTTGGGGGGGAGGGGGATTGGTATATGGAAAATTCATATACACTCTGAGACAAATATTTAAACATGCCCAGCCTCTTTATTTTCTTTCTTTCCATAGTAAATATGAAAATGCAGATAATTAATTCTTCTTTATTTATCCATGTTTTCCAAAAAGGCCAGATGAGCTCAATCACTGGAAGGCAGTGCTTGTAATTTCTGTCAAGATGTTGCCTGAAACATCTTGGAATATTAAATTATTCTTTCCTGGCTGAAATGCTTCCTTCCTTTGCTTGACACGATAGCAGCAAAGGTCAAATGATGAGGGGGAAGTAACCATCTCTTTGTGTATCATATGAAAAAGCAAAATGCAGGTTTGTTTTTAATGAAGGCTTGGTTGTCAACTCTGCCATGTCTGTTTTGTGTTTGTCCATCTAATTGCAAATTTGTTTTTACTTCAGACTGTTGTAAAACACATCTTTGGTCTGAGGTTTATACATAGCAAGAAAAGAGAGAAGATAATACCCTCTGGAGAACTTGCCTGTAAGGAATTTTTTACTAAATTTTATTTAATTCCACTTCTATCTTTGTATGCAAAACAAATTATAAAAGAATTTCAATGGGATGATTATAAAGAAATACAAATGAAAGTATCCATATGATCAGTGAAAAATCAGTTATCATTGCTAATGTGAATATGCATGAGAATGTAACAAATACCAGTAGCAGAGCATGGGGAAAGAATGACTCAGATTTCCTTTCTTATTCTCTTAAATATAACTGATGCATTCAGTCTTATAATGCAGAGGTAGGATTTATTTTTGTTTCTTTTTCCTTAATGGTTGTTCACTCTTTGTTTCTTAGAGAGCTTGAAGAATTAATATTTGGTCACTTGCATGACTATGAAAGCTTAACCTTCTTAGTAACTTCCTAGTGGAATGCATGTTAGCAGTGCACCAATTTTCTTGTTATTTTGGTGTCATGATGGAAGTGGTTTGATGCAAGGCCACCTCAAGTACAAAAAAAGTCCTGTCATGAACTCCAGACAATGAAAGTGGTTTTTTGATTTTGGTGGTTTTTTGGTTTTCAAGAGCATGTTTCTGGGCAACAGTTGTAATGGATCTTCCTGGAGGAAAAGGGAAGATTTTTCTTAGGTTGTAACTGGCATTAAGTAGTTAAAGCAGTCATTTAGGTGAAGTTGAGGAGGCTGTGAGAATTTAAGATATTTGACAGTTTCTTAAACTTACAAATGTACTTAAATAATTTGTTTTGATGCATACTAGTTGGAATTTGTTTTTATAGCTTGTCTTATTCAGCAATTAAATTGTATTGAATGCATCATGAGAAAAATGCCTGGACATAAATTAAAAAAAAATCCTTTCAATATAACCAAAGGTGAATTAATTGTATTAACAAGTTCATTTTGGCCAATTTCCTAGTATAATTTGGGGAAATGGCTCTTCTTTGGCAATCACCAAGCCTTGGTTTCTGTTTTTCCAGTGCTGTGTTCCTTAGGAACTCCAATGTACAGGACGTATGTTTTAAGTGAGGAGGTGGAAATTGGAAAGCTTTTCTCTAGCACTTTGTAGGAAAGACCTAACTAAAAATACGTGCACATTATTTCTGTGAAATCAGAGGCCATCTCTGCCTTATCAAGTGGCATTAGAGGAAGGGGGGCAGTTGATTGGAAGGGCTGGAGGACCTGCTTTGTGCCTTTTTGAAAGCTTTTGCGTGGACTGGAGCATCTCTCAGAGGTTGGAGAGCACTACAGGTGTTCATGGAGTATATCCAGTTTAGTTTCATCTTCAAGCAATCTATTTGTGCCTCTCAGGACTGCTGATAGATGTGAACCAAAGCATTGAATGATCAGGTTTGTCCTGAGAAAGTGCTGCTCACATAAACCAACACAGTTGCATGGGACTCATCCAGAGACAGCCACGTAAGAAATCTGGTTCTAATCCAATTCTGTATTCAAATTAGGAGCAACTTCTTGCAAACAGGTGAATATCTGAGCTTGAATTTCTGCCTGAAGGAAGCAGGTTGCTAGCCAGAGCATTTTCTCAGCCCATCCAGATAAAGACCACTTCTAGAAGAATTGTACTAATTATTTTAGTGCTTTCAGTGAGCAGAGGAAGCTCAGAACAAAGGATGTAAGCCTGACTTTGCCCAAGTCAGCTATGAACTATTGTTGACTTGAGAGGCTTGTTCTGAGAGATGAGTTCTGCCCTTTCCCCATCTGCTGTGGTTTCAACTGCCAGGAAACAGTCCTGGTGGCTGACTGGCCTTATTTCAGATGTTCTGGGGGCTTTGCTTTCACAGTCCTGATGGAATTAGGGAACCATTCCTCTTGTCTGCTAAAATCTAAGAATTTGTCCTTCCCCTTGCATTTCTAAACTTTAAATAATTTGAATTTACATGCTGTTGCTTCTACCATTTTTCATTTTGAGTCTTGGCTTTCTTTTTTCTCTCTCCTCTTTTTCTCTCTTATTATAATGAAAAAAAAATGCTAAGGGGAATATGCTGTGGTTTGAGGCTTTTTTCCTTGGGTTTTTTGTTTGGGGTTTTTTTTTTTGTGGTTTACTTTTTTTTTTTTTACCCCTGGAATAAGTATCAAATCTCAAAGGCAGTGAGTATAACTAGATAAAGCCAAAGTGCTGCCCCTGCACTCTGTGTCAGTTTAAATAGTGCAGGAATAGATGATTAGAGGGAAAAAGAGGGTTTTGGCTTCTTTACCACTTCCTGTATTTTTGCATCCAGTTTTGGCTACGTCAAGGCTTGTGGAAGCATTGAATCTGTGATAATGGAGAAGAATCTGCTCCCAGTTTCCCTGTCCCAGGGGCAGAAGCTGAGTTCAGGCAGGATTGTTCCAAGTAATGTTTGACCTAGGGATCAGATGATGAAAGGGATATTTCTCAGGGCCTCAGTATGATGGGAAATTGTTTCCTCTGATTATAGGACTCAGTCACTGATGTGTGACGTGACACTATCATTGTATCAGGCTTCTTTTTGAGAGGAGATAATATTGGGAAAGGTTAAAATCAATCTTTTTTAGTGCCTTACCCATAAGCATTTAGGAAGAATGGGGTTCCTTCCAATTACATCTTCAAATACAAGACGTTTCTGTAAATTGTAAGGGTAAAATTTGTATTTCTGAATGAATACAGAATGCAGGCATTCTTCTGTCAGCCTGAGCATGCTTCAGAGAGGACTTATATTCACATTTTGGTTCTAAGGATTGGAGGAGCTTGCAGAAAGTCAGTCTCACTGGGTGCTAATATTAAGCAGTGGAGCCTACAAGCACACTGATCTCCAGAGAAAACTTGAAACCCAGAGGGAATGCACCCATGTTAGCTGCATGACAGTGCCAGCAGGATCTCTGTCATGAGAAAACTGAACTTGCCAGATGTTTGTATCTGAAACACACACTTAAGACATCAGAATGATTATTGTGTCAGAGCAAAGGCCCTTGCAGTACATGAAGTATGCTTTTACCATACAGGTAGAGGTATGTCAAGGAAGAGTAACTAATTCAAGTGGGGTAAAGTTGCATTTTCTCATTTTGTAGGGAGGATGGCAGTGGAAATGGATGCAGTCTAGAATTGGGCTCACCAACTAAAAGCTGACCCTCCATGTATTCTGAGCTGTGTGCTGCTGGTGTGGTTTAGGACACAATATTGGTAATGTGGAGACTAAATGGAGACTGGTGCCAAACACTTTGATTGCATGTGCTGACTTTTACAAGTTAAAGGATTTCCATGCCTTGCAGGAGGAAAGGTGGTCTGGCAGAGTTCTGCCTGTCAGCATGAGGATTTTACCCAGAATATGCTCAGCCTGATTTCAGGTCTTCAGGGTCCCCTGGTCTGTGCCCATTTGCTTTTTATCTTTGTGTTCTTTCTATGTACGCTGGGAATCTTAGATATCCCCAAGTTTAACTGAAATAGTTCCCTCCGTGTGTCTCCAGGAGCACTTTTCCAGAGTGTCTGCTCAGTTTTTCTCTCCAGGAATCTCTTCTCCTTTATCTGTTGCCTCTGTGGTGGCTGTTGTCACTCACCCATCTGAGTGCTGTGGTACCATGACAGTCCTTTTCTGGCTTTGATACCATGACTAAAGTGTGCTGACTTTAGCAGTGATGGTGAGATGCCCTGGCAGCATCTGGCTCTTTCCTGGGGGTTCCTGCTGCAGGGGATTGTGGTGGCTGATTCAGTTTGAGAATCAGATTCACATCCTCTCCTGCCTCACTTGTGACAGTCGTGCTCCTCCAGGTTTTCTGGAAGGTGGCTGTGAGCAAGAACACTTTCAGTCACACTAGTGAAATGGCTCAGGATCTGTATAAAACCTGAGCACATTTCCAGGAAGAGGTAAGCTAATGGAAGATGAGAATGCCTCTCAGTGAGTTCATTGTGCATTGAAAAGGAATGCTATTCAGTTTCTTTCTTTTCATGTGTGTGTCAAACATTTGTGAAGGCATAATGCTACTAGCAGGTATTAAAGTGCTATCAGTAGCCAAAAATCAGTTATTTAATCTCCTTTATGGAATTTGCAGTAATTTACTTTAGAACTGTTGACTGGTTTCCAGCAGTGACTCGTTACAATGTACCCATAAGTGTGCCTTTTTTGTTGATATATGAGCAAAATGGAAGCTCTTTAATAAAACAGTTTCATATGCTAGACCTCTTTAAAATTATTAGTTGAAAAATGGTAGGAAAATTAACAAACTGGAGTATAGGCTGAAGGTGGTTCTATTTGGTCCTGGTGTTCTGTCAGTATGGCAACAGCTGCATTGCAAATGCAAGTAGTCGAAGCCAAGTTAAGTGTGAAAGTAATATCAATTACAATGGTGTGGTTTAGAAACTGATAGTGTGTGTTTATGCTTCTTTCATCTTTGGTTCAAAGGGTCGTACACTATCTCTGTAGTTGTGTCTTGAAGAGTTTTGAAATATATTTCAAAAGCCTTGGAAAGGGAGTCCTTTGAATGTATATGAAAGTCTTGTTATTAATTGTGACCAATACAGTGGGGTTTTTTCACTATCCAGAGTAAAACTTCAAGAGAGCTCTGTTGTAAAACTTATTTTTCAGTGTTCTGTGTTTCGAAATTATTTTGTTTTCTGCTATTTGATTTAAAACAAGATGAAATCATCCATGGCATTGCAATTAAATAATGAGACAGAGAAAGAATAAAGTCAAAATGAGATAATCAACGTGTATAAACAGTTAATCATGCAGGTGTCTTATAGGCACTGACATGGAGGATTTCTACTTTGGGTAGCTGTGGCTTATAAAGAAGATTTCCAGTGTTGAATGAGTCTGGAATTGAGAATGTTGGATTCAGGCAAGTTTCCCTCTGCAGTGCTTTGATCACAGCCAGCAGCCAAATACCTTGAAGCCACTTAGTCCTCCTTCTCAGACTGCTGAGCTGTCCTGGTCATGCACCCTTCCAGCTCCTTGTGCCATTTCTCACTGGCAGAGCATGGGAAACTAAAAAAGTCCTTGACTTAGATTAAGCACTACTTACTAACAACTAAAACATCAGCATATTATCAACATTACTCTTATTCTAAATTCAAAATGCAGCACTGTACCAGCTACTGGGATGAAATTTAACTCTACCCCAGGTGAAACCAGGACACCCTACAGATGTTCCATGTGACTGCCAGACACAGGGACTTGGAGCACAGCTGTAACACAGATTCAAGAATAATGCTCAATTCAGTAAAGAGAGTTTTTGAAAATAAATTTATGAGGTTTGTAGAGTTCTTAAGTACATCAGCAGAACATGGTAGAAATGTTCACAAGGAAAATGTTTCTTTTTATGTACCAGATAATAGATACAGGTTTGTGTTTTCAGGCACAGGACTGTAGAGTAAGTCAATATGCAGGAATCTTGGTGGTGAAAGGTAATGTTTGACTCTTCAATTAGGAATGGCATACATGAACTATATGAACTATAGTATACAAGGATTTTTCAGGCTACCTTGAGTCTGGCATTTCCTCCTTTTGAATATTTTGCTTAGCAACCATTTCTTTATATGATTTTGTGGAGGCAGTTTAATATTTATGTAATGATGGTGCCCATGGGCTTGATCATGATCAAAGACTTGTTGTACTAACATGCATATAGACACAATTTCTTTGCTGTTAACTGTTTCTCAACTGGAACTTCTAATTCACTGTCATCACTTAAAGCTCCAGGGAAAATATGTCACGTTACAGCTGTTGTTTAAGTTAAAAACAAAACAAACAAAAAAAACCCCTGCATCATGACTTTTTAGAGAGTAATATTTACATTCTGTAAAAGACTCAGGATACATGAACTTCCCTGAAGGTGAAATAAAGGAGTGTTGAAAATGAAGGTTCCCCATAAGAGCAAAATTACTTTCTTTGGCAGGGTTGCATAGGGACAATTCTGGATGAATATCTGCTTTGAAATCTTTCTTTCCTATAAGATGGTTGACTGGGAGGTAATGGGCTGCAGGTCCTCAACAAAATGGCTGGGTTTGGTTTTTGGTTTTGGTTTGCTTTGTTTTTTCTCTCTTTGCCCACTTGATATAGTATGAGATCAGTATAAAAAAACATATTACTGCAAGTAGAGAGAAGAAGGGTGTTTGAGCATTATCCACAATCAAAAGATAAATTTATTAGCTTTTTGGATGCAAAGTTTAGACCAAATCCCAGGCTGAAATTTTCAGTACTGATTCTTAGATAATTTCTCTTCGGTGGTCAAAGAGAAGAAACAAAAATCATACCAGGCTTCAAAGATTTAATTTATGAAGAAAGATTAAGAGGCTGACTGAAGAAAAAGAAGAATATATTTTATGGGGATTTTAGTGAAATTTATGTATTTGGGAGGAGGCTGGCTAATGTTAAATGAACTCTTTATTCATGCAGAAAGAAAAAGGGGAGGAATCAAAAGAGATTAGGAAAGGCTGAGAAAAAGCTTGAGTGGCACATTTTTACACATAGAGCAATAAATGTATGGAAAAAAAAAATACTGGAGAGTTTATTGAAGTGTAAAGCCTTGATGGATTCTGAAGGTGTTTAGTTTCTGAGGATAAGAATATATGGAAGTGAAATAGTTGAATAGAAGTGAGGAAAGCATAAATATGGTGCCAGTTTAGTTGTGTGTGGGGGGTTGTGTGTTGTGTGGGGTTTTTTTGTTTTTTTCATATGTTCTTGAAATTTACTTGAAAAATATTTGAGGTAAAAAACCCCCATATTTTAAAACTAATTATTCCGTTTGTCTCTCTTTCAAATCCTCTTTTAAAGATGAAAGCAAGATTTGAACTTCTTGTGCATTTAGAAGTAAGGTTCTTTCAACCTAAATCTTGGCAACTACCATAAAATATTATGGGAAATCACAACACAAAATATAATGCAATACAATTTAAAGAATGTTTTAAATTAGCTAATTGTGTTTAGTGACTTGCAAGCTCTATGTGAATGGAGTCCAGTCAAAGTTTTCTGTATTGTAATAACACATGGAGGTCCGCAAAGAAAAAAAAAAACCAAACAAAACCCACAAAATGCTTAAAAATGTGCTGCACCCAAAACTAAGGAACATCCTGAAGTAAGTAGTGGTGTTTATATGTGAAATATTAGCACTTGACAATACTTTTGTTGAAACGAGGTACTTCAGTGTAAGATTTTAATCATTGGGGAGGTTTCTTGCTTTTCTCTTTGTGTGTAGTAACACTGATTTCAAAAACTTGGTACCTTTTTTTTTTTTTTTTTTTCCCACTTGGTAGACCAACAGAGTAATGTAGATCTCAGTTCACAGTGTGATGTTTTGTTAGTCAGGACGTGCTGTTTGTATGAAGTGACTGGAATGGGATGTGTCTGGACAGCAGAGCATGTTGGAGGTCACACCTTGTGAAGAAACTCCTTGCATTTTTTGAACCTGCTGCCTGATTTGTGTCTCCCAGGGGCTCATGTAATAAGGGTCTTTTATTCCTATGGAGAATTCTCAGATTACATTCTTACAGTTTTAGACTTTTGAAAGGTCCTCAAAGTGTTTTGCCAGCTATTCAGATGTGCTGGAAATCACTACCTAGACCAGCATCTTCTAGCCATGGTGTTAATTTTGGACCAGGCTTTACCTTCCCTGCACATAGTGCTGAGGTAATCCATCATCAGGCTAAAGCCAGGGAAATTCAATCCATCACTGCTGGATTCTGATACAGGGCTGTAAGGGGGGATGCAAGTCATCTTCCCAGTAGTAATCAAACAGCTGTGATACATGCCACTTTAAGCTTGTATCATCCCATAATAGATGGGTTTCTTCTACATGGGAGCCTGCTGCAAAATCTTCTGACAGATGGACTGTCTTGCAGAGGTTTCTTTTTTGCAGAATTTAAGGCTGTGAACTAGTTATTGACAAATACTACATCATCAGTTCCAGCTGAAGACACAGACTAATAAGTAGAACATTGGCACTAATCCTTATTTAATCAGCCTTAAAATGGTAATTTCAAATTGATGAGGGCATAGGGAATAGATTTTATACTTTTAAAGTGTTTCTAAAAATACCAGGAATGTGTGTATACAACCCAAGGATGAAATTAAAGTGCATTCTGCATGTATGGTGAGTGAAGCATGCTACAGCAAGCTGAGGTTGGAGTCATACTGGCACCAAAGAATTTCTGGTTTAAAAACAATGCACTCCCACTCCAGATTTCAGAGTGTCTGAGAGAGCAGACATTCTTGGTTTAATTTTGTTCTGTGGCTTTGTTATTTACTCAAGCTCTTTCAGAAACTGTTAAATCATGTTAAATCATTAACAAACTTTTATATAAAAGCCCCAAAACTGTAGCAAGCTAAATCATCAGAGCTCATTAATCTGAATTTGGTTATCTGTCTAATATAGCCTCAGTATTGGCAATATTGACAATAATTTCCCAGTTGTCTTTACTGTGTATTTAGAGAAACTGAGGCTGATAGCCATTGACTTTTGCAATGTAACACATTGATTTCTATAATGCTTTTATTTGTTTAATAGTGATACTGGCTGTTATTATTAAATATAACCAATAAGTATTCATATGAAAGCAGAAATAATTTGTAGCCACATTGAGAGTTTCAGCACAAAGAAACACAGTGCAGCAAGAGAAGATTTGCTGTTCAGGTGGAGTAATACAAATATTTAATAAGCCTTACTGAGTGCATTAGTCTGCAAACATCAATCTCAATCTATTTTGGAACTAAGGAAGGTAAGCCTTGAATGTGTATCAAGTGTTCAAGTGCTTTGGTTGGTTTTTGGAGTTGACTAACTTGATTGTTTTTCAGATGTGAGATTTATCTAAATACAGTTAATTAATCATCTAATGATGGAAAGTGGAGACTGAGACCAGGAGTGTTAACAGGCACCAAACAAAAGGTGCCCACGCCATTTAAAGAATGATAGTTGTCATTGTATAGTCCTGAGCCATTTGAGTGCAAGCATTCACCTAACTAGAGCAGAAAAACACTCACTCTGGGCTGACTTGCTCTGGCAAGTGCTGGGGTCAATTCATCCGGTGCTGAAGTCTGTGCCCCTTAAAGAGGACTGCTCTTGCCACTTGCATTCTTTAATCTAGGCTAGAATAGCTTGTTACACTGCAGCACAGAATCATTCTGGGGCAAGGATGGAGAGAATGAATGTAGTGTCTAGAAATTACCTCAGTATTTTTATGTGGAGATAGTTAGATGGATAATAGATCATATTACTGTGGACGGTGTTTTGCCTGCTCTGTGAGAAAATCAGACTAAATCAGTAGGAACTTTTGCAACTTTGCATTTAGCAGCAGTTCAAACCAAAGAATTAAGCAAAATAATTTGAAAAAGCAGCAAAAAATGTGGTTGTATTAATGAATTGAACCCTCTGTTTTCCTTTCAGTTCTTGCTCCAAACCAGCAAGCAGAGTTAGAGCGTTTTTATAAAGCTTCTGGTAGCTGGTACAGAAAATCTGCTAGGGATCATTCTGCACTCCTCAAATATATTTAAACTGTATCTCTTTTCTTCAGTGAAATAACCAGTAGATTTACTTGCATAGATTTTTATGTTTGATAATCTCTTCATCCAGCAGTTCTGGCGTTACATTTTAGACACAATTACCAAAAGAAAGAGAGGAAGTGCACCTGAATGTTATTTTCAAAAGATTATACAAGGAATACTGGGAGACATAGAAAGCCTAAAGCAATTGATGTGACACCTGGACTACTGAAGATAACCAAAGGAGATAGAGAGGAATAGTTATGCCCTTTGGTAAGCAGTAGAATTTTGAAGGCCAATTATAAGCTTATGATGTGCTTTTCTCCCTTTCTCTTTTGAAAACACTTCAAACCTAACAAACATCCAGTATGCATGTAAAAAAACCCACAAACTAGGCACTTTTATTTTGAAAAACTCTTGGGATGTACTGGATGTGACCACCTTCTTTGGCAATATCTTCTTGAGAGTAAAAACAGATAAATGCTGGCCACAAACCAATATAAAGCCCTTCTGTTGTGAGTGTATATTCTGAAAGTCTTTTAGAAGTACAGCCCTGGTGTAGCCATTCAGACCATCACCATCCACAGCAATTTCACCCTACCTTCTCCCTCTGATGTCACTTCATGAGAGGAAACTTGAGGCACTGTGTAGTATTATCCTTGTTTTGTAGAAAACAGGAATTTATACTTTGTAATTGCTTTCGAATCTGTGAGGCAAAAATTGATTGTATGTCCTTCCAAATACTAAGTAGATCAAATAGCTTATGAAAGCAGAGGGAAAGGGCAAAGAAGTAAAAATGTGATATACCAACCTTGTGTTTTACAGAATATTGCCACTTCAGCAGTGGTTCTGGTAGAACGTCAGAAAAAGAGTGGCAAACAATTCTGAAAATATGTTTCAGTACACAGTGGATAACAGAAAACTGGGAATAAACAGAAGATGATTTGTAAGAATAGATTCAGACTTAGCGAGAGCAATTTAGGCAAAATATGCACGAAGAGTAAGCCTCTAGAACTAACAAATATAAACTGTGAAATATCTTCAGCAATAGTACAGTTAGGTAGGACACATGCAGTATTTCATATTCTTAGGCTGGAGTTCAGGAGTCCTGGAAATCATGTTTTCCATACTGAAAAAAATTCAACAAGTGAGTGAACTCTCTCTTCTGCAGCTTTTCTGAAATATGTTGGTTGATGAAAGCTAAGGCTTTACAGTACATTATGCAATGTTAATGATTTTTTGTTTTCAAAGAACAGTTTTCATTAGTGTTTTTCATCAGTTGTCATAGTATTTTTCCTAACACAGGTATTATAAAATAGTAACTAAAAGTATTGTATAATAACCAAAATAGAATGGTTCTTGTTCTTTTTTTCTAGCTCTGTTTGTTTAAGCCAGAGAACCAGAATTTTAGTGAATTGGTTAGATACAGGAAAGTGTGGTAAATTGGGGTTTTTTTGAGGTGGCCTATCACAAGTTTATATGAGCACTGTAGAGGTTGGTCTTTATCCATCTTCTGTCCAAAAAAACTTGAAATTGCATGATGTTGAACACTAAACAAAGAGACCTTGTTGATTCATACCACACTTCAAGGATGTTATGAAGATTGATTTGTTCATACCAGTCTCCAGTTCCAAGTATTTGTGTATTAAAAGATTGGTTTGAGCTTAGAAAAGGGCAAATTAGCTTTTTATCAAAAGAAATATGCCAGAAGCTGTAACAATTTGCTCACAGGAAGTTAAACCTAGACTTGGCCCTGATCTTACTTTATTGTGGTTTGTTTTGTTTTGGTTTTGTTTTTGTTTTTTTTGTCAATGCCATCCAAGTAAAACCTGTTTCCAAAGTCAGGTCGTTAAAGGTCTATGGTTCTCAGAGGACACATTTGAATTCAGTGACAATTTTTAAGATCTTGTGTTCTACTTTTTTGAGGGCATCTTTGAGGTAGTAACACAAGTAGAGCGGCAAAAAATATTTGGGGTTTGTGTTTAAAATATAAGTATGTCTTCGAAGTTTTGTCCTTTGCTGCAACACCTTTTTGCAACCATTTCAGGTTGTGAAGTCAGTTGATCACTTTTTTTTTGCGTGTCCAGGCACTAAAAAGACACTGTCTCTCTAATAAAAAAGACAGGGAGGCTTCTTCCAGAGTCTTTTGAGTTACTCTGACATGTCATTTATAAACATTAAGCCTTATTTAGTAGGTCTAAAAGTTCAAGCTTTTGAGAAAGCTTCCAAATTGCTTCCATGCCTAACTCATGAAAGGCTTCTTATAATCTAGAACAGATAAGACAGCTGCAGGAAGGGTAGCACAGTGCCTGCTGGCGAGGGGAAGGGTTTTATTCCAGATAATGTACTTTGTGGGAACTGCCAGAGATCTGGCTCCCCTCAATCAGGAAATATCTCAATCAAGATAAGATCATGATAGTCTCTGAGCCTGCCAGGGGAAGGCTACTGGCTCTCATTGTTCATCTTTAGAAGGAATAACTTTCAAGAGCTGCAAATATTTCAGGTTACCTATAAGGGAGCAGTAGTGTGCTCTTTTTAGTCTGTTTGCTGCAATTTCCCTGTTATCGCTATGTAAGTCAGCAGTCAAATTCATTTAAAATTTCCATGTGTTAAAAATGTCGTAGGAGGGAGCAAAGAAGCTGGAGAGGTTCCTTACCAGCTTTGGTGGGGGTGTGTTTACAGTCTTAAAAGCAAATTCATAGAAGCTACTAATGTCTTCAGTAGGAATCCTTTAATATTAACCAAGTTTGTTCTTGCATCCTCTAATCTCTAATTGTTTGGTGGTTCAACCGTGTTTTGAGAACTCTCCTATGACAAATCTAGACAAGGAAGTCTGAAAAATACTAATGAGTCCTGCTTACCCATATTGAAGATAGTTTAAATTTAGATGAAAGTATCAGCACAAAGTTTGAGTGGTAAATAAATTCACTTCTAAGCACGCTTGCCTCCAGCTCCTGTCTGATGAAGTAAAGATTGGATAACAGATGAAATGTAAGTGCAGGGATGGCTTGTTAGGAGCAGCATTCATTTCAGGTGTCAGTGTGACTAATACTCTAAAGCCTTTACTTTCATGTAAGACATGCATGTCTTCAGCTGATACGTTAGCTCTAATGGCATAAAGAACCCTCAGTAATTAGAGGGGGTGAAACTTGAGCCTTCTGAAAAATGAATTTGGTTTATATAGAAACTCTTGTCTCTTACTGAGAGTTATTTTCTATGCTGATTCATATAAGCATGTGTTCCTGTTGCAAAAGGTGAAGGTAATAATTGTTGATGGGGAAAAGATTGGTTAATTTGTTTCACTGATACTTCAAAGTTTCCCTCATCTTTCTCAGGAGCACCAGCATAGTATCTATATAACCAGATGTCCTGCAAGAGCCTGACTCTCAGTGCTGTATTATTGAACAGATAATTTAAATATTAACTGGGATTTTATTTTTATTTTCTTAATCCAAGTTGCTCAGTATACTGGAAACTGTCTAGGCAGGATCTCAAATAGGCAATATGGTTTTGCAGAATTTCCATTTAGAGCTTCTAATTTTCTTTGGCAGGTCCTGCCCAAAATCTCCTCAAGCCCTCTGACACTTGGGCTGTTTACACCACTGCAAGTGTATTAAGATTGTGGAGGAAGTGCCAATAGTTGCACTGTAATTAAACCTGCATATAGAGTAAGAAAAGGTTGGAGAAGGGAGAGAGGAGTTTTGGATGAGAACTCAAATGGGAAAAAAAAAAGTTATTTTTAATATTTTTACTTCATTTATGTATACATTCTGTGAAATAAAAGAGGAAGAGGGAGCCAACTTCCACAGCTTGCTATTTGATGAGCTGATATTTCAGTGCTGGATTCCCTTTCTGACCCTTTCCCCTGGTCACACAGCAAATCTCTGACTACTACATGTTCCTTCAGACTTGCATACCAAATTGGTGATGGCATTTTATCTGAATGATGGAAGTCAGGGGAAACAAATCATAGAGGAAATTGATGATTGTGTCTGTCACACAACCACTGACTTTTCTTTCCCAAAGTCACTGTGTTGGGTTTTCTTTACATTTCTGAACTAGAGCAGCTTTCTGACCTGCAAGGCCGAGGACTGGGATGAGCTGTCAGGTATTTGACAGCTCTTGAGGGAGAAAATGAGAACTGTAAAAGAGGAGGAGGAGGAAGATCCAACTTCACATGATCTAGAAGTCCTCTGGAAATACAAGTTTAAAATTTGATATTTTGCCTCCATACTGACTGATAGCCAGTTTAGATTTCAGAAAATTAATATCCTCCTTTTTTTGAAGAAACTTCAGGCATTGGAAATCTTGTGAGCAGCAACCTATTGGTAGCTTAGTGCTTGGTTGCTTCTCACTGGCTGTTACTCTTGCTTTTACAGGATGTGGAAAATGAGCATGGTGGAACTTACATTACAAAGAGAGCCATTTATAAAGTGCCTGTTTTAAATAACTTTATGCATTTAAACAAAGAAAACTTTCTTCATTAAAACAAAGGAAAAATATATAGTTATATAGCATAGTTATATTAATCCTTGGTGTTCTTATTAAGTCACTGCTTTGAAGATCTGAAGAGCTATCTCATCCATTTTCTTCATTAGCAATTTTTTGGCCTTTGTCAGCCTTAGCAACGTTTAGTATATGAATAAATATTGTGTGTATATATTAATTGAGTGCATACAAGTTTTAGCAAGCCCAAATTTTAATGCTTAAATGGAAAAAAAAATAAAGGAAGCAAGAAAAATATAGTATCAGTAAAATGCATAAACCCCAATATTGTCTCTACTGGGAGATGGGTCTTAGTTTATCAAATTGTTGGGGTCTGTAAACTTTTTTTCTGACCTCCTTTGAGAGTCAGGTTCGAGGGGGGGACATTGTGTTCATCCATATGGGATTACAGTCTTTCATAAAATCAGAAGTGTGAAGGATGATCTTCAAAGCAGAACAGCAAAAAGACAAGAAAATGAGATGTAGTTAACCAAAGGTACAGTAGCAAAAGGCTTGTTCTGAATGCTCCAGCTAAGAATATATCTTAACTCCAAAGGGTTCCTTTCCCCTTCTCCTCCCCTGAAACTGCTTTTGCGTGTTATCTCTGCCTCAAACCTCTTATCTCTGCTCCTTAAGCTTCAGCATGAAAATCATAAAAAAGGCAGGAAGCTGTGGCTGTAGAAGCTTCAAAAGAAGTGTAAGAGAATGGGACTAATGCAGTCATAGGAACAGAGAGAAATTATTTCTTGGGGAGGTGAGCCTTGCCCCATGTTTATTCCTTATTTTTAGATAACTTACTGGTGTATTTGATAACAGTCTTATTACCCAAGACTTAAAACTGACTATTTATTACTTTCAATAATGTTATATTAGAGATTGTGGTTGTTTTGATGAGGAATGAATTTCTTTTTCCCTAGATAAAAAAAATATGTTGCATCTGTGTGTGCTCTTTTTATTAAGAACTTGTTGACAGTTAAAAGTCAGAAAGTCTAAGTCCAGAGGGGTTTTTTTATTATTTTTATCTTGTTTCTCTGGGGAAAATAAAAAAAAAAATACTTTGCTTAGTTTGTTTTTTGGGTTTGGTTTTTTTATGTGCAGATCATCACTGCACAACTTAGTTATCCTCCTGCAATGCAGCAGAAGCAAAAATGACCTTGTGTAGTCCATGGTGTTAAAACACTCATTTGCATCTTCTGAGAACAGCACAAAGATTACCAAAAATTGTGTGGGATGAACTCAATTACAGAGTAAAAAATGGTTTCCATTTTAGTTTGAGAGTTTTGCTTGATCCTGTTTTTAATGCAGTTTCTAACATGATCATTGCCTTTAGATCACTCAAGATCTAAATTTGTAAAGGTATAATGGCTATGAACAGATAACCTGATATTTACTGTTAGATTTATCTAACAGTAGTAATTCAAAAGGAATAATCTGATTATTTAAAAGTGCTTTTTAATATAACTAGTTTGTGGTTGTTTGTTGACCCTCCTCTTCCATACAATGATTATGGGAAAAGCCTTAACTTTTTTTTCCATCTACCTAGTTCCAGGAAAGGAGAGATTTTGCTAAATGAAAATCTTCTGTAGTCTAAAACCACTCATATATTATGTGCATTACATGCATGTATAATACGTAGAGTTCTGCTTTCAAAGACAATAACAACAACATAAAGAAGATTACATAATAACAACGTAAAGAGGATTTCAATAAGTCTCCTTAAAAAAATTTAAAAAGAGAGAGAAACAAAAAATTGCAAGCAGTTAGAACTGGAAATGAAAACTTACTAGTCTCACTGCATTTGAATGTTCTTAATAATGAACGGTAAGTTGTGCTTTTCCACTAATTGCAAAATAAACATAATTTAAACAACTATTTCAGGAGGTGAATTTGCAATTTGTGATGCATGATGTCATGCAAAAAGAAACTATCATTTTGAATCTTCTTTCTTGAATCATCTTCACCAGGCAATCCCAGCTTGACATTACTTGTTTATTTTGCTGACGGAGTATTTTGAGAGGGAAGGAGCAAATATCAACACAGAGATAAAATGTTTGCTTCAATCTGTGTTCTGCTATAGCCTAAACCCAAATTCTGTGTTCTTGAAATTAAAATTAAAGTTTTTCTTTACTGGATAGATTTCTTATGAATGGAAGAATGACAGAATATATTTCAACAACTAAAGCACCTCAAAGAATTTTTAGTTGGATCATATTAGAAGATCCTGATAGTTCTCCAGTCTAAAGAAAATTGAAAAGGGCAAAACCAGCATTAAAAGTATGTTTGGTACTAAAAAGCAGTCTGGCAAGAGAAATGTGGCCCTGTATACAAATTTTGAGCTTGCTCAGCAAATGACCTATTATATCATTTCTTTCAGCAAGATCAAGGAAATTAAGTGTGAAGTGATTAGAATAGCACATACTGTGGATATAAAACAGGTACAATAACCAATATTAATATGCTGACTTACATCAAAACAAAAATGTGGCAAATTTAAAAGTTTTTGACACATCAAAGCCTTTTCATTCCCAGTGTGTTGTTTCCTGTTTTGCACTAATCATCACTTCCACAGCATTTTAAAATTTATTATTCTTTCTTTTGAAAAAAGCTTAAAATAATAGTAGCCAGCAGATATTCATATAATTGCAAGTGTCAGTCATCTCGTTATGTGTATCAAATGCATTTTGAATCCAGAAAACTATTTTCAAGTTTTAGATTTCATTTTCCTGTGTCTTTTTTCTTGCTGCAGTTATGCTGAACCCAACTACCACATACAGGGTTCAGAATTTTGTGTATTGTTGGATCCACAATGTGCTTAAAACCCAATAAAACTATTATTGAGCAAGTAGTAACTTTTGGCAAATTAATAGTGTATCAGAAATGTAGCAGATATAAATTACTAACCTGACCCACTCCTCAATTTTATCTCCAAAAATGGAAGAGTAGCTTGTAAATAGGGAAAAAAAATTAAAAATCTGCATTTTCTTTTTAAGCTTTAAAATTGCATTAAAAATGGTTGTTCTAGTCCATTTAATTTAGTTTCTTTCGTCTTTGTTTAGTAAAGTTTCTCTTTCTGCAGATTGCAAAGGATGGCAGTGGGACTAGGGAACAAGTAGAGAAACTTGTGGGCAGAAGCAAATACAAAATAATAAAAACAAATATATCTAAAAGAGTAATTTTAAAATCATTGTACATACCTCTGATATTGTGTCAGGAAAATTGAGATTTGTTAAAAATTTATGCTTGTATTTTTTTCAGATATGGTGCTCAGACTTTGTCCATTTTTTCCATATTTTCTCTTTCCTTTAAGGGTTTTATTAAATAAAATAATAATAGACAGTGGTTATTTCTGAAATGGCAATTTTCATTATGTGGAAATTAAATATATTCATTTAGCCTGATGATAAAGTGTCTGTACAGCACACTGCCCACAGGGAGACCAGCTGCCACATGAATTATCTGTCTCTCTTTCCCTCTTCTGGGGAAAGCAAAGCAAAGCTGTTCTATGACTGGCCAAGGAATCTGAAAGGATTTTATCTCCAGTACAATGAACAGTTCTCAGTCTTGAAATGGCAATCTCAGATATAGGTGAGGATCTTGCAAAGTTTGGGGGGGGCGGAGGGGTGGTAATGGAAATTTTTCCTGAAAATTATTTTCTTCAAATTGGGAATCTGGAGAACTGTGCCAGTAGTACAGGGAGCAATAGAAATGCAAGGCAAACGTTTAAAGCAAAAATGATACTTTGTATTTCTCTCAGAAAGGGTCCTTCTTTCCTGAGGGAGATTAGTTCCCAAGAAAAAAGGTTTTATGAACTTTCAAAAGGCTGAAGAAATAATCTGCTGTCCAGCCAGTGGCTGTCATGTAACAGTGCCACATATAGATGGAAAATGGAAAAATATATCTATATAGGACTTTATTAAACCTTTATGTATATAATGCATATATGTATGAAATAGCATAGTATGCTAGAGGAAGAACACAGAATTTTCCCCGTGCCTATCCATCTGGATCTGCAACAAGCTGATTCACTTGTGTTTGCTCAATCCCATGGTAATCCTGGAGACTTTCACTGCCTCCATTATGGAAAAGCTATTTTCTTTCAGGTAGTGATGTAATGTGATGTGATTTAAATGGGTGCTTGTTTTTAAAACAGTCTGGGAATGTATGAGCCAGAAGATTCATAATTGTTTGACAAAAAAGTTAGAGGTCTTCAAAATAGTGCCCAGCATACCATGAAAGCAGCCAAGGCACAAAAATTGTATTATCTGACTGTGGCAGAGGAGAAAAGAACCATTGTTTGTTTTGTGTTTGAAAGCACCTCCCTCACTGGTCAGTACAAATACCCCAGGTAGAAAATCAGCTCCTGACTAACCAGGGCATGTGCTGGACCTCTCTTCCAGTGGGTCTTCCATGGATGTAGAAATTGGTATGTAAGAGGAAGGAGATTTAGTAAGAAAAAAACATTCTGTAGGAATACAGTTAGTTTCTTTCCCCAAAGAAAACTTGTTTAAATCTTTAGTGAATTGGAACCTTCTGGAAAATTGTATTTGGATTATTTTTAGGAGAAGGGTGGAGTCATAATTTAATTTGGAAGGAACTCCCAATGGCCATGAAGTCCAAGTGCCTGCTCCCAGTATCTCATTGGGTCAGGTTGCTCAGGGTCATGACCAGGGGCAGCTTGGTGGCCCAGAACTGATGATGGTTCCAGTATGACAATATCTTTCTTGTGCTGGGAGACTTAAAAAGTACCTTTGTCTGGCCTCACACAGGGACGCAGGCTCACTTAGCTGCATTTAGAATTCTGTAGATGTAAAAAATAGCCCATGCTGTTCTTAAACAGGAAATAATAAAAAAATGGAAGTCAGGTTTTTTTGTTTGTTTGTTTGTTTGTTTTTTTTTTTTTTTTTTTTTAATTTGGTGAAGGGGAGCTTGGACAGATTTTGTATTTCTTGTTTTTAATTTTGCACATTTGAGTTGTTTTAATTAAATTTGTGATAAATTTCACCCTATCAGTTTGTTGGTGGAACATAGTTTGTATTCTAGAATGATCACCTGCAGGCACGTGGGAGATTTTTAATTTTTTTTTTAATATTCTTCCACTCCAGTGTGGGATGTAAGAGCATTACAGTGTGTTCTGTTTTAGATCACAGGAGCAGCAAATTACTTTTAAGTTCATGCTGGACACTAGTTTGTTTTTTAGCCTTAAAAATGCTTACTTTATGTGCTTAAGAAAATCAGAAAATACTTCCAGTGAAATCATGTTGTGTGTCTGATGATTTTTTTTTTTCTTTTTCCTTTTCTCATTATTTTTACCTATTCATTAAAATCACCAGCTGGGTAGCTTCTTTAATTTACTTCTGAATCTCTTCAGAAGGCTCTTCTAACAGTAATACTTCACCTCATGCATCTATAAAACCAGCTGCTGACCAGAGAGCAGCTTATGGCTGACAGAGTGTCAGCCTTATGTGCAACACCTGCCTCAGCTTTTTATGTGCTGTAAACAACAAGGTGAGAAATAAGCACTCCATGGAGCAATTGGAATGCAAAAGGAATTCTAATGCAGTGCCAATGTGGATAACTCAGTTTGGGAAAACAAACAAGCAAGCAAACCAAAGGTGCAAAAATAAAACAAAAAGAATGTTTTGTGCATTCTCCACCTGCATTTTCCACTGTATGGTCAAGTTAGTTTATTACATCTTTTAATCCTGATGTATAGGTAGAAGACTAATTAAAATTCATTTCTCTAACAAAAAAAAAATGTTACTGGTATTTGGTGGAAGTCTGTTGGTATTATTTGAGGGTTTTTTCCAAACATGAATACTCTTCTTGAATCACAAAAAGAAAGGGTTGGATGGGGCTTAAGTGTTTGCTTATCTTAACCCCCTGCATAAACATGGAACCTCTATATTGGTTGTCAAGAACATTCAGTAAGAGAGATTGTGCAGTGGGTTGAGATCATCTCTTTGATTGCTTTAGTTCTTTTATAAATGGATTTTTCTTCTCATGTCTTCCAGACAGTCAAAAGGGAATCTTTTATTGCAAACTAAGTCCATCTCCTCATGCCCTCCAACAGAGGAAAGGGCAAAGAATTGAATAACTGTTCTCACAACTATTTGTGTATCAGGAACCTTTGAGTCCAAAAAGCAAACATTTTATGAGACACACAGAAAAAGGGTTTCCTTTTCCTGAAAATCATACATTTTGAGGCATGTATACTTTGAAAGCTTTTTCCTGTGTAGGTTTACATTTGAGTTTAGATAGTGTTATGTGTTCTTCAAGGAAAACCATGCAGAGTAATTCTCTGCTCTGTGTTGGTCAAAATATGATAGAATTCAAGGGCTTTGTACATGTTTTGCTGCACATGGTAGTGGACAGTCAGCAAGCCATGAATAAAGCATATTTGAGGCTGACTCCTACCTTGAGAATCCAGGTCAGATTCAGAAATTTTTTTGTGATTGGTGCAAGTGCCAGCCTATTGAACTTGAAATTTCTTGTTTGAAGAAATGCTAGTTGTTGTTTCAGTATGCTCAGTTCCAAACTTACTCTGCCTGATTAAAAGTGCACTGTGTGTGTAGCCTGGATATGTATGCACAAATATCTTGCATATTTTTTCTTTCACCAATTTCAGTTATTGTAGTTTGGTTTTTCTTCTATCTGTAAAGCATTTTGTCCGAATATACTTGTTTGGAGGCACTGCTGGGGGTTGTTCTTTTTCTATATACAGATGCCACCTCTGTGTAAAACTAATTATAGTACAATTCCTAGTTCTAGAAGCCTCCTTAAACAAGTATAATTTTTATAAGCTTTTTTCCTCCTATATATGTGTACCTCACATGTGTACCTTGTGCCATGGAGCCAGATTTCTCTTTTGAATTCATTTCCATATCAGAATCATCATTCAGGCTTTCAGTGTAATGGGGACAACACCAAAATCAGTGATGTATTGCTAGCCAGAAGGGAGGATGACCTATCCAGCTGTTGCATCTCCAAGCTGTTAAAATTAGCTTCTGTCTAGCCATTTTGGCAGGTGTATGGAAATAACAGAAAAAGTTCAGGCTCCTTCTGGGTCTCTGGTAGAGCTTCCCATCTTGTGACAATATTTCAGACTGTCATTGATGCTTACATTTCTATTTGTATCACTGGAGAGGGCATGTTTAAGAGTACAGGTTATTAATTGAAGGAATTCATTTATGTGCAGTCTAATTAGCCATTATTTCTTACTGAAACCTCTGTACCTCAAATAAAGATGATTAGAGAGGCATTTAAGAAAGTTTGTTAGATTTCTTAGTGCCTCTGCTGAAGTCTAAAAACTCTGTTCAGTGTGAAAATTACCTTATTTCTGACAAAAATCAGGTATTTCACATTTTATTGTTACTATTATCTTCATTTTTCCACTAAGATAATTTGTGTCAGTACCAGCTTAAGTGGTTCTAGGACACAAAACCCCATGAAAAACTTGAGGAGCATAGGGCTTTCAGAACTTTCACTGATTTTATTTTTTCCTGTCATTTGTGTTATCTCCAGGTATTTGCAAATGGAAGTTCTCAAAGAGTTTGTGAGGGCCTGAAAAGCTCTTAGGATTTTTCTGTGTTGCAATTATTATTTCAAGGGTAAGAAATATGCAAGGGCAAAAAATTTTTACAAAATACACCCAATGCCTTTTCCTTTAACTGTCAGGGTAATTACAACATTTTGCACGCTGCTTCATATTTTAGCAAAACATGTCTTTATATTTCTCCTAGAAAATGTTCTAAATCAGTCTTAGTACTTTTAGTCTCAAATCTAAGAGGCTTTAGTGTTCATTTCTCTAATGAGTTTCCCAAATCTGGCACCTGCTTTTCTCCTATTGCAGCACATGCTTTTTTTAAACTTCAGGTAAGCCTTCCACCTCTCCAATGAAGATTTTCTCAGACCTGAAGTAACCAAGAAGTTCTTTGATTACTTCAGAATCCCTGATGATGAGCAGGCTGTGTTTTCCCTTTCCTTGTAGGGATTTGCTGTTTTTTTAGGGTGACACAGTAATGGGTTTGCATTTTCACTTTTAACTGTAGAGTCTGTGTTCTTAGAGAATCAGCATGCACACATCCTGTGCAAAAATGAATTACTGTTGAAGTTTTGCTGTTTTTAGGAGCAGCAATACTAAAAAAAAAAAAGAGTAGACTAGTATTTTCAGCATTATATTTCTGCTTTTGGTCAATGTAAATGAAAACTTCACAGAGATTTTGCGGTTTTGTTTAAACTATTCATCAGTTTTATTGAAAGTAATATGAACTGACAATTAATTCTATCATATTTGGCTAATATGTAACTCAGCTGTCATGCACCCACAGAGATTCTTTAGGGTGTTCAGCTGTCATCTGCAATTTATAATACAGTTTTGTTGCAGGAGAGAGGCAAATTTAAAGCTGAGTATATTTGCTTTTCTTTCTCTGAATGGAGGGGAAGGATCTGATAACAGCCTTTTTAAAACTGTTTTTTTCATATACTTGCTTTGATAGTATTGACCTTGGACTTCTATAGCAACAACAACAACAAAAGATTAAAATACTCAACAAAAAAAGGATTCTTGCAAAAACATTCTCTGAGATGCCTGTTACATGCCTGCTGTTGGGAAGAGGCTGAAAACAGTAGAAGAGATCAGATTATATCAAAGTAACAACTCACCCAATGAAATAATGATAAACACAGTCATTCATGTCATTCACTGATAGTTGTATCTCTTTGCCAACTCCCTTAGTAGGTTTTCCCAGGTGTCCCCTCCTATACTTGGTACTCAAAATATTGACTTAAAGAGTATAATTTATGATCAAAGGAAATTAATCTCAGTGGAATAATTCAAATATGTCACCCATGAAGGGTAATCATCTTTCATTTTCTCAGCTATTGTTCCATCCCAGATTTCTTTCTTATACTTGTGAAGTAACAGATGCTACTTCTATATACGGTAAAATAAACATTTCAGTGTTCTTAAATAATAAAAATTAAGGTGGATAAGGAGAACTGATAGAGTTTTTAAAACTCTATTTTGTTACAATGACCAACTAGTAATATTTACATTTTTTTTTAATTTTCTAGACAACTTTTCAGCACAAATAAACCAGGGTCTCAAAATTATATATTTCAAGTTTTCTTGGTACCTCATTCCTCTGTTGTGATTTTAACAATTTATCCAACCTCAAGAACAATGTCTGAAATAGTATGAGTAGCAAATCCTTTATTTGGATGTGGTGATTTATCAGCTGACTTGCTGGGGCTTTTTGTCTGAAGTGCTGTGCAAAGGGCAATGAGGTCATATAAAAAAAATTTAAAAAACATCTTTCATCCTTTAACTCCAAACTTTCTCTTGCTCTACAAGTGAGTCAAACATAGGTTATCAAACTGTTATTATCAAACATCTTAAACAGGCTGTGGTTGCCTCATTCCTACATGAAAGTTTTCCTCTCCTGCAGAAAATCTTTATGATTCCCTCCAGAACGTACAGGGACATGGGAAAGAATTTGATTAACGTTGCTTGGAGCTTTTCCTGCTTCTTATCTTTCAGTAAATGCTGTGCATCTATCTTTAATTGCCTGCCTGATGCTTTTTTCATAGACAATTCATAGCACTTTCATTACAGCCTGGCTATTTGAAGATGATAATTTTAAAATGGTATAATTTTCTCATAAAGGCCTCAAAGCTATAATGATTCTTTCTGTAATTTATCTAAAGCATATGAACACGAGTGTCATATGTGAAACTACATCAATGTAAAGGAACGTTTTCTCCTGAGACATGTATTGTTTTGGAAAGTTTGGAAGAAGAAAAGCAACTTTGACTTTTGGCTGATACACTCTTTGTTCTTAATATACTATTACACCACCAGGGCAGCTTTACATTGCATAATTTGTACCAGCTGGAGAGAGAAAATTAGTGCAAAATATAAACAATTGAATGATGAACTAAGAAACTACATTTCACCTGTCTTTTAAATCATTCCTGATAAGCATGACTGGTTTTACTGAGATCACACCACATGCTGTGTTCCTGGAATGGCAGGTGTAGCATCTGAGTGATGGCTGCCCTGACCCTCCATGCACTGCTCTAAAAGATCTTTGCTTAATCAAGAAAACAAACAAAAACCCCCAAATCCATGAAAACAAACAAGCAAAACTATGCCAAACCTTGGAAGAAATAATGATAATACCCCAGTTTTAGAGAAATAAAAAATAGGGTGTGTTTAGCAATATTTGCATTGAAAGTTTTGTTATTTGCATGAAAGCTTTAATGTCATGTTAGTCAGATTTTTAAATGTTGTATATTTGCATTATTGTTCAGAAAGGAAATACTGACATCATACATCATTAACTGAATATGGCAGGGGTTTTTTTCAGTTGCTTATCCCCCATGTAAAGGGAAATGATAAAGGGGTATTTTTAAAAGCATTTTAATATTGAGTTGATATTCATGTTACATTTTATGAAGTCAATTAAATACCTTCCCATTGCAAGTATAGATTTCTGTGGGATTTCCAGGATTGTTTGTAACAGAATTTTTTTTCTGATATTCAATGTTAAAATGTGATTTCAGTTTGCATCTTTGTTTATATAGTTATTTTTTTTTACTTTTTGTCCATTTATAACCTATTTGCAATTCATCATCTGTGTTCCCTCTCAGAAGTGTTTCCTGTCTACTGTGTTTTCAAGTATTCTTAGCTTGGGTGATCTTCACTTAAAAATTTTACATTCCTGCTGATAAAAATCAGTGAAGCAGAAATTGTTATAACTTCTGATTTGGTGCCACTAACTACAGAATGAGGAAACTTTTCCTTTCCATTCCCTTGATCTAGATCTCAAAAATTGCTTACATATTTTGTATAGACAGGAATAATTAGAGCAGGTTTCAACTCAGAATATCTTCACACATGTTAATTAGGACAATTATTTTACTGTAGTATGATTACTCAGACCTTTATGTGTCTGTTAAATGAAAAGCAGAGATGTGATATTTTTCTGAAGTTAAAATATTTGTGGTGATTTCCAATAATATTTTTGATCAGGACTTAATTATAGGATCAGATTGTTTTGACATGAGGCATCTTGCTAGATACTTGAAAGATTAATGTGGATGTGAGCAAGCAATTTATACAGCTGCTAAGAGCTGGGTGACTTACTCTGTTAACAAGTGTGGTAAAAAATTAATTTGGAAAGGAGGCAAAGATCTGTTTGAGGAGGAGATCCTTAGCTTGCTTTCAATATCACAGCATCATGTTCTGCCACACTATAGAACAGGTAAACAAGAACAGAATGAGATCTGATTGGAAAATAGCTGCTTCACTAGAAGTAAAAGTAGTTAGAATTTTCTCCCTAATTTCCTGCTACATTGAACTTGTGATTTCTGAGTTGAATTGCCATTTGTGGAACAAACACCCACAACCCAGTAAAAGGTGTAAAGATTGTTAATTTACCTCTGTTCAAATCTAGCTCATAATGTCATCATTACCAATTTGATTGCTATTGGGCAAAATAAATATTTTTGTCTACTCCATGCTCTGTTTTTTCCTCCAAGTTCCTGAAGTGAAATGTTACAGATCAGGTTTAGAGGCTTTGTATTAATTTCTTGTATGCTTATGGCTGTATATTACCAATATATGTCCTAAACAGAAAGCTTCTGTTTGGTTAGTTTAGGCTATTAATGCAAAATTGGTTTTTAACTAACTTTGCATTTGACAAAGATTCATTGGGAAACAAGGATTTCAATTTGAAAGATTGAAAAAGTTACTTTGTCTCAAAGGATGTGCAAGTGTTTAATGTGAGAAAGTACCTGAGACACTGAAGAATTTGATTTTTTTTTAAATGCAGGTGAACTCTCAGAACCACCAGAAATATTCATCCAACAAATATGTCAACAAATGTGCAGTAACATTAAAAACAGTTCCACCATGATTTTTGTGACCACAGATGCATAAAAATTAATTTTTTAGCAAACTTTTAGTCACTGCAGTTTGGTTGCTAATAAGTGGAGTATTCATTTGAAGGTAAGGGAATGATAGCAAGCTTCATTACTTCTAAATTTCCTATGAAATCTGATGTATAATTCATGATAAAAGGTCTGAAGTTCATATCTTGCCATAGCATAATTTCTTTGTTTTTCACAAGTAAGCTTGTCAACATCCTGATTCCTCACTTCATTTAAGTCATGATTCCTTTTTTTATTAAATTATAGATACAAATCATTCCAGTGATTTGTTATCTGAACTGGCAGAGGCAATTATTGGAGCAATGGCTAGAACGAAGACTGAGAGAACTGTTTTTCTCAACAAATAAATTGAATTGGCTGGTAAAATTTGTTTCCCCAAGAAATACGACCTGTGCTTTTCTGTTGTATTCTGAATTTCTACAAGAAAAAAAAACCACAAACCCTATCTGTTACTGGTTTTCTGATTTGACACCGATTTTCTTATTTTGTCTTTTCAAAATTTCTTCACGAAGCCCTTGTTTTTCAGAACACATTCATTTTTTGTAAAGAAGGAATAAAGTTGCAGAGACGAAATAGATGGATTGAGTTAAACCACTGGTGTTTGGCACTTGATCACTTAATACTCCAACTGAATTGTAGAGTTGTTTTCCTCTTTGATGGACAAGAATGGTAGTGTTCTAATTTCAGACAGATACAATCTTTAGGTTTATTTCCTTGACATTTGAAAAGTAGCTGGCTTAATAGATATCATCTCAACTGCATGTTTCAAGTGCTTTGAAAACTGTTTTTCTCTCTGGAAAATTTATTTCTTCATTAAGTTTTACATCAGTAAGCATTAAGTTTTTAAGTTCTACTTTAAGTGTATATTTAATTTATACTATAACTGTAACTTAACTTTTAAAAGACACATTTTTTCATTAGTTGGCTTAGACCTGGGAGTTAAGGTCAGTGCAGAATGTTTCATCAATAGAATCACAGCAAAGGAGTTTATGGCAACAGTATTTCTTGAAGAGCACTGCTGGCAAAAATAAGTGCTTCTTTCTCATGTGGGTTCCATTGAAATGCCTGAATAATTTTCTGACTGTGCTTTTGAAATAACTGCCAAAATCACAAATAGCCAAGTTTAGACTGTGCCTGTGATAACAGCAAAATTAAAGATTGGGTATTGGTTCCAAAGTCCTTTAATCTTGTGTTTTTAAGGATGTTTTGGAAAGCTTCTGATATTTCTGTTCAGAATGTTACATAGGAAACACACACTTTATTAAAAAAAAAGTGTCATATTCAATACTCTCTAATGGGCAACACCTATAACATTCTATCAGAGGAAAAATGTTTAATCCATTTTGCTTGCACTTCAAACTAGGATTATAGCTTGTGGTTTTGCTGTAGAATATCATATAGGACATGTCAAATGTCACCAAGTCCACATTTCCATGTTTTGGAATGTTTCAGAGTTACCTTTATTAATTTCTTGTCCCAAATTCAATTTCAGGAAAATTATGAATACATTTAATGCATACTTATTTTACAGAGAAAAATTAAAGGACAGGCAGGCAGAATGTGCTTGCTATGATTTCATGGCAGCTGGTAAAGGGAATAGAGAATTCCTAACCTTTTAGATTTTGATTTTCATTAAGATAAAACAAATGCAGTATTGCTGAAGCTGCAATGACAATTTCTTTTTCTATGATTATTATACTGATGATGAGTTTTGGCAGTAATAATGGTTATGAGTAATCAGTCATTTTTGTAATGAGAGACTCTAGAGCAATGGTGCTACTCAAAATTGAAAATCCATGACACCAAAGATTTGGTGGCACTGCTAATATCTTTGGTATTTACCCTCCTCTGCCAAAACCGTTCCCCTTCTAATGTTCCACCATTCAGATAATCAGAATGGATAGATGAGAGGAAAAAACCAAAGAATTAATAGCAATTCAATTAAATCAGCAACTTTTAGGAAAATATTATAGAGACAAAGAAAGATTATAGACAGTAGAGACACTTTTTATATCCCAATATCAGCTATTTTTGTTTGCTAGTTACAGCTGGCTAGATAATTTATCCCAGGGAGGATCTACAAAAAATCGTTCAAGTTTGTAACAAAGCTTCACCATTTGAATTTTTTCATCAAATCATTTATAAATGAAGTACTTAAAATTTCTTTGCAAAGAGTCACTGTAAATTTTTTGGGCTTAATGCCGTCTTTCAAAAGCCTATAATATAAAAAAAATGTTTAAAAATGAGAGGTAATGGTAAAAGGAAAAAGACAAGTATTTTGTAGGAAAAACTCCAAGTAAAATGTTTTTGACAGGCTCTGAGTGTTTTTTCTTTGAAATGTGTTTTCTCTAAAATTGACCCTTTTTTTTTTTTTTTTTTTTTTAGTTTAAGCTGCACTTTTGTTTAAGACTGAGCCTCAGTTGTTTCTGACTCCTTTTTTTCTGTCCCAGTATCTTCAGCAGGGTGTTTAGACCACACTGCTTTTTAATAAATCAGGTATAAATGGCTGTTGGTGTGTCCCTTTTTCTGTCCAAGGGAGCTGAAGCAGTGCCACCTTGTCCTTTCCTGATTCCCCCACTGCTGTGATTCTGCTCTCATGGTGCAGACCTGCAGGTCTGGAAGGGTGAGGCTGGAAAGGCAGGAGGCAAGCTGTGCTTCAGGATTTCACTTCACTGAACACTTTCTGGTCCCTTCTCTGCAGTGCCTCCCAAATGTTTTTAAGCTGTCCTCAGAGCTGCTGTTTCTTCTCTGCTGTTGCTTCCCTGCTCATGTTCTCCCCAGATGTTGTGTTGGAACTGAAGGGAGTCTGCATTGCACAAGGAGCTGCATATAGTGCATGGCTGGGGGGACGTGAGGAGCTGGAGTGATGATCCTTGAAGACATTGGATGACTTGAATAATGTCAGTCTGGTGGCTGCACCTGTTTATCTTTCCTCTGTAAGCCAGAGGAAACATAAACAAGGAAACAGGGGCTATATTATGGTCTCAAGATGCACCAGGAAAGTTTAGGTTGAGACATCAGGAAAGAATTCTTCACTAGAAGAGTGACTGGACACTGGAATGGTCTGTCCAGGGTGTCACACCCTGGCATGTGTTTAAAAACAGACTGACCATGGCACTCAGTGCCATGGTTTCGTTAATGAGATGTTAGGTCATAGGTTGGGCTTGGTGATCTCCAACCAAGCTGATTCTGTGATTCTTTTGTAGGGAAGGGATTTTGCAGGAACATGGCTAATCTGAGTTTTGTCTATCAAAGCATGCTTGGACTATACTCTGGTGAGAAACTGCTGGTGTGGTAGCTGTAACGATATGTTTTTCAGGGCATTAACTATCCCTTAGTGAAACTCATGTAGGAAGGTACTGCAGAAGCCAGACAGTGAGGAGAGTTAGTGGGTTTAGAGGGCTGCCCTCACATAGGATAAGGAAATATATAGGTAGATACTGCATGCTAAGAGCTTCACAGAAATAAAATAGAGCATAGCTCCATTCTCTTTCCTACTTCTCTGTTATTTTAGAAAAAAAAAAGGAACTACATAGTCTTAAATTTCTTGATTCCTGTTGAACTTGTTTATCCTACATAATGAAATTTTTATCTATTTTTTCATGGGGTGAAGTCCTGCTTCTACAAGCTTACCCTGAAGATAGATGCTGGTTGTTAAAATTCTGTGTTGCTTTGTTCATCCTTTTCCAATATCTTTTTTTTTTTCTATGAGAACTTACACTTTTAAATCGCATTGTGTTTGCTTAATGTAGCATTACATACCTCCTTGAACTTTAATGTTAGTAGTACCAGAGCTTCTATCAGTGTTCCCTCTCAGGCCAGATACAATTCTATAGAGTTTTTATTCAGAGTGCTGCCACAATAATGAAAATTAGGATTGTTGTTAAAAGCACTGAAATATGAAAAAAATAATTATGAGGATGTAATGCACAATACGAGTTTCTTTACACTAAAGTCCCCATTTGCAAATGTGAGTGAAAGATTGACTTTACGTTTCCAGAGATGATTAGCTGCCAGCTCTAATCAAATTGAGAAGTAATTAGCAAATCAAAACTTGATTAGCTCTTTGCTTGATTTACTAAAATTACAGTTTATGCAGTTTAAATGATGGGGGAGGGGAAATGTCTCTTCTTTGCATGCATCCCACTGCTCTGTGCTAGGGGAGCAGGTGAGGGGGATCATTGCTTCTGGTGCTCAGCTGTCAGTTCCCCAGCACCAACACTTGAGTGAAAGTGATGCTGGAGAGGCAAAGACTTCATCCCTTTCCATCTCTGAAATAAACGTGTTGTGAGCAGCTGTTGAAAGTTGCTTGGGATACAGGTGACCCAGATAACCTGAATTTGCATTGCCAGTGCTGCTCTTCCTTCATGAAGTGCTTCAGTGTGCTTACACAGTTATTCAAATGTGAAACCTGTGCATGTGATTCTGCAGTGGAATAAGCTCTCTAATTGATGCATGTGCTGTAACAATGCAGGCAAGGTTGAAAGTGACAACAACTCATTTGACAGTGCGAAAATTCAGTTTTCATCTCTGTCGCCTACTGTCTGTGGGACATTTGCCTTTGCTTGATTTCTGCTTTTCCTCTCCTTGGAGCAGGTATCATACATTTTCTTTTTTCACCTTCTTGACCTTTGAGTTTCTGATGGAAATATAAATAATCGAAATGTAATTGAAAATGCTCTAATAGACACCCCTCTAGTACATAAATCAAATAAAAATATTATATTTTTATCTTCATGAGACCAAAACTATATCTGGTTTTTCAAGTATGCAGTTTGTTAGAGTCTTCCTTGTCTGTTTTCTCCTTGAGATTACATGGCTGTAATGCTCTGTGCATTTACATTGGGACCAAGACACGTTTTAATGCATCTTTTATACTTGAGTCTTATTTGTTACTGAAGTAACTGCAGTGGAGAGCTTCTCAGAATTAATTTAATGGCAGAATTAGCAGGCAAGCTGTAATCCCACTGAAGTACCTAAAAGCTGCACTTTTTGGAGGTAGCTTTACTGAAAAGCAAGAGGTTTAAAACAAATTCAGAATAGAGCGGATGATGCTTTTTTCTTTTCCCCTGGAACTGCTGTGCCAATATCTTAAAAATAAAAAGTACAATTTAATTACATAGAAGACTAGAAAGATAAGCCTAGTGATATTACAGTATGGAGTATTGCAGAACTGCTGGTAGAGAGCGCAATTCTGCTCTTAAATGCTAGGTATGAAACACTAATTAAAGTAATTGTATCTTCCTTGTGTTTGTATATATGAAAGCCAAATGGATTTCTCATATAGTCTACATTTCAGAGTACATTCCAGCAAAATGGAAGAAAAAAAATGGATGCCCTTTTCAATGGATTTTTTTTCCCTTTAGTTTTTAGGGCACTTTATTTTCAGACATGGGTTGTTTATATAGCAATTTAATATATTGAGTATTTTTGCCTCAGGCTGCAAGGTTGTGGCATGGCAGCTGATCTATTTCTCTTTTGGATTAAGTATTTAATCCATAAAATTTTCCTTACTCTAGGGGACTTCAGTAGCTTTAAACATTACTCTTGGGCTTTCCAACTTGTATAGACTATTAAATGAACTGTTGTGTATTTTTTATCAAAAGCTTTATTTACTTTTTCTTGAGCTCTCAGGAACTGCACTGCACTTACTTTCCCTGACTCCTTTCCTCCTGTAGACTCTAACCTGCTGTTAGGTACATTTTGTCTTTCCCTGTATCTGCTGATAAGGAAACCTTTTTCCCTTTGGGCTGAGGAGTGGCCCCACCATCAGCTGGCAGGGATTGCCACAGGATGTCACCTCTAGTGCAGCTGTGGCACACAGTGAAGCACAATTTCTTTACCTGCAGCTGAAATGTGCTGAAATCAAGAGGAGCAGGAGTGGCAGGAATCCTTGACAAGCAAAGCTGATGGTTGATAGCTCTGTGAATGGGATTTATACGATGTGTTTCGAGATAGGGGAGGGATTAAGCTGATCTCTCTGATGTCCCATCCAATGCTCAATTCAGGTGTCTGATAGCTGGACCTTCAGGCTGAGAGAATTCATACACTTAGAGAAAATTTCACCTAATAATTTTCAGAGTAAGTTCTTAAAGGAATAAGAAAAACACACACACACACACACACACAAAAAAAAAAAATCCACCAAACAAAAAAAAAAAACCCAACCAAACCCTACACTTTATGTAAAAGCAATGGATCTGTTGAAACTGTGTTGCTGTCAAGGCTGGTTTTAGTTACAGAAAACTGAGTTTTCATTTTAAAGAGTGTGGAGTTTGTTTTTTTGCTTGGAAGTGTTGTGATGAGAGACAGCAACATTGGATAAAAATATGTATTTGTCAAAGAATAGAAGATATTGTTTTGACAATAAGAATGAGGAATATGTAACTGAAACTAATTTTCAAAATGGTTTGCTATTGTTTTCTCTCAGCTAGAGTTTATATTTGCTTACATTTCCAACTGCTTACAGCTTTTGCTCTGAATTGCATTGTTTGCACTCATTGCTTTGCTGATAGATTTTTTTTTTTTAATAGTTGAGCTAATTTCACTTTTTTTCAATAAAAGGATTGTCAGAAAAGCTTTGGAATGAATCTTAATTTTTCTTCCAGGCAGTAGGTTTATAGGCTGTGATAAAGATCTAAAAGGCATTAAGAGATCTAAGGATATTTTTTGTCTCATGGGTGGCTTGGTTTGTATCACAGAAACTTGCTATCTTTCAGGCTGATTTTTGGCATTGTTTTCATATATGGGTGGCTTTATTGAGTGAAATGACTGGGTTTTTCATTAAATTTGAACTGGGACTAGTAGCTTTCTTCAGAGCAGTCCATATGGTGCTGTGCTTTGCATACATGTTGGTAACACGGCGATGTTTCAGTGTTGCTGAGCAGTGCCAAACCTTGGTTTTATCCAGCCCCAGAGAGACTGGGAGGCTGGGAATGAGCAAGAGGTTGGGAGGAGACACAGGACAGCAGGGCCTGGCTCACCAGGGGGATATGCCATCCCATCATGTGGTGTGCTCAGACATAAAAGCTCAGGGCAGGAGGAAGAAGGGACATTCAGGGTTCAGGTGTTTGCTTTCCATTAATGTGCTCTGAGTCTCTGCTTGCCTGGGAGGTGGTGAACATCTGCCTCCCAATGGGGAGCAGGGGATTTTGCTGTACTTGCACCCACAGCTTTTGCTTTTCCCTGTATTAACCTGCCATTGTCTCATTCCACGAGCCTTCTTGCCTTCCTTCTGTTTTCTCCCTACCCCAAAAAAGAGTGGAGTGAGCCAGAGGCAAGGGTGGCATTTGGCTGCTGGTCAGGGTCAGGATTCTGCATAAATGATGGAGGTGAAAGAAGTTCCTCTCCTTGGTTGGCTTAAAGGAGGTATCCACAGTCCTCAAGGGGAAATCCCTGAGAAGTTCCAGGTCCTTTCCTGAATATCCAACTTTTTTCGATTCTAGTGTGTTATCATTATGTATTTCACAGTGTAAACTTGAGTTCCCTGCTAGAAAATCAACCATAGTCAGCACCAGCTGTAGCTGCAGCCATGAAGTTGTACTGCAGAAAAGGTCTGATCTGTTCCTGCTGAACCTCAGGCAGCTACTGCTACAGCACTGCTGGGGCAATTCTCTGGTACCTTTTCCCTGGCTGTTCTGTGGTTCCAGTGGGAATGCTCTGTGAAATAAGATGACTCTTTGGTAAACAATCCAGGGTTAGGGAAACGCTGAACTCCCATTTATAAGTATTGGATTAAAAGACTAATTGTAACAGCATCCCAAATAGTCAATGTGAGCAGTAGCTGAGTAGGTAGATGAAAGTCTGAGCGGTTTTAACCTCACAAACTGTGTCTCAACAGATGTGATGCTGCTTCGTGTTGTGCGTTGCCGTAATTAAGAAGCATTCAGAGGCTGTTTCTCTTTCAGAGATTTCAGACATGTTCTTGTGATTCAAATTTTAGTGAAGATCATAACCTGTACTCCAATAGCACAATTAAGGTAATTGACAAAGGCAAAACTAGTTTGCAAAGTTAATTAGATTTTTCCATCTCCTCACTTTCAATTAAGCTTGTTGGTCTGATGCATTTCTTCTTGTTTAATTGCCATTTTTTTTACACAGTACACAGGTTGTAGTAGTCAGGTAAATAGTGGTTATCGAAATAATCATGAAGCTGAACTTTTTTTTTTCAAGTTGTGATTGTCCTCCTCTGTTTGAGGCAGCAGTTTCATAATTAATACTTACTTCATTTATGTAGCAATTTTGATTTATGCTTTGAAGTACATTAGGTTTTTTGTTGTGTGGGGATTTTGTTTTATTTTTTTCCAGATAGCAAGAACCCTACTGTATTGCAGAAACAGATATAGCACATTAAAACGACTATAATTACAGCAGATGAAATATTAAGAGACTACAAATCCTTTAAACTGTTCATAGATTAGGTTAGAAATTATAGCAGTGCTGAATGTTAAACCTGACAGTGTCAGAAAAATATTTATGGCTTGGGTAGCGCAGCAGTATTAAAAGTTGGATTGCTGCCCTGCAGATCATACAGTTCTGTCAAACACTTTTCATGGGCAACTGTGTTAGGATTCAGCTGAATAATTCACTCCTTTCAGAATATATAGTGGTTTGCAACACCATTGATAAATTTATTCCTTTGATTGTCATGTAGGTGAAAGGAGGACAAATACAGCTAAAGCAAGATTAGATGCTGATCATAGCTGGTGTTCATAAAGCGTGTATAAATACGTATTTTAAAACCCAAATGTTTGTTCAACGTGTGCATACAAGCATCTGTCCAGTCCCTGCAATCATGAGATACCAGAATCCCTTGGTTCAGTTAAGTACCTTGCAGAGAGCGAAAAGTAAAAATTCCTGGTTCTCTTGAATATGACGGCATTTGTGCATTTTAGTGAAAATCTGTGGTTTGACAAGTTTGAGAACAGAAGCAGCAACTCGTATGGCAATATTCTCCACTGTGCTCTTCCCTCCTGTACCTTACACCTCATGAGCCTGGACTGAGCTTCCCTACATGCTGTCTTCCCTTTATTTTTTTGCTCCAGTTGGAAGGGATATTTACCCTCCCACAGCTGACCTGCACACAGACATCTCCATCCAAGGGGTCACTCAGCAGTAGCGCTGTGGCTGTGCCACAGGCCAAGTGAACAGAGTCCGAGGCTTGCTGCAAGATGCAGTCCTGTCATGTCAGCTGTATTCCACAAGAGTCTGTGAGCTGTGATCCTTGTCATCCCACGGGATATGAGGTGACTCTCTGCTGACAGTCTGGAGTTCTCACAAGGGGTGTGAACTGCACCTGGGCAAATTAGTTCTTGTCATACCGTTGTGTGGCATAAGATCCTAATGGAAAGCACAGCTGTGTGTTCATGGTTTATCACTATTTCATTTTATTTTATTTAAATGAACCTGGCTTTCTGTTGTTTCATTTGTAAACCCTCCCAGTCCAGCTCCCTAAAAACTTACGTATTGCTATTGTGCACGTTAGTCCAGGAGTCAAGACCTGTGGAATTTCATAGCCTTGTGAGTGAAAGTCCCTTTTTTTTGAGGGATTTTTGAGAAATATGCCCATTCCATTCTCTGAATCTGAATAGTTTCTGAGTCTAATCTTAGCTAATAGAACATTATTTGCTTCTTTGACACCAGTCCTCTACTCCAGGTGATATAAGAATATGTAAAGGCAGATGATTTTTCACTTTATAGGCATTTGCAGTGAAACATAGGTGTTTAAAATAATTGAGAGTTGGCTAGGTAGCTAGATTTGTATTTCAGCTATTGTTCAGTAAAATCTAAGGATCTGGATTGCTTCTTTATTCAGTAGAGAACTCAAGGGACTGCGTAAGACCATAGGAAGGCTGATGGGTTTTATATCTGTGTTTCCCTAGATAAGATGGATGAAAATAAAGCTTGATATTTTCCGTAGTGATGTATGCAGAGATTTTTCTCAGTGACAATGGTGATCCATTAGGCAATTGTCTTGTCTAATTATATGTTTCAAATATGTCTTGACATGTCAAAAATATTTAACTTTCATCTTATATTTATTCAGCTTTCCAAAGGACTGTGATCTTCTGTCTTGGTTTGGAAAGACAGGTGTCTGCCTGGGAAAGCTGGAGCTCCCTTTGGAATGGAGAATGTAAACCCTCTCTCTCCAAATTATTATAATTTTACACTTAGTGGCTTTCAGGCAAAGATATGGGAATAAGAATAACAGTTCTTAAAAAGTACAAATGTAGTAGTACAAAACAAACAAACAAACAAACAAAAATCCTAGAAGCCCTGACAGAGTCAGAACACGACCTGACACATTGTTGATCAGGGTGTTGGAAGCAGTTCAAATAAATCTTCCTTGAGTGACAGATGTGGTTCTGTTGGAGCAGAGATGATCCTATAGGAGGGTGAGTTTCCTTCTGAAGGTCCAGTGGTGGTGAGATGGGTCCGGCCTTCCTCTGGGAATCCAGTGAGACCAGGCTGTCCTGGTGTTCTGAATCTCAGGTTTTATCCAGGTAGGAATGCTGGGCTCCTTCTGCTGGGTGGAGCATCTCACAATGGGATGATGTAATGTTTTCAGTCATTGGTGAGCCTTACTGGCCTATGAACAGAAGATATTCCCCTGGAGGGAGGATGGGCCATGGAAGAGAGAAAGAAACACTTCCCCACCTGGTTTTAACAGCTGGCCCATTAACAGAACACACCCACCCCCTCCTGCCCTGGAGTCACAAGGAGTGGGTCACAGAAGAGAAAAAACACTTCCCCAGCTGGTTTCAACAGATGGCAAACAGAATACAACTTTTGGTTACATATTTCAACCCAAGACATCTTCCCATCAGGGGGATGTGCTGGTCAAATTAAAAGGACCAAGGATGATGGTTTTGGAAATCAATTGGGAAGTGTACTGTCTGAAAGGCTTTTGGTTCATAGGGTTTTTGGTTTCTAACAAATATGTTTGGCTTTCCATGCCAGAAGGCTAATAGAGAGTCCTCAGAGAGTTAAATGTACAAATAAGAGGATCTGGGAAACCTTGGAAATGTTTTCAGGCTTTCTAACTCCTCTTGGGCAGTGATGATAGCTCAGAAGTGAGTTGATCTATGGCATGCAGGAGGGAATGTGTTTCTTAAAATGAACGTTTTGTGACGTGAGAACCTAATCTGTTTGATTTTGGGGTATGTGAAGGTGAGAGGGCACATCACCTGCCCATGACACAAGTCAGTGTGCATTCTTTTCTGCAAATGTTATCAGCTGTGTCTATTCCAGCTTTTTTTTTAAAGCTGAGTTAGTAATGCCACATATCTGTGCTGTTCAGATGGCTGCTTTTGCTTTCTTTTTAGCATTGATTAGGTGATAAGTTGAAACTCCTTAAAGACCAGCAAAATGAAAACCATTATTTCTCAAGCAATCCCTGTAAACGTGGAAATGCAGAGGTTCTGAATGCACAAGCTGCAATGCAGGTAATGCACTGGTAGAACAGACTCTTTCCTTTGAGGGCACAATAAATGGACTGTGCTTCTGGGTCCTGCAGAAGAGAACATCCAAAAGATTCCAAACAGAATACTTTCTTCCTGCTATCGAGATGTCAATCTGTTTACCTCACTTAAAAAGGCTTATCAGTGTGTGATCCATTGACTACTTTTCCTCAGAGTTTACCTGGCAGACGCTGCTGCTTTTTTATGGGTTGAGGGAAGGTACACCAGCTTCTACACATTCCTCTCTGGTGGTTTAGTTTATTAGGGAAATGATGCATTTAACACCCCTACGAACAAATCGGCTGTGTCATGGGATATTAACTTTCTCTTGCCTGAATTAATGAAATCTGTTTGAGGATATTTTTTTTTCTACCCAACCTCAAGTGCCTTAAATGGAAGGAAGGTTATTTTCTAGCAGAAGAACATGCAGTTCACAGATGCAATAAACTGCAAGGTCTACTGACTGAACCACAAAATATTAAAGTTAAAATGATGTTGAATTTTAATTCAGAATTCTCCTCTATGGAATAATTCCATGGCAATCAGGCAGCCATGTCAATATTTTGTTTCTTTGTGCAGCAGTTTTAGAAGAACCTAACTTCAAAAAAGGCGGCCTGAGGGAGGGGGAAATAAGGCAGAAGGGGATAAATCTGTCGAATTTTAGACAGAGAAATGCAAATATCCAGAAAACAAAGCATAAATTTTGGGTTTAACATTACCTTCTGCACCAGCCACTGCCCAGGGAACCAGTGTAGGAGAGAGTTGGCTTCTTGTACTTCTCATTGATATTCCTGAGTGATGCTCTTGCTTGTAGGTCAAGTAAAAGGTCACTCAGCCAAAGCAGAAGAGAAGATGCCTGCCAGCCTCAGGTTAGTACTGCCTCTGGAGGTTTATATGTCAGCCACTTGGATTTCACTGTATACCTTTATTAAATACTAGAGCTGCTATGTAGTCATTCAGGAATTAATGAAAACTGTGTAAACGCTTGTAAATACGCCAGGTATGTCATAGTTTTGATGTGTGGGACAGAGAAGGTGACTGATGTTTGAACTGTAGGAATTCTGTATATCTTTGTCTCTTTCTCAAGAGCTAAACCAGAGATACGTATTTACATATCAGTCTGAAACTTATTAACCAAATTTCTCTGGAAAACAAACAAACCAAACAAAAAACAAACAAACAAAACCCAGCTCCAAACTGAATATAAAGTATGAGATATCAGCAAAGCCACATCTTTTGACTTTTTGTTTTGTTGCTGCCATATTGTGCTCTTAACACTGCTGGGAAATAGATGGAGCAGTCAGCTGCCAGCAGAAATCTCCAAAGGATCACTTGTTTCCTTCCTCAGCTGCTGCCAGTGTAGTGCTTTCCAGTTTGCCTCTCTAGGAAAAGGTTCAGAAAGGGTGTGAGAAGAAAAGCTGGTGTTAACAATGTTAACCTGTTTGGGTTCTATTCTGTTGAAAATCAAGCCTCCATCTTTTATATTTAAAAGCTTCTGCATTAAAAACAGAGAAAACATACAAAAACATGGCAAAAAAGTGCCAGGCTTTTAATAAGCATTTGAGAGATTTAAGAATAGCTTCCACTATTGTAAAAATACAATGATTTTTTAACTAACCTTTTCGTGAGCGTCATTATTCATAAGTGCTTTTGACAAACTTGAAAATAAATTTAAAAATCTCTGTTAATGTTGTGTTTATGAGTAAAGTCAAACTGATTTTTCTTTTCTTTAGTAATGTTAGAGGCTCTAAGTACTGAGTGAATGGAGAAGAAAAAAGAAAAAAAAAAGGAAAAACAAAATAATGGAAATAGAGGAAAGCTAAAGGCTGTCTGTGTTCTAATGTAGCATTGCAAAGTTTAGGTTTTGGTGCTTCCACTACAGAATGAAAACATCAGTATCAGTGGAGAGATTTCCCTCAAGTATTCCTGTAATGATATTTGCTGTCCTTGGGACAGCAGACTTATATGGGAAATAGGAAAAAGAATTATAGTTGTTATGATAGAACTGCTTAAGGTGATGAGAAGGACTATCTTTGCCTTCGTTTCTTTTCTAGTGCTTTAAGTCCTTTATGGAATTTCTATCTCTATGTGAGCTTTGTGATCAGGATGTTTTCCCCCTCATTCTGGGTTCAACCCAGAAAGAAAAAAAAATAAAAAAGAAAATCCAGTTTATCTGACAATTATTGATACCATATTAAAAAGAGGAGGACGAAGCATAAAAAAATAGTACACAATTTTGGGTTGCCTACAGAAGCCTCACCCCACAGCTTTCAAAAATTCATTTCATTTGTGAAAGAAGGTTTTAAGTATCTGATTTTTCTGTTCTCTTGATTAAAAAATCTTTAAGCCTCCCTTTTCAGATATACGGAATTTGAGAATCAATTAGATTATTGTCCTCATTAATGAATAACACCATTTCAGTATAGGTGTGCATTATATGTTTTATAATGCACACCTATACTGAAATGGTGTTATTCATTAACATTGGTGTTATTCATGTTTTATAAACTTATTTCTTGTTGTATCAGCTCAGATTATACTAATTGCTGTAAAAAATAGGACACATTTATGGTTCAGTAAGAAAGAAAATATAGATTGTACACAAGATGGACTTCCTCAGTTTTTCAATTACTTGGATTCATTTCAGTTTTCTTTTATTCTTTTAATAGCAATGCTTGTATTATGCAGTTTAAGTTCAATCCTAGTTTTGCTGCCATATTTATTAAACAACGTTTATTTTGAATTTTTGTTCGTCAAGACACTTATCCCCATCAATACCAAGAGCCTAATATTATATTTTGACCTCTTATTAGTATTCTTACCATACTAAATAGAAGAGTATTTCCTCAATAATTGATAAGATAAAAAATGTAATGTTCTGCAGCTATCTCATTTTTCCTCATTTGGCTCCCTTATAAAGATGCTGTGCAGCCATCTTCCTAAGCAGAGAGCACATTCCTTGCCTAGGGCCAAAACAATTATCTGCCATCATAAAGAAGTTAAACCAGTGTGGACGAGGGGGAGAAAAGGCTTGAAGTGCTACTTATAAATTCTAGCAGCAAATCTGCAGGAAAGTGAAAAGAATCCATAAGGGTACCTCTTGAAAGCAAAGCCATGTCCCATTTGGCATAAAAAGCTCTGGGCTGCAGAGTTAGGACAAGCTGAAAGGGTAAGCGTGCTGCAAGGTCTTTGCATGTTTGCTGTTTTAAATGACTTGAGAAATAGTTTGGCTGAAGATAGATGTGGTTTTAGCTCTCTCTGTCTAGTTAGACATATAAAAGGGTAGCATTGCCAGTGAGAAACTGTGTCTTGATATATTATGAGCGAGTATTTTGGCTTATGAATCAATTTGTCCTTTACTGGTTTAAGTTGCTGCGTTATTTTTTGTCTCTTTTTTCAGTCACAGCATTTGAAATAATGCCTTTGTCACTGCTATTAGACATAGGCTTGTATCTTAATGAGCAGTACTTGGTGAAGCAGCAGAGTTACCAAAAATACAGTGTTGCTTTCATCCATGTGATTGCAGAAACTGAGGCCTTAAGAGACATTTGTGTTCTTGCACAATTTGTCTGTTTTCCTTTAAGCCATGTATAAGCATGCTAATCAACCTTTTTTTTTTTTTTTCCCTGTAAAGGATATTTCTCAGGAGTCCATTAATTTTGGTGTCACATAGCTGATCTCATGGATAAACTGCTTGTTTATGGATGCTGAATGTCTAAATAACCAAGAGACCAAAATATAAAATACAGAACAAAGAACTTTTTTTTTTCTTCTTCCTTGGGATAGAAAGTTCTCGTATGAGCATAAATATTAACTGTTGACTACACTGTCAGCTAGACATAGCTTTTAAGTGAAAATATTTAAGAATCATTATGCTACAGAAGAATGCTGATCCCCCTTCCTGCCCTCCCCTGCCTGTTTCTGATATAGATGTGCCTGATATTTTGATATAGCTTTTCTTTTAAAAAAGTGGTTGTAAAATATAAACCATGCTCTAGCTGTTTCTCAGGCTGGCTGTATCCTTACTGAGATTAAGAAAGGTGTTGTCACAGTCAGGTTTTTAGTTAATTTACATTAATATTTTCCATTCATTCCCTGTGTGAGTGACAAGACTGTGCTGTACTACTTGATCTCTAAGCACAAAAAGGTAATAGATGGTCTGTGTCTTGCAAGAATAGAAAAGCTAACTGTAAAGGGGGGAAAAAAGAAGATCAAACAGAGAAATAGACTTAGTAAGATGGTGTTACAGTCCTGTTTGGCTCAGTGGGCTGTAGGTTCAGTGTTATAAGAGCCTTTGTTGTGATCCTGGCAGCATGAGGAAGGTGGATTTGAGGGGCTGTTTCAAGAAGATCAGCACTTTAGGTGTGTAGAATTGCCCTTTCTATTAAAATGGGCTTTAGAGGCTTCCAGCTTCAGTTGAGAAGTAGAAATTGGTATCAATGTTGAGGTGGAGAAGGGGATAGGACATGAAGGCTGAGAAAATGAAGACAGCTTACATTTGTGCAATAACAAAAATTATGTAAATGCCTTTTAAAATGTGTTGATGCACAGGTGAGATTCCTTGGGGCTCTGCAGAGCTGTAGTGGGGTTTAGAATGCAAGAGTGTGCTGCTTCCCTGAGGTGATCCATAGGATTTACTCTGGAGCAGTCACTGCTAGTGGAATACAGCAGTATTTATCTGCACTGATAAATCTTTTCTTTGGTGGTAGCCACATCTGGAACAGGTTTGAACCAAGCAAAACTGCACTGGTTTAGGTCAAAACAAGGAATGCAGCCATGCAGAGGACAGAATGGTTCTTTTTTATTTTTTTTTTCTTTTTCTCTCTCTAAAAAAGACTAGAAGGGCTATATTTCAGAGATACTATGCAAGAAGCATCTGTGGACCAAAATGACAAAGGATTTATCAGAGGGTATAATAAGTATAGTGATTTAAGTTAAGTTTAGAAGGCTGAGATGCAGGTGGTTATTACTATAGAAAGTATTCATGAAAGAGATTTTAAAAGGGAGGGGTGGGGAGGAAGGGATGGTGCAGAATTAAAAGCTTCAGTTGATCTGTAATATATCTGAAATACTTGCTAGACATCCGTAACAAAAGGCCAGAGGAGGAGACTAATGAGATTTTAATTTGGACATGGTAGAACAGAAAGAGAATAAAGAGGTAGATTGGTGAGACAAGTATTTAAAGCTGTTACATTCACTCATGTTACAGGAGTTTTTGAGTGGGATTATGCACAGGAGGCCTCTGTTAAAGACAGTGGTCTTGGAGAATCTTGCAGAGAGCTGGGGGAAAATGAGGAGGCTCTGATGAAGGTCACTAAAAAAAAAATAGAACACAGAAAAAAAAGTGAAAAAATGATGGGTGTCAAAAGTTGGTGGGGTTTTTTTGAGGTTTTTTGGGGTTTTTTTATCCTGAAATTTACATTTAGACTTCAAAAACCTGAAGCAAAGTAGTGTAGCTGGAATTAAAATAAAATAGGAAGGGATAGTAGTTGATTAAGTCAGTCCAAATGTTTTGGATTTGTTCTTTAAAATTTTTGACAGGACAAAAGGGAAATTTGAAAGAAGAGAGAAATCGAGTAGTTACCTATTTTTTTATTATTTTTTATTTTTTGTGAAGACCACAGATAGAAAATAGCTTCTTTCAGAGGCAAGAATTGGAGCTCTTCAGTGGCCCTCTGAATTCAAGATAAATGTGTAAGGAATGAAGGCCCTGCCAAGGAAGTATTTTATGCAGGATTGGGAGTGAGTTTCATGTTTTTAAAGTAATAAATACTTGGGATTTGTTTGATTTAGGAAGCAAAAGGATTATTCTGAATTTAATATTTATATACCTGTAATAAATTTCCATAATTATTTTCATTAGCATCTTATTTTAAACATAGCCTCTTTAACGGCTGTAGAGAATCTTGCTTATATAATGAAAGGATTTCTCTGAGTAACTTGGCTATGACTAATAAGAAATTTGCTTGTTTTCCTGCTACACTCTTTTAAATAACCTCTTAAAATTCAGTTGCACAAGGCTTTGCCAATTTATTTGTAAACCCATATGATATCTAATAGGTTATAAATATAAAGCAAACATTTAAAAAGTTTTCTCTTGTTTTTTGGGGTTTTTTTATTCACTTTTTAATGGGCTTCATAAAACCCATCAATAATAATGAAGTCCAGAATTTGTTTTTCAAAGTATTTCTTAAGGTTCAGTTATGAATTCATTACTGAAAGCTCTTAAAATTTCATAACTGCAAGTCTTTACATTGGAGTATCACACATTTATGTATATACATATCTGTATATAAATATATGCAAATATGTAGCATTCTGAATGTATAAAGTCTGTCACATTCAAAAGACAAAGACTGCAAAGAAAAATATCAGATTTTCAGTCTAATACTTTCCTCCCAAATGTGAATGTTTCCATTGTCACCTGGAATACATGAGATATTAAAAAGTGAGAATTATAGAAGACAAAGATGAAATAGTGAATAAATGTAAGATGTCTGTTTTTCTCATCTGTCAGGAAAAAGTAATTTGAAGTATGACAGTGATTGAATTTTTAATATGCACTTAATTCAATAAATTGTGTTAATGTGTCCAAAATGCATGTCAGACAAGGCAACAAGCATGATTATATCAAATTTGGTTACAATAAACATTTCCCACCACCCTAATAAAACTGGCATTATGTAAGTCTGGTTCTTCTGAAACTCCTGCCTTTAGAACTGAAAATGTCTTTTCACATAAGATTGCTATATCTGGGGTCATTCACCTGAGATTTTGCCAGCAATTTTACATCAAAGTTTTTGGGGTAGATTTACTCTTTTTTAAGTAATTGTTTGGCTTTGTATGTTGATAGCAAATGTTTGTGAGTTTTACATTATTTCTGTAAAGTGGTCAAAACCTGTGTCTAAAGCATTATCCCTGCCTCTCCCTTTCTCAAAGCCAGTGTTTTGCTTTCCAGCTATTTCAGCAGTTTAGAGTCATCATTACCATATTATTAGGTCATCAAGATTTCTGGTGTTACAGTTGCTTTTTATTTTTTTTTCCCAATTTATTCTTCTGTTTGCAAATTAAATTTCATTTGTGGGCATGAAAATTACGACACCGCCTAATGCTGTCTTGAGGCAAGTCATCATTTGCTGATGATGTCCAGTTGCTCAGTGCTGGAGCTGGAAATGTCACTTTTTCCTTCCATCAGCACAAACCCTATTTCTTATTAATGAGCATGGTGTGATTAAGACACAACATTAATTTAAATGCCTTTTCCAGTTTTGTTGGTTTAACACAGGGAGAGCAATCCCGCATACGGAGCAGTGCTGAATGCCAGTGCTGTTCCTTTGGTAGGGAGTGGAGACCAGATTTTCTCTCTCACTGCACTTGTAGAGGGAGGCTGAGTGTTTGCCCAATTCCTTTTGCCCCTCGTTATGTTTTCCTCTGTCAGTGGAAGGAAATGGAGATGCTCCAAGAAAATTATTTTCCTCAACTTAGAGGAGGAAAACAAAGAGCTGTGATTCATTCCTCCAGGGGTTCGTTAAAATGCATTTTATATGGCTGTAGTGGTTAAATATTCCTGTTTCAGTAAGTGAAAGTTCATTCTGGCTTTGGAAACTTTCAGGTAATAAAAATCTCGACTCTGAAAAATCCTTCTTTAGTTCTGAGTATGAAGTTCAAAGTCTTTTATTACAAGCATAGTGCTCCTGAAGGGAATTTGTTAGAGCTCAGAACCAGGCTGCTGAAGAATGCACAATTCCTTTTGTTTGGTGGGCAATTAACAGGTGGGGATTGTGTGGGATCCCTCAGCCCAAGCCTGGCCAGGACCCCATATCCTGGCTGCCATAAAGCAAGCAGAAAAAAAAAAAAATCCTACTTGTTATTTTAAGCTTGCTCTGAGGAGTTTTTTTTGCAGGAGAAAACATAAAATTAATACCCAAACTAGGTTTTATAGCTTCCCTCTAGCTTCTGAAGTGTTTGCATGTAGATGAGAGTGGGATATACATTTTCAGCAGTCGGCTTCCTGTCACTCATAAATATTTTTTTTTTCCCCTCAGGATATCCTCAATCAGTGTATCTTTTTATTGAAAAGTTTGCTTTGGATGTCTGAGCAGGAATGTCAGGCTTAGTCAGAAAAGTCTGATGCCTGTTGATTTTGATGTCAGAAGGAAAAAGCAAAGTTATCTGTAGATGCTCTTACAAAGTCCATCAGATAGTTTTGGATTCAGAGTTCCTGAGCTGGATAGATTTTATTTCATGAAATATAATTGGGTTTCCTAGTGTCAGCCATAGATGATAGTGCCATTGCAAATTAGAGTTTCGATTTCCTTGACTAAGATTGTGAGAATATCAGAGATTAACTCTGTTTTGGTTTTTTTTCTCACATTTTTTTTAAGAGAAATATATTTTAAAAAAAATGTTAATTGCAAACTGATTTAGGTCATGATGGTAATAGTATTCTCAGGAATATCTTACACAATGAACTATCAAGTGACTAGAGCTCTTATGTCAGTAGTCAATTTACTGAGAAAAAAATCAGATAATTCACAGTATACCATAATATTGAAATCTTTGTTAAATCTATGCAAATAGTTATAAAATTCTGTGCCAATAGTTGTCAAAGTTTTTGTCTTATTAAAATCTGCTTTGAATCTAAGTGTCTTTCAGGGGGAAAAAAAAAAAGATCGGTTTTTTACACTATGTAAGAATCCCTTGCTAGAAGCAATTTAATATCACCTTTTGACTAACTCTGAGCTTTGTATGTATTTTATACTCAGTGAAATTCTGCTGGCTTGCTGCTGGTGATGTTCCAGAAGTACAAGTGGAGAAAAATCTCTCTTTGTTTCTGTCAGACCTGCAAGAACAAGAATCAGTAGCAACGAAAATCTTTGGTGACCAGGTGCTGGTTGCTGAAAAAGATATCATGTAGCTTATTTCTAGGTCTCACAAAGGTTTGGTTTGATGGAATAATTAAAGGTCTGTGTACAAGGTGGTGCCAAGGGGCAGGAGTACTGGTGTAGGCACAAATGGATAGCGCTGAAGAAAAGGCAGAAGACCGGAATCTCTTAGGCTGGAGATACTGGGGAGAGTTGAGTAAGGAGCTGAAATCAGAAGCATAATTCTGTGACATCTTGAATAACAAAATAGGCAGCCTAACTATGAGATTAAGATGAGAATTTATGATGATTAGAATTGATTTCATACACCTGGAAGGAGGCTTTGCCCTCAAGGGAGAGAGGTTTCTGTATTAAAACGTGGTGCAAGCAGAGTGTAGATATTGCCATTAGAATAAGGTCATTCTTTCTGGTTTCCTCATGTCAGTGAGAGGCAAAGCAAAGAGTAGAATTGATATTCTGAGCCCAACAGTCTTTATGGAGCAGATTGGTGTCACATCTCTTTCCACTGGTCAGATGGCTTCTCACTTTGCACAGGGTATCAGTGTTGAAGAATTAAACAGTGATTTTGGATTCTTTTGTTGTTGGTCTCTGGCTTCACATGAAACAGTCAGATTTTAAATGTGAAGAGAAGTATTAGACAATTATGGCATCACCATCTTGTATTACTTACTAGTATGGGATTTATACAATAGTGACTAACTTCTGAAGTGGTAAACTACTGCTACCTTATATTTCTATTGTATTCTCATCTTCCTCCTCTTTACATTGTATAAGTATGAGCAAAGCCAGTAAGTAATTTGATTTATTACCTTCAATTTGTACGTCAGCATCTTTTGCCTCATTTACTGTAATGAATATGTTTGGGTCTTGTCCTAATTTTACTGAACTAAACCAATACACACTGTGGCTTCCCCATTCAGAATTTTTGAGATGAAACTATGACAGATTACTTACTATTTGTTCTACAAAAGAGAAATCCTTCATAGCCTGTTCCTTTGGTAAATTTTACCCAATTAAATCTCTTTCCAAGCCATTAATTTGCTTGCTGTCCTTTTATTACTAGAGAAGTTTCACTGGGCCTAGCTGTTAAGGCTCTGATATTTTACCAGTTTTAGTAATTCTTAGTTCCATTTATCTTTTTTTCTTGACAAAAGATTTATAGTTTGGCTGTAGATAGACCCTTGCACTGGCTCTGCCTGGCGTGGAGTTAATTTTCTTCATAGCAGCCTGTGAAGGTTGCTGTGCCTTGGATTTGTGACTGAAACTGTTTGTTGGCTCCTACTGAGCAGTGCCTTGTCTGCAATTTTTCCACTTTTCTCCAATTCGTTTGGAGTTTGGTTCGTTCATTTGTTTTTCTTTCCTAAAATTGCTTTATCTTAACTCACTTTTTTTTTTTCCCCTTTTTTTTTTTCCTTTTTTTTTTTTTTCCCCTTTCTTTTGACCGTCCTTTTCTCTCCCCCATCCTGCTGAGGGAAGAGTGAGCTGGATGGAGGCTTAGGTGCTGTTTGGGGTCAACCCATCTCACCATTCTTCAGACATTAGGTATAAAAGATGATTATGGTGTCGGAATCTGGAAAATCCATCCATTTGTCTTCTCCTTGGAGAACAGTTTATCCTGCAATCATATTTAAGAACAAAGCGTATCTTTGGTTATTTGGTGGTGTCCTTCATCTTACTCATTAAGGTGGCTAATACATTTGCCTTGTATTGTGGTCATTTGTTTGAATAAATGTCATCATTATACTGATTAATGTCCTGCCTTTTATAAAACCCATAAAATTTCCTGTCTAAAATCTCAGTGTCCTGTCTTCAGTGGTGCAGAGCTGCTATTTTTCATGTTTAACACACCAAAAATCAGCTCGGGCAAAGGACTAAAGGAATGCAACAAACTTTTAAAAAAATTGTTTTATTCTTTCTCTGGGAGATATTAAAATAAGGCCAAAAGGTCGTGGAAGAATCTAGGCAGCTGCTTAAATCTGGGCAACAGAGGTTTTCGTGGTGGAATCATGAGGGAACATCCACCAACTCCCTGGAGGTGGAAGTGCCTGGTGTAGCTGAGCAGGGATTTCAGCAGACCTGAGCTAAGCTGCAGATTTGGGCACAGAGTGATTGATGTCAAATTGGCATGTAGTTGTTCATGCTCCTTTTTGCTGTCTGTGATATTATTTCCACAGAGCATATCTGACAAGAGACATAAAGTCTAATGTGTTATTTCAATCCAGCTCTCCAGCCCTTCTGCATTCTGGAGTTTTGTGTCAGTAGGACCAAGAGTACCATATCAAGCAAGAGAGGAGTGTAAAACAACTCCAGACCTGTCTTTGAAATGCTTGTAACAAAGGGGCTGAACTGTTTATGTCCCTTGATACAACCATGTATTGTCAGATCATCTGGATGACATGATAGGTTATGACAGTTTCAGCAAACAAATTTTTCCTTGATCAATTTGTTGTTTTCTGCAGAGGATAAGATTTTAATGTTTTCTGTCTCTTCTCAAGGACTTCTGCTAAGGACTGAGCCCTGAGTCCTTTGTATCTCATGCCCTACTTTCTAGTGTCCAAATATATAAATGAAGAGAAAGTTTTAGATGACATCTGAACTGTTTCAACTTCGGCAGATCCTCACTGGTCTAAAATTCTCTGTGATTTTTTGTTCTTAAGCAGTCCTTTGAGCTTTTGTTTGCTTTTGTAGCACAGTGGGACAACTGGATCTCAGGACTTACAGATGGCAGCAGCAAATGGTTTTCCTGCTTCAGGGAATGGCTGCTGACCATTTCTCCTGGGTCAGCTGCTAAGTCCAATAGTTCAGACACAGGCTTCTCTCAACAGCTTCTCCTCTTTGGGCTGAGCTCCAGTGGTGCTGAACTCCTCCTGCCAGTGCTTTGTCAGCACAGGCTAGAAATTGCTCTGCAGAGGTGTCAGTCAGATTTTGTGTGGCAGCTCTTGCTGCTCTTCACTCCTGGCTCAGTGCATGGGCCTGGGGGCTGTCAGCACTGTCCAAAGCACTGCTGGTTGAGCTCCTGCTTAAAGCTCTGTCTGTCAGAAGGGCAGGGACACCCATTCACACCCCTCTGGAGCATTTCCATGCTGTTACCTTTGAAAGCTGCTCCTCAGCCTCCACCTGGCTGTGGGCTTCCACCTCCAACACTAATTAACCCTTTCTCTCTGCTTGGCTCATGTTCCCACTACTGTTTTAAGGCTGATGGTTCTTGCACTATTTCTTTACTAGTGTTGGGGTTTTTTGTTGTTTTTTCTTCCTCATTGCTTCTTCTCTCTTATAACATGTGCCTATGTTTTTCTGATGAAATTGGAGCTCTGCTCTTTCAGACGGGGATATATAACAAAATGATGGAATTGGGTACTTTATTGTGATTATAGCTACTAAATTAATTATTTTCCTTTTTTCTTTCATGAAAAGCCCTCCAGTCTGGAATATGGTTTCATAAATATTGCTGACTGTAGCTGTTCTGAGGATAATAAATTTTCCACCTATTTATTGAAACAGGAAGATATCCTTGGTTGCTCCCTTAAGAATGCTGAAGATGTATTCTAGATCATATGGTTTTAAGGAAGTAAGAATAACTTGAAATTTCAGAACTTTAGAGTCTGAAAATTAATAGCCCTGTGATGGATTTCTTTTCCTGAGTAGATAACCTGTTAGTGTATTTGCTAGTGGTCCTTAATTTGTGCCACTTACTTATACCTGTTAATTGCTTTGTGAATGTCTGTGTTTTGTAAATGAATATGCACTATCTTCTTCAGATTCAACAGCTTTGAATATTCTGGTTTTGTTAGCTAATATCTCTCTTATTGTAGTTTGCAATCAGTTAAGTGTACTTGACAAATTCAGGACGCCATTCCTGGCATCTTGCATTGAGTTTTGTCTCATGAAAATTAGTTGGCTGAGTGCAGATATTAAATAATTCCTCAAAATATCATAAATAATTACTGCTGCGTATGGGGATCATTTAGGGACGTTCGTACATGAAATAGTGATTTTCATAAAAGTATATCATGAATAAATAATTGCACTAATAGCAAGTCCATATGAAGAAATATCAATCACAGCCAGAGTTATTACAGTGTGTTGTGTTCGTGCAAGTGGCAGAAGTGCATTACAAATGCTGATTAAGCTGGGAAATAAACTAATAGGAAAGCACAAAGCTGAATGTCACTGCAAGCATATTTATGTGAGCTTTTGATTGAATCTTACCCACTAAGTGCTGCAGGTGAAGTGAGAGGAGCTTCCACCTGTAAAGCTGTAGGGATACTTAATGAATACATTGGTGTTTTAGTCACTGGAAGTCCAATGAGTTTCAGTGTGTTAATCTTTATAAAGCAAAGCTTCCAGGTGTCTCCATGTTGTAGGCCTTGCAAAGCAGTCATTGAAAGGCTCTTTAAAGAAATGCAAAATATTCAAGGGTGGTTTTAAAAACATTTTTAGTTTCATAGACTTTTTTTCTATACATTAATTTTATTTTCCTTCTTGTGGATAGTTAACATTTCAGATTTGGCAAATTATGTTTTTCTAAGTGCAACAGCTTATTTTAGCCACTTTAGAGTTAGAGAGATCCATCTTACAACACATGTTCCACTATGCTACAAATAATATTTGTAAATAAAAAGCATTCTTCAGCCTGCTACCACTGTAAGTGGTATAGCTAGCTTCAGCTTCCAGAGAATCTGATTTTTGTCAGGCAGGAGTAGAGGAATAACCCTTTGTCTCCTGTTCTAACCACTTGTTCCCTGTGCATATCTGATGGACATATGCAGACAGGCTGACAACGGATTTGTTGTCTACAGGCCAGCAGAAAAATTAAATAATATGAGTAGGAGTCTAAAGAGAGTGTACAATAAAAAACTGACAAGCCCTTAAAAAAGAGCTGAAGGAAGAGGGGAGCTCTTTAATAATCCTGGCCTTTGTTGGCCTATGTTTTCTTTTTATGATAGAACAAATATTTAAATTAAAAATCCACATAAAATGTTTTATATTTCTAGAACAAGTATACTTTTTTTTCTTTTCTCCCTCTTTTGTGCTATTTGGAAAAATCTTAAGTTTTATTAATGCATTTATGTATTTTTAACCACTGGGTTTGCTGTGCAGTAAAGGAAGTATGTATGGCCAACAAAATGGGGATGTACTTATATTCAGTTGTTGTTTATCTTGGGACTAGTGACCTTTATGTGGTCTAAGGGTCCATCTGTGTAGATCTTTGCAAGGAGGTGCTTCCTCTGCATCCTAATTTGACAGGAGTCTAATCTGTCGTAACCACCATCACTTACACTTGCATTTATTATTTTTGCACAATTTCTCGGAAGTTTCAAGAATGTCATGACCCCTTTTCAGTAAGTTAATTTGTACAATGTGTCCAAATCACTGCAATAACACACAGAAAAAGTCATATTTTTGAACATATAATCGGTGTTTTCATGCATTGATAGTGCCTAGCTTCCTCTGATAAAAGTTGAAGACATTGTCAGGAAGCTAAGAAAAAAGTAGAAGCTGTGTGGAAAATTGTTTCATGTTGTTCAGACCTCTGTTTTCTACCTTGCTCCCCCTTGTTCCTCCCAAGAAGAATAAAGAGAAAACATTGAGAGTGACTCAGGAGAGGCTTAGACTTCTCAGAAACATGGTTAGGGGGTGAGCTTCCAGAGCCTGAAGGGATCTTCCAGACATTGTTCAATCCAACCCAAGTCCAGGATTTCATTATGGGTTTTTATTAAGTCTCATTTGTTTGGTCACTATTGACTCTGAATGCTATTGACTCTGTCTTTTTTTTTTTTTTTTTTCCTAGTCCATTTACCAGAATATCTTCAGCCATATTTTTCCTTTTTATCCTGCTTATTTTCTCTCTTGTCTTGTGTTCTTCTCTGCTTTGCTTTATAGCAATCCTCTGCTGTTTTCCACGCCTCTTTTTCTCAGGAACACCCTTCTCACTGCCCCAGTCATACATTCTGCTCCTTTCTTGTAAAGAAACACGTGCTAAGGGCCTACAGAACTTTCTTGATGACTTGGCTCTCTTTGTGCAGTGCTAACAATTCTTAACAGGGATTAACAGTTCTATGGACAGGGATTTTATGCCCTGATGTTTATATAGTGCTCAGTGTAGTAAGATTTGTAACCATAGTGAGATTCTTACCCTCTGCTGTTTTGCGCTCTGTGAGCATCCAAATTCCAGTTTACAGTCCAGCTATTTGCTGCTGTTTTAAAGACAATTAAGAAGCTGCAGCTTCTTTTAACCAACCACTTCATCTGTCTGCATGCATTTCTTGCAGTTTGATGGGGAGACCATGTGACAGGCTTTTTTGCAAGTTCTTTCTGTTTTCCTGTAAGTTGGTATTTAATGGCGGAGTCCTCAGAGTCTTAAAAAAAAAGAAAAAAATTAATGCCATAAGCACATTTGAGGAAATATCCATGTCACTTCCCAATAAGCATGAGTTTTAAGAGATCCTTTAATAGACTGAGAGACAGAATTTTCTAAAGGGCAAGTTGGAGAGGGAGCCTAAACTTAAGACCCTGTTTTTCCACTAATTAAAACAACTTTGATTTTGTTTGGGGGGGGGGTTGTTTGTTTGTTTTGTTTTGTGTTCTCAAAGTCAGGTATCTCACTGAGGTGACTGACTTTGAGTGGCACAAATGCACAACGCTCCCCTTTCCACATCTTCCCATCCTGCTCACCCAAAGGGTTCCAAGCCTGGCCCCTCATTCCAGAGCAGCCAGATTTACATTGGAGGAGGATGAGTGAGAAGCAGGACAAGGGTGAAGCACGACCATAAAGACACACGGATTGTGCTCAGTGCTGGAAACTTGTCTTCACACCCAACAGTGCAATTCCCCAATCTGCAAAGAAAATGAGCAGATTCATCTCATCTTGCATCGATTTCTACAGTCAGGAGACTCTTCTGTCAGGTTCCAGCATATTTCTGGTGCTTAATCAATATCAGTGTTAAACTGCCACCCATAACCATTTCCAGGGGTGTTTTTCTTTGCTTTTCTGACTTACTCACATAATGCCATATGTGTCTTTAGTGGATTAAAAATTGGAAGAATAAATGTGTAGATGTTTTTGATGAATAGGATATTTAATAGAAATTTAATAACCTCAAACATAAAATATTGATCTTGTTCTTGCTCTTATAAATTCCTCCAAAACTAAGTTTTTTGGTGGTTTTTGTGTGTGTGTGTATTTGTTATTTGGGGTTTTTTTTAGTTGCAATTACATAGGAAGACAAATGCAGTCTTGCTACCTGTAATCTAACATGTGTCTTGATGCAATACACATTTTGCAGCCCTGAAGGTCAGGAACTTGAATGTTATTTATTAGGGAGAGAGAACGTGTCAGGAGGGTGTATTTTTAGAGAGAAATGGAATAACAGGGAGAGAATTCATGACACTTTCAATACCATAGAACTTGTTAAGTGGCTATGGAAATTAAGTACATTGGTGAATTTTAGCAAAAGCATTGACAGAAACATTAGGAAATACTTGAGTAGTCTGCCTCACACGTACTATGGAGACATTTGATGATGAGCTGTCCTAGGGTGGCTTTATGATGTTTGTATTCCCAATCGTCTGTTCTGTATGTGCTGTACATTAAGTTCTGTACCTTTAAAATGGTTCTGGGAGCCAAGGGGGAGAAAGAAGCAGCGCAGTTTGTTTTGAGAAAACTGCCTGACTCCCACACGGCCTGGCTGCAGCGTTCGTCTGAGGCACGGACAGCGCTGGGACAGGGATCTCCTGTGCTTTTAGTTAGTTTTAGCTAGCTAGGGCAGAGAAGTTCCCTGGAATGTTTTTTTTTCCTTTTTCTTGGGACTGTTTAAATCTGCTGTGGACTGACAAACCCAGAGGAGCAGCGAGGGCTGGCACCTGCGGAGGGAGTGGGGCTGGTGAGAGACTGAGTGAGCTGAGCTACACCCACGGCAAAAACAGTCTCAGTTTGCCATCTCTCTTCAGAGCGGGCAGAGGTTTTATTGTTTCATATTATTCATTTTTTTTGTTCTTGTGGGCATCTTGTTTGTTAAATAAATAATTTTTTCCACTTTTCTCTGAGGAAGTTCTTTTCCCGGACCAGTTTAGGGGAGGGGCCGTTTGGGTTCCAGAGGAACCCCTTCGGAGGTTTCCTCCCACATTTGCCCTAAACCAGGACATGAGCACAACCTATAAAATTGGTAATAAAAGGCACTGTTAAGCAATGCTGTGTTCTGGGCTGCTGCTGGTCCTGATGTGGCATGAGAAGGGTCTCTGGGTGTATCTGAGGTGGTCTGGCTGGATCAAGTCAGCCTTTGGAACAGTCGAGAGCACATTCTGTCGTGACAGTATAACAGAGTTTTTGCCATTAGAGCAGGGGGAATAGGCAAACTTTGCTGGAGTTTGCTCTGTTTGTTTTTTGCTGTGCTGTGGAATGCAACTGTTTCAGGCCTCTGTAGCTGTAGAGCTTTCCTGCTTTCCTGGACAAGTCTTACCATCTTTCTAGCAGAATTCTCCATTACCAGTGCCCAAAATGTCTTGTTAGCACCCTTTTATACTTGGCTACTCAGAGGAGCTGCTTGATGGTAAAGGCACTGCAAGGCTGTTCAGTTTTTTGGGTCTTCAGATTGCCAAACTCTTGGGTTTGAGATGCCTCAGTGTTTGCTTAGAACCGTAAATCACCTTTAACATAAACTAGTTCGCAGTTTTGTGTACAATGAATAAGCGATTTAAAAGTTCTCACCATGGAGAACATAGTTACAATTTAACAGAGCAAATACTGTTCTTTTCTCTTTCTAATCTACTGAAACTGTGTATCAGCTCTCTAATAACCTGTTTGCAATTCAAGAGAAAAGGCTGCTTATAGAAATTCTTACTTTGCCACCAGAGGGGGAAAAATTCCTTTTATAAGCAACCCCACTTGAGGTTCTGTGCCTATTCAAATCTTCATTCCATCAGGAATAATATCTCTAAATCCTAATATAATTCAGGAATGGCTTTATTTTTTTTTCTCCTCTAAGTGTTCACAAATCATGACAATTAGTAAATATTAGAAGAACTGTAATTGTATAGGGAGATAAAAAATTCTTTTTCTACTGTGATCAAAGGTCCTATTAGTGTTTCGATGTACCCAATATGTGATTTATTAATAAAATACCCAAGGGGAAGTTGAGAAGTGGAGAGTTGAAGATGAGTTCATTGCATGTAAAATGGAGTGTCTCCAAGAAACTGAGATTCTTGAGTTCCTCTTGCACCCTGTCCCAGTGTTCAACTGCCCTCATGAAGAAAGTTTCCCATCTGCTGCAAGAGCAGCCCATAACAATGACATTTTCTGAGGTGAGGATTGCCTGGAGTACCCAGCTCCTCTGTCACCCAAGGATTCCATGATAGCACACATATAAAATTTATTGAATAAAAACAGCCAGCAGTGATGGTTCCAATGCTCTCAGCCAGGGAGCAGCTTCCCTGCCCTGGGTGTTACTGTGCCAGGCTTGAAGCTGGCACATCTGCACTCACACTTAGTGCAAGAGAGAAATAAATGCTTAGATTTTAAAAGGGTTCTAAAACCCGGGTGAAGATTAATGGATGGCAGTGTTTTCTGATGAGCCACTACCACACTCTGCTGACTGCACACTGATTATTTTTTTACAGCCCTCCCAGCCTTAGGAACAGCAAGAGTGAAAATTCTGAGCTAGCTCCACTTTACTGATCCACTTTTATTTCCTGGTCCTTTTTTTTTTTTTTTCTATTGATGGTAAATTCGTGTTACTTCTTTCCATGTCTACAAACTGATTTAATAAAAGATTTTTTTCTCTACCTACAAATTAGAGGAAGTTTCTCTTGTATTGTAGCAGGAATTTCATCAGAGTCACAGAATAATTTAAGCTGGGATAGACCTTGGGAGTCATTTGGTCTAATTCCTGGTCAAAACATTTTCAGTTATGTAGCTGTTGTCAGAGATACATGAAATTAAACACTAAAAATAAATGTATGTACGTTTTTCTTCTACATTTGACATAAAATTAATTTATAATCCTAGAATAAAATGAAATAATCAGTTGCTATAACAGAAGATGTTTTGACCAAGCTCCTGAATTTCAGTCTGGTGAATGGAGTGAACAAAGCTCTGAATCTGGGTACATGCTGAAAACCTTTATATAGATCTGTTAATAATTCTGAAGGTCACTCTTAAGCCCAAATAGATAGGAGAACTATTAATCTGTTAGAACTAAACCTATCATTATTGCTTTCAGCAATAAGAGGGAGGTGGAATTTTAGATTTTTTTTGTTTTATTGTAGATAAATGCTTTTCATTCTCGAGTAAAAAAAAAAATAGAAGGAACTGTTTCAGAAAAGCTCTTGATTTAGTTTTCTAAGTTTATCACGTTTCTGTAGTTGAGTTGAAAATTCCTCAGGAAGAAGGTGAGTTCCTATGGCTTTCTTTTGTTTTGGTTTTGTTTGGTGGGGTTTGTTTGTTTGTTTGTTGTTTTTTATTATATGAACTCTGAATGGTATAACTGATAGAGAACAGAAACTGCAGACAGAGTAACTCAGGCACGTTGTGCTGATGTGGCTGCAGACAACAACTTCTGAAAGCCTTGGGGACATGGGAGAATATTGAATCTAACTTGAAATGCATTTACTCAGGCCCTTGTTACAGGGGTTTTGCAAACTGTTTGTAGTCGGTGGTGCTGCTGTCACTTGTCTGTGAGAGCAGGCAGTGCCAGAGGTTGAGGAAGCACATGGCCTTGCTCTCAGAGGGAGCAGCTCTCTCCTGGCTGCTCTGTGCAGTAATTGGGAAGAAAGCAGCCATGTGCCCGTTCTGAGCAGCCTCACTGACACAGTGCAGTGGCACCTCAGGAGTCAGGGATGTTCAGCTTTGACTCCTCAGTGATGAATGTCTTACCAGTGGCGATGAGGGGAGAATCGATAACGCAGCCACCTGGATTTCAGGAGTGGGTCAGCTGCCAGTGGGTTGCAGTTCTTTGCAGGCTGTCCTTGGAATAATTGCATTGCAAAGTAAAAAAAAAAAATCTCATCATGAAGTATGGCATGGACTTCACCTGCTTTATTGGCTTCGTGCTGTTTCACTCACCATTTCCTTTAGGAGTGGTGTTTGCCATTTTTGGGAATATGTAAAGGTAGGGCTTAGTGGTTTCAAGCAATATTGTTAAACTGCTTTTCCTATTAGTTTTAGTGTGCATATCCATGAAAATAGGTGCTTAAAGTGATCAGGATTTGACTTTTTTTTTTTTTTATGAAACTCCAGAAAAAAAAAAAACAACTTTTTTTTTAAGTTCTCCACTTGTTTATAACTAAGTACAAGATGCTAATAACTTTGTGGATTTCTCTTGTCTTTGTAAGAGACTTGCTGTGAAGTTTTATGAGATGTTTTGTCTGGGCTCCTTGTTATTTCTGCTAAATATGTGGACAATGAAAAGACAGTCAAATATTGTACAATTTTATGACTTCATACATATGTGTCCTTCCTTCTTTCCTTCCACTTTACCTTCTTTTTATTGTTTTTTTTTCTGGATAAATGGCTCTTATTCACATTTTCTAAAGTTTTACTTTATTTAAGCGTTTTAGCTGTAGAGAAAGATGTAGAAATATTACAGCAGGAAATAATATGTATATGTTACACTGTGCCCAAATATATTTTAAAAAATGGAAACACAGCCATTTCCATACTGAGCTAACCCATGGATTTCTCTTGGCAGTGGCTAACAGGTTAAAAGGTGTCCAAATAACACAGCTGACCTAAGAGTTTACATTTATGGGTTGAAGAAAATGCTATTAATAATAGTTCATGCTGGACTTGAGGCAAAGGGATTCTATTTCGTACCCTGAAGCATGAGATTTAATTACTCTTGCAATCATTGTCTTTGCTTAAAAAGCTGCCACTGTTGTTTATCATCAGAAAATTATCCAACCCTTTTAAAAAACAGCTTTAGTATTTGTCTCAATGAACTTTCACAGCAGTAACTCCGTAAATTAATTAAACACTGCCTTGGAAATTGGCTCCTTTTTGCAGTTGAAAGTTTAGCATGGTTTCATAGAAGCAGATTTTTCACACTCAGGGTATAAAATTCTAAAGAAATTGGATAGTTTAACTGTGCCCTTCATTATTTTATTACACTTTTTTCACAGTTGATAAATTAATCGACCAATTACATGCATTAAGTGGGCTTCGTCCTCCCAGCCCCTCACCTTCTTTTTGGTCCAGTTCAGTCCAAATATGCAAAAAGTCTATAAATTATAGTAATCTTCTGGTCTGTCTTAAGTTGCTGTATTACTGATACCATATTTATGTATTTCTGATGCCATATCATCCTTATCATCTGTCAGAAGTATGTTGTTCTAAAGCTAAAACCTGAAAGTTAACCTCCAATCAAATTCAGAAAATTCAGTGAGTTAATTAACATCATCTTAAACATCTCCTGTTTGTGGATGCTGAAAGTTTCAAGTTGTGTGCTATTTTCGTTTGTTTTTCTCATGTTAGTGTCAATTTCTATTTATGAGGCAAGGCATAGATTATTTCTGAGAGCTATTTAGTGGTTCTGATACTAACTGTAACACGTTTTATAAAATATTTTCAAAAATGTGGGGAGAGGTTAGTATGTGCTTTTGTTAGAGTGAATTACATCACAGTTAGAGTTAAGCAGAATGAAGGAATTTAGGTGCTGATTAAATTCAAAAAGAGAACTGAAGCCACAACAGAAATGCAAAGAAATGGGTTTCAGCTACGTTAGTTCCTTCATTAAATTCCCCACGTAGTTTGAAATGTACTGGCCTAAAAGGGGAGGGGGAGTCACAAGTGCTTGGAGGTTGGACAGAGGAAAGGAGCATTTACCCAGATTTATTGTCACTTAATTCAAAATGGTCCCAGTGTAAAAAGGCTTAATGTTAAAAAAAATGTGTGATGTCAAGATGATTATCTTCTGGTATTTAATGCTCCTTATTACTGTTATACTTTTATGCCTTTAATGTCTTCTCCAGTGCTTTGAGTTTCATGTATTTAAATTACCTGGGATTATTGTTAATATAGACTTCCATGGAATTTTGATGACTGTGCACTCAGCGTGGCACTAAGCTTGAAGAGGACCTTCATCTGTCTTTCTTATATATAATTAAATATGTATAAAAGACCCTGTGTTCCTCTAAAGCAGCTGCTTTAACCCTTCCCAAAATCTAGCAATAACAAGAAGTTTTCTGCGCTTGAATGAACTGCACAGCTATTAAAAACTTAATTCCCTGATAAAACTGCATGCCACTTCTCAACAAATGCCTTCCTGGGTTTTAGGGTGGAAGTATGAAATGGCATGTGGAATCATGGCACTGACAGCCAGTGACCACCTTCCTGGAGGTTCCCCCTTAGCTGAACTGGTTTCTAGCATGACTGCTGTGAGCAGCAGCTCAACCACCTGTGATACCTGCCAGGAGACAGACAATCTCATGGCTGCCTGCTCTGTTTCTCAGAGATTCCATTCAATTATGGTTTTTTTCTTCTATCAGCTTTGTGAGGTGGCTGTTTGCTGTGACAGTGTTGGTTGTCTGTTGATTCCCAGATCTTATTGTGAGTCACCACTTTGTCTGGGTAGCAAGTCTTTGAAGAAATTGGGTTTATTTGTCGTGAATATTCTCTCTGATAACATTTCTCGGTTAATTTATTTTATCAGTAGTCTATAATGTGCAGTAATCATCCATCTTGGCCGCTAAGTATATAATAATATGTGCATGTGACTACTGATAATTGCAGCATTACAGGATGCTGAAAAATGCAATTTCACCTAGCCAAGGTTGATATCAGATTATATGGGTTATTCTAGGGCTATTTCCTTTTTTCCATTTATTTTTCCTAAATCACTGTTATTTTTCTTGCAGTAATCTAATGGTATAATTATTGCTTGATTCACAGCTTACTAAAGTCAATAGAAATATCCCTGTCATATTCAGTGGGTATTAGACTTTTTTAGCCCGAATTTGCTTCTTACATGCATACTTTTTGTTAAAATACTTTTTCATTTGTTCATGCTGCACAGGTCATGTTTTTTTTTTTTTCCTTCTTACCCTTTCTCTTTGAATGGCAGATTACAATTCTGAATGAAGACCATATAAAATAAGTTGAAAGACTGGTTGTTTTCTTTTGCTTAGAAGACAAAACAAAAAGTAATAGTAAACTTACATCATTAAAGGAAACAAAATGCTAGAATCGTAGAAGGAAAACACATGTTGGCTAAAATCATTAGTTTTCAGCAAGTAAATGTATATAAATGTACATATTAATATATTCGTTGTAGGGGGATTTGTTCATTGCCTCCAACAAATTTTCTAGTCAACTGTCACTGAGATGTACTTTATCCGTATGTTACATATTTCAGCTTAGGTAGAGGAGTACTTACAGTGAAAATATGTCTGGAATTGTTTGCCATATGATGAAATGTGGAAGGTCATGCAATGTTGCCTCTGTGCAAATGATATTTCTGTTCCTAGTTACAGTGTTAGAAATGCAGAATTTAAAAAACAAAACAAAGACAAAACTGAGTCTGATATGGATTTAGCACTTGTATGTTTGCCATAAGTTGTTTTAGAGCCCAAATATTTATACTTGAGTTACTTTCTGGTTGACAGCTTCTCACAGAACTGATACTAGTATTTTACCTTGAGTGACACCTTTTTGTCAGCATTATCTTTTGTTTCTTTGAAGGGAATCTAATTTGAAATTGCAGTTTTAAACAATATTCAGCTTAGGGTACTTGGTTCTCAGTGTTGCTTGGTAGACAATATGCTGACTATAGGAGCTGTTTTGTTTTTCTTCTTGAAAGTATTGTTGTGAACTGAAACTTGTCAAAATAATGGTTAAGCAAAGAAAATACTGTGGCAATCTCTCTTTTTTGTATGTGTACTTCAGTTGTGGGTTAAAGCAGAGAAGGAAGATGGAATAAAATAGTCTTCAGCTAATGTTTGTGCAGGTTTCAGAAATTGTACTTTGAAGCATCATCTTTTCCATGTTATTCTTTTTATTCTAGAGCTACTTTTTTTCCTTACTGGGAATCAGTACTAAAATACATGAGAATACATTTTACTATTAATGTGCCATCTTGTGGGGAGACAAAAGAAGATGCTGCTGAAGGCAGTCTTGCCCTTGATATGTTGCAGCTGTGTTAATTAACCAAGAGTGGGAACAGCCTTGCCCTCACAGCCATGGCTGTGATAAAGACTGAGTTAGCTGGTAAGGAGTCAGTTGGAGTCTGCTGGCCATGCTGAGAAGAGCTAGGTCGTGCAAGGGCCAGAAAAGGTAAAATGCTGCATGTAGGACAGACAGGGTTAGGTGGCTGTGATAGGGACAGGAAGGAGCGAGCCAGAAGTGGAGAAGAAAGAAAGAACCAGAGCTCTGTGGAGCTGCCTGTAGGGAGTACAGAGAAAAGGTATGGGAGACTCTTGAATAACAAGGTGCTGATGCTTGGAGCCTTCTGGTGGTTTTCAATGAAGCACCTTGAGTGCAGTGTCCGTGTCGACTGCCACGTATCAAAAACAGCACCATCTGACAGTTTAACCAAGTATTTATGTGGTCTTCATAAGTGATATGAGGGGAGAAATTAGAAATATTTATCTTTCATGTGTTTACAGGCAAGGTGTCAAGTTGCTGTGTCTGTCCTGATCTGAGAATAATATCATCATACTTGATTTAGGTATTTAGTTTTTGTCAGTCTCTTCTTAGGCAGACCTGATACACATATTTAGAGCGCCAGTGTTTGGTGTTCACCTTATTATTATTTGCCTGTTTTCAGAACATCCCTTATCAGTTGTACTAAAATGATCATCAAAAACTAAGCTGAATGGACAAAAGACTATTTCTAAAAGTGTATTTTTAGCTGTAAAGATTCCTGGTTAACTAGAAAGATGTAATGCTGGGGTTTGGCTGAACAACACAGTCTTATTCTCCTCCTTTAAAAAGCAAACAAAACCTTTAAACCGCTAATTTCTGGTGTGTGCAGAACAAGTTATGGCACTACAGTATTTGCTTTGCCTGTTTTACTTTTGTATGTAAAATCTGATCATGTGTTTCACAAAGTTCAGTGTTATAACACTTAATAAATTATTCAGTCATTCTGACTAAACTTGCAGTCAGCCACTACTTTTGCTTTGCCAGTGGTATTGGCTGTAATCATTTGATAATCTGATTGTATTCTTTCCATGCTTTGCCAATCATTATCATATACTTAAATTTTAAAATAGAAAAAACAATAAGAAAATTCGCTGAAGGAAGTCTTGATGAAAATGACTAGAAATATCAGAAGGTAGCTTTTCTGGTCCTAAAGAGCATTTTTTTTTTTTTTTTCATTCGAATGTTATATTGGTCTTGTGATAAGACAGCATTTGTTTTATTTTAAAAGTGATGAAGGAATGGGAAAGTTAGCTTTTGGTATGGTAAAAGCATACCAAAACATCTCTGAAACACAACTGGACAAAATAATGTTGTAAAGTTCTTTTCTTGACACTCTTGGAGCTCATCAATCCAAAGTATTGTTTTCCTTTATTTAAATAATTCTAACATACAGGTTCTTTGCCACTGTTTAGCTGTAAATCTAATAATATGATTGAAATTGCTCAATAATCTTCTGTCCCGAGCATTCCTTCATTTCTGATTCATTGTGTCTGTTATTAAACCCAGCTGTTGATGCTTTTGAACAAACTGATTTCTGAATTAACTCTGCATTGTGTTCTATAATAACGCCACTTCTGAATTATCATGGGCTGCTCCCAATTTACTTTTAGATAATTAAAGGCTGTCTTTATTTCTATCCAAGTTGCCTGTTTTATTTCCCAGAACACAAGGATGTGATTTCATTCATGCTGCTCTAGGGGGTCTGAAGTTGATAATCATTTCTCTACATCTGCCCCCATCACTGTCATCTTCCAATTTCTGATGCTCCAGCATTTTTCCTTGGCTTCACTCATTAGCATTCACAGAGTTGGTGCTGTGCTGTGCTAGTCTGCCACAAGCCATTCCCTGTTGTTTTCCCTGAGAAGTCTGTAGAGGACCTGTGGAATAGTCTCATTCCTAGAGTACATTCCTCTTCTTTTTATTACCTTTTGTTCACATAAACTCTTCCTTTCAAAATTAGTGGTACCTTAAATTCATGCATTACTTAAGTATTTGAATAAATTGTGTATTAATTAATATGAGCACTACTAGGCTCTTTGTAGCCTGTCTCATGTATGGTGCATATACTACTTACTAAATTAAATTTAAGGACTTTAAAATTAAGACCTCAGTATAATATATTTTGGATGACTGATTCATGTGCTTCTTATACCTGCAAATAAAAATTATATCTTTTTCTTACTTAAAAAAAAAAAAAAAATCAGTAAAGCCAACTAAACAGAAAAAAACTCCAAACAAGATGGACTTCAAATAAAAATACTGACCTGTGATGTGTTTCAATGTGAGCTCATACATAATATTTTGCTTCTTTCTTTGAAGTCATGTCATTGTTAAATACAATAAGAAGAGTCTCTCACAAAAGTTTAGGAAAAAAAAAGGAAAAATGTAAAGGATTTACAGTAAACCCCCATGACAATTTGAAAGAATTATCTTGTTTATCCCCACTAAGGTTCATTTCAGGACATTCTAGGCTCTTAATAGTCTTTTTAAAATTAGTATTGACCTCAATTTATGAGAGTTGTATATATTTCCCCTTGGCAAGAGCAAGAATTTTAATCTGATCCTACAGCTTTTTCCCTTGCTGACGTAAAATTCTTCTCCATTTGCTAATTGAGATCTTTGTGGACTGTTTTTTTGGGGTTTTTTATTCCTTTTTTATCCTTTTGAGGGACTCCTGTGGTAGTTTTCAGTGTAGTAGCAAACCTGAGCAATGGACCTGGCAAACAGCGATTCTCACTTTACTAATCAACAGGATTAATAAAACAGGGTGAAAATTTGGTGTCCAAGGTGCACCTATTTGCTTAAAAGTGTAGATCTTTCATGCTAGTGGCAAGATCTTTCATGCTAGTGTTGCCTTCACAGAACAACTGCTTTTACCTGCTTGATTTTGAAGGTTGGGCTCTGTGATCTCAGAGGTCTTTTCCAACCTCCATGGTTGTGTGATTTCACATAGCTGTGTATGAGTAGGTTAAACCTTTGCACGACTTGCCAGTGGATTTTCTGTTTACTTCCTTCCTTTTTATATAGGACTTTCCTCTATTATCCCTCAAGAGGCAGCACTGTTAGGATGCTGTGTAAAATTTTCAGACAACCGCTGAGGCCCGCTTAACAAAAACATGCCTCTTATTTATGATGTGTCAAATTACTGTTCTGAGAGTAGACCTTTTAGGTTGCATTCAGCCTTTAATTTGACTGAATTTAAATAGCATAAAATGCCTTTTAGTTGGAACTTGGCTTGCATATTACGTGTCTCATTTCAATGAGAAACATTCAGATGCAAATATGGTTTGTTTGGACTGAGTACAAATGCCACTATCATGACTGATGAAGGCTTTTGATCACACATCTACAAACTGAAACCTTAAAAAGGAAGAGGCTATTTGGACTGGCATCTGCAGTGCCATGAATTATTTAGTTCCCATTATTCATAAATCTCTTTGAAAAGAAGGCGTATGAGGTTTTTAAGGAGGAGTAGTCATAGCTGTGTTGCCAGTTTCTATTTATGCTGTGACTGACTGCGTGTGCAAACTTCTTCTAAACTGCAAGGATCATGCTAAGTGGGGAAGGGTTGTGTGGCTGAAATGATCAGGAATGGCCCTGAAAGACTTCTTTAGTTTCCTGGGATAACAGCGGGAACGTTCTGTTATTCCTGTCTGCTTTGGTGGGCTCCAAGAGGTGTGCAAGGCAAGAACATCCCTGTAATATTTGGTGAGCTGTTAAGGACCTGGTTGACTCTTGCAGGGCACTTGTTAACATCTGAAGTTTCTTCTGTGCTCATTCACTGAACTACAAATGTCCTTGGGCTCTGCCCTGACAGCCAGGCAAAAATAGCAACACCGCCCTCCTTTTTGCCTTCTTTCACTCAGTGTCTTTTATTGTGCAATGTTTGTGCTACAAACAGGTGGCCTTCCAAAATATTTCCTCTCTTTCCAGTGATGATTGAAGCTAAACACTATAGATAAACACTTGTTTAGCTCAGTGTAAGTGTGTAATAATGTTGTCCAGAAGATGCACGTTGGCAGAGATGTCAAGGAACGAGTTAGAAATCCCAAGTGTCTTGGCTTTTTGCCCTGCAGACTAGTTTGGCATCTGGGGGAGTGAGGGATATGAGGGGGAGTGTGTGTATCCGTTTTTGGGATTCGTTTGTTTTTCAGTAGGATTTCATTACTGAGGAATACCTTGAGTAATGATTTGCCTGGCATATGTCCTTCCAGGGCATTATAAAACTCACATTGGGAGTCAAAGTACTCTGAAGACTCAACATGCAGCTGCTGTGCAGTTCAGAAATCTACAGAGTTCCCAAATCATCTCTTTACCATAACACATTCATCCTTGTAGGAGTAGTAAAAATAGTTTAGTTTCTAAGTCTTAATTAAGAGGATTACCCGAAGAAGAATGTAATTTTCTGTAAATAATCACTCTGACTATTCTTAGCCTTCAATTTTCCTAAAATGGTATTTTTCTGATATTATTCAAAAATTTCACAAAAGTATTCCATCGTACTGAATTGAGTAAAATGGACAAGGCATTGTGTGAGTTGTTTTTCATGTATTGATCTGTAGATGTGAAAAGAAACAAAAGCTCACTGCTTACAGCTGGTCCTGCCCAGTCACAGTTACCTGATGACAAACAATTAAGTGCTTTGCCAAGCATTTCCAAGGAGGATCTTTTCCTTTCTCTTTATGCTGGAGACCTGACAAAAACAGAGAAGCTGGGCAAGTTTGTGTGTACGTGCATTCTGTATGACTAACAATTTTGATGGCTTTTTTGAGGGGATGAATGAATATCAAAGCTTTTCAAATATTTGTTTTCAGTTTTGAAATACCTGTGAAAGAGATCTGAGAGCAGAACTGAGGATTTGTATCTCTGCCTGACACAACCCTGCTTACAGCCTATCACAGAGCTTAATTCTACTTGTCCAGAGTTGTCTTTATGCATACTTCTTAAAACATTCTGTTACCTTGGTAAAATGAAATATAAAAATTATATTTACTCTTTTTCCTGAACAAAAGTATTGATTTGCAAGTGAAATTTCTCTGATGTTTTATGGAAACCCAGCTTATGATAAAATTCCTTAGTTGCAACTTGCATCGCTTGTAGAAGTTACACGCCCAGTTGTATTAAAACATGCATAAAGTTGGAATTTTGGGACAGGCAAATAGTCTTATCTCAATATTTTTAAGAGGACCCTTTAGGGCATGATTATATTCATCGTCTATTTTCACTATCCTGTAGTGTGTTATGTGTTTCCAGCTGCTAATGTGAATCAGCTACAGCTGGAATCCCCAACTCTAGTGATGTTTAGATTATAAGATGCTTCTGCTGATCTCCATCATGCCAGTCATAATGAGCATTGAGAACAAAATTACTATATTTATACCCTACTTTGCAGAAAGAAAATGGAGCTCTGTGTTTTTCAATATTTTGTGATTAGCATTGCATAATAAATGTTGTTGCATGTGACAATCTAGTCACAGTTTTAAAACTGAGGAAGGCAATAAAGTGAAAGTTGAAAAACTTATACTGAGAAAGTTTAGATCATTTTTAAGCATAAAAGAGGAATAATAAATCTTCAGGTTTACAAAGAGTTACATTAAATCTTCATTCTCCTGGAAGATAAGCGAAGGGTGAAGGAATTGCACCAGTTTCCTACATATAATGGTTAACTGACATATAAGTTATATATTGTAAAAACAATTTACTATTGAGAGGGACAACTGTGCACAGAGAGAGGTAATCTGGAGAGCTTCTGAAGTCCCTGTCACCAAAGGTTTTAGCAATATATTAGGCAATCTATTAGGAGGGGTCCAAAGATAACTCATGATGTTTCAGACCCACATGATGCAGTGGCTCACATCCTCACAATCCTTCCAATTTGCATTTTTGTCCCTTTTTCAGTTGTATCTTCAAGACTTTTTGTGTTTCTGAGGGAAATTACCTGATGTCATTTTGGGAACTTGTGTTGTAGGTACAATCATGCAGAGACAGAACACAGAATTATAGAATAAAAGAAGGTTGTGTGTTTGAATTCCATGTAGTTACATATGCATGACTGCACAGATTTTTAATGTTTATATACATAAAGAGAGGAAGGCCTATCCAGGAATATATGCATTCTGATTATATCTGCAAATGCCACTATCTGATATTTTAGGAATCTCCGTGAGGAGAGTGTGCAGGAGTTATGTATAAAAAAATGATATTCACTATAAAATGCAAAGGCATAGCAATAAAGGGAATCAAGGGAAAGATCAGAAAAACAGAAGCAAACAAATTTATCTATGCCAATGTGTCCAGGTTTTTTTAAACTACATCCAAAGCTAAAAGAGCTCCTAAGATCCCATGTTTTTGTGTCATCTATTGGCCACTCTAAGCAGCAATGTCTTCCTGAATTCAGGAGCCTCAAATTCCCACCATGAATTTCAGGTGATGATGGTGATTTGTTTGTCCTTTGGTGGCTTTTGGAAAATGCTGGCTTTCAAAAGGAGGGTGGGAAGGATTCTGCATTGCAGCACGTGTGGGTATCTTTGTTTGAATGGGTCTCTGGTCTATGAGAGCCTAATAATTTGCATTATTTTCTGGAGGAAATGATCCTCCTAAGGCCTTCTGTCACACAGAGGAGCTTTTCCAGTCAGAGATTCAGAGCTGGCATTTAGGTGACCTAAATGATCAGTGATAATCCGTCAGTTTATCCAAAGGGGAAACATGCAGTTGTTGTAATCATCATCATCATCCTAAAATTAAAAAGAAAATTCTAAACATAGGCAGTGTAAAACTAAGTAGGTTTTTTTTTAAAAAAAAAGACAAACAAAAACAACAACAACAAAAAAAGAAAATGGAAATCTGAATTATATGTTGGATGTGTTGGGCAGGGCTGTGTGGTTGTTGTTGTTTGTTCCCTCCTACTTTGTGGGCTGGGGGATGTTTATTTATGCTGCTTCTCTGACCATTTTTCATAGGACATGATCAAAAAAGATTTTAAGGCTGGAGTAAAAATACAGATGAATAAATGCATCCATATGATTAGTGATGTGCTAGTTATTTATTGAAGATGAGAGGTCCTCCAGAATTGCTGGATTGCAGGTTACTGTATTTGGGAGAAAATCAATGCAATGTACTTTATGAATGTGACTTTCATTTTTTTTTTTCTTGAATAGAGTATTTAGTCTTTATAAAATTTAAGTATTTTCCTGTTTGTTCCTCTATCTGCTATATTAGTGTATCCAGTAGGTGAAATGAGAACAAGACTGACCTCAAACCTTTTACTTTCCTTTTTCTTTGTCCTTGTTTTTTGAAATAAAAGGTTAGGTGAGCTGGATATCTGGGGAAACGCTTTTTCCCTTTTTTTATTTTTATTGAGCTATTGAAGTAATTGGACGGATGTGGTTTTCTCCAAAGACAAAAGACAAAACTCCAAATCGAATAATAAATCACATATAAGAGAAAAATAAAATAAAAGCTATATCAAATCTGTCTAAAAGTGTCTACAAAATTGAACAGTGTAGAGATGGCTGAGTGTGGAGAAAATATTGAACAACTTGTAGCCACCATTTATCAAAGAATGTAATTTAACAATTGTTGGCATACAAAAAGCAAGAAGTCAGAAAGATGTATCACAGAAAATAAAGCACAATATATTATTGGTATTTGAGAGCAAGGGTATATTAGGGTTTTTGAAATTTGAATCTAGGTTTTTACATTCAGGAAATGATTTTTAAAAAGATTGTTTCAGCAGCACAGCTACGGCAGGACTGCTTTTCTGATTTAAAAATGCCCTAAAAACATTAGTTCTGTGGAATTTAGCTGCACCTGGCACAGTTTCCCTCCCCTTTCCAGATCTCTCATAGTGGGACTCCCCTGAGATCACTGATCTTGGGTTCTTACTGCTCTGTGATCCCCTCACTCCCAGACCTTTCCCTGGTGGCCAACCCTTTTGTTTTACATATGCTGTGACCACAAGACCCTTCAGAAAATACAATACTGTTTAACCTTGCTGGAGAAAATAAAAGAGATTTATTTCTCGGCCTTACCTAGAAATCCAGTAGCTCTGTCATGCCTTTCAACCTGACTTCTGAAAATAAGGTCTTTCTTCCTACTTTGTCTTTCTTTCTTGGCTCCTCTTTAAAAATTTCCCTTAAGTTCCAAAAAGGTTACTGTTCACATTTTTCTGTAGCATGCCTCCCTGTCCAGAATAATTTTCCTAAGAAAGACAAGACAGAGTTGCTAAATAAAAATGCCCTTATAAATGTTCTTTTTTTTTACAGATATCCCTGAACATAGGGAAATATCATAGAAGGCATTCCTTTTTATCCATTTACTGATTGGCTTCTTAATTTAGATAAAGAAAGTATGACAGCCATATACAGCAATTTAACGATTTTAGGTTACATTGTGCCCAAAAAGTATTACTGGCCAGTCCTAAACCATTTTATTTGTATTACAAAAGTTTCAAATCAGTGTCCTGAAACAGTAGTATATACATATACTACTTTGAGGTGAGGTAGAATCACTGCCTTGAAGAGTTTCTTTCTCTTGGCAGCAAGCAAGGAAGATTAGGTGGGGAAAAAAGAGAATGTGTTATGTGAAATGAGGATAAATCAACTGACTTGCTGAAGATTTAAAGTAAAAGTGGATTCTTTGCCAGTAATGTTGTTTGTTGAAACCTAGAGTCTTTTGTCACTGACATCAGTGGCATAAAGAGCTGAGTTTTCTCATATCTGATGCTCCAACCAAAATCTCCGCTTCCCTCTACTAAATTTCAGTCTTGATGATGCTCATTCAAAACATTTGTCTATGCTTGTCTTCTATGGCTTTTCATGTAATAATAAGAGGTGGATAAAATTTTTCAAACATAATGAATAGAGGTTGAAAATGGTCTTCTCTTTAGAGAGTGACAATGAGAGTAAAGAGGGAAGAGAGGAAAATTCTTTCAGCTTTGAAAAAAAGAGAAACTTACCTCAATGGTAGCAGTGAAAGGGAGTTTTCCCTCATGCTAAATATCAGAAAGATGGAAACAGCTGCAGCTAGTTGCATTCTGTAGGCAGAATTGTATTTTGAAAGATCATTTTCAGCTAATTTGGCTGTTGTGCAGTTTGAACTTTATGAATTGACTTGTAATTGGACCATGCTGTCAATGGGAAAACTTACAAGTATTGAACATGACATTTTTAAGAAGGTTACTGTCATCTAGTCCTCTATTAGTGGCTTTGCAGAGAGTTATAATTGGCCTAACAAGCCTAGTAACCTGTCCTACTTCCAATTATAATGTACAACCTCATTTATTTCTTTTCTTTATTTACTGATAGGTAATAATTCTCTGTCACCATGCTTCAAAATAAAGCTGTCTCATCATGGAATGTGTGGGTTCTTTTGAGATACATGCATATATGTGCCCACCATACACAAATTATATCACTTACATATGCATATAACTGTGTTTATGTGTATTCTGAAGAGTTCATGTACATATATTTTTAATATATGTATTTTTATATATATATATACATGCATATATATGTTTTTATTCTCTTTAATTAAGTACAAAGTTTCTTCTTGCTTTTAAATTTCTGGTGGGGACAGGGAGGCAGTGTTTTCTCCAGACCTTGGTTAAGTTTATGTGATTATTCTGGCTAGAAGTGGTAATACATTCATGTTCATGTAATTCTCGGGACTGGGAAAGAAGGGGGAAGCGTAAGAAAACGAGCAGGCTGATGAACTCAGTGCATTCATTATCAACTTAGATTTGCATGAAGGAGAAGCTGTTCACTTCTTATAAAATTAGAATGGCATCATTAATTTTGTTTACTACACGAGCAATTTTTAGCGCGTGTAAGATTTACGGGCAGTTTGCAGGTGAACGCGTCTCGTTAAAAAGCCCCGTGGAAAGAGCTCTGCAGAAGCATCTGCACTTGTACCACCCTCCCCAAAGCAGAATTTCTGTTGTGTTCACTGCAAGGAGAATGTTGACGAGTCACAATGGTGAACCTGGAAGTAAAGGAGGGATCAGTGATAAAACTAAAAAAAAAAGGAAAAAGAAAAGCAGTTAGGGAACTGGTATTTTAATGCGTTCATAAAGTTAAAAGTTTCAGGTTTTCAACAACTTCTTCATATATGGCAACTTGATTTTCATTGCTGTGCACTCCTTGCTTGTTTTAGTAAGACTGACTGGTCAAACACCAGACAAAAAAAACGAAAAAAAAAGAAAAAACAAACAAACAAAAACCACACAAACCAAACCAACAAACCTTTTAGATACGAGCAAGAGAAGCAAAGACACTGGAAAAGGGTTTGGTCTTTCTCCTTTTCTTTCATGTCTTTTGGTCTCAAGCATAGCTGCCTTTAAATTGTTAATGTAGTTCTGCCCTACAAGAAGAGCCAGCAGAAGAGGAATTATGTATTTTGTTTTTTCTGGGTTTGTTTGTTTGTTTTTTTTCTATGGAGGTGTTCTTGAATGAACGCCTTCTCAGAGTGTACTTGTGAATTGAGAGAGGTGTGGATAGCAGCTTTTTAAGTAATTTAATTCCATTAACAGAGTGATTCCATTCTAATTGGGTTCTGTGTAATATGTGTAATATTTTGTTACAACTACATTATCCCTGAGCCTCAGAAAACAACAGTTCTGTTTATTTTGGTGATAGAGTGGTTGTTAGTGAAACGTTTTAAGCTACAGTCTTTGGTTTTGTTACCCTGTTGGGCATGAGGAACTACCAGCATGAAACTATTCAGGATACTCAAGGAAGGCTGTAGTTTCTGTCTGTTTCTCTGAGTTTGAACACTGGTCACTGTTGGCTGAAATATCATTTGTTCCTTTTGGTTGGTATGCTCCATTAGAGCGCAAGAACAATCTGAAGGTACAGGCTCCAATGAAGAAAAATAGTGATTGTGTAGCAGATTATAAATCATTGGGGTATCTGCAGATTAACTGATGCTTCTTTGCATCAGCATCACAGAAGAGTAATGTTTCAAGAAAGAGGAGCAAGGGGTTGACATAAGATTTAGGTTCTTCGGAACGTGGTTTTGGCAAGGCAAATTGTGCTTTAAGTTTTAGAATTCACTAATGTGTGTGCACGTGTTCTCACCTACTTGTGACTAATGATCCATGATTTTTCTGCACTCCTCACCGTGCCTATTTGAGTGTGTATTCTGATGCATTTTCCAACTTCTCAACACAGGGTTTCTGACAGAATCATAGATCTGAACTCTCTCACAGCACAGCAGTGTCTCTAATAAATAGGTCAAATAATCTTAGAAACAGTGTTTGTTAGCTTTGAATCGATAGTGATGAAGTTTCTCTGTGTTCTTGCTTGCTCAAACTTCTGTCTAATCTATCTTTGTTCTCTTCTTGTGCAATCTTTTCCTTGCTTCCAGTGGCTGCTACAAAGAGCAAATCTAGAGGTGAGTTTCTGCCTGCACCCTTCAATTTGCATTGCATGGTTCTGCAGCCCACGCATTTTCTCCCAAGGTTGTTTCTGCTTCTCCAAACAAAGAAAAATATCTTTAGGTCCTATGGTATGATAGATTAGTTCTTTACAATTTTCTAATTGCACCTAAGTGCATTGTTTATCAATCAGCACTGCTCATGCTGTATTTTGTTAATTGCTTTAATTTGGGAAGTTTTTAGGAAAAAGATAAAACGAAGTGCTTTGTAGTTAGATTTCTGACTTGCATTACAGTAACATAGGGACATTGATGGCATTTTAATCGAAATGAAGATATTGCATAAAAATGCTCATAAATATGTAAATGTAATTTATATTTTTTATCTCTAGTCATAGTCATAAATATCTGAACAGAGAACAATGAACTCCTAAGTGTCTCCTAAGCATCCCCTGTCTTTTCACACTAGTATAAATGATCATCACTGTTCCTGATAGCATACCAATATATAGAAAAGCATACTATGATATCTGCAGAGATTTATGGCTTCAGAGCAGCAAGGTGATTGCCACAAATCAGTGTGACAAAGAAGTAAACCTTTCAGAACTAATCATGTAAGGTCAGCAGTGCTGTAAACCATTTCCTGAATTTCAACGAAGCAGTGATGTAGCAAATGTAACCTGAGGGGTGTATTTTGACTAACAGATACACATAAATCGATGCATACATGTTTATATATACAAATGCATGTGCATTTATATGTATGAACATGTATTTTCATAGAAAATCATGAAAATATGTATTTTACTATATTTTTTATGTTATTTCTGGTAGATAAATCTGAATTGTCTGATAATTAAGCAACAGATTTTAAGGCAAAATATCTATGCTAGATTACATGTATTTTGGAAGTTAAGATTCACAGTGTTTGCAGAGTTCAGCTCCATACATTGCTTAGCTTGAGGCTGTAGAGCAATAAAAATAATCAAAGAAAACACAGCCAGTTGAGGGTGTTTATGTATTAGAATAATTAAACCAATAATTAAAATACAGCTCAGGGTTTTTGGTGTTTTTTTTGTTGGTTTGGTTTTGCTTTGTGGGGTTTTTTTTAACCCTTGCATGGCTTTTTCTAAGATCTTTTTCGCAGAAACTTTGCATGTATTGGGTGACATGAATGAGGGGAGTGAACAAAGTCAAATTGATCTATTTGCCTATGCATGCCTTGAAATTTGCTGTACTCCTTTCTGTACTGTTATGTATTCAGCTGTGATGCTGTGTAACAGCGGTCAAGACTTTGGAGCCTTCACAATTAACAAAAAAAAAAAAAAAAAAAAAAAAAAAAAAAAAAAAAAAAAAAAAAAAAAAAAGCCCAAACTGAAACAACATCCACAGAAGTGACTTTTCAGCCCAAATAAACACAATCTCATCAGTATTCAGTGATTAGTTGATATTCTCATGTATTGCCATTCAAACAGAAACCTCCCTGGAGGCACAGGAATTGTAGGATGAGTCAGAATTACTCGGGGGCACCACTCATCTGTGAGCATTAACACACCCTTATTTCAGGAGTGCACATGCACATTGACTGCACAGCTGAAACTCTGTATACTGAACGAGGTTTGACACTGGGATCTGAGTTATCTTTGGAGATCTCTTCCTCAGCTGCACAGTGCCTTCAAGAAGTCCTCAGCTTTTCCTTTGGAGCTGAACAGCCCTGAGATGAAAGCACCCAATATCCACAAGGATTTCAGTCCTGCAGTAGCTCTGTTTTTTACCAAGAGCATAGGACCTATTTTATAATCTCCTGTGGTGGAAGACATGAAGTAGATGATGCCGTACTGCTTTTCTCATTACTGTATCTAAGCATAAGGAAAGGTCTGTTCCTCTTTTTCAAGTCTAATACTTAACTGGCAAACAGCTCTCTAATATGGCACTGGAAACATCAATTCACAACTGAGAAAATTCTCAGGAGGAGTTTCTCTTTTGGCATTTTTTAATATGAAATCCAGCAGTCTTTTGTATCTTTGCTCTTACGTATGGATCTTCATCTTTCCTTTCTGAAAGTCTGGAATTTGTGCTGCCATTTTCAGCAAGGCACAGTTGACCTCATGCCTGTCCTAAGATCTGAGGGTTCCAGAGCACATTATTAAGTGACATTCTGTGGGATCATCTGTCTTTTGTTTGTGCATGGTTGGCATGGGAAAGCTCCTGCTGGTCTCCACCTCCCTCCCCCTCATTGTGGAATTATCTGTAAGCTGAACACCAAGCCTTTGCTCTCAAACATTGCATTCAATGCTATTTCCTGAAGTATTTTCTCAGTCTTTGTTGAAGACTGCTTGTATTAAGTGCTGTAAAGCAGCTGTTGAACTCTCTACTTTAGCCTTGCTTTGAGACACTTAGAATCAATTTAGGTTGAAAGGTCATCTGGTCTGCAGGTCATTTGGACTGAGCTACCACGTAAGTAAAACCCACTTAAATCTGTTTGCTCACTGCCTTCCAGACAAATTGAAGTATCTCAAAAATTTCACAGCTCCAGGATAGAATTGCACTGTGATTGCTTGATCTTACCATGGTTTTCTTTCTTAGACTTTTTATCAACTAGAAGAAGCCACATCAAGTTTATTGTGGTCTCCAGAGAGGGTAAATACTTGGATTTTGCACAGAAAGACAGATCTTCCTTTAGACTCCTGGTCAGATGCTAGATGCTGCCAGAGGATGCTTATGGGCAGAACACTTGGGACATTTCCAAGAAGTCTAGTTCAGAAGGGTTTGAAAGGGTGGTGAGGGGGCAAAATGAAACGTGAAAATGGTTATTTATGGCACTTTGATGAAGCAGAAACCGAAGATGCCACCTGAAAATCTCAGACTATCAGAGGGGGTTTTTTTCAGTGCATGAATATTTTTAGGACCATTTCTTTATGCACCAGATGAGATTTGTTTAACTTGATCTCTATAAATGAACATTTCTTCTAGAAGTCTTTGAAGACTGTTCGACCTCTTAAGAAGCACTATTGTGACAATTTTGGGACAATATTCTTGTAGATATCTTCTGGCAGCAGTTAACAATAGTTTCCATCCTCAATGGTCTTACCAGATCTGCTAATGATGTGTCAATTCCCAGCCAGCAAGTGGAAGTGAGAGCCCAGCGTCCTCATTCAAGTGTAATTAGGTGTGGAATGGAGTTCTGTGCTCCTCATTTTCACTTCTTTGATACATTCAGGGTCATCTGCTATTAAAAAGTTATTGCCAGAGCTGTGTCAATCCTATAGTTAAGCAATTGGTTTTCAACCCTTCAAAGTATAAATTGGAGTTTCTGTTAATTTTGGTTGTAGGGTTTGTTGTTTTTTTGTTTGTTTGATGGCACTTTTGGTTGTCGTTATGTTTTTTTTTGCTTGTTTTTAATTGGGAATACTAAGGATGACTACAGCGACTTCTTACAAAGGAAAAAAGAATATAAAGGCCAACATCTATTACAGGAGGGGAAAGCAAGCTCTCCAGAAAGATCTCTTATCATCTGCTTGTTGAGAAGTACAACATTCCTTCCTGTTCCTAAGGCTCCTGTGGCCCACAGATTAGAAATAGTGACATTGCCAAGAAGATTCCTAAGTCCCCAAGAAAAGACTTTTCGCAGAGGGCAAGATGTGACTGCTTTAATATTGCAGGATTTATACTTCCCAATCTACATAAAAACCTATGGGATTGGTAGGTATTTCTGCCATGTTTCTTTCCCCCATTTTAGCTGTGTATGAAGCTCTATGTTTAATTTTTTTTCTCAGGGGAAATACCATTTGTATCACAGTGCCACTGCTTCTCTTATCAAAGTACTGCTGTAGTGCCCACACAATGCTATAGTCTCTCTCAAAAACTGGCATAAAAGCTGTACTTCTGATAGTTCTAGGGGATATCCTTTTAATGGGAGATAACTTCAGGTTTTTTTCTCTTTTAGTGTTACAGTTTTAAGTACTGTAAGTGCCTTGAATTCTATCTCACTCGCCTCACAAGTTGGACATAACAGGACTATTTTTTGTAGCCTGTTGGATATCAGGGGGATTTTTGAGTTGTGTCTTTTACTTGACTTGTATTACATGTGTATCCCAAAGAAATTCTTTTTTTGAGAACCACAGAAAACCATTTTGTTTCTTTGAGTAATTTCTTCTACAAATGCAGAAGTATATTGTTTCTGTCTTACTTTTAAAAGAGGAGACTGATTCTCCTTCAGAAGCATGAGATTAAATTTAGCTTTAACAATGCTACTTAAGGCTTACATCTCAGTCTGTAATATAAATCATCGTAGCAGTTGATGCACTGTCTAAAAGCATCTTATCCAGGAGGCAAAGATCACTCTGGACCTTATTCACTTGATTTATTTTGTTTGTTCTCATTATGTCAATGAAATTGGTATCAGCTTATTTGAAGCTTAAGTCAGGAGGAATCGTGTGAAGAGTGTTGTACCAACATACTCTGTTATTGCCTGGATGGTTGTGCAATTACTCACATTATCTTTTAGTTAAGAAAATATATATATTTATTTTTTTTTTTTTTTTTTTGGTTTTTTTTTTCCCCTCAGGGCTTCACCAGATCTTCATCATTGGTCATGTTCTACCCAGCCTTCTCTTTGATTGTCTTACAGCATATGATAAAGTTTATTGTGTATATTCCACATAAGTATGTTTGTAAATGTATAGGTAAAGAATAGGTTTCATTCATAGCAGAGTTTTGACTGAAATCCATACAAATGAGGAGAAATTATGTTGGCCAGAACTTGTCAACACAATTGCAAGACCTATAGGTCTAAATCTACCGGTTTGAGTCCTCTCTTCACTACATGCAATTAACCAAGCATATTTCTCATTCAGAAAATTATCATAGAATTAAGTCAGTAGCACAGCAGCTGTCCATGTAAGGAGCAGGATAAAATAAACGTGCACAAAGGAGACCCAAACACTCCTATTCTTGTTATTCGCATTATCTTCACAAAGTTCTCAGCTATTCAGTTACTGACATCAGTCAGGCATCACCTTTGCTGTTGCTTTGCTTTTTTTGTTTGTTTGTTTGTCTTGTTGTTTGTTTGTTGTTGTTGAGGAATAGATAACTCAGGGTATCATCTGCAAAAATGACACTCTGCAACATATTATGGCAAGAGTTGCGAACAAGTGGAAGCGTCTATGTGTTGAAAGTGTGAATCCTAGGGAAACTCCATAAATCAGTAGTTTGGAAGAGCATTTATTTATGGTTATAAGCTTTCACCCCTGAGACATGGAGGAATAAAAACCTGTCATATTCCACCTTTACTACAAGGTCATTACAAAAAGCTTGCCAAGACTGTTGTAGTAGCATAGCGGGATCTGAAGCCTGATTGAAATTTTTCAGATATTCTAGTGCTATTGAAGTAGAGGAGCTCTGCTTTGTAAAATCTTATGATGTTTTTATTCAAAATACACTTTTGACTTCTAAAGGTAGAATTTTCATATGTCACTTTAAGGTTTTAAAAGCACCTTTAGTATTTGTAAGTGATTGTACTTCCAGAGAGAATAACAAAGCCAATGTAGCCTTAATAACCGTTCCTTTACTGTCTCTTTGGTATTACCTCCCCTGTAGTTTAGTCACTGCTTCCAGTATATAAAGCCTGTGCTTTCCTCCAAGGATTAAATTCTGTCCACTGGCTAAACTTGTGATGCTGAAACATAGGGATTTCAGTTTTCCTCCATGATTTCTCATGGACGTGAAGGGTCAGAGTTTTTTCATATTCAGCATTTCTGATGAGGAAGAAAGTGGTGATGTAGAACCAAATTTCATGCTTGTCTGTGAAGACAGTCCACAGAGAAACAAAAAAACCCAGAAAAGTTTAGAAGTGAAAAAGTTTTTAAAGTGACCACGTTAAGAGTGCAGAAGGACTGTGAAAGTTTAAATTTAAAATTGTGTTGGATCTTGTTGATTTATCCTCTTAAAGGCAGAAGTGCACATTAGACCAAGACACTAGATTATTCATGGTTTAGTTTTCCATTAGATAATGTAAAACATTATAGTTATATCTCAAAAAATCATGCATATCTACTAAAGTATATAAAGTATATATGCCATTTATCCTGAGAGATTTGAGAGAGAAAGCAGTTGCCTGAGTTCTAGAGGGTTTTTTAGAAAACTCACAAAATATGTTCCTTGTCCTTTTTTCTTCTTTACAGACTCCAGCTGTGATCCGCAGGGGGAAGAGCTGGAATCATAATGATGATAATAGTTCTTAACAAAGTTGCTGAATTCTCTTTGCTCTTTTTAATTATACTTGGGAAATACTTGGCCCTAACATCTGTAAGATCTTTACAGTATTGAGAGAGCTGAGATTTCCACATGATGTCATGTGTACGCAGTCGAAATGCTCACCATTGTAGTGTCTGCCAGAATTCTTCTGCCATTCAAGGTCCCAAGTCCTGCTCTGTAATAAGGAGACCAAAAAAACCCATGAATCAGCTTTTCATTTTTTAGATGGAGCAACACTGGAAGCAGAAGTTTGACAAACCTCTGTGTCCTCTTTACTGTTTTTAATGCATCTTACTCTGTTTTCCAGAAAGATGCAAAAAGTCCCCAGTATTCACAGTTGTGATCATATAACACACTCACTAAAGTTGCAGGTTATTATGGAATAGAGCTGCTCTATAACAGCACAGAAATAGCAAAGGATCTGTAGGGGAAGGCTGTTGCTGTCATCATGTCCTTTTTATTTGAGAGGCATCTACACTGAGCCAATGTGTCAGTCATTTATTGACTAAATTTTTTTTTAGCCAGTGCAGAAGAATTTGGGATGGAATAAGGACAATGTCTACTTTCACACTTGTGAAGTGCAACACAGCTGTGGGAGAGAGACTCTAGGGAGGAAGTTCCATTCTGAGGTGGACCTGGTTATCATTGACTAAAACATTTTGTCAGTTCTTATTCCCCAACCTTCAGATAGGCCACTCTCCCCTCACAATGGTTAGCACAAATTCTGATTGCCTATTTTTATATATTTATTTTTCAATTTGTCTGTGCCCATCTGGGTGCTAAGCATGTTGAGAGCGTCAAAAACAGTGTATTAGGAGAGCTTGCCATACTTGAATAGAGCTCTGCTGGAAATGTGGTTGCTTTATTTGCTGTTTGAATGGATGTACTGCTGTAAATCTGGTCATGGCTTTGAGCATCGAGCCCTTATGAGTATCTGCAAAGGATTTCCAAAGGCAGCACATTGCATTTCAGACACATATTGCTGCGTGCTGGCTCACTTAGGTAATTTGTCAGGTTCCAGCCAGACAAAACACTTTCCTTCAGAGTCTAGACTGTTGATTTAGGCACAATCAAAAGGATATAGTGAGTTCCCAAGATGTGTTCATCATATTTTCTTCGTCCTGTGGAATTGTTGGGCATGAGTACCTAATATCTGGCAGTTGGGTGGAGCTGCTGCTCTGAGGCAGGTTGTCAACTTCCATGTCCTAATATCTAAATTTCTCAACTTCTATTGAGCTTTGTTGTTTTGTGGGGTTTTTTTCAGAATTTCTTATAGAGAAAAGGGAATTGATAATAATACTTAAATACAGGAGAAAAGATAACAATTGGTGTACAGGTTAAACAACCTATGGTCACTGACTTTTTTTTTTTATTTTTCTGAAGATATAGACACTCTAAAAAAGACAGGCTTTTCTTTCAGGCTTGGTTTTGTTCCAGTGTGCTTTTATAACAAAAGGAAGTGGAAAAAGTGCTTTAAGTACAAGGAATTTTTTTCCTCGAACGCTCTTTTGAAAACCAGAGGACTTATAATGATTCTCCACATTAGGTCAGATCTCAAGATTTGTTCCTTAAATCTCTCTGTGAGATCAGATCTTCAGAGAATTTGTTTCACTTTAGTGGTCAGTGAAACACACAGTGTTTAAATGGCTGAGGATTCACCATCACTGCTACCATTTGTGGTTTTACATTAATTCTAACTTTGTTTCATGGTTGAATCATAAAGGCCTAAATCAACTAAACTTTTTTTTTTATGTGTGCCATTATAGTTTCATAGAGATTTCTAGTTCTTTGTAAGTAAGCATTATGCTCAGCATTCTTCTGGGATTCTTTCAAGGGCTAATAACTTCAAGGTCTTTCTCACATTTTAATTTTGGGCTGCTTATAAAGGAAAGGTAGTGGAAAACACTTGAGCAGAGTACTTTGGAGGGATTTTTGTTCCTGTGCTGTTCATACACTACTATTTAAAAAAAAATGCTGTGATTAGAGATGGTCATGGGATGATTTATGTTGATCTGTTGACAAGATCTGATGGATGATTAGAGATAAAGTAGAGAGAAATACTCAGTGTTTGTTTACCATGCACCTTCAATTTTTGATTCTGAATTAACCCTCAATCTCTCCTCACCCAGTTGCAGAACACCCAACTCCTTCTCTGGTAAGCTGATAAAGTGAATAATATCTCTTATAAAAACTAGCTGGCAACATCACATTGCCTTTATACAGCTTCTCAGCTCATGTGAAAGAGCTAGAGCTCTGATTGGAGTTTGACAAATAATTGTGAATTTCAAAAGGAATTTCTGCCATTTATGTTTTGGAAGCTGTTGCAGGCTCCCAGGAAACTAAACAGATGAATGAGTTTGTTCCTTATTTCACAGATTGCTGCAACTCAAAGTATCATCAATACCAGTACCCTAGGAAAGAAAAAATCTCAGGTTTTCCTTTTCAGGATCCTGATTCTATGAATCTATGATTCTATGAAATCAGATCTGGAAGTTAAATAGATTAACTAATAGATTAATAACATGTAGTAATTAAAACAAACAAACAAAAAAACCACAAAAAAGCCCCAAACAAACAAACAAACAAACAAAAAAACAACAACCCAAACCAACACCCAAAGCACTGTAAATGTTGGATCTTTTCATTTGTTGATTCAGCATTCTGTTCATGGACTCCCTAAAGACCTGCTAGCTAAAAGCCAGGATTCCAACTTAGTCTTCTAAGTTTAAAGAATATGATACAAATCTTTAAAATGCTGTAACTTGACAAAAATCATTCAAAGGGAAATGAGCAAGAGAATGAAGGAGTTTGAAATAAAATTAAGTGTAGCTGTCAGGAGGGAGGGAAACACTGGAAAGAAGGCTATGGAAAGGAATAGTGCAGTCAGCCTTTACAACAGCCAGAAGTGGAAGTTCTTCCTACACTTTGCAGGTCCCCATGTGTCTTAATAGAAGTCACTGTCAGTTTGCCAAAATCTGGTTTAAAGGGTGCAATCAAAGATAAGACTATAAACTCCTGATTTATGTTAGTACCTGTGTGCATAGAATGCATCCATCTGGTTTCCCACAGACTCACTTTCCTTTTGTTAACTGGTACTGAGAATACTGAAACCCTTTTTTCTTTTGTGAAGGGTGACTCTCCTATTTGTTGTTTTTTTGGGGTTTTTTTAATAGTTACTCTTATTTCTATATGCATACATTATATGTGCTGTGTGTGGTGTATCAGGAGAAAAAGGATTTATTTTAGTTAATGAAGAAACAATTCTACATAACTCTAAGTTTTTCAAGGTAGAATTTTTTCGTGTAGTTTCCCTTTTCATTCAAAAAGCCTGTCATTGGAAATCCCTTTGTTTCATTACCTAATTTCCTTCAGAAGTAGCTGTTTTCATTTGTTTTGGGGAGCAGTATTTATTTTGTTTATTCATCATTGATTTTTGGAAATGTAAACCGTATCAGCTAATGCTTTCCAAATAGACGCCCAGAAATGAAGGGAGAACATCAATCCCTGCATTAATGTCCATTTGCATTTTAGGAATTTACAAGTGTGTAACACTAATGAGGTAATAATTCAGTGCTCTTTCAGCTAATGTTATGTACAGAAATGAATAGAATGAATGGGTTTCCTGACCGTGGTTGGGCTTCTCGTACAGAATTTAATTTTTGTAACGATTATTGTAATGGGCTACCCATCCAACTCCAACAACAAATATTCCCAGAAGGCAGATTAGTAAAAATGCTTTTCCAGAGCAGACATAGTAGAATTCCCCTGATCTTTGGCTTTTCCTCACTTCAAAAGCCCAGGAGGAAAAGTGGGCCTTGGAGCTCTGTTGAGATAAGTTTCTGGGGTTTGGGACACCAGCAATGAGCAAGGTCCAGTATATCTCCCTAACATCTGATCTAAACCTACTCTCTTTTAATTTGAAGCCATTCCCCCTTTTCCTGTCTCCATGTGCTCCTGTAAATAAATAGTCTTCCTTTATTCAGCTGCCATCTTGATCTGATCTAAATATCCTCCAAAATATATCCAGTCATTTCTGTAGGTTGATGACAACTATTTTAATGACTTTACATTTTTAAAAATAAATTCTACTTCCTTTAGTGCTTCCGTGAAGAGCAAAGTGTTATTTCCTGTGACAATTAATAAGATGTCATATCACTGATTTTGGCTGTAAAGCTGTCAGTCTTACCTGAAAAATGTTAACATGTTTCCCAAAAGATGTGAATTTGGTTGAGTTCTTGAAGTACAGTATTCAAGCCCTTTGGCTCTTTTTAAAATGCAGGTTGTACATGGTTTTCAGGAACATGAACAGCTATGAGAGGTATTCTTGATCATCAAGACCAATCTCTGTAGGTATTATGCATTTCCTCCTCTGTCTGCTTTCTTCTAAAAAGCTGTGGACTTTTGTTTGTTTGTGGATTTGTTGGTTTTTTGTTTGGTGTTGGTTGGTTTGATTTTGGTTTGTCTTCCTCCTCAGCTGGTTATTTTATTAGGGAAGCTCTGAACCCTTCCCTTTCAATTGACAGGTGTGCTCTTCTACTTTCCAGAAGAAGTATATTCACATAACATTTTATTTTGTCAAGATTGTCTTTAAGTATAAACATCTTGTCCCATGTATTTTTTTTTAAATCTCTGTGAATAATACGCAAAACTATAATTTCTTCTCCTAGTCTTTGTTTTGGCAGACAGATATTTTTTCAGACTCTTCTATTTCTTGATGATATTTTTCCAGTGTGTCATGATGTGAATTGGCTGCTGTTGACTGAAGTGAGCAGAAAAGCCTCCAGTGTTTTACCTGGGATTCACCCCATCTTTTCTATCCAGCCTTCCTACATCTGCCAGGAATACTTCAGCTGTCTTATAACTGCTTCCCTTGAAGCTGCTCCATATTGGTCATTCATACTCATCCAGGGATAAATTAGAAAATGGGTCTTCTTCCTGCTTGGTTGTTCTCAGCTAATGAGATTCTAAGGTATAGCTGAAGTTTCAATTTTTAATCCCCAAGTGCATGAGGATTTTTTCTCATTTCTATTACTGCAGTCCTAAAGGTTGTCCAGCACTTTCTGTGAGATCTATCAGCCCTCTCCTGTATGAATGATACTTTTAGATTTCACATCTTCCTGGTCATTTGCAGGGAACAAATTCACTTATCCTTCCCAATCTACACAAGGTGACTTGGTGGTGGATTTGTTAACTGGGATTTTTTGGTCAGGACTCTAATATTTAGCAAGTGTAGTGCCACTTAGTGATGGTAAAAAGTCAAGGAGTGAGATATAGAAAAAAAAAATAATCTCATATAAATTATACCTATACTCTAGATGATAATTTCGTGATAGTTGGGGTTTTTTGCATTTTTCTTACCGTAATTTTCTTCTGGTCATTTTATCATGAATGTTGCAGTCATATTGTTACTTTGTCTGTATCCTAAGTACATCAAATACATACAATTCTGTACCAGCAGAAGTGTATTTGGCCTAGCTATGCATTCTTAAAAGACTTTATTGGACATTTCCTGGTTTTTGCACCATTTGGTGTTTAATTCCTGAAGTGTCTTATGTCTATCTTCCAGAGCATTCCAGTCTACTACAGATATTGTAAATCCTATTCCATAATTCCCATTTGATTGTTGGTCACACTCTCAAGCTTATCAGTGCCTCATTGACAGACTTTAAAATTATTATATTTTTTCTATCTTTTTTTTTTTTTTTTGTCCCAGGCGTTCATGGCATTATTTTACATTATAAAAGCTTTCCCTTGGGAAATCTTGGTATTCAGGCATGCTCCTTGTTTTTGCAGTGATCCATGACAGCCAGGGAATGATTTTTTTTTTCTCTCTCTTTGAATATGTGCAGCATCACTCAGTACCAGACTTGCTGCTCCTGTAGAGGCACAACTTGTTACTCTGTCAGCAGCTTGGTGTAGTGTCGTGGGGAGCTCAACACCTGTTCCAGTGACCAGCAGAGATTAACATTCTCCATGTCAGGTCATTTACTTGGCTTGTCAGAGTGCAAGATTATGGCTGAAAGGGTATATTGACTTGAAAATGTAAGTTTTTGAATTTATGGAACACAGTTGCAAAAGTATAAAGCATAATGTAGTTTTGAGTTACAGTATAAATGTAAGAGAGTCTATCTGCATCCCTCATTGGCAATAAAAGAATTTGCTATGATCTTGACATAGGGTTTCTTCTGATTAGACTGGCTTCAAGATTTTTTTTTATGCTTGGGGCAGAAAAGAGGCCTTTTAATGTTTTAGAATTTCCTAGTTGGATGTTTCTTTTCTAATATCTCAAGTTATTTCCTAGGAAAACAGATTCTGTACCTTCCTGGTTGTTGGTTTGGTTTGGTTTGGTTTTTGGTGGTTTGTGGTGGTTTGTGGTTTTGTTTGTTTGTTTGTTTGGGTTTTTTGGGGGTGGGGGTTTTTTGTTTGTTTTGGGGGGTTTTTTGTTTTGTGTTTTGGGGTTTTTTTTGGGTTTTTTTGTTTGGTTTTTTTGTTTGTTTGTTTGTTTGTTTTTTTTTGTTTGTTTGTTTGTTTTTTTATGGGACACGCTTGTCCAAACCCTTTCCCTGGATTGTGGTCAAAGCCTGTTACAGAAAAGAAGGTAAAACAATAGTTTGATATACTTGAGGCCTGTGCAAAGGGTGATGGCAGGAAGGAACTCCTGAAAGGAGGGAGATGGCACTGAATTAAATGGGAAAGGGCTTTTAATTAAATGCTTACAGAAATTTTACGTATCAGTTAAACTAAACCATATTTCTAGTGGCCAACTTCCATAGTGATTTGAATTTCAGAATTTTTTTTCTGGTAAGCCATCCCCTGGCCTGCCACTGCCAAGGATTTTTTGGTGGGCTTTTTTTTCCATTTTCAGTGTTCTGTCACTTGTGTCATTCAAGTATTGAGGCCTAAGAGGCTAAGGAGGTCTCTGTAATGGAACTTGCTGGGCTGTTCTTGGCAAATCATTTTCCAAACACGTTGTTTCCCTGTTTTTCTCTGCCTTGTTTCCTTGAGTGTGCAATGTGAGCTTCTGTTGGACACAAATTGTGTGTCCTGGGGGAGCGTGATGGAAAAACACAAAACACCAGTCAGCCTGAAACATTTTGCAGCCGTGCTTAAGGTGTGTGTGGGAGAATGGGGATCCTTAGAGGAGGAACTGCTCTGCTGGGGGAGAGATCTGGGCTGGTGACAGGAGGATGCCAAGTAAAGGACAGACAAGGTTTCTCAGCTAGTGGCTTGTGATTGGAATTAGCCATTTGGACTCAAAACCTGTTGAGCTTTGCATTTCGGCCACTGCTGTTCCCTGATCTGCAGGATGGCAGTGATGAGGCTTTGTGTGGCTCTTGGATGTGTTACAGTGTGAAGTCAGATTGTAGCATGGAAGTTCACTAAAATAGGTTTGCTTTTTTCTCTAAATCAGTGTGAAACTAAGCAGATTTTTTTTTTTTTTTTTTTTTTGGATCTTGAGCTCTGTGAGCCTCCAAAATGCACAGATGCTGCCTTAGATACCTTTAGATTTATTCTTGAACAGAAGAGACTGGCAGCTGAGACATACTTGGGCAGCCCAGTAAGCCTAGAAAATTGATATGAAGCAGAAGCTGGAGAGAAGCAGTACCTCCAACTTATTTTATTTTCCATTGATTTAAATTTTCTATCAAAAAGTAATGATCACGGTGTTTTCTAGTGGGGATTGACATCTATTTTTCTTAGAATAAAGGGCAAAAATGACATTTGGATTCCAGAAGAAATGTCATTTAGCTGTGTCAAAGAAAGTATCTGGGACTCTAATGACCTACTTTCCTGTTAAGTCTCTAGGCCATTGCTGAAGTTAGGAGCATAGGGAAAATACATTTCATCTTCAAAGACTTCAAGATGAGGTTTATAACTTCCTTAAAGAGAAAAAAATGAATCCTCTCTCCTGAATTGAGACAGATAAAGTTTGAGCCCAAGATGGATATTTTTCCCTGAAGATTTGAAAATTCAACCACCTGCTTTAAATGAGAAGTTAGAAAAAATGCACTGTGTTAAACCAGTGTACTCAGTTTGAAAAGAGGGTGAAAATTATATAATTTTACTTCTCTATAGGTCTAAATAAATAGAAAAGGCTTTGGATAGCACAAATAACACAAGGACTGAAAAATACTTTCATATATCCATGGGTCCTAAGGGTACTGACAGATGAAGTGGCTAAATCATTATATTTTAGAAGTTGTGGCAAGGTGGTGAAGTTCCCACTGGCTGCAGAAAAGCAAATATAACCCTCATTTTTTAGGAGAAAAGGAAAGACCTATTAGGCTTTCATCTGGAAGAGGGTAGTTTTAGATTAGATGTTAGGAGGAAATTCTTTACTGTCAGAGAGAAGCTGTGGATGTTCCATCCCTGGAAGTGTTCAAGCCCAGGCTGGATGGGGCTTTGAGCAACTTGGTCTGGTGGAAGGTGTCCTGCCTGTGGCAGGATTGCTGGAACCAGATCCTTAGGTCCCTTCCAACCCAGAACTTTCTGTTGTATGATTCTAGGATATCTTAATTGGAATCAGAACCACTTTTGAGTATTTGTGGAAAACTACACTTGGTATTTTCCTGAGATATCATATTAAGGCAGATTGAGTATCAAGTGTATTTTACCATATTTTTAGCTGAATCTGAAAGCTTCCCTACAGACTTAGGAAATAATAAAGTGCTCACAACCATGAGCTCATGTATCAGGTAACCAAGAAGGCTCACAATGACTCTGCATGTGGGGGTTTCAGGTTGGTTTCCCAGTCCTCTGGAGTGAGCCAGATGACAGACTGCTGTCTCCTTATGTGCTTCCGATTTGGATGGGAAAGCCTGCACTTGGTTTTCTAAAAATCCCTGCTCTCACTCCAGTTTGTGGAGTTCAGTGAGGCAACCAGAGAGAGATGCTAACTTGGGTGTTGAATCAGAAATAGTACAGCTAGGGCATAGCTGTGCATCAAAGCAGTCTAGGCACATGGATAGAAGTGGAGCAGATGGCTTCTGGATCTCACTGCCTCAGAGCTGGGAGTGCACAATGCATGGAGCCTCATTGGGCCACAAAGATATTCCCCACACTTCACTACTATTTCAAATTCTTTGGCCTTTACTATAAATGAACCTGTTCTGAAACCATCCTTATTTTGAAAGAAGCAAAAGATAGATAGATTTTTTTGGGGTTTTTTTTGGGTTTTTTTTTTTTTAGAAATTGATGTACCATTCTGGGTCTTGAATTCTCAAATTACTTTTTTGTTCATGGAATTCAGTGCATCACTGCAATCAGTACTTCAAAGCTTTATGTAGCTGTATCACTTGAGGAAGGGATATGTGGTGAGGGGAGGTAGGTGAGAAGAAAACAAAGTGGAAGGAGGTGGAGAAGACAATCATTTTATCTGATTTTTTTCAGTATATTCATTTTCATACGCTTCACAAAATGTTGGACTTGAGTAAAAGGAAAAAACGTAATATTTTTGTCTTCCACTTATTCAATGGCTCTCAAGCCCTCCTGTACATGAACTCCAGCACCTTAGCATAGTTGTGTTGGAGCTTCCTGCATAATTCATCATAAAAGAACATGAGGCATTCAGCAGTCAGTGCTCATTCAGAGATGTTCTGCATTACTAGCAGCACTGGTAAATATGCCTGCTCCATGCATAATTTATGGTTCTCAGCAGAGATAGTTTTATGCTTCATAATAGGCTAGCTTTGATCCCTTAAAATTTGTTTGTTCAACTTAGGGGTTGGGTGCAAAACAAAGACTTTAAAATCTCTTTCTTGCATTGCTTGTTTCAACAATCATCATTTCCCCATCCCGTTAACAAGGTTGAAATTGTTTCTGACCCACTTTTGGGGAAATGAGCCTTCCTGTAATGGATTTTGTCTGTAAGACTTTTTATTAGCCAATTCCCTCCACACACAACTTGAAGTAGAATGAAAATTGGTTTAGAAACCTTAGTATAGTCTATTCTGTGCTTCTGCTTAAAGAATTTATTGTTATTTCTTGTGACCTGTAGGAGGAAAATGTAGATAGACCCTGTGTTCTGTGAATCCTCTTTTAATGCTCTGATACAGCTAGAGACTATATATAAATGTGTAAATGAATGTGTTGGAACTCATTGAGGCAATTCCATTCTTCAGATTCAGTAAGTTCTTAAGGTTAAAAAAAAAAAAGTTATTTTAAATGTTTCCATTTCCAGCAATATTTCAAAACATGATAACAAACTATGGATTTCTAAATGAAAATTCTCATTGTTCCTCTGTGCATTTTAAAGACTGTAAAATTTGTGATTTTTTTAAAAACAGAATATCATTAGAATTGATACATTTCTGTGACATGTATCAATTTGTCATTTACGCTTTTTCTGATGGAGTTTGTTCTTTCATCTTTCTCCTGCTTGATGTAATTTTCCATGTCCTTGTTTGGTTGGTTTTTTTTTTTTTTCCCAGCGATTGCTATACTTTAACTTATTATCATTTTGTTTTTAAAAGCCTTGTTTGCACCCAAGCTATTTCAGCTATAAAATTTCAGAATTGCTAAGTGGTTTTCATTACTTCAGCAAATAGTAAGACCTGCCCTTTGGAAACTAGGTCACTTTTGTACGTGTCAAGTTAGGCATGTTAAAGACTGATTAAAAGCTGCTTGTCACTGTTCAGACTTCTTGTCATAAGCTTTTTTTTTCTTCCCCAGTTTCCTGATGTTTCAGTCCTTTGCAGGTAGTCTGTCCAAAGGAGTGATTTAAATATTCTCTCTGTCTGCAGTTCAATTTTGTTTTTCTGTTTTTCTCCCTACTATCCAGTATTACAACCCTTGCTGCATCAGATTCCAGTTGTGTAGTGTCATCTGCCAGGCATAACAACATTTTAGTCCCTCCTTCCTTTCTGCTGTTACACTTTAGAGTTTTAAATGTTGGGGTTTTAATTTTTTTTTTTAATAATGTGGCTTCTTGGCTCTTTTTAATGATAATAACTGAATCCTACACATACACCATAAATTCAAGATGGAGAATGGGGTAGAACAAGCTTTTTTACCATCCCTTTGACTTTTCTTCTGTAGTCATGAGTCTGTGGGTGATCACACACGAGCAAAGTTTTTTCCTGACTCTTTAGGAGTGTGTTTGCTTAGAGAATGGGCATAGCCCTTCTACCTCATCTTTAATAACACAGTCATACTAGACAAGCTACCTTTTACTTTTTACCTCCACTTGCTATTTTTGTACTTTTGGCCGAGTCATCTGTGAGTGTGGGAGAACAAATGAGGGAGAACAAATAAGAAATTTACTTTATTGTCTAACTTTCTTGTCTGGCAGAGCTAGCAAATGTTGCTTGCAGCAGTGAGAGGGAGTAGTCAGTTGGAACAGATGTTGTGAGATGTCGTGATCTATTTCATTACATGTCTACGGTTTCTGTAATTTTGGAGCAAAAATTTGATTTAATCTCTCTCTTGCAATAATACCTGTGTTTGCATTTATTCATGCAGTGTGTGCTGCACAGGCTCCAAGGGCTTTCTGCAAGCACAGAAAGAAGTTTTGGGTTCGCCGTGCATTTTGTTCCAATCTAGCGGAACAGAACTTCCCATATCCAAACAAATGTGATATTGCTTTGGGGAGTCAGAAGGGTTGCTGGTTTTGTTGATTTTTTTTTTTTTATTTTTATTTTTGGTTTGTTTTCCTTTTCCTTCTTCCCCATGATGTTGGCCTTCTGTACATGGAGCCTGAAGCAAGAGTATTTGTAACATCAGTAGTTAGAGCAGTCAAAAGCAAGTGAGTTTCCTGTATCATTGTACTAGTTCTCAAATATAGACTGGGATAGAGCTTTTGGAGGTTTCCTTGCCCTTATACCAGCATCTTAGTGCACCTGGTGTGGCTTTTGGAACAGAAGAATCAGTTTGCAGCAGCATTACAACCTACAATTGTTTCTTTCACGTTTTCATTTGTATCTGAAAAAGAAAGTTCTTATCTCTTGCTGCTCTGTGACAAGTTCCATGTTGTTTGGTGTTACATTTCTTTTCTCAATTGAAGCTTCAGGTCTCAGAATTGCTGGATTATATATATGCATATATATATTTCCCAAATGGCACTGCATAAAAAATTGGAAATATTTATGCAAATTGAAAATCATAATTTTAGTGGTTGGTTTTGTCACCTTATTTTCATCCTTTCTTGGAGCAGATTCATTTACTTGAAAGATTTTTTTTTTCTTGATAGTATTTTTGGATGGAGCTGCTCTACCTGTTTTAAAGTAAAGTGAGTAAAAAGAAAAATACTCTTTATGGTCTAGTGCAGATCCATAAGAACTATATATAAATGGTTTTTACTAAAAACATAAGGAGATTTTAATTTGGGGGTTTTTTTCCCCCTCTTATCCCAATACAAAGCCATTAAAAGCAATTTTTACAGATGGCATTTTCTAAGAACCTTTATATATTCCTAGAAAAGAAGGTTTCTATGCATGGGGAGTGAGATGCTCTAGCCACAGTGAATTTATTATTTTGAAATAATTGCCCAGAAGCAGTGTAAATAATGTTAGAGTCTTTCAGTGAAACAGACACTGCAATGTTGGCTTGTTTGGAGATCATAACAGTTACCATGGTTGTTTTTTTTTTTTCCATGAAAACACGGAGCCAGAATTATGTTAAACTAAAACCCAGCCAATTATTCTTGGCCTTTTAAATATGTAAACTTCATTTTTGAAATGTTATTGTAAGTTGTTTCTGTAAGTGAGTTTAGTGTAATATTTAGGAGAGCTCTGGCCGAGTTTTGCCTCATTTTTTGTAATCCTACTGCATTGTTATTCATCCCCATGCATCTGTTTGCACATAAGAATTTCTTGCACACAAGAAATTACAGATACATGGTTCAGTAATGATTTTCTTTCTTACAAGCTGATATCAGAGAAGTCCTTCCCAGTCCTCATGACCTGGGTTGCACTGATTCAGCTGTTTGCCATCCAGCCTGGGACACTGCTGAAACCCAGTCATTTCACAGATTCAGTTCAGGGTCTGGCCAGCACACAGGGTGAGGGAAGCAGCATTTGGCAAGGGAAATAAAGAAGAATCTGCATCTAGAGGAAAGCAGCAGAGATATTCTAGACTCTGCTGCCAGTGAAAGAGGAAGGTAGATTTACTAATCCAAATCTCTCATACAGGAGAAGCATGCTTGACAAAAGGCTTCAAGGCAACTGCTTTCCGTGGCAGAAAGTAAAAATTCTAAATGGGAGGATGTCTAAATTAGGCATGATTTAATTATACATCAAATTAATTGAGAAGACCAACTTTTCTTTTATGCCCCTGATTTTTTTTTTAAACGTGGTTTATTTTACAGCAAGCTACACTTCTAACTTTTGCCTTGTATTGGCATTACTGTGCTGATAAATCCATTTTCATCATTCTGGGAGAACTGAAGAATGGCAAGTCCAACAAATGCTATAAGAAAGATTTATAAGTGCATGTAATAGCCTGTAATTCCATGGTGCTCAGGAGAACTCGCTCAGGCTTTTTATACAGTGCATGATGGTAAAAGATGTCTTCACTGCTATCATTCTTTCTGTTCCTTTGATTCTCAGAGGCGAGCAGAAGGAGCAACATCTAAAAGTGAGTAAAACAGCACTTGAAAGCTAGGGTTTTACTAAGGGTTTGGAAAGAATTTGTTATGGATTTTCTGTACCTTCTCAAACTGGGGATACATAACTATTGAAATGAAGATTAAAAAAGCAATATAATGATGTTACAGAGGACAGTGATCTCTCTTCCACAACTGCCTGGCCCAAAGGAGAGATATGGAATATGTACACTGGTGATAGAATTTAACTTACCTCAGTCATTTAGTTGATACAATTTTTTTTTTTCCTTGTGGTTCTGTGAAAGAAACTCAGGAAGATCAGTAAAAGTGATGGTTACAGTGTGAATTGGGGCATAGTGTAGAGATAGCTGTGCTTGCTCTAGGTCAGAAATGGAGAAGCAGTCTAAATGAACCCTTGTAGGACTTGTCCTGTGGCCACTTTCCACTGCCTGTTTTGAAGAGAAAGCACTAAGCACTGGACTCCAGTGCTGAAAAGAAAAAAAAAAAAAAAAAAAGAGTCCAAGTGTGACAGATGCCTTGAGGCTGAGTATTGACTGAGAAGAGATTTGAATCATGGGCAAAGTCACCTTTTCTGCTGTTTCCTGTGCTCAGAGATGTAGAACTTTGTGCACTCTCTTTAAGCTGTATGAGAAAGAAAATCCCCACTACATCATCAGCTCCTCCTTCCAAATAAAACATTTTTCAAATCTTTATAATCTCAGCTAACTGCCCCACAACAAAAGCAGTTACTCTACACTGGCAGCAAGGGAGTCTGCATCTACAAACATGTAGATGTGTGTGGGTATAAAATCTGCAGTAACAGTGTTAAAAAAGCACATTGTGTTCTAAGCACTTGCTCGTTTGCTTTGTCAGTGTTCATAAACAAGTGCACGGTCTTGAGAATACAGAAATCTTGATACTCAAAACAAAGGCACTTGGTGAACAGGATCAGTTCTCTTGCCTTCCTCTCATATATGGTGTTTCAAGCAGGGATTCTGATAGCTCTGTGGAAGAATGCCAAGAATGAGATGCCTTGTGCAAACTGAGAGGAAAAAAAATGAGTTGAATGTAAGCGGGCAAAAAGATGTAGAAATATGCATGTTGCATTTTCTTCTCTGCAGGTTTTAAAAACTAACAAAGACCAGCTAGGGAAAGGAAGGAAAAAAAAAAAAAAAAAAAGAAGAAAAAGAAAAAAAAAAGATGTGTTTTACTCCAATATAGGACAGGCTGTGATTGAAAGTTATTAAAATTATTATGCTCATTCTGAAGACCCAAACTCAAGATCTGTTGTATGTTACGTATTTTCTAAACTTAAAATTCCCAAGTTCAGAAGCTCCCAGCTAACTTGTATTACTCCACTTTGAAACACATTAATTCACTGTAATGCTCTTTTATTTCTTCACCTGAGAAATGCACTCTGCTGTCTGGAAGAAGTCTTGTTATCTCAATCTGTTGAACAGATGTTAGTCATTGTGTCTCCTCCTCCCCTCTCCTGCCCTCCCCTGATATGCAAATATGGTCTTTGACATTTATATTTCCCTAATGGGGAAATATATTTCCCTGTTTAGGGTAGGTGTTGTAACTGTTTAAAGAAAAATTAAAGTCTCTATATCGAAGCTAGTATATCAGTTTGTAAATTTTATCAGACATCCTCCTCTGCCATGTAATTAATTCTTTACTGAGTGGGAGATTTATGTTTTGTAAGTCCCTACATTTTAAAAATGAATTTGTAGTGTACTTAAAGGCATTTTAATTTGTGCTTGCTCTGTTTGTTTTTTCTTCTTATGAATAAACCCATCACCACTCAATGCTAATGTAATTAACACTGGCTAGAACAGGAAGAAGCCCATGAACATTGCAAGCATTTGTGGAGCTCACAAACTGCAAGCTGACAGCTATCCAGTAAGAGACTAATTTGAGAAATCCTTCTTTTCTATGCATCTCCTAATTGCATGGCAGCGTTTTTGTGAGTTTTTGGAGTATTTCATCCGTTGGGGTGATTAGGAAATGGCAGAGCTGTGGCTGCCCCATGTGTTCCTTCCATGGGTGCTGCTGCTGCCAACTCCACACTCCTCAGAGAGGGGGCTGCTCACCCTCTCTCCCTCAGTCATTTGCCTTCCTGCACCCCATTGCAGCAGATTTCATTGAACTCAGGGTTTCATTTCGGCCTGGGCAGGTGAGTGTGGCTGTGATTCAGGGAATGACCGTGCCTGGATGTGTCAGCTGAGTTTCAGGCTTGTTCCAGACATCTGTGTCACCCAGCCAGCAAATCCTCAGCTGCACTGTGCCGTGTTTTATCTGCTGCACAGCTGGGAGTCACCTTACAGGGCTGTAAAGAGAGCAGGTTATCACTCCTGCCTGTTGGCCATGACAAAACAATGACGTGATTGAATCCTGAAAAACAGCACTTTTGTACCAACTTATTATTGGCACAAAATAATTGGTAAAATGCAGGAGGTGAGGTAATGTCAGTGTGACCAGGAGCAGAATTTTTGTCTGTCCTGCAAATTTAAAATTTTCTCAAGCACAAAGCGAGTTAAGTGGGTTTTTTTCTGTTTTCTAGAAGACAACATTATATTAGGTACCAAATAACCTTTGTAATAATTCAGTAAATTATAAAATAAAAGGCTTCAACTAAAATATTCTTACAGCCAAGGAATCAAGTCAACCATTACTGACATTGATTCACTGACCTAGAAAATGACTTTAATGCACATATCAATTTACTTGCTGATTTCTTATATTACAGTGGATTTAATTTTTTTTTTACAAAACTGTTACTGTTGAGAGCCCTTGTGGATCTCATATTATAAAATTCACTAAAATTTTCTATACTAAATCAATTATAGAGTTATTGTAGCCTCTTAGGTTAATCTTTTTAAATTTTTTTTCAAGTTGAACTTAGGTGTACAGATATGAGGGTATTTATATATGGAGCTGATTAATTTGATTCTTTGCCTTTTGAATACAGTTAATTTAACTGTGATTCTCATTCCAGACCTGTAAGGGATTCTTTGTGCAAGCAGACATACCTAAATGCGATTTTAAGGAAGACAAAAAAATTTCCTAAGAAAGATGCAGTTTTCTAATTGAAAGTAATTGATGAATAGAGTTATTCTGTCAGCCTGTTGGACAGAAATTAGGCTTTTTTGTTAAAAAAGGACAAAGACTTCAGCCCAGGTGACACTGAAACTAATGCTAATACTCCTTGTGGAAATTCAGGAGTCACTTCTGAGTTCCTGGTTCTGCCACTGGCTTCATTCACACTGGTGCCCCTGTCCTGTCCCTTTTTGAACTTTCTGAGGAGTCAAAATTTAATTGGCTTATGACAGAAGAATAATGAATGCTTATATCTAAAAATATGTGTCATGAAAGCATAAAGTAAAGAAATTTGGAAGATGGTCTTTTGGCTGATCCCTGTTGTTAAACCAAATTATTACCTTGAAGAGCAGTAGGGGCAAGAATTTCAGGCAAATATAATATTTAGGTTGAAGCTTCTTATTCATAGACATCTGGAAATGACAGACTCTGTGTTGAATTCTCACAAATAAAAGGGATCCAAAGGTCACAATAAAAAAAGAAGCACATTCTAGAATAAGAACTTGGAGATTTTGAATAAGAGACTGTTCCTACCACCCACCGCTAAAGTGAGGTCAAGTGATGAAAATATAAGGTTTCAAAAAGCAGTCTTTGAGGACAGCTAGAGAATTCAGGAATATAATTTCCTTTAAATTACCATAGAATCATAGAAACACAGAGTGGTTTGGGCTTGAAGGGCCCTTAAAGTTCATCCAGTTCCAACCCCCTGCCATGGCCAGGGATGCTTTTCACTTGACCAGTTTGCTCAAATCCCCACCCAGCCTGGCCTTGAACACTTCTAGGGATGGGGCACCCACAACTTCCCTGAGCAACTTGTCCCATATTTTAAATTAATTTTTTTAAAATTTAAGTTGTTCATGTCCTAAATCCCTGTAACAGTTTCCATTGTCACAGTCTGTACAATCTGTTAGGGCCACGATGCTGAGTGCAACTTACATCTAGGCATTTCTAATTTATATTGGCAGGGAAATAGAAGGCCAACATATGAATGTATCTTTCTAATTTATATCTGTGTATTGGTCTAAGGTTCAATAGCATGACAGGGGAAGTTTAGGGAATGTTTTAAAGAACCCAGGTTTGTGTTTAGCTACACATGAGGAGCATGACATTTGTAAATATCCCTCTTAGAGAGGACTGGAAAAAAATACAATCATTATACAGCACCATGCTCAGCGAAGCCACAGCAGCTTTTTCCTGTCTCTGCTGCTGCATGGCACACATCCAGATATCTGCTGTACTAACATTTGCTCCTGGGAGGAGATGAAGAAAAAAGGGTCCATAAGGTTTCCATTGGCCTAGACAACTGAAACATCTGCTAGATTCATGAGCAGCTTGCTGGCCTAAGTCAGCAGGGAGAACTGCTGCAGATCAGTACTGCCATATCAATGGATATTTCATAGACTGCAGGGAGGAAAAAAGAAAGTCAGGAGAGTAAGTTATTTTATTTCAAAATACACCCAAGTCTATTGCAGTTCTGCATAGAGTGATATCTAAATTGCACAAAATTAGAGCCACATCTACTACTGATCTGCATACAAGGCCCATTAGGGAAACAGGTACATGAAAAAATAGCAGGATCCAATCCTAATCTTTTATTATCTGCTAGTAGGAACAATTCACCTGGTTCCCAGATGAAATTTGGCAAAATGCAATCACCTGACAAAACATTCTCTTCACTCAGAAGGTTGCAGAGGAAGAAGTCTCCTCTCTCTTACTGAAATACAAATAGTGGTGTTGGAAGGGAAAGGGCCACTCTTTGTTGGGACACACAGCAGAGGGAAAGAGCAAGTGTTGAAGCAATGAGGGGAGAGGGCAGAGTGGAAAATACATCCTAGTTTGGTGTAAACTGCCTTTCATTTCTGTAGGTCAAGCCTGGCTTCTGATGCCGAAAAGTGTAGTCTGGCCTAAGTAGTTTTGTTGTTTGTAGTTTGGTGCCACTTAGGAGAAGGGCTGCTAACATTGTATAAAGCAGTTTTTCTCCAGACCAATTCCTGGCCTTATTTTATTGTGTAAACCAAAAGAAAGGAAAACAACCCATCAAGTACAAAGTCAGTTTTAAAATGGTTGTTTTGAACTTGAACTTTCATGAGCTTAAACAGAGCTGTGATTTCTTCTGCACAAGAAAAAGAGTCAAACATCAAAGAAGGTAGATATCGACAGGGTGGGTGAAATCATTTGTAGCGAAAACTTTGTGAATATACAGATTAGCACAAGTGGAAAACAGTTTATTAATCATTCTGACTTTTCCTTTGTGAGAATCGGAGCTGCTTTCTTCAGGGAACATTCCCTGCTGGCCAGGATGTGTTTAGGTATTGATCAACACAAGGTCATTAAGGGAAGTGCCTGTTCAGATCAAACCATCTGCACGCACCGCGGTTCCCACCTTTAAGGTGGCGCTCTCTCTTTTGTGTGTTAAAACACAACTCCTCACAATAGTTTTTATGTTTATGAAAGGGATTTTTTTCAAAAGTAAGTTTAGCTAGGCCATATTTTGTTCCATTGACAGAATTCAAAGATCTGACTCCTGTATATTGATCCCCATCCCACTGCCAGGACAGTTTTATCAGTACTATTTACAACTACGGAGAATTTCACTGAAAAACACCAATGGTGTAGTAATCAGGACAGATTAGTCTCTGATCAAAATCTGTCTTTTCCACCTTTGTTTTTTTCTTCATTTACCTTTGAGGATGACATGTCACCTGAAGCAAACTGAGCAGTGAAAGTGTTGGAAGACCAGGAAGCAAAGATTTATTTAGTGTACTGGTGCAATGACAGGTGGTTCTTATTCAGACTTGTTTCCAAACCAGAGGTGGTAAGATCAGTGTTTGAATGTGTTGTTCTACTCTAATTAAAATATATTGAAGTAAAAAGAAGTTAAATTCACAGAAACAAGCTGAGGTTTATTAGCAATTTTATCACTGTTCTTCGTTCCCCTCTCCTGTGTGGGCATATATATACAAATATGTGTTTAGCTCTATTTTTTAAACAAGAATAAAGGTACTCTGTGGGCAAATACTAAGGCAAACCTAGAACAGTTTCAATTTTCACTTTTGCTCAGCTGTTCAATACAGTGAAAAGTTCAGGCTTCCATTTAAACACAGGAGGTTCCATTTGGTGAGTGAGCTCTCGCCATGCATGTTTGTAACTCACAATAAGCAGTGCAGTTCTGGTGCATTTTGGGGGATTTCTGAATGCTTTTTGAGATCACAAACATTCAAAAAACAGCTCTACGTGGAGCTGATTTGGATAGCTGCCTCTTCTCTGTCTTTTGACTGCTCTTTGAATGACATTTCAGAAGTTGGAGAGACAAAGTTAAAAGTGGAAAGATTTTAAAACTTGGTTGTGTTCTGCTCAGATAGAAAAAAACGGTCAAACAGAGAACAAAAATAAAGAGGTGTACAATAAGAAAGTCCTTTCCAGGTGGGTTAGCTGCATGTTGGACTTCAAATACAATAATTTGTCTTTAAGGATGAAGGAAGGAGGAAAAGTGTATTCCTGGAGAGATGCAAGTATATTTTTCTTTTATAGAACTCAATAGCTGGAAAGCCTAAGACAGAATTTTTTTCCAATAGATTTGAAATTTTTTTTGCAAATGAGAGAAAGGAACTCATGAAAGGGATTGTAGCAAAATGAGGAGGGGAAAAATGTATCAAATCTACTGATACATTTTTTCTTCTTTGTGTAATTGTTTTCAGTGGAATGTTTGATTTGAAAAAGTGAAAACCAAAGTAGTTTGATTTTTTTCTGAAGAAAAATTGTTTTCTTTTAAAACTGTGTGAGAAGTTAATATTTCTAATGATATCAGTCCATCTTTTCTTCTAGCTGAAATTTTCTCTAATTACTTTGGAATCTCTATTAATTTCCATCTTCTTTATGCATTACTTATTTTCAATAAAAGTATTATTTTTCAAAACATTTCCCCCCAGTATTAATGATAAATGCTTTTATATATGCCCAGAGTATTTCAAACCAGGATTAAAATAGAGGAGAATTTTGGGAAAGGCTGTGGTTGGCCTGCTGAATAACTAGGAAATTAGCAAAGGTGTCTCTGGTTTATGTTACAGATTAGGAAGAGAAATATGGTGACAATGAGGCCCAGATCCTCAGAGAAATTAAAGTGTCCAATTCCTTACTCCTCATGTTAGGACTGGATGCTCTCCTGCTTTTAGAGATAATGGACTTTTCAATTTGTTAAGGCACAAAGAATTGAGCATAATGCTTTAAAATGACAAGTGATGCAAAGCTCTGAGCCATATTTGCAATTATGAGAAGCAGAAAATTCATCAGTTTGTTACAACTTTTGTGGGAAAATGAGGTTCACTTCAATTATATTTGGATTTGTAACTTCCCCAGGAATTCAGAGTGGTTGAAGAGAATACCTTTCAATAAATAATAACTGAATAAAATCGCTGGATACTCTTCTCCATTCACAAGCAAGTAATACCATGGTGATAGCCTGAGAAGAGTAAAAAATAGTCACTTATGCAAGGTTCCTAGGAAACAACACCATTTGTGCTTATTTTTTTCCCCCTCAGTTGTCTCTCATGCTTTTTCCTGTTTATCTTTGTGGAATAATTTTACTTCAACATTTTTGGGGATTTGTTTGCTTTTTTATTTATGTCTGCAATCTCTTTCACTGTAATATAGTCCAAATTAATAATATGTTGAGTTATCTGTTGATTTGGAAACATACACCTGAAACATGGAATGAAGGAAGGAAGAAGAGGCTTCTTCCTTTTCTATTTCTGCTGTCAGACATAAATTTCATAGTCTGAAATCAGAGGCTGTACTGCTGCACTCTTGTCCTTTGCTTTTAGTATTGCTAAAACATTTAAAAAAGCTCAGTGACCTCGGAATGCACAGTCTGGGTTTAACAGTTATTCCCTGCCTTATTTCTTCTCTCTCTCCTAAACCTGTCATTCTGTAGTAAGTTTCTGCAGTGTTCTCATTAATTCCAGTGTTCTCTGCAAGAGGTTTTGTTCCTGGAGTATGTAACAGTTATTAGAGGACACAAGTTTGTTTGTTTGTTTGTTTTCCTGTTTTTAAACAATGTTTCTTCAGTGAGCAAACTATTTACAGGATATTCTCTCTGGGCATAAACTCAAAAAGTATTTGCAATCCAGATATGGGACTAAATTACTGCTATTTAAAACAGCAAGTTCAGAAAGGTGAATCCATCCAGTCAAGGACTCTGTGTATCAAATAATGCTCAGGCAGGGGCTTTTTTTGTTGTTGTTGTTCTTTAAAAATGCTGTGTGAATGCAGTTTAACATGCAGGCACATTGCTTTATTTTCTTTTAGAATAAAGCAAAGCAGGTAGTTATGCATCAGGAGTTAAACTGTCTTTTTTTTTTAATTCTGTCATCGATATTTTTACCACACTCTTAAGACTGTTCTAAAAAAATTTATAAATAGTAGAGGCAACAACTTGTGTGTTTTCTTCCTTTAGAATTTCCAGGATACTAACCTTCAATCTGTCATCCACGCTGACAAAACAGAGAAGCAGATTCATGCCCATTGCAAAGTCAGAAGAAGCACACACTTGCACAGTAATGCAGATCTCTGTTTATGCCTGTTGAAATGCAGTTCACAAAATCATTGCTCTTTAAATTAGGTAAAGACAAGCTAATAACACTTTGTCTCCTTGGAGAGATGTTTGCATTATTTCATGTATAAATTAAGTGAGAAAGCCAGGAAAGTGATTCAGTATATTAGATATGTCATCATAATGGCTTTTTTTTCCCCCTAATGTTTTAGTTTCTTTACTAAGAAAGAAAGCCAGAATTAATGTGGTCTCCCTACAGATGCAAGCTGCTATTTGAAGTAATAAGCTGCTTGCCCTCTCACCCACATATTTACTTTGTTTTTAGGGTGTGGCCCTGTTAAAATCAATATTAAAAATCAGAGTGTTTTGAAAAACAATTTGCTCAAGTTTGGGGGTTTTTTTTCTTTGTTTTTCTTTTTTTGGTGGTTGTTTTGTTGGGTTTGTTTGTTTGTTTTGGATTTTGTTTGTTTGGGGGTATTGGGTGGTTTTTGTTTGGTTGGTTTTGGGTTTTTTCTCTGCTAAACCTTTGCATTTTTATGGGCTCTAGTTTTGGCTGGCACCATGCTATAGAGGTATGCAATAAAAAGCCCATGGCTTTGTGGTTCCATGCAAGACTGGAAAGGATAAATCTCTGCTGTAGAACTGTAGACTCTATTTTTTCCCTCTTACGTGCTAATAAACTTCATTTACCTCACGGGGACAATGGTCAGCCAGGCTCTCAAAAGTAGAGCCAATGTGGCAAAACATTGATAATTCACTCCTGTCTCTCTCACCTCTTTTCTGGGCCATCCTCTCTACTCAAAACCATTCTTTTTTGTGGCTCCCTGATACACAGTGACATTAGTAGACAAAGCTTGCTGCACTGATACTTTGAAATGCTCATAATTTGTGACATAACTGTTTACAAAAAGAGACCTCTGCAGAAGCAAAAGTAAAGAGAGGATTATGTTTTCTCAGTGCTTACGACCACCTAGTCATTTATAATTAGCCTGGTAAATTGATTAGAAGGTATCACCTAAGCATCAAGTGGAAGTGTTGAACTCATTAAAGAGCTTTCTTTGTAATTGCAAAAAATAAAAAATAAAAAAAGCCACAAAACCAAGCAAAAAACCTATCCCAAAATAAACAGAGATGAACTCACATGATGAATGTTTACAAACCGGACCAAATAATGATAATTATTCTACATAGACTTGTCACACACTGAGATAAAAATCAGTGTTAAATGTAAAAGCAGTTGAGCCATGATTTCTGGGTGGGAAAAAGGGAAGAAAGAGCCTTTCTTGACATGAAACAGCTTGTGGCTAATGAGATATGAGTACTGGTCCTCCACAAAGCATTGCAGAAACAACCTGTGGTAGAATATACTTAACCATAGCTCCATCTAGTCCAGAAATTTGAAATAATGTTGGTAACAAACCTTCTAAAGTGAGCAGAGGAGCTGGGATACAACATGATGACAATGATGTCTCGATGCAGCTGCCTTTCTGCAGTAATATCATTGCCTGTTGTAATTTACCTTTGCATAACCTTGTAGTGTTTTCCTTTTTAGATGCAAGGGAATTATTAATGTGGACCATCAGTATTTTTTTTTTTTTTTTACTCTTTATTAGTGTACTCCATACAGACAGTAAAATTGTTTGTCCTCCCTCTAGATTTGATTTTGGGACAGCATGTGATTTTATATACTTTAGTGAATGTATATATATTTATTTATGTGTTTGATTGACTTGACCTGCTGCTAGAGTTTAGAAATGTCATTCATTCCCAACCATTTGCTGGGAGGAAAACAAGAAAGCCCTGTCTTTAGGATGGTCAGCATCCAAGTCATATTTATTATCTCAATTATACCTGTCAATCACCTCAGTTAAGGGTAAAGTAGGAAATAAATTGTACTGAACTTACCTAAAAAGCTGTGTTCAGTGCAGTGAAATATAGGGCTGTATAAATAGGAGCTGCAGGAGGAGAGCTGGAAAGGTGTCTGAGGAAAAATACCAGCCCCATGGTAACCCTTCAGTCACTCCTGGGTCTGACCCTGGGCCCAAGGGACTCTTTTAAGTGTGCAAACAAAAATAGCAAAAACTGGCAGAGAAGTGGCATCACCTCTGTATTCCTGCCTCCTGTGACTGCAGCAGTGGGGCTTCCAGCTCTGGGCTGCACCCTTCAGAAAGAAGAGGACACATGGAAGAGGGCACAGAGAAGAGCCACAGGCTAATTAAAGGATTAGGAAAATGTGATTTCTGCAGAAAGACTTAGGAGCTCAATTTATTTAGATTATCAAAAAGAAGGTTAATGGGTGATATGATCACAGTCTTTAAGTGCCTACAAGAGAAATTTGATGAGAGGGCTCTTCAGAGCAGGGGAAAAGATACAAGAGCCAGTGGAAGCTGGGTGCTACAGCAAGACAAATTCAGAGCAGGACTAAATTTTGTGGTTTTGTTTGAACAGTGATGACTGTTGCTTTCCAAAATAAGCCACTGAAGGGGCCACTAAATTTTCCATTACTGGACTTGTGTTAAGGTGAAATGCTTTTGTTAGAGAACATTAACAGAAACAAGGTCTCTCCCACAAAATATTGTCAGATCCTCAAGAACCAGAAGAAGCGTTTAGTAGCATAAACCAGTTCTTTGACACTTTTACTGCAGTAAAAGGGCAGGATGCTGATGCTTTCTTTAGTGTTCACCTGTTTCATTCAGGACTTTACAACCTTCTCCTGTCCTTCCAGCCCTACTTCAGTATTCCAAGTGAGATGCAAACAGTAAAGTAAATCTCATAAGTTTTTCTTGTCCTTGCTTTTCCCATCACTTGCTAATAATTTTTGTCTTCATTAAGAGCTGTGCAGCACCCATTTATTTGGACTTGCTCTATATAGTTTTCTCTGTCCTGCAAAGGCTCCCTTCTTTTTACTGAGGCTACTTTCCATGTTAAATTTTCTCTCATTTTCTGTGTACCTCTTTCTCCTGTCCAAACTTCCCATGAAGCTCTGTGCATCTTCTCCAGAACAGTACGGATTCTCTGCTGGCAGGAGATAAGACAGATATTTTGGTCTTGTTTTTACATTCTAAATTAATTCTTGTTTCCAAATCATCAGCAACCACTAGGGTGGTGTCTTGGTTTGGAAAGACAGGTATCTGCCAGGGAAAGCTGGACTTTCCCTTAGAATAGAGAATGTAAACCCCTCACCCCCTCCAAATTATAATTTTGCAATGAAGGGCTTTCAGGCAAAGATTTGGGAATAGGAATAAATAGTTCTTTACTGGGAATATTAACAATACAAATGTAGTAGAAAACAAGACCCCCAAACAAACAAGCAAACAAATAAACAAGCAATCCTGGAAAACCCTGACAGAGTCAGAGCTACAACCTGACACCCTGTTGGTCAGGGTGTTGGAAGCAGTCCAAAAGTGAGTCCTCCTGGAGTGGCAGATGTAGTTCTGTTGAAGTAGAGATGATCCTGAGAGAGAAGGGTCCAGTGATGGTGAGAAGGGGTCCAGTCTTCCTCCAGGAATCGGGTGAAGCCAGATACCTTGTGTTCCTACATCTCAGTTTTTTATCCAGGTAGGAATGGTTGGCTCCCCCCACTGGGTGGAGCATCTCACAATGGGATGATGGAATGTGGATGTTCTACTTTGGGGATGTGTGCTTTTAGGGGTGTCCTAATGGTCCATTAGCAGAAAATATTCCCCTGGAGGGAGGATGGGCAGTGAAAGAGATAAGAAACACTGCCCCACCTGGTTTTAACAGCTGGGCCCATTATCAAAAGGCACCCGCCCCCCTCCTCTCAGAGTTACAAGAGATAAAGAAGAACAATTCCCCAACTGCTTTCAGCAGATGAAATAGAATACACATTTTTGGTTCCATAACCCAAGACAGGTGGCCAGAGAAAAGAAAATTCTTCTGACCTACTCAGATGATGGCATCTACAGTTTCCATTTATATGGTTGATCAGAATAGTTTTCTTCCTGACCAGAGATGAGTCTTTGACTTGGCAGTGGTTAACAAATGACAGAGTGCATGTACACTGACACCTTCATGATAAGAGCTGTAATATCAGACAGAGAATACAGGGTAATTATGAGGAGATCTCCTAAACTGTGTTAATAGGGTCCTAAATCATTACAGCAGGTTCTTTATTAAACTACCTCCCATTCCAGTGCTTTAATGTGACAGATTTCACTGTGCTAATCTCTGGCTCTAGGTTCCGTTTAATGCTTCATGTAGGCAAAAAGTGTTTTAGCCCACATATACTCCTATTCACAGCTCGTACTTTAGAAGGTTATTTCTTTGGTAAGTTGCCTGTAATTTAGTGGAAGTAATAAGAGGCTGTGTGCATTTTTCTGGGCTTAAAAAATTCTAATTTAAATGATAAGCAATTTATGCAATATCTTGAGGTTCCTTGACACATTGGAATTGAAAGAGGAGAAATGGAAGGAAATGACAAATCTTTTCTGGTTTTTTTTTTTCCATCCTTGTTTATGATTTTTCTCTCATCATATATTTCTCAATGTGTGGTTTTCAAGAAGCAGGGTTTGATTAATGAAGTGTCAGATACAGAGGATGTCATGAGAATTTTGGCATTTATTATTTGCAGCATTCAAATTAGCTATGGTATTTTTAGTATTTCTTATTTTTTATTTACTGTATCTGTTATCCTGTTGATAGTAAATACCCTCTTAGAGTAAACACCAGTACGTGGTAAATCTTGATCTTTAGACAGCTATTTGATATTTATACAAAAAATTATGCTAGTTATTCAGATCTGCATTTTGATGGAAATATTTTATTTATTTCACTGATGTGGGTGATTTTGTTCCATATCTAAGGCCATCGGGATTATTTTACATAGGGAAAGCTAAATCTGTCTAGAATTATGTGTTTGGCAATATCAGTAGGTCAAATAGAAGTTTAGTTGTTAATCTTTTATTTAGTACTTCCTTATTCTGGTCATCTGCAAACCTGTGTCCTAAATAATAGATTTTCATATTATCATGCTTTTGTATCGAAGACATAACTCAGTTTGACTTAGTTGGGAACAAGTCTGATAAGAGACACTAAAATAGGATGTTTCTGTGAAGGTTTTATGCTGGGTTTGTGATTCTGGATTGTATCATTAATGGATATTGTATATATTATTTCCTTGATGTGCTTGTGACACATCTGTGAGCTTGTTCCCTCCTGTAGGACTGTAGAGAGGTTTTTAATTTCTGACACATCCCACTTGAGTGTCAATCTTGGCATTATAGTTTTTATGTAAGTATCTCTACCTACTCTTCAGTGCTTCTCTTAATAGAACCTCTACAAAAGGAGGTGAAGAAAGAAGCATATATTTCGTTTGGAGCATTAGGTTCAATTCTTTTGCATTGTACCCTTAAATAAATAATATATCTCCTAGACAACAATCATATGTTCAATGATGTGTTTTGCTTATTATTGAAGATTTTTTTTCTTTCCCCACCCGTGTTAAAAAACACTTCCATATTTTTTTCTGTGCTGCCTTCTTGCAGTCCTGTTTGTCAGAATGTGCTGTTTGACAAGGGGTGTGCTCTCCTCACTTTACATAAAAACTTTAGCCTTACCATGCCATTGGAAATTCTTGTGATTCAGGAACCTGACTGATCCTACTCCTGCATTGTGTAGAGGCATTTGCAAGTCTTCCCAGTGACTTTTCAGCAAACACTTAATGTGATTCACAATGCTCTGGGATAGAATCATAGATGTGAAAGAGACCTACTACATCATCTCTTCCACTTTCATATGAGATCAGGTTATATTCCCCCAACAGTGCATGCATCAAGTGTTAGATTCACACTACATTTATTCTCCAACAACTTTCCAAACCTGACACAGAAAGCATCATCCTGAGAGGCCTTTCAAATGTATAAAAAAGAAACAGAGAGTCAAGGTTGCCCCATCCCTCTGTGTTAAAAACTGTAGAATTTTATGTTATGCTTTCAGTGATGTTTTCAACAATGATTTAACTGCATTGCCTGCACTGAGTTTTCTTTGGCATGTCTGAGGAGGCAAAACTGCAGAGTATTTCTTTGGAAGTAAATAGTATGGCTTACAAAGGGGGAAAACCTTTATTTCTTAAGCCATCTAGATGTTTCTCAGATACAGAGAATATATTGTAAATGCAGTTTTAAAAATTTTACTGTACTACCTTTCTTTGGTCAGAGTAGACCACATTGAATTCCGGGTCTATCATCTGTGGGAAGCTGCTGCAATAAGTTCAATCCTGCAACTTAAATATTTTCTTTTTTTTTTCTCTTATTCTCTTCCTTTCTGCATCCCTTCCCTCCCTCCTCAGGCAGCCAAGGGCAGTTCCCACTCACACAGAACGTCACAGTTGTTGAAGGGGGAACAGCAAATTTGACCTGCAGGGTCGATCAAAATGATAACACCTCCCTCCAGTGGTCAAATCCAGCTCAACAGACGCTGTACTTCGATGACAAGAAAGGTAAATTGTTTCCTGAACTCATGCTTCTGCACTGTTTTTTGTAAGAAAGAAATGTTTAAAACCATTTCTCTTTAATACTCTGATGTTAATGTATTTCCTATATGTTCTAGGAATAGATGTCTTCCATTATAATTATTATATGATTTTTTTTTTTGACTGGGGCTCACCGAAATACTCTCTTGCACATTATATTATATTTAGACTATTAAAGAAAAAGAATAGGAATTGAAAAGCTTATTGTAAAATAATTTGGAAAACATTGTTGCAGAATATCTTGGAAGAGCATTTATGAGTGGCAAGAGAAGGAGTAGCCCAGAAAACTTGTGACTCGTTTCTATTGGTGTGTATGCATAAACACATATTCTATATGTGTTTACATGTATGTATATAATCCCACAGTTTGCCACTAGTGTACAGCAGTCTGGTTGTTGGTGCAGTGCACAGTTGCTGTGGCAGCTGTTCTCAACAGCTAATAAAAATGCTTGGATTTTGTATCCTGATGTTTCCATTGTGTCCATGCACAATTTTTTTTTTTTTTACACTTTAGTTAAATAAGGGAAGAAAAAAAGACCAGAGAACATCCATTCCTTACAAAAATAAGGGCATTATTTTGCAGTAGTGTATATTTGTAGACATTGATCTGAACTGAAAAAGCATTGCATTTTGCATAATAGAACGTTAACAAAAAGATTGCAGTAGATTCTGTAAATAAACTAAAGTTAGGAGTAATAAATTCATCACTTGGCTTTAAAAAACGTAAAAGCTTTGGTGTTGATTTCAGTGGTAGACAAGTTCAACAGTTATATTTAATTCTGGTGCTTGAATTTATTTTGAAAGGTGCTGCATACTCTAGAGCATTTTAACAAGTGCAGTTATTACTCGGCTCAAAATTAAAGAACTGCTGTCCAAATGCTTTGCTGAATGATTACAAGAGTTTAAAACACCTTGTAGGACTGAAAACGCTTTGTGGATCTGTGCACTTCAATAGAAGAGAATCTAAAACCTGTCATTTTATACCTGCAGAAGCTGCAATCAAAATATGTTTTTTTACTATTAATATAATAGCTGAATAGAATCTCTTGATGGTGTTGAAGTGGTTCCTTTCTCTTTTATCTAATTTCCTGTAGCGTGTAATCATTTGATTTGCAATTTCTTTGAAATCATAAGTGCCTTTTGAATGTAGGATTGAAGATGAGAGGTTTATAAGGTGCAGACTTTCCAGCTCTAAGTCCTGTGCTGTCACCTTTGCCCACATGCACCCCTTCATTTTAGCTGCAATCATTAGTGATTTGGGGTGGGTAAGTAATGTCTGCAGAGCTAAAAGCAGAGGGACCTTGTCTGTTGATAGGGCACATCAATACTCAGAAAATCTATATCTTTTATAAAATAAGTGACATTTTAAAGGATGCTGAGAGAGATGTGTGAGGACTGCAAAGACATTAATTTGAGCATTGTAGCCATTTTGGTGGGAATTGAATTTTCTGTGTGCTTTAGCAAAACCTCTACTTTTACAACAAATAATTGAAGTTTGTATTACTTTTTAATATAATGAATTAAAGCAACAGAATTTGAATGGCATGCAGAGTAGTAAGTACTAGAAGCAATTTATATTCCCCACAGGAAATGTGCAGAGCTCAAGTGTGTAAATTTAAGGGACCGCAGTCTTTATTGAACTTTTAGCTTGTCCCAAGACTTGAAGGAGTATTTGATGATTAATTTTGCGGAGGAATTACTCTGCATCTATTACACATGAAAATGTCTTCATGTGGTGAGGAAAAAACTTCAGATCCTTTAGCTGGAGCTATTAAGCCTTATGTTAGCAGCAGTCTGCACTCTGTGTGGTATTTCCAGGCTCAAGTGTACTGAGGGGAGTGAGCAGTACATCCAATTCCTGCATGGAAAACATTCTGACACTTCTGAAAGTGAAGTCACAGCTTTCACTGGCAATTTTTCCTGTTTGTGTATGTACTGGTTCCTATAGGTAAGAAAGATATTTACTTCACATGGTTTTAATGCTTGCCTTATTGAGGCAAAATGGAGAGTGATATTTATTAGTGGTTTTGTCAGGAAATGATGGCAAGTCAAACTGTAAAGGTTCCCCCTTTTTTCCCCTCCTCGTTTCCCACTTCTCCCAGCCAGGCATACAATTTGGCTATAAAAAAGCAGCTTTCTACTAGAACCAGTCAGTGCATTTAATTTATTGACAGCAGTGCCTCTGCCAGAGTTTATTCAAACCTGTCTCTTATTGTTAGCCAAAACCAACCTCCAAGTCTTACTTATCCTTTCAACGCCATGAACATTGCTTTTTAATAGCTGTGTTTCTCAAACCCTGAAAATTAATGGAAGCTTGAATAACTATAGAGTAATGTTCTGTGTAGAAAACAGAAGCTTAGACAAGCAGCATCACCAGCAGCCTTTATATCCACCAGACCTGAGTAACTCTGGGTGTTGCCACATTCAGAAATAAATCAAATTTGCTTACTTTGAACTTTACTTCCCCTCAGCAGGTTATTTTCTCTTTATACAAATCACACACATAGGAGTGAGAGTGTATTTCATTCATAAAACAAATTCAAGAAACTTTTTTTTTGACAGCTATATATTTTAATAATTATGAGAGAGTCAGATAGTAAAATGAACACATGTAAGTGTCAAAAGAGGGTTGAGAGTCCAGCAGAATACGAGGGAGGTGAGAGCTGTCAGTATATATAATAATTAAGGTTAGAAAAGGCCTTTAAGTCATCAAGTCCAACCACCCACCTTAGGACCACTGCCATATGGCAGAACAGGTGCCAAAAATAGGGGAAATTGTCTATGCAGTGAAAAGCTCTCCCCTGCTGGATTGTCTTTGGTGAATCCCCTTCCATGCTTATGCTTCTTTCTCAAGCAAGATGGTTCTCCTGTCTTGCAAAGCCGTTTTCTGACCAAAATAAAACTTCTTGTGAAAAAGGAAAAAAGAGTCAGTCACCTGGAAGGAATGTGCCCTTCAAATTCCTGTTGCCTTTCCACAAGGGGTTAATTACTGGCCTCCAGTTTATTAAAAATGGATGACATATATACTATGAAAATCACATTCATGTAATTTTGCATTCTTCTGAAGTGTGATGCAATCATTGACATTGAAGTTAGGAGTCATTCTTCCTTTTCTGTTCTAGATATTCTAAAGTACAGGAGTGCAATGAGCCAAACACACTAATACCAAAACCACGTTATTAAAATTACTCTTCTGCTTCCCCTCACATACTGCTTTGGCCACCTCTTTCTAAGGACAGATTTCTCTCAGTTAGGAGGTCTGTGTGGCTGGTAAAGAACACTTCCACCCCCAACCTTCACATCAGTTTAATATTTATTTATTATTTATGAAAGAGACAAGAACTATTTTTAACTTGGGACATTTCTGGTTCTTGGCCTATACAACCCTAAAATGATATAGACAAAAAAACAGGAGAGCCTTGTTTCAGAAAAGGCAACACTGAATTTTGTGAATGTGAAATCACAGTTCAGAGGTTGTTTCCAGGTCTTCATCACTTGCAGTGCATCAACTAACAAACATAATTTTTTTTTGCTGTAAATTTAGGCCTAAAATGTGTTTGACTCGTTGTGGTGATGGGAATAGGGATGAGAAAGAAACCCTATTTTCCTACAGGAAATTAAGTTTAGCTTTATTTTATTATCTAACCAAGGTGAGACTGTCGCTTCCCTCCAACTCTTTCTTTGACACTCTAAAATATATTAAGATCTGAAATTGTCTTCATTATTGTTCTAACACAGTGTAGCTAAAATATATGAAAATAGCAATGGTTGATCTGGTGGTCTTGGTCTCACTGATGACACTGTCTCCCTGCTGTCTTTTTCAGTACTTCTGTCTTTCTTCTGGTTCCTCAACCTCAGAGATTCAAGGGCATTGTGTAGCAATTATATTTTTAGTTCTTTCTCTTTCATTTAAAACATCAAACCTTTATCAGACAGTAAAAAAATACTGTACTGAATAAGTGGATACATCCTAAATGTTAATAAGCTTAACAACCTTACCTTGGTCTCCCACACCCTCCTCCCCAAAGAGAATTTTAAAGATTGTGTCTTCCTGAAAAATAGGAATTCACAACTCACCCTAAGGAAGTTCAGATTTTCTGGAAACAAATGCAAATTGCGTGCTGCACTTGAAATGAGTCTTTCCCTACACAATTTTCAATTAAAATGAATAATTGCCATAGAAACCTCCGTATCACTTTATGCACCCAAGTACCTATAATTGCATAGCTGCCTTTGGAAGAAGCACAATGTGCAACAGTGTAGAACTGGCAGATATTATTTAAAATTAATATAGGTTATTTTTTTTATCTTCACTGGTGTCACTTCTTAAGGATTTTGAGAGGGCAATAAATGCAGAGAGACATAAATATGAATGCAGAGCTATAAGAAAAAGGCCACAGCATGGTAACACAGAGGTATTTGATAAAGAGAAGACTGAAAAGAACCTTTATGCAACTTACTATAGCAGCCATCTTCTCATATTCCCATTCAGTAGGGAATAGAGATAAATATGGAGCAGGATATTGAGTTGTAAAGGAGAAGTGTACAACTGAACAATGGCTGTTGATATCAAAGGTGTTTAGCCTCCTCAGTATAAAAATGTGCAGTTGGACTATCAAAAGGAAGAGAATCTGTACCTGATGTGTACATACCTAACAGTTTTGTTGGGTCAGGCATGTGCAAGTGTGAAATACCTGCTCTCCACCTTAACAGGGAAGTTTGCAGGTCTGCTGATAGTAAAACAAGGGTGTGTTGACATTGACCATGATAAATTTGCCACAAACTGACACAGATTTTGATGAGACATGTGTCTGATGCTAATCATCTGTGGATACATGTCCCCTGTGCTTTCATCAAGTAGTAGCACTTTCATGTCTTACTGAAAAATTAGAAAGGATATTCCAGCCTCAGAATTATTCATCCCTCAGCAGCAGAATATGTTTCTTTAGATGACCTTTGATTTTTCACTTTTAAGAGTGCTTGGCATTTATGTAGCTCCCTATCATCCCGAAAGCTTTCAGAGATAGCAGTGCACTAGGCAAGGGTTGTGAGAGGGCAGTGTTCTTGCAAAGCTCTCGAGAGCTTCCCTGATAGGCACAGTGCCTCTGGTGATCTGGTGGGAACATGTTTGGGGACAGCAGCAGCCCATGAGCTTCAGCATTTGCTCCCTCTCAGGGGTGGCAATATTGTGTTGGAACTTGCACGTGAGTTTAGAGTTTAGGCCGTGTCTCCAATCAAACCATTGTGACTGTTGGGATGTCCAGCTGTGCTCTCAGGTCCATGAAAACAACTCCTGACCTTTTTCTTTCTCAATAGAAAGATATTTAGAGGGAGATGGAAATGCACTGTGTACAAGGGATTTTAACTCCAGTGTCATGTATGTCAGTTTAGAAGGATTCATTAGTGCACAGAATTATTTTACTCTAACACTAAAATGGTGATTGAATTGTCATCCGAAAGGCTGATCCTTTCAGGTGTGAAAATACTGTCTTTTTGATGTTATAGATACAGAACTCTATCCTAGTTATCTGCATTTATCCTTTGGTATGTTTTGTGGCAGCCAGGCTCTGGCTATTGAATTGAAGTATAAACCAAATCTACGCCATTCTCTGGTGATTCAGCCTCAGATTCTAATCTACATAAACAAGCAGAGGTACTCGTGAGTTACAAAAATAATTTGAGGATATTTCTGACTGGGGAGAAATAGTGAACTTACCTCTTGTAGACATTTAATGATCTAGTAAGCAGTTGAATTCAAGATGCAGGTGAGCGTGTAGACAAGAGGAATAGGCTTGTACAAAACATGAGTCAGAGAAGCAAAGAAAATAATGTTTCTTTTTGCAGTAGAAAGGAAAGCAGATCATACATGGTTTTAATTAGTTATGCCAGACAGGGAGGCAGACAAGCTCTGTTGTTGGGAGGACAGAGAGCATTAGCATTTAGGTAATGTGAAATCAAGTAGCAATGATGAATGGACTTACGTCTCCACCTTCACATGCTCTGTTTCCTGTTACATAATTGAGTGGAGATGGCATCAGACAGGAGATGATGACCAAGCTTAACCCCATCCTAGGGTACACATATAAATTAGAGATTCACCGTTACTTAGAGTTTAATAGATTCTTTCAAGGAGAGAATGCCTTGTAGTCAAACTATGAAGTCATGGGAAAAGTAATGGGAAAAATGCAAGATAATTATTGAAGGGTTATTTTACAGCCAGATAAGTTTGGAAGAAGTTATACAGAAGAATGGGAATTTATTTTATCTTCTTTTTTTCTACCTGACCTGAATAGCAATAGTTTGTAAATGTTTTAAAATATTTAGAAAGTTTCTAGCACTTAACAAAAAAAAAATTGTATGAGCTAGTAATATGATTTTCACAATGAACTTTCCATAAAGATCTTTTAGAATAGTTGTTCCAACGTAGGTAGTTGAGTTTATTTTTTTCTGTCAGTCAGATCTGTTAATTTCACAGCTATGCCAGACAAATATCAGTTGCTGTTTGGCCAGCTCTTATCTTTCCTTGAGACCCGCAGTATGACATATAGGGACAGATAACCTGGGTTATGTTATTCAGCTGCAATTTTGTTTCTTTTTAATAGGTTCTTGCTTCTCACTCCCCTGCAAGGGGGTAAGGGAGAGAATCAGAAAGGGAAAACCAAGAAAAACTTACAGATCAAGGTTGAGAGGTTTAATAAGTGAAGGAAATAGGAATAAAAATTTGAAAGTAATGGAAAGGTGGTCACTCACTCCGTCCCACCAGCAGTGTAATGCACCAGCCATTCTCCAAGCAATCCCTACTTGGGGAAAACAACTCCCACGTTTTTTATTGCTTTATTTTGTGGAGTATTCCATGGTCAGATTGGGTGAGCAGTCCTGGCTGTGTACCTTCCCAACCTCTTGGCCACCTCCATCCTTCTCACTGCGGGTGCAGAGTGAGAAACAGAGAAGGCCTTGACACTGCTCAGCGATATTCAGTGGTTTTCCCCACTGTTTTGGTCATGAAGCCAAAACACAGCACCATACGAGCTGCTATGAAGAAAATTAATTCCAGCCCTACCAAACCCAGTACAGCTTCCCTCTGGGTCATGGGTAGGAAACAAGCTGAAATCATTTTGGATGGTAGTTCCTTAGTGCTCCGGGGAAGAAAAGAAGCTGTCAGAGCTTTTGAGATCAAGTGTTTCACTTTATCCTTAAACCCCATGGTTTCAAAACAGATTGCCACTTTTGAAACCTGGAATGCTTGTGTTCACGCATCTTAAAGAAGATAACATGATAAAAGGGACCAGGAGTCTGTTAAAATATCTTGACAGTTATTGTCTGCATGAATATGAAAATTACATTTTAAAAATGTATTACAATGCATTAGAATATTATTTCATTGCAATAAATTAGTAGAACTACTCCCACTTACAGCATTTATTTTTCCATTTCTTAGCAGAATTAAGGGAGTAAATGGCTGTATTGTAGAGATGGTTAGAAAGTGTAGGAGTTTGCATTATATTGTGCTGAAGTGTGGGTATGTGCAGAAATTGAGTTTACCAGCACTCAAGCTAAATGGAGAATGAAGCTGATACATTGGAATATGATGAATTGAAGCAGTAGTTGTGATGACACTGTTAAGATTACTCTGTAATGAAGTTTCATGATACTCAGGCTGCTGGCTATTTTTGTTTTAAATTGCAAAGAATCTTTTTACGAGTGAGAATTCCTTTTATTTTGGGGCGGGGGGTGGGTGGTGGTGCAAAGTTGAAAAGAGGTGCCAAGAGAAATTTCATCTGCCCTCTCTGCACTAGTTATTTACGTGGATGAGCCAAACTTCCTGGGATTTCTGAAGAAAATGGGCCTGTTACATTAAATTCTGAACCCATTGGGGGCTTTTTCAGACAACTCTTAGAGCAAATGATAGCGAGGAACAATTTGAGTGCAGAGAAGGGCAAGCGGGACAATCCACTCGCAATGATAACCGCTAGATCCCGGAGCAGTGGAGCTCAGCATTGTACATCATAAGAAACGTGAAGGAAGCAGAAAAAAGACATTTTGTTTTTAATCAGGAGCACAGCCAACAGTGTTCCTTGGGGAAGGTGAAGGTTATTTTTTTGGAGAAGCTAGGTGACAGGCAAGAGTGCTGATTGTTATATCACAGTGCATTCTGTACAGCGGAGTCATAGGAATAAGGGAGTCACCAGACAGGCCAGAACGTGAATGTTTTGTCATATAAGTGATTGTTAAATCCAAGAAAACTCAGCTATGGAGAACAAAAAGAACTGACTTTGCTAGGGATAACTGATATTTGCAGCACTGGTGAAAATTATGCTTCTCAGAGGAAAATGGCAGCGTTGGAAAATGTTGAAGTGCAAATATTTAGCAACGGCATCTCAGTATATAAATGAATAGCTTTAGGATAAAAGCACAAGGATATTTATGATTAAAAGAGAAAGACAATCATGGAACATTCAGATATTCCCTGGACAGAAATGTGTGATGTTGGATATAGAAATAAGAAAAAATCCACACCACAAGCATAGTCATGACTTTGCATCTGGAGGACAAAACTCTTCCAAGGGCAAAGCAGAAACCCCTGAAAACATGACAGTATCTGCGTGGCACAGTGCCATGAAGAGACTTCTGAACTAGCTAAGGTATTGCAGACAGGTCTGTCCAGATTGCACAGGGTTTTTCCAAGCAAAATAGATCAGCTGAAAAGAACATTTTTAGAAAGGCTTATAGACATGGATGTAACTTAACACATTTAAAATTTCAGATTCTGTGCCACTCTGGGTAGTGGTACTGGAAGCAGTCAGTCAAAAGCTGACTTTGGAACAGGAACTGACATGAAATGCAATATAATCTCAGCAGCCCCACACTAACAGCAGGTGGTACAGTCACTGCCATTCCAGCTGCTTTTACAAGGGTTAACATAGAGATTAACTATCAGTCAGTAAATGCTGGAGGAATAAAAACACAGCAGGTCAAGGAGAAATGTAGTTCAGAAGAATGAATCAACAACATATTTTTTAGACAATTACCCAAGTGGATGAAAAAGAACTCCAAAGGATATGACTGAAGGACATTGACTGCCAGGTAGGAAAATAGTAATGGAATAGGAAAAGCCTCTTCTATCAGCATGATTCAGAATTCCCACTCTGCCCTGCCTTGATCTGAGACAACTGGATAGATTCCAAACCCGCCCCAAAACCCATTTTGTTAACAGTTATACCTGTGGGCTCCAGCCCTGTGCCCTCTGAAATTACAGCTTCTCTGAGGAGATGGAGCCTTGCCAGATTATGGAAACGTTTCCATCTTTCTCAGGCAAATAGGATAGAGACATCCCAGAGATGCTCTGTCCCCACAATGTTGAATTAGCCAGGTTTAGGAGTCTGTTGGCTCAGGGAGATAAATCATCTGCGAGTTAGAGCTGGCTGGAATGCAGTGAGTATGAATGTCTCTGTAGCAGGCTTCTCTCTGCACACTTAGCAAGGGTGAAGACAGCTGGGGTCTCTTTTCACTGGGTATGTTAAATCTGTATAATATACCCACTAAAACAAATGTATACTGAATCTAAGTGAAATTTTTGAATGCCTCCTTTGCATTACGTGAATAGAAATTCTGCTGTATTACCAAAAATAGAATACTACAGTTAAATTTCTGTCAGCAGTGGGAAATAAATTAAAGGCAATTTTTACCAAATCTAACATCAGATGTTATGAAGCCAATCCAAAAGCCAGATGAGTAGCTAACAGGAGGATCTCAGTATTAAGGTCAGGCAAACTGAGGATTTTAATATATCCAAATATTTAAATAAAGGCAGTAAATGTATGCTTTCATAGTGCCTGGATAATAGTGCCTAAAAATAATACTGTTATCAATGTCTGAGGTGGAAGCATGGAATCTACCATTATTAGAAGTGCTCATCTTTCCTCTCCCTTTCTGGTAGAAACTTATTTAAGGAACATGATTGTTTCAGCACAGAAATTGTAACAAATCATCGTGTCCTGGATCTTTAAGGATCTGTGCACAGAAAAGTAATTGCTGATGAGCTGCTGATATGGGGTGAAAATCCTCAATACCTCAGTGAGAGACTGTGCAATGTTCTGCTGTGAGCCAAAGAAAATAACTTTAAATTTAACTGAAACAAGAACTGAATCAACCTGAATGAGATTACTTTCAGAGGCATGTTCTCTGGGTAAAAGGAGCATGAGGAAACACAAAAACCAAAAGGCAACTGTGTAAATGGAGAAGAGGAAAAAAGAAACTAGTAGCACTGAGAGTTTAATTTCTTGTTAACAGATGTAAAAAAAAAATAAAATTAAAATGCCTGTAGCAGTTAATCTACAGTGACTAACAGGTAATTATTGATATTTGTATATTCACTGTCAAATATCAGTAAGTTGTCAGTATGCTGTTTAAATAGTATAAAATAATTACAAAACTGGGTAGAAAAAATAAGCTTCTGAAATCTGAAGTAAAACCCAGATGTAAGATAAGTGAATAGACAGTAACAGAAGTATTATTTGAAAGAAAAATTGCAGATGAGAATTTCCATCATGGAATCTGAGATGGTAAAAAGCATTTCTTGTATGTGACAGCTGCATTAAGTCTGGAGCAACATCCCAAGTGCCTTCTAATTCACTGAGATATATCCAAAGTGTTGGAACAACCATTATCTTCTCCTTCCTTGAACCTCAGCTTAGCTTTGGGAGCAAAGGCCCATTGATCAGTCTGATCAAACATTTTAAGTGTAACCTGTCGCAAGCTATTACTATTTTATTTCTATCTGTAGCTCTATTGTCCAGCAGCAGCCTAAGAAAATAATAATGCTATGCAATTACACTGACAGCTCAAGTGTATGTTAGATGGAAGCAAAGCAACTTAAATAGAATTTCTCATTATCTAAAATAACATTTAGAAGCAAAAAATACAAAATCGTCTTACTTAGAAGGTTCTTCCCATAAGGGTTATCTGGTCATGATTTAGTTTATTCCTACTGTAAAGGTATAAAAAAAGCTGTTACTGTAGCTTTAGTAAACAAAAGCTTAGTTTATAAAATGTACAATACAAGGTACAGTCTTAGCACATGTGTATTTATTTATTTTTCTTCATACAGGACATGTTTCCTCTCCTGGTATTCTTCAGATTTTTTCAGTAGATTTTTTTTTTTTTTTTTTGCTTAAAAATAAAGCAGTATCATTTGTATCCTCCTCATCCTGAATTTTTCTATTTTATTACCATGGTTGTGCTGCTTATTAGCACAGAGGAGAAAATCTGTCTGCATTGAACTATGTTCAGAAAATACATCAAACTTAAATGATACGGGTGCAGAGAATTAGTACTTATATTAATTGTAAATGATAAAATAAGTCAGACAAGACTTAAAATCTGCCTCATTCAAAGGAAGAAAAAAAACCCCAATGACCTGCAAATTGACTCATAGCATGTGATTCTCAGCATAGTACCCTGAAATCCTTTTTTACCTCAGTTACAGAGACAGTAAGTTGTGTCAGCCACTACAACAGCAGAAAAAAAACAAACCAAAAACGGTGGCACTGTTTATACTGGAATCTGCTTATACAGTTTTGGGTTTGTGTGCTGTTTGAGCAATCGAGTGGTGAGCAAGCTTTAAAAATGTGATTATATTATTAAAAATACATATGAATAATTCAGTCTCTTAATTGTCAAAGGTTACTAAGGAGAATCAGAACAGTCACATTCCATTTCTTTTAACAGCATGATAGAAAGTTTTTGTACACAATTAATGCAATGCTTATCTGAAAATGAGAGATATGGTCTGAGAAGTAAAGAATTGCCTCTATTGAGTTGAACCATGGGGAATTTCTGGAAGATTTACAATTGTATTGGCTCATTGCTTAATCGGGTGGCAGAAAGATGTTCTCAGTATGTATTCCTTTCTTTAATGAAAGAGGTGATTAACCCATGCCAAATGCTATCTTTAAAGACTTTTTTTCTCCAGCTACCTAGCAAAATTATATTTTATCCATCTACAGATGCACAGTATGTTCTGCTGATGTAGTTGATAAGAGACATTTTTGATCATTTTTTAATTTTTGAAGGATAAATGTTTATCACAGTCACATCTTGTGAGAAAAGCAGAAGAGACATGAAGGACTCTCTACAGCTGAGCTCTTGGCAGGTCTAGTAGCACTGCTTTAAAATGCTCCTGTCTCCAGTTGTCTGCCCTGCCCCACTGCCAGATGTTATTTAATGGCATTGTGAAAGCAGCAGCAGAAGGGAATTTGCTCTTTGCCAGCTCGTTTCTATCTGATTTTGTTCCTTTGTTCTGATTCTGTTATGGGAGTGGTAATTGCTAGTGCTGGGAATAGAATCCAAGGCTGTTTCTTAAACCACCATTACTAATTCCATCAAAGCACTTACGCCACAACTCAGACTGCTACAGAATAACTCTGCTCTGCAATCCTCTGCTCTGCCTGGGGAACTCTCCTGACAGTTCTGATCCACTGGAAAAGTAGAAATGTCAACTTAAAAAGTCAGACTTGTATCTGCATTAGTCAGAGCTTTCTTAGCAACTGACTCACACATGCGGAATTTTCTCTCTGTGCAGATAAGCCAGGATTGTGAATGGGTTGTGGGTTTTTTTCTGACCTGTTGAAGGCTTCAGTTTCCCCTTATTAGCATAGAAACATTTTCTTATCATTTTCTTCCTCAGCGCCTTGATGCTGCCTGGTCAATGTTTTGAATTTTAAATGTCTGTTTCCCCGTGCACGGGCATCTGTCGGGGCGGCCCGGGCGGTGGGGCATGGCAAGGGGAGGGCTCGTTCCTTTTTTTGTTTTGCTGCAGTGTACACTTTCATACTGGAATTATTTTGCACTTGATGCCTTGGGAAGGCTGACCTGCAACAGAGACTGGACAGAGCTAGAGAATAAAGCAGGGATTTATTGAAAGGCCTCCACCAAGGGCAGGACAGGGCCTGGCCAGGGCTACGCCCAAGGGGGACTAAGAATGGTCACAAAATGGCTGCCTGGTCATGAGGCCTCACACTTTTAAAAGTTTTGGTCCATTTGCACATTGAGTTTAATTGTCTAATTACAGCTTCAGGCTGTGAGGTCTCATCCGTATTGTTCCTCCCTTCAGTCCACCATTGTTTGTGCTTTTGGGCCTGAAAGTTGTCCTTGGTCTCCAGCAGGAAAAGGATTTGTTTTGTCTCCCTGCTCTCCTGTGAAGAGAGCTGACTGGCACTGAATGTGAGCTCAGAACTGCACCCCTAGGCAGAACAGAATCTGAAAAACATGAAAGCTAAAGCTTAAAGCATCACACTCAGCTGGGAGGGTCACCTTAGAGCTAAGGCAAGTCGGAGCCTTGAAATTAGGCAAGATGCCCGTTCCTCTCAGTCGGGAGGCTGAGCAGCACCTGAGGTGTTTTTGTTAGAACACCTGGGTCAGAATACCTCTGTTCAGCAGTTCTTGGTGAAGTGTTTGAGAAACCTCATGGGTGCCAATTCCTTCTATCTGACGAGGACCCCTCCTGCGTGTTTTCCAGGTAAATTGGTTGCTCTCCAGTTACAGTAAGAAATTGTTATAAACAAAGTATCAAGGCTTCACAAAAATGACACCTGTCTGATCTTTCACCCTGAATTAGCTTCTGGAAAAGACTATGAAAAGACAGCATTTTTGACAGTGAAGGACAGAAAATATTTGAAAAAAAAGTATTAGATCGCTGAGCCCACAATTTCTGTAACAGGCATCCTTAGTCATCAAGGCACCTTTGTTTGTCTTTCAGGCATAGCTGTGGATTGATGCTTAACAAGCTCCTTTACTGAAGTTTTTGAGTGTTAATAAGGGAAACTTCATGTCTATTTTAAAGCTATTCTCCTTCAGAACTTAACTACAGTGAGACCTGGACTTGCTGTTTTGCAGGAAATATCCCCATTTTAATATTCTTCTCTTCAAAATGCATCATTAAGTGTCAAACTCGATCTGGGGGAGAGGAGAGGAATTGCCTGATGTAAGAATATTGTCTTTTAAAAATAATTTTAAAATGTTTATTTCAGTTCAGCTTTATGGGTATGCAATGGAAACTTGTTCTGAAATGAAAATCTCTATTATCTATTGTCAACCCTTTGTTCAGCAAAAAAACAAAATACAGCCCTATCTCAGCCACTATGAAGAAAGTTAATTCCACCTCAGCCAAAACCAGTACACCATTCTAGCATCACAATTATTTTTCTTTTAATAGAAAGTAGTTTTAAAAGAAAGTTTTGAAATAGAAAGTAGAAAACGAGGCATTACCATATCAATTAATTAGTGATTTTTTTCCATTAATGAGACGGTTATGTCTTTTTGCTTTTTTGCTAGTTTTTGTGAAACACATCAGCCTATCTGCACAGATCACAGATAAAACATCATTCCTTTTATTGGCTCTATTCAAGAGCCTCCGATTGGAAACTAAATGTAATGTAGGGTTTGGTTTTATTGCCTCGCATGCCCACAACAAGTGTAGTACCTTGGAACCATGGCAAGGTCCACTTCAAGAATCAGGTTCATACATGAAAGAGTTGACCTAAAACGGAATTTCAGTCTCTTGGGAAATAGGAGGAAAGGGTAGGTAAACCTTGGCACCACAGAGCACACCACCACCAGCACAAACTGCTTCTTAGAGTGACTCTTCCCCACAAGTATTACCTTCAGTAGAACAACATCCAGTTCTCACAGAGGGGACACCAGGGCCCAGGGTCTGAGAGCTCATTCCCTGCTCCATCACAGATCCGCTCAGGGCTAAGGCACCTCTGAGTGCCGGGCTGCAGAAAGTGGAGGAGCAGCATTACAAGGTAATGTACTGCTAAGTATCATTGCTTCCTGTTGTGGAAAGCTCTACTAGTAGGATAACTGCATATTTTGAATTCTTTTTGTGTCAGTTTCTGGTGGGATTTGTTCCAAGCAGAAGCAGAGAAGATGTCTCTTGCTTTATCTCTGGGGCATCTTGAGGTTTTGTATGCATATTTTCAGAAAGCGAGCAGCCTCAATGGGGACAAAAGAAAAGTACAGTTTACAAATCCTTTAAACTTTTTTTTTCCTTGCTTATTGAAAGCTCTGCACACCCATGCTCTAAAATAGGAGGGTAAAAAAGCAAGATGTATCTTTGTTTTGATGCCCTGCTCTTTTGCCAAACTCTTCAACTCCGGAGGAGATGAAAACTCTGATATGAAGCATGTTGTGGCTTTGTGTAAAAGAATCCACTTCTGTAGTGAGTTAGGCTTTTCAAATCCAGCTTGGTTTGAGTCTTGAAGTTATCAAGGATGTGCGTACTTCTACCCATTTATAGGTGAAATTGTGCTAAGCAGAGAGACGTATTTTACCCATTCTTGCCAGCTACATCCTTGCTTTATTACTGACATTATTCTCCATCTGAATGTATTGCAGTTAAGGTGATGTAAGAAAAGTTATTCCAAACCTGTTTCTCTCTGTTCTGTCTTTGCTCCTCGAGCCAGAGTTCATCATGCCAGGATGATGCAGGGCCACATCAGCACACAATGCAGAGGCTCCCAACGACAGCTGTAAATGCGTTCCTATCATGTTATGTTTGAACCACTTCTTTTGAGAGCCTATAGAGGAATTCAGAAAAGTTAATGCAACTCAGGTCAGCTTGTGCTATTTCCAAGGTTTTTAAGCCTGGATGAGCTTGGACTCATCCTCCAGATCGATGTGTCCTAAAGTGTGTATCATTGCTTTTTCAAAAATGAGAGGATTTACTGTCCAAAAAATGTCAGCCTTGCTGCTGAAGGCTTTAAGAGGTGCAGTTCATCCGTGTTTAACAAAATCTGTTGGCAATGATGATGTCAGTTTGTAATGAGGTAAGGTAAGGGGTCTGTGTGCAATCTGTCAGAGCACTGCAACTTCCTGAGAGGATGGTTTTCACACTGGTCAGTAATAAACTCACTTTGCTGAAAACAAAGCCCAAACCCTACACCCTTATTAGTAAAGATTTTCTCTTTCAGATTGTGACAGAATCTTCCCTTTTCTGCTAAGAGAGTCAAACAGCCCACATCTGTGTTTTATGTTTTCAAACACAGGAGAGAGTAGCAAAGGAAAAGCTCAAATGGCAGTGATATGAAAATGTCCTTATTCATTTTATGTTCTTTCTGACAATTTTGAAGAAAGGTATTCCAGCAGTCATATTTTGTAGCAAATTCCTTTCCTTCTTTTATCTACAATAATAAATGGGGGTTTTTTTAACATCAAACTGATCAAGGCACAGTGGATCCGAATTGTCCTTCAAGTTGTTATAGAGGCGATAAGGATTAATTTCTTATTTTAAAATGTGCAAATTACTCTCCTTGTCTGAGAGCAGTATGTCAGCCAACCATCCCCCCCATTACCACGGTTTAACTTATGATAAAAGGGCCTTGCATCTCACTGTACGGGCATGACATGAAGGAGACCTATTAGTAAAGATTTAATAGGCTTGGAATAGAGGGTAATAGAAATTGAATTGATGTAATTTATGTGGTACCGAAAACAATATGATCTGAGAATCTTCAAAGCTTTTCCTTTCCTTGGTGCCTAGAAATGATCAGGCATCTTCAAGTCATGTTCCTGCCAGGGTTGTACTGTCAGTGTGGTTTTCTCAGACTTGTTCTGGAATTTTGTGAGTGTGCATTTAACCTGAAGTGCTAGAAGAAAAACCGTTTTTGTCTGGTGTTCCTAGTGAATTGTACCATATGATTGTACCATCATTTAACTCACATTTTCTTCTTCTAAATGCTCCCTCATTAATATGTTGTCCAGTTCCAATCTGTTTTAAAGAAAGTATGAGTATCAAGTATCGATAAATTAATGGATATTAGGGACATGAAAAAAAGTGATCTAAATATATTCTGCTACTGCAAGAAAGGCAGGTAGAATTTTTTTTTCTTCACTTGAAGAGGCAGAGACTGACCAGGCAGCTGAGAGAAGAGAATGAGGCAGCTCTAGACCAGGAGGGTAAGTCCCAATTCTTTCTTACCCATCAAGAAAAGATGGAGAAAAAAGCTGAGAATTTTTGTAAAAGGGGCAAATTAGTATCAACAAGACAGGTGCAAATTTTTGGGGTTTCATGTTTCAGAAGCTCTTTGCTGAAGAATTGACTAAAAAAAACCCACAAAGAGCTATTTCTTTAAAAACCTTGTGTGGTCAAGAAATCAAAATATAGTTTATCTCTCCCAACAGTTGCCTTATAGGCAGGTTTTGTCTGTGACAGACCAAATCATGGCACATGTTGGCAGATACAACTCTGTACTCTGCAGTGGCTTTAGCTTGCTTATCTAAGGAGTTAACGTGGTGCTGCCATTTTAAGTGTAAAGAAGTTCTGCACCAGGCTGCTGAAGTCTATAATATAAAAACATGAAAATGTTCTCTTTACTAGAGCTCTGCTGGAACCTTATTCATCTGCTGTTGAAGTGAATATAAACAAGTGTTCCCTACAAGACAGTGTTTATTTCCAAAATAAAGAAGAGATTAACATCTTGATTTTCATTCTGAAATTTTAAGCAATTTCAGAGCAGACTAGGAAAAAAGGATCCATTAAATATCCATGTTAATGATATAAACTATCTCTGAAAGTAAAAAGGATTTTTTGACTATGTAAGGCTGAGCATTCTAATAAAAAAAGAAGTACAGTTGAAAGATTGTGTAAGTAATGAGGATTTCACCAAATGCTAAAAATTCCTTGGGGGTAAATTAGGAAATCAGAACCATTGAACAGACTAGCCCAGTATTTTATGGTTAAAAGCACTCAAAACCTACCTTAGCCATGTCACTAATACCAGATTGCAGCTCTTTGGAATTGATTACCACGCTTTTTGATATGCCCTACACAGAAAACAGGTAGATTTTTTTTTTTAATTGTTATTCTTTTTTTAATTAGTGGGAAGTGGGAACTTAAAAGCTTTAAATGAATTCTGGGAAACTTCTCAGCTGAGGTTATTATCTTTGTCAGATTTAAAATGACAAAACTGATAGTTTGCTTTGGATCTGTGCTACACTTGGCTGTGATACCATGTTTTACAAGACAGACTTTTATTTGATCATTGCCTGAATGGGAGCCTTGTGATAGCTTTTAGGGGGAGCAGGAGGATGATAATGTTGAAGATTTACTAGGAAGAATTTTGAAAGCCTAAGGCTCACCAATTTAAAATTTGTTTTTAAATGATTATTCCAGAATAAAGGTGCTGGAAGTTGAGTATTTTGGATGAGATTGATATTACTGGGACCCTGACTGGGACCCTGACTGGTACCCTTCCTACACCATTTACAAGGTGCAATTTTACTTAAACAGAAAGCTTTTAACATACTTTAGAATCTGTGAACACCTATTTCTGTCTGATTTTTTTTTTTTAATAAATCTGAGACTGTAATACAAAAGATGTACAACTGCATTGGGAAAATTGAAGTGCCTCACTCTCACTGCAGACAGATCCACTTCACTATTTGCCACCAAGACCTTCTAAAAGAAAAGAATTTCTGGCAGTTAGCCATACTTTAAATGGTGCTTGACATCAGGAATTGAGTTTTGCATCCTAATCCTAAAACAAATGGAGTCCTAGATGATAATTACTTGCCCCAGGCGCTGAGGCAATGAGTTTCAAAGATAGGATGAAACACCAGGAGCCCCTGCCTTACAAGTACCCTGTTAGACAAGGTATTCTCCCAAATATTTGTCAAATATTAGTTTATAGAAGTAACTGATATAACAGTAGCAGTGCATTGTATTTGATTGATGAATCATATTTGTTTATATGCAAGACCTAGGAATTACTTAGAAAGTTTCTGTATTAAGGCCCTTTTCTTCACAGGCAGTTTAACACAGCATGTCAGTCCTTTTGTCTTTTGAGGTAATGACTTGAATCTTATTCTGTAAGTGTCATCCAGAGAATAATTATCTTTGTGTAACTATTCAAAAACAGAGTTTGGTTGATTTCTTTTAACTTGACAGCCATGTTTCTTTGGTTCAATAAATGTTATCAGGCATTCTTTGGCTGCTCCTATTGCATCAACTTTAATTAGTTTTTGATTGCTGTTAATTTCACAGCTTTTTCTCCTTAATAAATTGCATCAAAAATGCTTGAGTTTTTTGTTGCATCAAGTTTAATTAGTTTTGTGCCTTGCTTACTCTATTTTGCTTGCTCTTTTTAAAGAAACTCCCCCACAGCTTCTCCCTCTGAATGTATCTGAGTCGTCGATTCTGATGTTGATGATTAAAGGAGACTTTAGAACCTCTGATCATTGAACCTGTCTCTCTCCAGAACAATGAGAGCTCTCCTGTCTCACCAGGTTGTTCTGGTCAGTGTGGTATGTCATGGAAAGGTCACCAAAGGGCTTTGCACACTGGTGCCATTCACAGTGACATTCTCACAGCACACCAGCAAGCAGAATTCTTGGGTTCCTGAGCTCAACAGGAACCTGTAGACTTCAAGTCCTGTAGACTTCAAGTTATTTATTCTAAACAACTAGAAGGAAAGCAATGCCATCAAATTGAAACATGCAAGGGAACTGCTTCACTAACTTGTGCCAGTGACAGGCTCATGCTATAATCCTTTAAATGTAGTCAGGTGCTTTTGGAAGGACATGTTTGGTGGCACTGGTAGGACTGAAAACTATCAACTCCCACCCTAATGTTCTAATCTTAAAGAATTTAAATTCAAATGCATAGACTTGGAATTAGACTCTTGGCACTCTCTAGTTCTTCTAACTCATCACTTTATGGATAAAGTTTAGCTCTCACCAAGCTCCATTTAACCCATTTTAAAGATTGTCTTTTTAATCTCACATCATCTGGAAGTCTCTGGACTCCTTGTTGCTCTCTTCATTTCTGCACGGTTTCATTGAAGATTTCTGTAGGACTCAAGATTTTAAGTAGTGAGTGTCCAATTGGTTCTCAAAGAACCTCAGGAGGTGAGATTTCAGTACTCTGCTTCTTTAGGCTGCTTCTTTCTGTAGAAGAAGGTGGGGATTTCAAAGAGAAAAGGGAGTCTGAAACAATATCTTGTAAGAAAAATGGGAAATGAAGAAGGAACATAGATGGCTTCAAAGGAGATCAGAAGAACATCTAAAAGAACACTGTCAGAAAGAAAAAGAAACCCTCATCTTAAATCACTTTGTGGATTTTTTGGTACTTTAGGTATCAGTAGCAGAATAACTTCTCAGTATGACACTGTGAGGGCAGAAACTGGCTGATGGGAAACTGGTAATTACAGAAAAATTATTTTTATGCCTGAAGTACTGAGTTGGGAGTCATGAAATGTGGTGTTGATTTCTCTTTCAGTCAAAATTTTCTAATGTAGCCTTTGGTAAACGAGATGGACTATCATCCCTCTTAGGATGGATGTCTTCATGTCTCACCTTTTTTTCTGTTTTGTTTTAAATAAGGCAATAGTAATGTTTAGCCATATTTCTGCAGCATTTCTCTGGTTCAAACATGAACAAGCATTAAAACAAATCCTACTTTGATGATTTAGTATTCAATGCCATCTTCCATCTAAAAGTTTCCAAATTTACATTTCTAATTACACAGAAAATATCCTTGACCATCAGATAAAAGATTTTGAGGGCTTTGATCACTTCTTTAAGAAAAATATTGTCTGTTTTCAGTAACAAATGCTCTTTGCATCTGTCCCTTATAAAATTGTGGTCTAGAGAAAACAGATGTTCAGGATTTTTCATAAGGTTTTTTTTTTTTTTTTTGAGAATGGGGATTTGACAGAGAGCGAGGAACCCTTGCCTCTCTGGAAATCTAGGGAGATGGTCAGGTGAGGGTTTTATTTTGTCAAATAAGCACTTTTGCAAATATGGCCATCAATCTCTTTCAGCTTCTGCATGATGCTGTGCTGTGGAGGATTTAAATGTCCCTCTTTTCTCTGCTTTGCCTCATTTACTTTTTTGCACCTTTTTTAATTCAAAGGTGTATTACACCTTTGAGGGCAGGGTATCTTCATCTTTGTTAGTGTACAGTGAGTCTCAATTGAAGGTTGTGGGTTTAGGTCTAAATTGAAGGATGTGGGTTGAGGTATCGTGTAACAACCAGAGCAAGTAGTAATTGTTATTTTCCTAGCAGATGGCCTTGAGACTTTTTTGTGTTGTTCGAGTGGAAAGTGTGTAAAGATATTGGATAACCCACAGCAAATGTGATAATATAGGTTTTCATCCCTGTGAAGGTTCTTTCAGAGTTTCTGTAGTTTCAGGGAGGATAGATTCTTTATTTCACATGAGGATTTACAAGTGAGCTTTTCTCCTTGTGAATTTCTGAGTTTTCATCTCAGTCTTTCCCTTAGCAACATCATGTATGAAATTATCGCCAATGTTTAAATTGCTGACTTATTCTGAACAATGCCAGCAAGACCCAATATTTAAAGTGTAGAGCTGTAATTTTGGAAGTCAAACTATTACTATAAAGCTTAGTTGGTGTTTCTAGCATGCAGAGTCCAAGAGCATTTTGTTAGAAATGAAAGGTTTGTTCACAGGAGCTATCAGTTATTTGTCTTGCAACACTCCTATGCATCAAGTCAGGGAGTAATCAGATGTGTGGGACTGACCTCACAGTGCCTGAAAGCAGTGTAGGTTCTTTCCCAGTTAGCTGACCAGTAGATGTAGGAGAAAATTCACGATAGATCTGTAAATAACAGAATTAAAAAAAAAAAAAAATGTACTCTGTGTTTAAAGTTCCTTCTCAGAATTCTAATTCCAGGCTTCTGGCTCCTGATGTGTTCTGATGCCACGGGGGAATTGCTTAATGATGGTTTCTCTATCACAACCTTTTTGAAATGTGATCACTTTCCATCAGTGAGGTTTCCAGGCTCAGCCATGGCACTTTTCATTTACTTTCCACTGTTTTCCCCTCCTGTGTTAAATGAGCTCAATTGCCCCGTGACCAGACTCAGCATGCTGTCTTTTCCTCAGAAGTATTTTGGCTGTGTCACAGAAATTCTCTTTTGTTAATGAAATTGAGTAAATAATTTGTAGCAATTTTAGTGCAGCAGTTTTATAAAGTTGTTAATTGAAATGCTTCCTGTAGTTTTGCAGCAGATGTTAAAGGTCACAGCTGCTTTCATATCAGAGATTTTATATATATATATATATATATATATATATATATAGGATCAATGTTTTCTTTTCCAAAGGCACTGTGTATCTGGCTATAAGAAAATATTTTCCCAAGGTAAAAAGGAATTATCAGGTCACATGCAAGTAAGGTGGTTATAGGCTAACCTGCTGTTTCCTGGAAACAAATCACACAGTAGCTGAATGTTGAAGGTGTATGTTTTTATATTTGGGGAATATTATTTATGGTGATTTGCAAAAACAAAACAACAAAACAAACAAACAGACAAAACCAAAAACAACAGCAAAAAAAAAAACACCATACAGGGTAAACAGTGAAATGTAAAAAGTGGTCTAGGGAGTTTTCTTTTTCGTCTTGTTAGTATGATGTACTTAGGAAAACATAATAGAGTTCTTCACAAACTCTTGTCATCCCTGAAATACCAAACCATAGCTTTAAATCCTAGCTCTTCGAGACTTTTTAATTCTAAAATTAAAAATCTAGAATTTTGATATTGTCAGACCATCACCAGGTTTAAAAGCTTTCTCATGGAATTTGCACTGAGCACTCAATTCCAACAATGCATCATTAAGTAATGATACAAGGCAGGCGGAGAAGAGTAATGCTTATTATATAATTTTAAGTGTACTTTTGAAAGAGCACTTTAGTAGTTGTTTTCCTAGGCATGTGTTTTTTTCCTCTCATGCTTTTGAGATGGATAATAACTTGAGATAAGAAATGCTCAAAGAAACTGTAAATACTGTGGCAAAAGTATTAACACAAACAAAGGTGTGCTTATTTTCCTGAAGGCTGTTTCTGGGGGTTATTGTGACATCCTTCCTTCCTTTGACCAGTCATAATGTGTGGAGTTTATTTTTCCCCCTCCACTTCTAAGCTTTGGCATTATATACAATTTCTTGTACAAACAGGATCAGAAAGATTTTCCTGGGTTTTATTTGTAATGGAAAGTTTATCCTTTTTTATTACTTTCACTATTGACTCTTGGTGTGCTCCTGCCTCTACAAATACTGCTGAAATAGCTGTTGTCATCCATTCTGTGATATGTTTTGGCTGGACAGGTGCTTTAGGGTCAAATGATAGCTCATTCACTCAAAACTGTGGTAGCAACAATTGCCAGCCTCAGGCCAGTTCCTGAAGTTTACATTTTCAGCGTTGCAATATGTGAGTGCTTGTAGTTCTGAAACTTTCACCAGAGTGTTACTCTTTGTTAATTATATATATATATATACTTATTTTATATGTACATAATATATATACATATATTATAAATTATATATATATATCTCTAAAGAGCTCTGGTGATAACCTTCCATCCATCCTCTAAAGCAGAGGATGAATATGATGTGGCATAAAGTAGCTGTCAGGAACTGATTAAACTTCAGTGACTTCCAGGGTCTCAGGGTTGAAACAAACACCTGGTTTTTTCAGCTGCTGTTTATGGGATTAATTCATGAATGAATTCATTCATTCTAAAAAGTTAATCCATAGGAGATGACAGTTCCACAAACTCAAACACGTGTTGTGTGTTTCCTTCTTAGGCAGACAAATTCCCTTCTTCATCAGAATATACTATTTTAAAATTTATTTTATAGTGTATTCCTTTTTAATATTTTAAATAATGTCAATATTTTTAATATAACTTCCAAAAGTCAAGAGCTGATTTTTGTGTTTTTTAAAGAAAATGAGGAGGCCCAACTGACCCCGTAAGTACTTCAAAATTTTGTAGTTAAATTCTAATATTAAATAATTCTTTGGATAGCTCATCAGGTAGTTCCAAGGGAAGTCGTATCCACCAAAATCAATAGGATTACACACTAATACCCTAACCCTGTGAACTCAGTTGATAAAATCCTGGCCCGTTTTTGATTGCAGTTCTTGAATTCTGAATTTCCCTAAATTGTCAGCTTAAACAAGAACAGAATATAGTCAAGTGTATGCAATTTTTGCCTCTGAACTTCTTTTTATAGAAGTGTCGAAAGAAACTTCATCTTATCCTCTTATCCATTTCCCCTAAAAAACACTCATTCAAATTTTGTACCAACAGATGAGAAAGCTTTGCTTCTCTACTGTGAATGAGTCACTGTTCTATTTTTCCACTAAGTCATATAAACAGGATAATATTTTTACACTCATTAATATTTTAATAAAAGCTTCATAATTATATGGACCATTTTCTTGTCTTACAATATGCATTTCCTTAAGATTTTTATTGACACTAACTCAAGTAGATAAAAGAAAGTAATATAACTCACAAAGAATATTTGAGAAGTTTACAACTCAAATTTGAATTTGTTGTCATAATATTGCTTAGCTTTACTGAGTGTTGTTTATAATTTGTTCCACCTTTATTAAGTTATTTTTTCATAAATGTGGTTACTGTTGTCAGTTCCAAGATTAACATGTACTAAAAGTTGGCATTTATCAGTGACATAAGACTTGCCTTGGGGTTCTGAAGGATTTTGTGACTCAGTTATCATCCTGGGGTAGGGCTTTTTTCTAGAACTTTAATATTTCAAGTTTATATGCCCATTTTAATGTTCTTTACAGTGATAATAAGATATCATCCATATGAGTAAGTGTGTGCATGATGTGCTTAGAAAAACTGGCACAGCTGGTTTGGACCTTATCCTCTGCCATTAAATAGCTTTTAAAACATCTGCTTCCCAGCTGACTGAGATTAAAAGGGAAGACTGTTCCATAGGCTTTTCCAAAGCTTCATTCTTTCCATTCTCTGAATGGTCCTAATGTTCTTCAGTTGAAAATATGGATCCCTGAAGCACTCAGGAACAATACCTTTAATTTTTGTGATGAATTTAAAAAATTTTATGTTAAGCATTAATAAAACCTGCGTGACTCATTATGACTTTAAAACACAGCAGTATTGTCATAATGGATTTTTTTGCTTCTGTATAAAGATAAAATAGTAATATTTTATATTGTTCCTTTCATTATTTTTGTACTCTGCACCCTCGTTTATCCTTTTTACAGAAATTAAACCTGCTTTCAATTTAGATAGACTTACAGTTTTACAGAAAAAAAAATCCAGTTGGATCATACATGAATCTAGGTACTCTACCTTCTTAGTAAGCACTGAAACAGCCTGGTATTAATTGCAAATGCGAAAAGAACTGCCCTCCCTCCTTTTCAGAAATAGGTCTGTCAGTATCTTAACCCTTTTTATCTACTTCTCAGAGTCCCAGAATCACAGAAAGGGTCAGGTTGGAAGGGACCACACCATGGTGGCTCATCTGGTCCAATGTCCCTGTTCAAGCAGGGCCATCCCAGAGCATATGGCACAGGATTATATCCAGAGAATCCTTGAATATCTCCAGTGAGGGTGACTGGAGATATTCAAGGAGATATTTCACTAACAGGAGAGCGAAAAATAATTTATTCTACATCAGCAAGATACTGGTGCCTCTTTAAACTACTTCTAAAATGTATGTCTCAAATCTTTAAGGCATAATTTTAGAATAGCTGGCATCCATAACAAAATTTGGCAAACTCTGCTGGCACAAAGACAAGTTAAAAGCATTTCTTTTTATTTATTTTTTTCCACAATCAGACTGTAATTTTCAAGAACAAAAGGCTGCCAGTCCCCCCTCCATTCCATGAACAGGCACAATCCTTGTGACGTTATCCAAATGCTCTTGAAGGGTCCTGTAGCTACCTGAGGTCTGGAGTTAGAAAGACAGGACTTATACCTTTATTCCCTCTTGGGAAGAACAGGTGAGGCACTTCACAGCAGGTGTTAAACCAAGCAAGATGTTAAGGGTTAACTCACCTGTTGTAGGGAAATGCACATAGATTGATGGATTGATAATTGATTGATTGATTGGTATGTTGCAAGAGAGCAGGGCTCTGCATGGGAGAGCATTTGAGGTAGAAAGTATCTCTGTAAAATTGCCTTTTCCTTGCCTCAGAGAAATAAGCCATTGAATAGCCAACTGCAATGGTAATTGAGAAAGCTTAGCTGGTGAGCTCTCCTCATCCATGTGAAAAGAAGCAGTATAAAAGAGCATATGCCTTTCATTATTTTAGAAGCAAATCTGCAGTAGCTATCTTAATTTTTGTAAAGGCTAAGGAGAAAATGATCAGTCCAAATACTCACCATTTTTTCCTTGTAACAATTTTTAATAGCAAAAATAGGAGCTAGAGTTATTATAAATACATAGAAGTCCCATGCCCATACTTTGCCATTCTCAGTGCAGTAAAACAGTGCTGTTATACAGATTATGGCACAGTAGCAAGCCTTCCATAGATTTTGCATTAGTGGAGTGTTACAAATTTCTGGGTCTTGTATAATACCTAGGAGAAAGTTTTAAGTTGAGGACCAAGTATCCAAATGACGTGTTGAAGGGAAGCTATGAAAGTTACTGTGAGCTTCTGCATTGCAATCCTCATGGTATTCCCAAGCAAATCAACTGTTCATTTAGAGTACTTGTATGAAAGGAGATTTCTCACACAGGAATTAAATTTAGGGAAAATGAAAAGAATTCATTCTTTCTCTCCCTGCCTTTCGGAGCACTTCATACGAAAGAACGAGGAGATGCTAACCTATGCATCAAATGTCACCTCTGTTTCAATTCTCCCATCTGCTTAATGCATAATCCTTATCATTAGGTAAACCATTAGGGAAAGGGTTGAATGTATGGAGATGGACCTTTTCATCTTCTTTCATTTGGCACCGTGAAGCGCGGATGCTCGATGCCCAAGTGTGTCATTCATCTGACAGGTTTTGCTGACATGGAATGAATCAAGGCTGGCTCATCACAAAACAATTCTAGAGGACAGCAGTTCATTCAGTGTTCTGCAATTCCAGTGTTTTCTTTAATCACATCTGAGGATGCCCCACTTGGCTCTTTTTTTTTTTTTTTTTCCTTTTTTTTGATAGATACTTGTAATAGCCCAATGCAGATTGCTGTGACTGTATCCTGTGTGACCTGAGGCAGCTGCATGTTTCTGAGAGCATGACAGTCTTATTCTCAGCTCCACCTTATTTCCATGGATTATATTGTTGGTTTGGTGATGTCTTACTTTTAAGAGCCTTAGGCACAAGGAAAAGGTGTCATGTATTGAGTAGTTGGGTTTTTTTTTGAATAATCTTAGGCCAAATGAGGCTGGAAAAAGGCAAAAACATCTTCATAGAATCATTTAGGTTGGAAAAGACCTCCAGGATCATCAAGTCTGACCTCAACCAATCACCACCATCTTGTTAAGCAGGCCATGGCACTGAGTGCCACATCCAGTTATTTCTTGAACACCTCCAGGAATGGTGACTCAGCCTTGGTGACCCTGAAGACTTTGCCCACAAAAATATGACGTAAAATATCATGAATCTGTTTCTTCATGAAGGCTGCCTCCTTTCTGGTTCAAGATTTTTCTTTTTATTTTGGAAATAGTTTCCTAGTGTTTTATTCAGTTTAATTTTGGATTTTACCCACACAACATCATCTGGTGTTTTTCTACAGAGATATTCTCTTGCCAAACTCCTTTCTTTTATTTAGGAAACTTTCTATTCTTACTTAGGCTGAAGATGTAGCTCATCGCAGAAAATGGCCCTCATTTTAGCTATGGTTAGCTAAAAGAAGAAACTAACTAAGAGCTAGAGTGAAAGAAATGTTATCAGCTTGTCATTTCATACAATTCCAGTGTCATCAGCTAGAAATGCATCCATTATCACACATCATGTCCAGTATGTTGGGTGTTTAGTAGATCCTTGATCAGCTGAAAGTGCATCATTGAGCTCCTTGATCCTTATACAGTTGTGGACACTAGAAATATAAGAGAATGAATAAGAATCAAGTGTGCATTTTTATTCTAATAGAGGACATTTAATTTATTTCTGATTAAATTTTGCCTGATTGGGTCAATGAGAAAAATACGATATGATTGGCAGGGAACATCTTAGAGGTTGTGTGTTGTGATGTAAGATTTTATTTTCATACACTCAATATCTTCCAGTAAATTGAAAGTCTCATTAATTAGTAAGAGTTTTAAAAATATTAAAAAAAAAAAAAGAAAAAAGAAAAAAAGCTAGCACTTTTCTATGGCTTTGTTGCAGAGAATGCTTTTTCTCTTGTTTTTAATGTACTAAAACTTTATGAAGAAACAAAAAGAACAATTTGACAGAACATGCTGTTTTCGTGCCATAATATAATTGCATAACAGTCACAGAACAGGAAGAAGTAATTAGATTACTAGTATAAGTATCATCAGAAATAAGAAAGTTGTCAATTTTCATAACATTTTTAGAGTAACTGAAAAGACTGAAGAAAATTATTAAATGTAAGAGAGAACTGGGACTTTGCCTCCCACAGTTATTTTGCACTCTAATGGAACTATGGATTCATAGCAATAGCAAAATAATTATCATTAGAAAAGGAGGTAAGAGTTGAGAACCTTCAGTCAAAAAATAAAAGGAAATGGTTCAATAAACTGATTAGTAAACTAATTTTTTTCACTATTTGGTATATTAAATATGGATTGTAGAATTGTACCTGTGAGATGGTGTTATTAAAAAAATCAGAACAAAGCTACTTTATTTATAAGTATGAAATCAGAGCCAGACAGAAGTGAATTATTTGCCACTCATTATTCTACTCATGGGGTCAGTTTCATGTGCACAAGCTTTTTTTTATGTGTAAAAACAATTTAGAACAGAAATGTGTTTGCAGGGAAAGGAGGGACTGGGAGGAAAAAAACACAAAACAGATGGGAGAAAAACAGGAGTGAATAAAGGTTCCTTAAAATACTCGCCATGAAATGATTTGCTCCTGTTCTTGTTGCCATTTAGGAAATTGTTGGCTTTTGCAAACTCTGAAAATGATGTGGGTTTAGGAAACTAATTTTTTCAGATATCTAAAGGTCTAAAGAGGAAATTCAGCAATAACACAGGCCTGTCAGACACATATTCTTATATAGAGGAGGACACTGGGCATCTTCCCTTGCTCTGCAGTCACTGTGTCTGAATCTCATGCAGGCAGCATTGCTCTGAATTCATTGCTTCATCTCCTTCCCATGTCATACCACAAGATGTTTGATTGACATCCTAAGTATTCCACTTTAAGTCCTAGATAGTTAGTTGTTAGTGTGTTTTAGTTGTTAAAGAGTAGTTCCATGGATTTGTATTTTCAACATAATTATTGAAATAAAGCAAAAAAAAAAGAGCATGTGGAAAATATGAGGAGAAAGAGACAGGGAATCTGAGCCATGACAGGTTATGTGCTTTTCAAATGTCATTAATGCAAGTGTCCCAGAAAACATGCAGTTATTTACTGTTTAGTTCCCTTTGTGTTATCTTTGCTCCTCATGTGCTTGTCACTCTAGTGTGATCAAACAGCAGTTTGCAGTGTACTTAAATTGTGTGAAAGCCATGGCCATCATTGTCTTGGCCACCACCATTTTACAAACCTTGCAATGATTATTAAAAGGAAAGGCTAATGAAATAATAGTGTAATTAAACTGAAAGCACAATTGAGTAATTACCTTGTTACTGCAGCAAAACAAAAACAAACAAAAACCACAAATTAGGGCTGAGTCCTTCCTCTTCTAAATTCAGACAACCTCCTTAGAATGCATGGTGGCTTCACTCCTACTCTGTACTTCAGCACACTGTAACAGTACAGAGACATGAAAGTAGATAAAGGGAAAACAAAAGGAATAAAAGAAGCAGAAGATAATAATAAAGAGGCAGAATAAAAACCAGACTAGCAAAACTCTGTAAAACAAAGTGCATTTATGAAGTACGGTGACATAAGAAAGGAAAAGAGAATGAAAACATAAGGCAGGAAAATAGCATGTGGAAAGGAGGCTTGAAACAACTGGAATAATCATAAAATTTTTAAGGCTTGATTTATCAAATCTAAAATGGCGTGCCAGCCAGAGAGAGCAAAGGAAAAGAAGAGGCATTATTATTCAAGGAGAAAGTACCTCAAAAGCTTTTGAGCAGCATAAATTGCATTGGAATAGAACAGGACTACTCTAAGATTATTGATGAAGGATTTTATGTCACTAACTTCCTATTCAATGAAAGTAATATAGTCTAGTATACCCTTGAGATGTGTTTTGAAGAATATTTCTTGCAAAATCAGTGCTACCAATACTTAATGTGAACTAGGGAAGTCATGATTTTAACTTCAAGAAAAAAAAAAAAGTTGTTTTGAGCACACCTACAAGTACTTGAGGGGGTTTTATGTATTTCTATATCCATCTTAGAGATTGCATATCTACTGTGCCTTGGAGTTTGAAAGATAATGTCATGTTTATGATGTTTTTTTCTCTCCTAAGCACTGTCTTCCTCAGTGGCCCAGAACATTTGCATCATGCAGGTCTGCGTCTTAGATAAAAACTCGGCAGCTCCTGCAAATTCTCTTGGTCCATCAGTTAATCTAATGATAATGCATTAAAACTATGCCCTTACCCTAACCTCAGTAAAAATGCTGCAGTCCTCCCAATATGCTTTTCCCTTCCATTCAGCTCAAAAAAGGAGAGCACAATCTCAGCAGTTAAATGAAGAGCTATGTAGGCTCCCATAAACATAATTTCTAAGTACACATGTCCTGTCTCTGCTTCTTTGTGAGTTGGGCTACCTTAGGATACAAAAGGGAAAATCCTGCACAGAGCTACCTGCCATGGGGCTAATATGCCCAAGGATCTGCTACTTGAGCTGTGAGTCCTTGAGGATAAGTGTTATGCTGAAATTCTCCCGTTGGGAGCAGGAGGTGAGTGAAGGTGTCCCTCCCAGACAAATTGTGACATGCTTGGACCAAAGGCTGCCACAGGCAGGAATTGCCTGGTAATTGATTGCAGCAGGGCTTCCTGCTGATTAAGATGCTTCTTGATGTGAATAATAGTGACAGATTGTCTTTGACTGAAAGAGTGTTTCGTTGTAAATGTTTAGTGTCAGTTTTAGAGGGCTCCCACTGATCTTAGTCCTCCACCAGGTCATAGAGGAATAGAAAATGCTGGGTTGGAAGGGACCCATCAGGGTCATTGAGTCCAACTCTTGGCCTTGCACAGGACACCCCAAAAGTCACACCATGTGCCTGAGGGCATTGTTCAAGTACTCCCTGAAGTCAGACAGGCTGATGCTGTGTTCACATCCCTAGTTCAACCAGCTCTTCCTGATATCCAACCTAAACCTCCCCTGAGTCACCTTCATGCCATTCCCTTGGCTCCTGTCACTGGTCACGGAGTGAAGGGAACAGTGCCTGCCCCTCTGCTTCCCCTCATCAGGATGTTGAAGACCACAGTGAGGTCTCCCCTCAGTCTCCTCCAGGCTGAACAGAACCTCAGCCATTTGTCAGAAGGCTTCCCCTCCAGTCCCTTCCATCCTTGTGGAACCTTTGGACCTTTGTCCAAAGGAACCTTGTGGAACTTTGTCCAACCTTTGGACACTCTCCAATGGCTTCATGTCTTTTTTATGCTGTGGCACCCAAAACTGCCCCCAGGACTGGAGGTGAGGCTGCCCCAGGACAATCCCCTCCCTTGCCTGGCTGGGCCTGGTGCCCCCCAGGACAGGGATGTCCCTCCTGGCTGCCAGGGCACTGCTGCCTCATATCCAATTTACCATCAGCCAGGACCCCCAGGGCCCTTTCCATGGCACTGCTCCCCAGCCTCTCATTCCCCAGGCTGTACACACAACAAGGATTGTCCTGTCCCAGGTGCACAATCTGGCACTTGTCCTTGTAAATCTTCATACAGTTGGTGATCACCCATCTCTGATTTCTCAAGGTCTCTCTGCCCTCGAGGGAGTTCACAGCTCCTTCCAATTTAGAATTGTTGGCAAACTTAGTATTCCTGTGAGTCCTGCATCCAGGACATTAATGAAGATGTTGAAGAGAACTTGGCCTGAGCCCTATAGAAGCCCCCTAGAGCCCAGACCCAGTAGTGTGGAGTAAGAAGTGAAAACAACACTGGTTCTAGCACTGGTAGGTAATTTGCCTGTGCCTGGCAGAACTTTAGTGAAATACAGCCACGTCTGAGCTGCAGAACAGCAGCAATCGGCTCTGTCTGCTCATGTCAGGTCAATATGAGACCTGTCTGCTCTTTCACGGAGCAGTTTTCTTTCCCCTTTGAAAAGTAATTAAGCTTATCTGTGATGTATATTCTCTGTGCCAAATGATCTTTCATGGCACGTTGGCTCAGGTGGTCTGATTAGCAAAAACATCACCTTGCAATGAAAAATTGGATAATAATTTCTGCTTTATCTTTCTGGTTATAGACATAAGAGTGACTTTTTATTCTATGCTGTAAAAACTTATTTGAAGAACTATTCCCAATATGATTTGCTGAGATAACGAGCATAAGAAAACTACTTAAATCTAAAATAAATATTGCAATAGATGAATGATAGAGACTGATCAAATATTTAGGCAATTAATGGGCCTGTAAATCGTTACTGTGAATTCTGATGCACTCTTGCTAATCCTGCTGGACAATTATAATCCACTTTGTAATGGCATAGTACAGTATCTGAAGAATAAAAGGTTTCCTTAACATGGAGGTTACACGTAATTAGTTACAAGAATAAAACAGTTCTCTGTCTTGTGGGCTCTTTTTCAGCAATCAATGTGCCAGTAAAATCAGATTCAACTCAGTAAACAGGAAAAAACTTGGAAATTTCCCACGGTGAATTACAGCATTGCTGTGTTAGTGAAACAAAAGCCTTGCAAAGAGCCTTGAAAAATATCTGTATGTCAGTCAGGAAGCAGAGATACCAGCTGAGATGTGCAGCCAAGGGCAGGACTGTGCAGAAGTACCAGCACAGGTCCTTGGTGTGGGATAACCACATCACTCTGCTTGCACTGCTGTTGCTGAATTCAGCTGGTGCAGCTGGACTGATATCAGATCCCTCTGCACCCTGCCATTAGTGGCAGGCTGGGTCTGAGATTCCTCTTGTGGTACTGCATTTTCCACTGCAGAACCAGCTTTGGTGGGGACTTTACTGCTGTTCTTTCTTATATCTAATGCATTCTTTGTGGCACCTTACTTTGAGGCTGTTCCAGAGGTCATTAACTCAAGCCATAACCACCAAGAATTACATTTGTATGCAGAGACACATTTTTATTGTGTATTACATCCTGTTTCCCCTTCACTTCTGCATGCAGCTTAGCCTGACTTTCTCTTTTAGTCCATCCCCACTCAGTGGCACTCTGCTGTGTCCAGTGACACTCCACATTTGCAGTGTGTTGTTCCTGTGCATCCACAGGGGACTCTGAGAGGGTCCCTGCTTTAGCCAGGTAACAAAGACAGCCCACAGTAATAACCTGCTTCCCAAGTGCTTCCCTCTCATCATATTGGGCATTTCAAATGCCAGGTATGCTTAGACAAAGAAGGAAACTCTTCTCTGGGGCTGTGCATATACAAGATGTTGTGTCTGTGGCTGAGGAGCAGGGAATGACTGGTCCAGAGAGTTGCTCTGGTTCCACATCACCCTGCAAATCCATGGAAATTCTGTTTATGGTTACATTCAGGCACAGGCCATGGAAAAATGAAATATAGTTGTCTAGATTTTCCCCAAGGAGCTGCAGGCTGTGGGAACTGCTCCCAATTTTTATTAGAAAAATTACAGCTCCTTAAGTCCTTAAAACATCCTAAATTATGAGGTTTTTTTCTATTATTATTTATTGGGGGATTTTGTTTGTTTGAGTTTGTTTGTTTGCTTGTTTTTATTGTTGTGGGTTTTTTACCCTGTGAGGTAATAAGTTGTAGAGCTCTGAGATAGTTGTGATGCTATTTTTTCCCTACTTTGAGTCTGGTATTGCTAATTTACTTGATTTTAAACACATTCTCAGATGATTTGATTGGCAACAAATTAAATTAATTTCCCCAGGCCAAGCCTGTTTTACCCATGATGGCACTTGCTGAGTCATTTCTCCCTGCCCTTATTCTGACCCATGAGTCTTATGTTATATATTCTCTTCCAGAAATACAGAAATAGAATGTCACTTTTTTATTATTATTATAACAAGAAATCATGTTTTCTTTAGCTCTTTCCTCTTCCCTCTTTTTTATATTAATGGACTCAGTATCTCTTGGGCTGCTAGTAAACATCACCTGCTTTTCTGAAATAGGAGTAGAAGGTAAAACCCAGGTTTATCAAAGACTTAAGAGACTGGCATAAATTCTGAGATAAGAGTGTGCAATTCCTGCCTCCTAGGCATTCTGTTCATGTTTCATTTTTCTCAAAGCCTTTTAGTCCAGTTTAGAGCTATTTTCTTCCCAGTACCAGTGTTTGTTTACATGTTGCACGTGGCTGTGAGTGTAATTTCCAATTGATATTGAAAAAGTTGTTAATGTTACTTTAGCAAGGCACTTAAAATTTTGAGCTACAAAGCCCTTAAAATTTTGAGCTATAAACTTAACTGATGCAATGTCATCTGAGAATCTGTTTATGATGAGCAATGTGTTAGAGCAGGAATTACATCTGAGTAGTTCTGACTGATTCCCTTCATTGTTATTTTGGTCAAGATCACATTCTTTCATAGTCAGAATAAAGCTACTTTGACAGGAGGCTGACATCAGGGTGTAAAGAACATTGTGCTTTCAGGCTATCTTGCAATATTTTTAGGCTGCCCTTGAAACCACAGGTTTGTTTAAGTGCATTAATTTAATTGTTGCTAAGTTTCACTGTGAAGTGTGGCACAGAGAGAAAAGTGGAAAAGAAGTAAACTGTTTTGTGGCTTGTTTATGTTTAAATGATAGTGCATCATGTTACTGCTTTAAATACAGGAGGCTGAAATGTGTTATCAGAAGGTTTGTTGTTATACTATTAAAAATAACAAGAAGTAGCTATTTTCTGAAAAAAAATGCAGACAAAATAAGGACAGATCTTCATATTAAAGGGCAGAAGCCTATTAAATTTCTGGGGATGTGCTTGTAAGAGCTGCTGATCTCTTAAGAAGGTTAATGACTATGGTACAGTAGAAAGAAGCAGTTCAGCTAATGCACACTTCAGTAAATTAAAAACCTCTCTATTGCACTCAGGTATTTTATTCACATATTTTCCTCTTGCCTTGTCCCGAGAAAGACAAGATGGCTGAAACTCCAGCAGATTCCTGCACCTGAAATAACAATAAAAACCTCTGTTGTCACCAGAAACATGTGAGTGGAATGCAGGAAAATGCAGAGGAGGAGCTACCTGCTGCCAAGTTCAGTAGCTAGACAGGTTTTCTACATTACTGAAGTAATAAGACAAGATGGGCTGTGCATTTCTGAGTTTTGGGGGTTTTCACGTACTGTGACGTGATGCCAGAGAGAAATAACTTCAACAGCTGCAATGAGGTGCCTGTAGCACAGTGGTGCACACTGGCACATGTCTCATTAAAATATATATAACTGCATTGTGATGCAGGTGTGGTACAGGAAAGAGAGGGGAGTTTCTTGATTGTCCTTCACTTTCTGAATTGTTCTGCTTACCCTGGCCAGTGTTAAGTGTAGCGCTAAAGCACAACCTTAAAGCAAAATGATTTGTTGGAGGTTGTAGAATAAGAGCATTATCAGTCAAAATCACTGAAATAAGGGAGAGGAGGATGCACGGGTTTGTGGTCAGGGAGGAGACTGGAACTGAATCCATCTCAAATGCCACAGTAGCAAGCACATGGGCATAAAGCAGTGGGACTTAAAAGCGTTTTCAAATGCCTGTTCAGTTCAGCTGTTCAGACAAACACTTTGTTCCTGTTCTTGTTGCTGCTGCCCCAGCACTCAGCAACCAAGAGATGAACAGAGCTGTTAACACTCACCCAATTTGTGTTTCTGTGTCAATAAAGGAGTTTTCCAGTCCACTCTGGAATGAGAGCTGAACCTCCACCTTTCTTGCCTTCTTGCCTTTTCCCTAATAACACTTTACAGCAAATGTGTAGATGGAAGGATAAGTCACTGTGACTGCATGGGGTTAGAAACCATGGGCTCAGTGAGGTAAAAGTGACTGCAGACAAGGTCAAACCACAAACCAGGAACCAAAGTAGAAGCAGATCATGTGTTTCTCAGGAGCACATTGGGTGCTTTGGAGAGGAGCGTGCCAGCCTCAGTGGCAAATAGATTGCTCACTCCTCAGGATTGTGCCTCTCAGTGTTGGTTTCTATGGGAGAGGTGGAGTGAATATGGAATTAAAGGTCCTGTGTGTTTGCTTTTAGAAGAGAAAATATCTCTTGCAAGTCATAAAGGTGTACCTTGCTAGCATAGGTCTGTGCAACCCCTCCAATGAAAGGAATGACTTGCAAGACATTGTGGCTTTATAGGGTCCCTTCCTCAATTCTATGATGTTCTTGAGAAATGAAGAAGGGTAATTTGAGTTTCACTGGCATTGCATCCTTGTGTGGGAAAATTTTGCAAATGATGTCTCCTGTGTTTTTGATAACAGAGACTTACTTCCTCCTTGAGCTGTTCTGCAGAACTCTGAAAAGTACTTGGTTCATCTCAGAGTATTTTCTACAAGTTGTTTCTTAAAAAGTCAATGGGGCAATAACCAGAAAAGTCACTTTTTTTTTTTTTTCACTTCACTGTGTAGATTGTTCCTTGTTCCTCTCTTTGTGGTTTTACCTGCCTTACAAGATTTATGTGCTAAAATTAAATAGTGCTGCTTCAGTGTTGTGCTCTACAGAGACCTGTGTCACTTACCATTTTTAGTAGTTAGGAGCTGATGTGGCAGGATGCATTTAGGCTTTGTTTTCTGAGACAGCTAAAAATAGGATTGTTTGATAATATTCCATTATTCACCATGACGCTACCTAAGGGGCTATGCAAAACTTAGTTTTGTTTTCAACTAAGTTGGGCAATTGTCCAGAAGCTGATACCTAATAAATTACCAGGGCATTGCAATATCAGCAAATAGAACTACTAAACATGAATTTGAAAAAGCAATGATAGCTTAAAAAAAAAATTTATATCAAAAGTTTGTGGGAGCTCACAAAGGTAATGCAGAAAAAGGCAATAACAAATAAGCCACCCCTAAATCCATCAATACATTTTTCAGAGTGCAAACTGAATGCCTAGGACTGTCCCTGTGTCTGTTCTGTCAGTCTCCAACCTCCTTTTATTAGTCTTAGATAGAAGATAAACAACAAGACTGACAGCTTTGTGTCCTTTGGCATTTTTGTGTCACCATCACAGAGTAAGAGGGTATTATGTCATCACTCAAGCCTGTCAGGTTTAGTTTAGTCTGTTGTTTGTCTTAACGATTGTTTTCCTCATTTTTTTTCCCCCCTCAGTTGATACACATACCCTGTATAGATTGTATATTGTTGATGTTACCAGAATCCATTTTTCAGAGGAGAGGTGTTTTTAACTTCAGCTGTGGAAATGTCACCCTTTTTTTCCCTGTACACTGAAATAGAAATTAGAAAAAGAGAAGCATCTTCTGCACTTCATCAGTTCTGGTCTGTGCAGAACTTTTTCATAACTCTCATATTCAAACTTTATTTGTATTAGTATTGCAAGCAACAAGGACTCATAGAATTTTTTTTTTAAGGCTCTGTTTAGGAAAGTTCATTACCTATAACTGTTGTGGAATCTCTGTTGGTTTCAGCACTGTACATTGATAACTAGTGCCCAGTACCTACCTTTAATTGTGTAATTTATGGATGAAATAAAAGAATCTTAGCTGGGTTTGTCTTTTGAAAGCAGTCAAATAGGTGTTGATGGGAGGTTGAAGAGTCAACATTTGGCTTTTGATAATGACTTTGTAGCATGTGGAAAGTACTGTTTGTCATCACAAGGGAAGCCATAGGCTGCTTCCACCAAAAACAAGCAGAGGTACCTCTAGGAAGTATCTGCCTCAGATTACACGTTCAAGCTCTCTGAGAAATGTCTGAAAAGAGCAAGGAAAATTAGGAGCAGACTTCTAAAGATAGCAAGCTGAAGAAGACATATAAACTAAACATTATGAAGTCCTAATGAGGGGGAATAAAACCTGGACAAGCAACTGCAACCTAAAGGATTCTATTCAGCGCTTCTTGGGACCCTCCACTTTTCTCTAAAAGTGACCCATAAGCCAAGTCCAATCTTGTTCACACTGAAACAAAGACACAGGAGTGTGGTGATACATTTTTTAGGCTGGGCTCACAACAACAGAGAAGAGGCTGCTTAGTCCAGCTGGTAGCCAGATAGCTGTATCAGTCAGTGTTAAGGGATGGGAAGGAAGGGAAAAGTTTTTTGTTGTCCTTAATGCATGCCCGTAATAAGGTCTTTTGTCCATCAGTCTTCTCAGAGAATGTCGTAACCATCTGGGCCTTGCACTTTCTTGATGGGTTTTGCTCATACTCCTACCTACTGAAGCTGTGCCACTGCAAATATTCACGTCGGAAGCAGAAAAAAAATATAACTATTAGGTAGGAAACACAAAAAAACCCCCCATTTAAATCTTTCCTTCAATTAGTATATATTTATATTTATATGTGTAATGTCTATATTCACATAAAGTAGGACAGTTTCAAAGGAGACTTTAAATGACAGATGACCCAAAGTCCAGCAGTGATGGCACACAAATAGATGGTCAAGTGAGGTGGAAATTCTGGAATCTGCCCCTTCTGAGCAGGGCTGTCTAACCAGGCCATTGTGGGTCACAGTGGATAGGAAGGTTTGGGACAATCACAGTTTGCCAGAGGAAATCCAGCAGGTAATTCTGGGAATGTCTGGTGGCTGAGCTCCTGAGTAAAATCAGTGGAACAGCACTTTGTTTGGGAATTGCCCTGATGCAGAAACAGGATCTATCCTCCACTCCCAATCCGGTTAAATGACCCAGGAGAATTCAGGCAGTTGCCTGGAGACATTTGTGCCTTCTGAGAGACTTGAGCTCAGCAACTCAGCTAGGTACTTGCCATTGCATAATTGAAGAGTTTCAGCAGTGCCCAAAGGTTTTCCTTAGGCACAAGGATTCATGTTTCTGATGTTTGCTATAGGGTTGTTTTTTTCCTTTTTTGTGTGTGTTAAGTTCATCCCCAGCTAGAGCTAGGTGCCATTCCTTAATAAATTGCCAGAAATACCTGAGACCAAATAACAGCTCAGAATGCCAGTGAGCCTCCTAGGTATTGTTGTAGTGGCTTTCTGACACATCTGTCTCTGCTGTCAAATTTATTCCAGTAGAGATCACCTTACAAGATGATACTTGATTTGCATTACCTGATTTGTTCTGTAATGGAGGAGATCAGAGTCAAGTCCTTGATTTCATTTTCACAGGGAACAATATATCTTTAATTTCAAAATGGATGATCAGCGCCTACATTCAGAGAAGTTGGCTACCGCAATCCCCATTGCGGAGCAGAGCAATCATCATTCCCATCCTACTTTGTCTGTTGCAGTCAGAAATATTTCATCTTGGCTCATTTGTAGCTGTCTGTCTGGGATCTAGATAGACACACCTGGGCCAGATCCTCAAGTAGTCCCACAGTCTCTCCCCCTCCCTTTCCTTTCCTCTGAATTTAGGCAGTCTCCAAGGAATCTTATCCTCCAAAGTGCTGTTGTTGGGGGAGACAAAGGCATTTTTGCCCCCTTTCTTTTGGCTTTAATCCGCTTATTGTTTTATGTCTGCTGGCAGAATTAGGAAGACAGATTTGCACATGAGGATAAAATTTTGTCTTCATCCCCTGGAGATAAACCTGGTTGCAGACTCTTCTAATTATTGGTGTAAAGCTCATGATCGAGATTTTACGGTAGGAAGCTCCCCATGGTCTCCTATACAACTTTAGAGTGCCTTTGAGTCACTGTTAATCCATATGGCTCTGATTACCCTTCACCTGACTGTGAAGTTAAATCTGCTGCTATTCTTAAATTTATAGGACTCTAGTTTTCTGGGCAAGAAAGGTTTGATAATTTTTGTTTTATTTTACTTCGTTTTGGGTTTTTTTGGTGGCAGTGGTGGTGGATTGTTTTATTCTAATCGATCACTGTTTGGTGGTACTTTCTAGGATTCAACTAGACAAAATTTAATGTGCAAAGGAAGTTTAAAATTTAGGAGACACTAGAAAAATTAGCTCAGAGCATTTTTCTACAAAGTGTTTGTTTGTTTGTTTGTTTGTTCTTAAAATTCAGCTTTTTAAGCAAGAGTTTAGTAAGTTCTGTATGATTTAATTTTTCTTTTCCTGTTCTCAGAATGGACGTCTTGGAAATAAAAGTAATACACTATGATGCTTATCTATTCAAGCATAGAGGGTTCAAAAATGTATTCAGTAAGTCAGCATTTGAAGACGTAAGTTTCCAGAGCTTCCAAAACTCCATGGTGGTTGTTATTTTTGTCCATGATGCTGTAATTCAATGTTGATGCAGAAGTTTTCTTGGGAAGCTCAAGCTTGTGCTATCCTACAAGTGGCAAAAGCAGCTCAGACAGATGACAACCCCTTTGAACAGGATCCTAGAGGATGTGAGAGCTCACCTGCGTGTACTCAAACAAATATCAGGGTCCCTTTTCTTCATTCCATTGTTCCATCTGGAAGGATTTTCACTGATTCAATCAAATGTTTTTAAAATTCTTTTTTATTCTGGGAAAAGACATGTGGGAGGGCCTACCCAGACCAGCACTCAATTCCAGAGGCGATCACATTAATCTGTCAACATTTTCCTTGTACCAGGTAAAACTTATTTCTATGGCTGGGTAGTCTTCATTTTTCTTTATTACAGTTCAGCAGAGCACTCTGCAGGGTATCAGTTTTTAATTACATGAAAAGCAATTTCAAAGCCAAAAAGGTGGAGGAGAGTAGTAGTGCCTGAGAACTTTTTGTTTGTTTGTTTTGTTTTTCTGTAGTATTATGATACAAGTATGAATCAGAGAATCCTTGAATAGCTGTGGTTGGAAGGAACCTCTGGAGATCATGCAGCCCAGCTGCCCTCCTTAAGCAGGATCAGCCAGGGCAGGTTGCCCCAGACCATGTCCAGTCAGATTTTGAATATGTGAAGCTGGAAATTTCACACCTTTTTGGGATCCTGTGCAGTAAAATACTGTACCATCGTTCTTTCTGTGATTAAGTTTTAAGTTTTTGGGAGACTATCTCCAATTCTGGAGCAGAAGAGTGTGAGGAGCCCTCCCTCTGAGGAGGAAGCAGCAGCACAAACACTGAGTGGTGAACTGACCACAGCCCCCATTCTGTGTCCCTCTGCATTGCTGGGAAAGAAGAGTTAAGGGAATATTGGGAGTAAAATTAAGCCTGGAAAGAAGGGGGGTTGGAAGATAGATGTTTTAATATTTTATTTCTCATTATGCTACTCTGATTTGATTGGTAATAAATCAATTTTGCCAAGTCAAGTCTGTTTTGCCCACAACAGAAACTCTTGAGTAATCTCTCCCTGTCCTTATCCTGACCCATGAGCCTTTCATTTCTATTTTCTCACCTCTGTCCAGTTGAGGAGGGGAGTGATAGAGCAGCTTTGGTGGGCACCCACCAGGTCAACCCACCAAAATGATTGGTATTGCAGTCCCTTGCCTTTAAGGCTCCACTCCAACATGACCCTGGCTCTTTTCTGCTGGGTGAGCCCAGAACTGGGCACAACACTTCAGGTGTGATCTCTGCAGTGCTGAGGAGACTGCAGGGATCATCTACTTGGACCTGCTGGTGATGCTCTTCCTTATACAGCTCAGGATGCTGATAAGTGTAAAAGTAATTTAAATTCACAATTGTTACATTTTTGAACTTCTGCTACAGGAAAGATAAAGTGTGCTTGGGAGTTTATATTTGGAAATACAAAGTAATAAGTTAATTTGAAGTACTCTTCCCTTTTAAAGAGTTGCTGGTCAGTATTCCTGATGTATATTGTATATGTAATTGGTTTAGCCCATTCTTATTTTACTTTTTTTTTTCAGTGGCCTCATTCTTATAGAGAACCTGTCTAGCACACAGAGGAAATAAAATTATTTACTATAGAAAATAGGAAAAATGTTACTAATAGAGATGCCAACAGAGTTTTTTATCAATTAAAGATTGATGAGGAGAAGAGAATGAGACTAGAAGGATTAAAAACTGGAGTAAAGTTTATTCCAAAGATTGGCAAGACCCACCTATGTGTGCAATCAGGAAAGATCTCAAAGAAAAGGAACAATGATGGAAGAGTAAGAAGAATGAAAAACTGAGGAAAGGATGGGGTCAGTGAAATGGGGAAATTATTTCCTGTTTGAAAATAAATGTGTGTTGAGTATATTAAAGGCTGTGACGGGAAAATAATTAAATACAAAATTTTATTTAGTTTTTGTTAGAAAAATAAAAATACTTACAAATATGAAAAAAATAGCCGCAGAAATCAATCACTATTGGAAGAACTCCTTGCATTTTTTAGTTATTAATTGCTTTCTTTCATATGACAATCATGATGTGCAAATCTATTCTTCATAGGTAGTAAACTGAAGACAGATTAGTTATGGTGGTTTCTTAGTGAGTCTTCAAACTGTATCAGTTAAAGTGCAGTGTGAGAACCAATGATAATAATTAATTGTTGCATGTGGGAAGAGTTAGTAGCATTCTCTAGCTGTAAATGTTTGTTACCCTCCATATTTCTTTTTTCAAATTAATGTCTTTTGTTCTGTACCTCTTCCTGCAATTTGAACTGCAAAAGAAACAGGCAAGAAACAACAAGAAAGAACCAACAGCCTTTTTTTTTCTCCAACCCATAAAAAAGGGAAATGCCTTCAATAAATGTTTAATTGAAAATGTCAGGATGCATTCAGCTGCTTTTTATCTAGACATACACACAATCATGGACAAGTTTCTTCTGGTATACTCAAATATATTCAATATATCTGGTATATGTGAATGGCCCAAAACAAGTCAGATCTTGGGGGTAAATAGTACCAATGGCAGCAGGACTCCATACATCTATTACTGTCAGCATTTACTGCTAGTAAAATAATGCATTTATTCACAGTAGAGTTTTTATTCTGTGCATCTATCTTGGTATGCCATCATATGTCAGGTGTTTGCTTTTATTTCTTTTCTAAATAATATTCTGCAGTGCTTGGTGAATAGGGTCACCATCATCATGGACTCCAAATATTTTACTGCTGCACTTGTGTCACCACATTCTTGGAATGCAAAAGAAGTGCATTTACACAAACTAAATTTAGCCTAGAAATCTTAACTTTTATCTTCCTGTCTCTCTTTTGGGTTTGGGTTGTTTTATTGTCTTTTTCCCATTGACTATAGAGGGGAGAGTCTGGCAGCCTCTTTTTCAGAGAGACTCAAATCCACATCCTCCATGAGGGAGAAAAATGCTTAGGAAAAGCTGAAGAAAATTAATCTTTGTGAATATCTGCCAAAGAGCTTTTTAGTTGGCACTTTAGGTTTGGTCACATTTCTGAATTTTGTGATATACAGATTCTTTACTCCAAAAACATCCAAAATGACAAGATCCCAGAATGTTTCACATTGGAAAGGGCCTCTGGAGGTCATCTAGTCCAGCTTGGTTCTCTATGTTAGACTATTTTTCCTATGAAAATTAGAGGTCTAGATCTGCTGCTTTTTTTTTTTTTTTTTTTTTTTTTTTTAATTTTCTTTTGAATTTGGATTAACTTCAGGATTCTCTGCTTCTTCATACTAAACAATCCCAAGCCTCTTAGCCTCAACTTGTATGAGAGAGGCTCCAATCCTTTAATTATCTGTTTCTGACACCATTTCTCACTAACAGGTTCCTTCACAGCCCATCTGCATCTGGAAAACTACAACAAATCCCACAAAGGAGGGAGCATCTGTGTACTTGGGGTGGAGAGACAGACTGTCTGCTACTTGGCTGCATGAGAGACATCATAAAACTTTAAAGGCTCTATCATAAAAGATGTTGCAGCCATCAAAGAGCTTTCTGAGAATCCTCCCTGGGATTGCACTAAACTCATCTCGGCTCTCTCCTGATACTTGGCTCCGTATTTCAGTTCCCTCCACAGTGAGATGTGCAAGTCATCCCTAACAGCACTAACATCTCCAGTATTGATGTGTACATTAGGTTTTGACTCTTCATTGGTTCTGGGATCAATTGCTAGGCTGATTGCAGATACAGTCATAAACTGTTGATGATTTCTTGGCTGTTTTGTCCAGGTTCTGTAATATTTTCAAGGCAGTGACCTGTTCTTAATTGGCCTCTGGAGGAAGCTAACTTGCTCCACTGGCTGCAGCAGGAGTTTAGGGAGTCTGACTGCTTAATGTAGTTAGGAAGAATGAGTATTCCTGTGTTGGCATCTGTAGCCAACACAGCCATCTGCTACAGGAAGGATGATGTTCATTTCTCTATCTATATGATCAAGAAGTGCAGGAAGAAGAGGGCCATCTTATAGCTGTTCTCAGGTAGAGAAAAATCTCTTCTAGAACATCAAATAGTGAGAAAGTCTCTCCTTATTCTGGGGAAATAATTTGTTTGAACAGGACTGTACTCGTTAGAAATTAGAAGACTCTGACTTTCCTTGGAATATGAAGCAGTACCATAAACATGACTCTACCATAAGTAACACTCATTCATGCCACTAAAAACACTTCCAGTGTCATGGGATCATTAAGCTTAGCTGGTGAATGGGCAGAATTGTAATGTCACCATCTGCTAGGTCAGGGAAATACAGCTCATCAGCTTCCTTGAGGCGTGGTCAGCTGCAGACACACACAAAAATTGTATTGCATTTGGGCAGGCCTGAGTAGAACCTGGTTGTGCAGCAGTGCTAGAAGTGTGAAATCTGGCTGAGTTATTCTGTGCTCCCTGTCCTTCAGGGCTCCTTTCATTCAAAGCTGACTAAAGCCAGTGCATGAAGGTCACCAGCAGTGACTGTAAAGAGCAGACTCTTGACAAGGAAAAAGAGAGTATTATACAACTGATGCTCTTTAAAATACATAGATGGCCTTGGTAGAGCTCTGTGCCGTTTGGCCAGACAGTTTTTAATACCTTCGTAAGCTTAACTCTGCCTTGGTCAGGAATCTTTTAAGTACTGCTAACACAGTGATTAGTATCAACATCAGTAGCATGAGGAAAAATTACCTGGTCTGATCTTTGCAGAAGAGCAAACTTGGAAATCTGTGTCACTTTGTTTTGGCTTGCAAGAGGATTAGTATTTATTTCTCTCTTCTACTTCAAGCAAGTCATTATCTAACATTTCTCACTCACAGTGAAGTCCCATTTAACCTAAAACATAGTGTTTTGTCTTTTCAGTATTACCCTCAATATTATGTTAAAAAAAATTCTAATTTCTGTTAGTCTTTCCTTAGGTACATGTGGACTTATTACAGCTCTCCATTGTATTATTTTCATTTTCTTAGTATTATTTTTGTGGCAGTAGTCCATCAGTAGACCTTCAGAAATTATCTTCCCAACTGAGAGACTCTTTCTGTCTGTAATTTACAATATATGGCACAGTGTGATGTATGCTATTTTGGAATGTTGTAGCATTTTCTTTTACCATAATTGCAAGGATCAGTACAACCCAGATTAGGATTCATCTTTTTGGAGTGGTGCAGCGTTTGAACATATAGTTAAATAATTTCCTCTATAATCCTCAGGGCTTCTTTCCTGCATTACTGTTTTCAAAACATTCATCTCCAACTTGGTACATAAGACTACCAATTACTTTTATCTATTGAATCTAATTTATTTTAATTCTGTCCGTCTCTAACCTTGCCAGATCATTTTGCAATTTTAATTTTTGCAGCTGTATGTTTGAAAAGAATGATTTTTAAATATTTTCTAGGCTACTGTGCTGTGGTACATGTCCAGTTGCATTAGGATGATAGGAAATCTTGTAATTCCCTGTTGAACAAGTAACCAGATGAACAGACCTTGTAGAACAATGTTTCATCCTGACTAATGTGATTTTTGTTTTATTATTCGGAGGTACGGTTAAATATTATTTCAACACAGTAAAACAGTAAAGCATCTTCACAGTTCAAAGCCTGTATGTTTTGCAAAGATTTGAAACTTAAATTTCTTATGGGAAAGGGAGTCAGGCCTCAGACCTTCTCAGACAATAAATATCATCCTTATGATTCTCAAAAGAAAAGAAGAAAATAAGTTTGCTGCTTCTTTAATACAAGAAACAGGCATTATAAACACCCTAGAAGGCAAATTTTTCCTCTCTTTTTGCATATTGCTGTGCTTCTTGAGTGCTCTGAAAAAGAAAGATGCTAATGCAGAGCATGATTGTGAGAGAAAAGTGCAGAAAATCTGCCATGCAGGAAAGTTTTCTTTATTCCATCCATGAAGGGCATGTAGTCATCCTGGCCCTCATTTGTCACTTGGCAACAGTTGTTGAAACCTCAACTTAGCAGCTGTGTTCAAGATCATGAGTCACTCATTGTAAGTCACCTTAACCTCTTTCTATTTCATCCATGTTGCAGGAAATGGAGAACTGTTGTTGTTTCACCAAAGAAATTACCTTTCTGTTTGGGTTTTCCTCATAAGCATCTAAGGCTGTAAGCTCTGATAAATAATAGATAAGGTTGTACAGACAGGTTCTGAGTCCCCAGTGCTTTGGCCTTTTCAAGGCAAGCACAGAGTAGATGCCTCTCTTAGTGAGGCTGTCAGCACCTCTCCTGATGATGGGAGTTTGCTGCATGTCTTTGGCATTTGCATTATGCAACATGCAAAAATTCTGAAAAATTTAAAAAAGAGGAAGCAGCTTGCTGTTGAACATTGCTCTCTAAATAAGCTAATCAAATATTTCAGCAGTGTATCTCCACTGAAAGCAATCTAGTCTTTTCTTATTTTAGATTGCAAGCCACAGCATAAAGTAGAAGATGGCCAGATGATTAGAGGTGGGAGAAGTATATTTCTATTAACCCCATTGTTTATTCCTTTTGATCACCAAATACTTCAGAAATGCGCTGGAATGAAGGTAAAACCTATCTCCAGAGACTGTTATGCAGTTCTTCCATTTCTAAACCCTTAGTTAGTACCTTTTGTGAGGTTCAGTGATGCCCCAAATTTATTAAGTACATGAACGGGTTTAAAAATTCAGTCATATTGAAGTGTTCTCAGCATCCAAGTGACTGAAAACTGTGAAAGACACTGTTTGGAATTTCTGTCTGAACTCATCTGTGTTACTAATCACTTTCCTAATGGGGGAAAAGCCATCATGCACCTGCAAATTGGTTCCACAGCCAATTAGTCAAAAATCCTCCACAGTATTGTGACCTTCTGTTTATGTGATTTCCGCTGATTTTACTTATAAGTGAAGCCACCTTTAAAGGATGCCAGTGGTATATATGTCAGCCAATTTAGTAGGTTGCATAAAAATTCCTAATTCTTTTCCCCCTACATTAGCATTACCTGTGAAAGTAGACTCAGTTTGAGGACTTCTGTCCCAGGGCAAAGAAGTGATAGTTGCACAAATGCAGTGCTGTGGGCAGGTAAGAATTGCCTGGGCTGAGAGGTAAAAATGGCCTCAGCACATACAGAAGTAGAAATAGAAAACATGGGATTACTAACTATTCACACCGCCACCTTTGTGTACTTGAAGGAAAGTAATCAACTTGCATGACTGAAAATGAAAGAGGAAGGAAATGGACTTTCTTTCCATGTGAAAAACAACTGAGGAGTTTTAAAATCTTAGGAATTCAGGTACCATGCAAGTACGGACTAGATAGGCTAGGCATGAATAGAATAACTGTGTATCAGTTCTTCTTCTAAAAGAAATGTGATTTTTTTGAAAAGAAACGTGAATATTTAGAAGACACAGAATAACAATACTAGTTTGGTTTGTTCCATTTATTCACATCCTGTCTCTGTTTTTTCTTGCTCTGGTGGTGGTGGTTGATGCACAACTATAAGCAAATTCTGTAGATCATCCTGTGGGGAGCTTGGTATATTGAATTCATTAGGAGCAAAGAAAAAGGGCCTTCTCAAGTATATCCAGAAGCACAACATAAATCCCTTTAAATCTATTTCAGATCATGGTACTGCATTCAGAAAGTTGGAATCTGAAAGTCAGAGGGATTGTTTCAGTTTCATAAGTATTAGAATGCTGGGAGTTTAGCGTGACCTGTAGAGAGTATCAGAAATCCTTCTGGTTCCAGCTAATGGTTATGTTTTTCCCAAGAGAGGGAAGAGCTCCAACATAAGGAAGAAAAGTTTGTTGAGTGAATCCCAGCATGGCAGCATATGTCAAGTTAGTATTCTCAAAATATCAGCAAATTACACTAGAGAATTTGGGGATTTTGATGTTTGTTTTTTTCCACCATTCTTCAAATATGTGACTCAAAGTACTACAAAGATGTGGTCATTTTAGATGAAATGACATTAGAGATGCTGCTGTGTGGCTATGATGTCTAACAGGTCCTACTGCTTTTTCTTCACTGTATGAAATGTGGATTTTTTTTTTCCATTTTGGCAAATTTCTAAGGTTCCTTTGTCTCTCTATTTTAATTCCTGTTGCAGGATTTCTCGATGATAACACGTGATCATTATTATTTTTTTTTGAAAAATAAAGTACAGCTTTGTTTGATTGTGAACAAGGAGGCCAGTTTATTATGATGGTCATCAGTCTCAATAATTACTAATTAATGCAGCTGAAATACATGACTGTATCTCTTACTCATAATTACCTCAACTATACAAAAATTATCAAGGTTGCTTGCTTCTGTGTCAGAGAACATTCTGAAAGGAAATCTTTTCCGCAGGAAAAGAGAATGACAGGTAAAATAAATGAAGTGTGTCTGCTTAGGAACAAGTGTTTTATGCATAATTATTTCATGCCTTGCAAATTAACTACATCATATGTGCCTGGGAATTACAGAAAAGTGAAATAATGTACCTAGGGCATATTGGAATTTACTATGTAATTATATATCTTGTTGCATTTTGTATTTTTCAAACAGCTTGCAACATGAGAATCCAGCAAAGTGATGTCAGTGCTGCTATTCTCTGTTACTGCTTTTGGCATATGTGTATTTCCCAGAAGTCAAATAAATATTCTGTTTATTTACCCTTTTTCTAATATCTCTGTAGGTATGCAAACTATGGGTAGGGCAATGATTCAGCAATGTGGGTTAAAATCCCCAGGAAGAGGCCAGAAGGGTCTGTTTGGCTTCTAAGAAAGTGAAATATTAAAAACAAAGATTTTCAGAAGAAGGTTCCAAGAAAGAGCAGCATTCTACTTTTTGTGTTCAAGTGCAAATTAGATGGGATGGAACATTTTGTATTTTACTTCATGGAACTTTATTTGGACTTCTCTGGTGGAGCTGCTTGCCACTTGGTACCTTTCAGTAGCTGCCTTCTGTCCAGGCTCTGTGGGCTGCTTTGCTCCATCAGCCAGGCTTGACAAGGTTTTCTGCCATGAGCAAGACCCTGCTCCACTCACTCAGAATGCCTGGATATCATAAGTTGCTAGAATTACCCCTGGTTTCTCCACTGTTGCTGTTGTTTCCATCACCTTTTTAGCAAAATGCACCTAAGACAGAGATATGGAAACAAACCAGTTCTGGCATCCATCACAGCTATCAATTTCATGAAGAGAAACTGGTGTATTTCTAAACAGATGAGGATATGGAAACAGTTACAGGTATATAATTTGAAAATAAAATTCTAAAAAGTAGTGCTCACCTTGTCTGAGCCATAGCAGTAAAATTTGGTTTGTCTGTCATCTGTGTAGACAGGAAACTTAAAGATATTCAGGTTTGAAAATGATGGAAGAGATAATTGTTTTTAGACACAGCACTTACAAGATGCTTCTGACAAACAGCTTTCCTGCAAAGGAGTATTTTGTTGGTGCTATTTGCAGCATTTATTGCAAAGGCTGTGTTGGTATTTCCATTACAAAACTTTCTTGCAATTCTTTCAATAAAAATCCACTCCGTAGTGAAACATGGAACATCTGATCTCATCTCTTGACCAGTGCTTGTTTTTACCAGCTTTCCACAAAATTGACTGAGCTGAGGTTTTTATATTGTACAAAGGTTAAAAAAGGTGTGGAGGGGAGGAGGTGAGAGAGGAGAGCAGTAGGAATGTAGTTGATGGAAACTGTTTGTAGTTCAGTTGTGGGATCAGAATGATGTGCTGTTGGCATCATCTGCAGGCCAGTTGTGCTGTAGTGGAATTCATTCCTGTTCTTCTTAGGGTGTGAAATTCTACACATTGTCCCATCTGTAGGAAAATACTTCAACAGGTACATAAATCCTTAACATGAGGCAGTAACAACTGAAAATTGTAACAAACTGCAATGCTATGTGAGATGATAGAGTGCATTATTTTTAAAATAATTTCAGATTAAGGAGAGGAAAAAATCACCACTTCCAAATTATGGAGTGCTGAGAAGCATTTTGGTTTGTTTGTTTGCTTAGTTTGTTTTTCTATTTTTTCTGCTGTTGCCAAGTTATATAAATGGGTGTGGTGGTGATCAAACCATTTGGAAGAACTTGAATCATTTTTTAAATATTTTTATTTGGAATGTCAATAATATGAAATAAGCTACCATTCTTATGTCTGCTCATTTGCATCTGACTAGAACTGACAGGCCGAGAAAGGAATTCTGAGTCCCCATCTACTCTCTCAAAGATAGCTTCCCTGTTGTGAGGAGTTTTGGCTGCTAAAGCCAGAGTGATCAGCTTTGCTCCTGTTTGGGGTTGGTAGACACTTGCTTTATGTGCTTTTTGTTTTCCTGAGCTTGCTTTTCTCAGCTGTTCTGTCAGCTTTGCCTTTTGTGGCTTCTGGTTCACTTGCTTGTTTGCTTTAAGATTGCTCCTATTTTCATCATTATGTGGACTTGATATTATAAACTAAACAATTGTGGGGTTTTTTTCTTGTTGTGGCTGGCCAGATGACATCTCAGTTCTGTTTGGAATGTGTCCATTACACACCCTTAGTCCCTTTGGTGTGCCTTGAAGGAGTCCATGGCATACCCGTATGTTAGGCCTGCTTAAGCTGCCACCTTTCAGTCCTCAGACCGTGTAGAAGCAGCTGAGCTTTAGCTGGCCTACCCTGAAATAATCAGCAAATTCAGCTGAAATTTCCTGGTGAGATCAAACCTAAGTGGCAGCCTTAGAAGAAGACAAATTCAAGTGACATTTTTGCTGAATCCTCACTGTATCTTCTTATTTTGGTGTAAATCTACCTGGATCGACTTGGACAGCAATTGGGCAGAAACATATGGGTTTAGTAGCAAAAGAACCACAGTAAAACTTTTTATTTATTTTTATCATTGGAAGAGATATACTAGACAAATCTAAGAGTCTTTGGAGGCTTTAGAAAGAGGTGAGAGAGAACAGCATTAGGGAATTGAACACTTTTGTTCTTCTCACAAATGCAAGTGTAACTGTCTTGATAAATATCATAGTCCCATTTTACTTTTGACTTTCAGAGGCTTGCTGTGAAAATAGACTCACTGAAGTTTCACACACTATCAAGCCAGGCATTCTGATCTAGAGGTGTACAGCTAAACTTCCTGAGTTACAGAGGCTTTTTTTATTGTTTGCTTAGGAGAATTAGTGTTTCCTCACTTATGATACTTGTATTTCTATGCTGTGAAAAGGCTTGGAGATGGATATGTAGGTTCCTGAAGCAACTTTACTCAGAAAAATAGAACTTTTGGGAATGTTTTCTCAGTTTTTCAATAGAAAATGGGGGTTCGTCTTAGTATAGGTTATAAAATGCTTTAAATTTTAAAGCATTAAAGAATTTAAGTGAATCTGCATGCTCCTTCTCCCTCATTGCTTTCATGCAAACAGAAGAGGTCTTGTTCATGTTTATTCATAATCAAAAAAGAAGAGGCACTTTACTCGCCTCAAATAGTTCAATATACTACATATGCATGTATAAGTAGGACTTTCAATCTATAGTAAAGAAATAATTATTTACAGAATTTAAGAAATCTGATATTCCAGTTCAATATTAGTAGTAAGGGACATGAGAAAAATCTGTAGGCAAACTATGCAGGGCTAGATACAGGATTCCCAACGTCTGTAAATACGTGAAAAACAGGCTGGTTTTGGGGAGGATTTGTTGTAGGCACTGAACAAAGCCGTGATGGGCAGAAATCAAAGTCATTGTTGGGATTTTTTAGAGGAAGACCAAAGGTAACTCAAGTCCTGTCATTTCTAGGTTTATATGTGTTACAAATCACTCAGTACACCACTCAGAAACGTGCTCAACTCTCCTACTTTATTCCACAGAGAAAACAAGCTGCTCTGCATAGGCAACTGTGTCCACACCCCTGTGTTCTAGGGCCTGGCTTCTCTAGGAACTTTCACCGAGCCCTTGTAGGACACCCCACTCTTTGTTCACGTGCTGGATCCAACCTTAACGTGGAAATTTCGTTTGTTGGTTTGTTTTTCAGCTCTGAGGGACAACAGAATCGAGCTGGTGCGAGCGTCGTGGCACGAGCTGAGTATCAGTGTCAGCGACGTGTCCCTGTCGGACGAGGGGCAGTACACCTGCTCCTTGTTCACCATGCCTGTCAAAACTTCCAAGGCTTTCCTCACCGTGCTCGGTAAGTACAAACAGCTGAGCAGGAAGAGGCAAGTGTTAAACTCCTCGGGCTCTGGCAAATTATGATAAGAATGAACTTTCCTGAGGCTTGGCAGAAGATAAATGTAAATGTCTGATCTGGTTTCCCCTGATGTTTATTGTTTCATGTGGCTGTGCTGAAGAATAAACGTGCCTCTCGCTGTTGGCACCGTGGCAGGATAATGAGTTGGGGAGCACGCGAACGCCACGGAACGAGTGCTCCATAAAATGGACATAACCCTTACATCCCGAGCACCACGAGTGCAGAGAAGGTGCATGTGTTCATCTCCTGACAATCTATTGGATAGGGCAAAGGGGAGAAAATCAGAAAGCATGAAATCAAAACAGGCTTTAGAGCTTTATCATTTTTCCTTAGCTGTGCATTTTTTTTTGGCTCGTTCCGCTTTCTTTTTTCTTTCTTTCTTTTTTTTTTTTTTTGTCTATAAAGTGCAAATTTTCCCTGGGTTTGCTGCTTCTTTTATGCTTTATCCTCTAAGTGCTCTGCTGTTTTCCCCAAAGGTTATAGATACACATAGAAAAGCAATAGATTTCAAGAGATGCCCAGGAAATAAAGTTTCTGCTTGAAGCTTTATATGATTCTATGAATGTCAGTAGCCCAGTCAGCCAAAATTGCTATAGTTCATTGAAACACACCTGTGAACCCAAGAGGTTATATGATTTTAGAGATTGATTTTTATTCTTTTTTCCATTTTTCTGTCCCTGAACATGACTCTTTCTTTCTTTTTGTTTTATTTTTATATGTGGATGGGCAGACAGTTGAATTTAATAGGACTAATGTAAGATGTTCTCTGTGGCAGTAATATTCACATTAATCCAGCCAGGGAATTGGTTTTGTGCTTAGGATATGAAGTACATCTCCCTTTCAGTCCCTGTGAGACTATTTTACAAAAATCTTCACAAGTTTGCCATTAAGGACAAAAAGTACCCACTCAAAGGAGAATATTCTGGAATAGCAACTGCCTATGCTTAATCTTCTTTCTGTGGAGAGGCATTTCATGATCTAAACAATTGAGGAGTGCAGTTTGACCTTTTAAATGGCAGAAAGACATAGAAAGGTGTTACAAAGACAAGAAAACCCCCAAAATATCCAGCCAGTAGTTATTAACAAAAGTAACTTGATCTTTAACAGTCCTTTAAGCTTTACCTTTGTTTTAAGGGAGGGTTTCATGAAGTTTTCCCAACATCATTTACTTACCTTCGAAGAGAGAAAGCTGCACAGTTTAAGATGTCTGCCTTTTTTCATTTAATATTTGTAATTTCCTATTTCAAAGTAATAACATTTTAAACTCTTAAAACATTTTCTTGTGGAGAGCGGGATCTTTGCCACTGAGATGTATTACATCTTTTAATCAGATAAACTATCCTTTTATGTACTAATAATCTCTTTATTGACTGCTCTGCTTTCGATTAGAAAATTTAAGTGTCAAGGTATTGTAGTAGGCACCATTTTCTGTCCTGAAAGAGAGGAGTAGATTTATTAAAGAGATGTACTATGCAAGAGGTGATGCTGCTTTGCTTTTATGTACATAATCTGTCATTTGGGAAAAGAGATGTAGAAAAACTGAATTATTAAATGCAGGGCAAGGGATCAATTACTGTGACCGAGCCCTTTCTATTGGCACAAATGTGAATGCACCAAAGCACTGTAGCTGCAAGTTATAACTGACATTTTTTTGAGATTTTTAAATTGCTGTCATCGTTATTATTCTAAAATAAGTTATTCTTGTGTCTTCATGAGTTAAACCGATTTGTGCACCCAGGGGTCAAAACTTTCCCAATTTTCTTCGTGTTTTGGGTTTTTTTGGTTTTTTTTTTGGGGGGGTTTGTTTTGTTTTGTTTTAAGTCTTCCATAGTTCATTGAAAAACAACCATTTCCAAATTGAATATTATGCATATGGTAGGTCCAAATTATATAATCTTCTCTGAAGAACTCTCCGTAGTCGGTGGAGCTGTGATTATACCTCTTGGTGTTTTGGTTTTGCTTTCCCTGAAGATAAAGTGACTCCAGTATTTATTTTCACTCTTCCTTTTCCCTGGATTTTGTATTAAAGTCTTCATTATTTAGGTGTAAATATGTGTTCTGAACTTAGGTCAGTTCAGCTTTTTGTTGCCGGTAATGTTTAATTTTCACAGCTGTGCTTCTAATGCGCTTTGTCATCCTGCTCGCTGTGCCGAGCAGTTTAAATATTGTAACAAGTCAGACTAGACCTGCATGCAGAATATACAGAGATAAGGTGTTTATTAAAATGCAATCTGTTTCTCTTAGAAAATTAGGTAAATCCTGCTTTCTTTCTTTTTTTAGACTAAACTGCTCTTCAGATTGATGGTTAATTTACAATAGGAAAAAGGTTTAACTGGCAAGGCACGAGGAATTAATTATCCTGTTTCCAGAATTTAGAGCAAATGAAGAAGTGAGCTTTAAGTTGGCCGTGCATTCTTGGCAGCAGCTGAGACTATCATTTTCAAATCAAACTCACTATCAAACATTTGGCTTGTTTGCTTGTTAGGTGTTCCTGAGAAGCCACAGATTACTGGATTTACCTCACCAGTTATGGAGGGAGAGAGGATGCAGCTCACTTGCAAGACATCTGGTAGTAAGCCAGCAGCTGATATCAGATGGTTCAAGAACGACAAAGAAGTCAAAGGTATTTAAAGGGATTCTAGTGTCATTTGGTCCAATTGTCAAAACTATACATTCTGTAGAATTATGTTTTTGAACCTGTGTTTGTAAAGTTGCTCCTGTTGGGTCGTGAAATGAGTTGGGGATAGTACACAGATGAAGAATTGATTGTAATTTACTGTAGTGGTCATATAACCATCTTTTTATTGTTTCTTCAAATGGTAAAAACTGATGGTTTGAATTGCTCAGTACTCTGTGTGGCGTAATAAACTCAGCTGTGAGGCTTCATAGAGAAATGTTTTCTGGATTATTATCACAGTCAGACCGCTCATCCCTGATACTTTCCCTTTTCATTTCTCTTGTGCCATTCCAATATGGAGTATCTCTGGTTTAGTTAATTCACAGATTTAGGTTACACTGCCCTAAAAAACTGTGACCAGGTGAGGCAGAACCATCTGGAGGAGATAGGAGAATGCACTTCCCATAGGAGAGCTATGGAGTCTGCCCTGGTGAGGAAGAGTCAAGAGGTAGCAAATGAGGGAATCTCTGCTGGGAAACTCGGAATCTCCAGCTGAGGCAAGGATGCTGACAGTCTGCAGTGAGGAGGAGGGAGAGGATGGACTTTAAAGGGGATCAGGAAAACTTCACAGGGGCTGGGGGGAGTTGGACAAAGTCAGCTGTAAACTGAAGAGCCATTGAGTGACTAAAACCAAAGCTGACAGCAAGGATTTGCCTTCAAGGATGCAGCGAGCTAGGAAAGAGCTGCATATAAAAATCTGTTTATTTCCATCTTCTCTTTCATCATTTTTGGTATGCTCTTTGCTTAGAACTCAGTTTTCTACTCCACATTCTTAAAAATGCTGGAATAGTTTTAAATCCTCGTTGGTGAATGAGTGGGTGAAGAGAGCTTCCTGATACAGAAGGCTGTCACACTTCCAAGCCAGTTGAGGTGCCCATTATAAAGTAGATGGATAAAAGGATAAGGTATTGGTACCTTATGACATTTATTCATGTCATCTCTACTCATTCTGCTGTAAGACCAGACGAATAAATTATTCAAAATCCACCTGTTCTGTGTAGTTTTAAAAAGCAAAAAACAAACAAAAAAACACCATTTATCTGATTTGTCTAATATTTTGGATTTCATTAGCTCAATAAACTGCCTCAAGCAAAGTTACAGAGTTAATTACAGAACCATTTATCATTTATCTTCCTTTACTATTCTCTACCACAGTTTAATCTGCAAAAGTAGAGCTGTGGTATAAAATTGGTAAATAAAGGAGATTGCAGATGATTGCCTAAGGAATCCTGTCCATTCTAGAGGTGTCCTTATATTTCTAATGAAAATGAGAGTAGTGTTGAAAGGAACTAGCGTTTTAGGCTGGAATAATTTGAAATGTGTAACAAGGATAGAAAATGAGGAAACAGAGAATACTTCTTTTCAGTACTGGAAAATTTGAGGAGATTGCTGAACGAAATGCAACATCTAATCAAGTGTAAGTAAAAAGAAGAATTAAACAGCACAGCTAACACACATGGCACAGCATGGATTGTGCCCTTCACAAAAGGTGGCAGGATGAATATATATTATATATTCAAGGTATGTCAAGATTGGAAATAACTCCAAGCCATGTCAATGCTATAAGAGAAACACTGATACAGTTGGCCTAACAGCAAGGCAACACCTATTTCAATAGATCTTATTTTAAAAATTATGTTTTAAAATCTGGTGTAATACCTTTGCCTTTCCTTCAGCTGATGTGTAATTGAAGCCAGCAAGCAATTTGGTGATTTGACTCTTTAGCTAATTTGCTCTTCTTGAGAGTACCTAAAGAGATTTTAAAAAAACCAAAACAGCATGGGGAAACAAAGGTGTATGAAAGAGAACAGTAAAGGGGGAAAAAACCTCCAACAACCAGAAACAGGAGTAAAGTACATTCATTTCAGTTTAGCTTTCTAGGTCTTCTGAAGAGCACATTGCCATTTCTCAAAGGTTAGAAATAAAATAACCTAACCAGTCTGCAGTGGCATCAGCAGAAGTTGCATTAGCTTTGTGCAGTGTAAAAGGTGAAATGATAAATCTGAGAAAATAGATATGAAATTATATGCTAATGCAGCTGACATTAAAGGTTAGGAGTTCGTCTATCTAGCACCAGTAAATCCAATTGTGTTACACTGTATTATACATGGTGCAAACGAATATAAATGATGCACTGAGATCAGAGTTGCACCAGAGGGGAAAAAGCCACTCTAAAATTGTAGCTCCATTGCTATTACTCAAAAAAGGAATCATCATCTGGTAAAGGAATAGTGTTTGATAAAGTAAGTGTTAGTAATGAGAGAGACTGAATGTGAAGCACTGGGTGCCTCCTTTAGTGTTCTGTCACTCATATATGCACCAACTTAACAAAGGGATCTGCAGTTTAGCATTCTGGTGACATTTCTGGAAGATTATTAATAACAAAAAATACTGGAGAAGCTAGATGCAAATTTTCATTTTGAATTTGCCTATTTTTTTCAACAAAATTTGTTACATGCTCTTTCGAAAAAATGATATAAAGAATTTTTTAGGCTTAAGGAATATTTTGAATGGATTTTCTTTTTTTTTTCTAGATAGATTGGATTTTAAAACTAAATAAGTTCATTTTGTTACAACAGGTTAAGATACTTAGGGTAAATTTCTGTAATTTTAGTATACACAAAGATTTCAGAGAGGCACTGATCATTTTGTCTTGATAAACCTCTAAAGCAAAGATGACCTTTTTTGTTAGATAAGGCCATTTCATGTCAGAACTTGAGTTTAAATGTAAACAAAAATTATATCTACCATGTAAAACCAGAAAAACTGTCTTTTTAAAAGATGAGTATTTCTGTGTGTTACAGGTATGTAACACACAAATATGTAAATAGCTTATTTATAAATAGCTTGCAAAGAGCAGTGGATGATGGACATTCCATCATTTCCATTTATTATTTTCCCTATCAAACATGTATAGTTATGAGATATAAACCTGTATTTGTTGATACAGGCATATCTGTATGTGCACTTGTCTGAAAGTCATGGAAGTGGGCCCAAAGGCTGATCCCCAGGTTTCGTTTGGCCCAACATCTATTCCAAGGTTAAATCAAGTGGCTAAAGGTCTTCTCCAATTCAGGTTTGAAAAGTCTCCCAGGACAGAGATGCCATGGAAACCTTTCTGTCTGGGCTAGATTTTTCAGCATCCAAAAGCCCTCTTGTGCAGTATTTTCATTATTTGTAGATATTTCGTGGTAGATAATCCGAATTGTCTTGGTGTAGCTTGGATTTGTTGCCCATTGGTTTTGCTGTACACCTCTGAGGGGATCCTGGCTTTTTTTTTCCTCTATGGCCATAATTTATGTACTTTAAGGCAACAGTTTGATCAGATTTTAGTCTTTCTCAGTTTAGATAATATCAGCTTTCTTAAGATGTCCTTGTACAGCTCCGCTGACCACCATGTTTTTCAGCAGGTTTATTGTACATTTTTTTTCTTCAGAAAGCCCAAAACTGGGCCTGGTACTCTCAGTGTAGCCATGCACATGCCAAGAGAGAAGGATCACTTCCCTTGGCTTTCTGGCTGTGCTTTTACTCGTGCAAGGCAGTGGGGTTTATCTTTCAGCCCTGCAAGGGTAGGCTGTTGACAAATGTTCAACGTGTCCTACAACTCCTAGGTCCTCCTCTATAAAGCTGTGTCCCTCCAGCCTATTCCATTACAGTGCTTCCCACACAAAATGTTTGTGCAGTGGATTTCTTTTCAACCTTTTCTTCAAGGGAATATTTAGGAGAGGGAGGAGCAGCAAGAAAACAAATAGGCTGCAACTGATATATTTAAAAATTCTGTAAAATATCCCGAGTGGTGGTGTGTACCCAGTGCCTGATTTCCACCATTCATTACATCCAGTTGGGTTTGCACTTAATTAGCACATATTACAATCACACCTTCATTTTGCCATGAAGAAACATCTGAGGAGATAAGGAGGGCATGCTAAAAATTTCTGTTGGTGAGGATGCCAACAGTTTGTAGAATAATATCACTGCCCTTTTTGCAGAGGAAATTAATTCTAGTTGAACTCTTTCACACAATAGATACCTAGAGAGAGGCTTCTAAGCATCCATTTAGGAAATTAACTGCTTTTGTTTTTCTAAAGGGTTAAGAATCCACAACCTCTTGAGAAAATTAAAGTTGTTGATGTTTTCAGGAGTCTTCTATCCCCCACCTGAAGTCAGTAAGCAAAGGGATGTGCATATTACTTATAAGCAGAATGTTACCTATATAGGTGCTTATTATTAAAATTGGAAACCTAACTTTGGAAACAAAATCACATGTGTTTGCTTTAAATACTATTGGGGACATTTCTTGTTTGATTATAATAACTTTTCTTTAGTTCTGGTCAATGTTCCTCTCACCTACTAATCCCTAAATATTTATATTGACTATGGGAGAAATTGAAATCTTTTAAAGCTTACCTGCAAACAGGCAGAAAAATTCTTGCATGCAAGAAATAATTATATTTTAGGAGAAAATGGAAACTGTATAACTACATGGTGTCCTTGTCTGTCTGGAGACAATGATAAAGACCACCTCTCTGATGTCAGAGGTATTTTTAATCTAAAAAGATGTAGCTTAAGCCATTGAAGATTTGCTTTCTAAAATTGATATTTCATGGAAATTTTATTTAGGTCATTCTGTTCTCTAATGGGATTTAGTATAATTTGTAAAACTGAAGCCTGTCACTTTTTTAGGGCACAGAGGACATATGAAATCTCAGTGTAATTTAATATATATGTTTAAGTATTTATAGATGTCTTTTCAAGCTTTCATTGCAATAAATCAATATAACAAGCTTACCATTTTTCTGAAATAAACTAAAATCAATAAGTATCACAAGTACTTGGGAATCAAGTAAAACAATTCTAAAGTATGTGTAAGAAGATCTCATGTTCCAGTTAATACTTTCAAACTTTTTTTAACACAAATGCTCAGTCTTTGGGATCTTCATTCCTCATCTAGCATCTATTTCTTACAACGAGATGTTCTGAATGTGAATCTCAACCTTGAGCTGAGGTGATGCTTCCTAAGCGTAGCTGAAAGCTCCCTCCACTGCAGTGTCTGTGCTGAAAACTCTCAGATTTTTAACTGGGTCTGCACAAAAGTATCAGGTCTATTTAGAATGATATAAAAGCAGTGAGTGGAAGTTCTCTGCAGTAATCTTATTTCTGGTCTTCTTGGGACTCATCTGTATGTTCCAGTAAATACTGTGACATGCTCTATTTACAGTTGTTTGTTACCACTGATGACTATACCTGGGTTTAGTTTTATTAGTAAATTAGCATAATTCTAACCAAACAACTGAATAAGCAATGAATATAGTAAGCACAGGATTAATGTGACTGTGTGCACTTGGCTTCAGTAATATCCATATATTGCATTACTGTGAGAGACTACAAGAATGAACTTGGGGAATTTAATATTTAGTGACATTGTGAATACATAAGGCAATGAGGGTGGGACAAGATCACAATCTTTTTCAGATGACCTACAGAGAAAGTTTATATCAAATATGGACCTAAACATTCAAGAGGTAATAAAGAATGGAATTTCTGTTTGAATGCTGTATCATGGAACCAGTTTTAAAATTTTCTCTTTCAATATGTATCTCCTACTCTGACAATGACAGCAAATCGAGGAATAATTACTTTTATATAAAAGAGACCAATACTGATATGAAAGATGTGTTTGTTCCAACAACTGTGATAGAAAATGTAGCTGTCTAATGCTGGACTGTTTTTTTCCAAAAATATTGAAAAGGTAACTGACTGTTTATTCTTTCTTTCAGATGTCAAATATTTAAAAGAAGAAGATGCAGTTCGTAAAACATTCACAGTCAGCAGCACGCTGGATTTCCTAGCAGATCGCAGTGATGATGGTGCAGTTGTAAGTTGCAGAGTAGATCATGAGTCCCTAAACTCTACACCTCAGATAGCAATGCAGGTTCTAGAAATACACTGTAAGTAATACACATTATACATGCTTGCTTTTATAGTTTTGTTTTGTTTCAGAGTGTCTGTTGGAGCAAAATTCTCTGGTGTTGTGCAGATAGATAACACCTTTCTTTTAGCCAGCTTCTGTGGTTTGTATTTGGTTGATTGGGTGTGTGTTTTTTGTATTATTTTTACAGGAGTGACCCAAAAAAGTTTGCTGAAAGCTTTACCATCGAGAGCACTGTGGGGCTGAGTTCTTGGTTTTCTTTTAGAAGTACTGGAGAAAAATGCATTTGTCTTTTTTGGTTATCATTGAAGCAATGTAAATGTGTTAAAAAACATCAAGAGCATCCTGATTCACAGTTTTCCTTGAAAGTTTCTAGGAACTTGAAACAAGGGTATAAATAGACAAAGTTTGTAGCAGATTGCCTCAATAATGCTGAATCCTGCTAATGAAACTCAGTAGTTAGTGTTGTTAATAGCACAAATTTGGGAAGAAAAGCTCTTCAGGATTTATTTTTAGGCCTGGCCTACACAAGTTCTTTGTCTAGATAATCCAAAGTTCAGTTGTATTGCATCTTTATATATTGGCTATTTCTTTTCTTTCAAATAGCATTTCTGGACATGATGTTTTCCACAGTGCATTGTTTCAAAGTTGAATTAATCTGGTTTTTTATCTGTGTGCCTTACTCTGAAGTCAGGTTGTCCTTTGAGTCAGTGGGTTTTCGTCACTTATGTACTGTGAGACACACAAGAGAACACCTTTTCACCGTCAGCTGACACGTTCATATTCAGTTGTATTATATCCGCCATTTTTCAGGGTCCAGCTCTTTGGTTTTCTGGAGAACACCTGTACATCTCATTGCCTAGCTAGCAACAACAGGCACCTGCAAAATGTCAGACCAGGGGAAGGGAAAAGACCTTTCATGAATCTCTGTCTGGACCAGGTGCAATCAACCTGTTATAAACCAGAGAAGGTTGCCCCTGAGGCAGGCAAGTGTTCAGTGGCTGCAGCCAGTTCCTGAGGAACCATGTCAAGGACTGCTGCCATATGTAACATGTTTCTAAACAGGGATATTTCTATAAGCATCTTAGACTTGCAGCACATGTAAAATGCAGGAATGGCAAAAGCACTCTGTGCACAGAAGCTGACAACTTTGCTAAAAATACCATCTGCAAAAAAGTCTGAAAATGAAGAGAATGTGGCTCAACATATGTGCTAAAAATGTTTTCTGAAACATTCAGGCCATCATTTTACTGAGAGAGATCAGGCCCTTTCTTCACCAAATGGCTATTAAACACCTCTCCTAATATATTCAAATGCATCTGTGCTGGAGACACGAATCCCTAACAACTTTCTTTCCTTGAATTCTAAATTGCACAGCCATCAGCCACTGAACTTGCCCATGCTTTCACTTCCAAATTCTTTGCTCTTTCCTCAGTGCCTTGCTCAAGATGTTGGCACCACAGGAGATGAACCAAATTGAATGGAACAGTAGATACAGAAATTGGACAGCTAAAAAAGGTTTAAAATGGCTGCAGTGTAATGTAATGTGACTGAAAGTAAAGGCAGGGCTCTGGTTTGCATGAGCATCATAAGGCAAAACAACCTTTTTGTGGCCTTTTGTATATAAAACATACTGAATATTTGTTGTTTCCTTCCAATTTGCACCCTTGTAGTAAGGCTAAATAGCAGAGAGGTGCATCTTCCTCTGTGCTTGTTTCTCCAAGTTTTGAATAAGACCTTTCTCCCTCTTCGCTGGCCTCACTGAAGTTCTCTATCAAGGTCAGGCTGCACTGGGCATTTCCATTGCTAGTGTGCTTTATATTAGTGCCCCCTCAGACTGCCAGCATATCAAAAGCCATAATGCACAAGTAATTGTTCTCTATCATTTCTGCTTGCTCCATTAATTTTCCACCAATCAATTTAATACTCTCCAGCACTGGTATAGAGTCGTTATACATAGAAAGAGAAGTGCTAAATGTGCTAAAAGAAGCTGAAGTTTAGGGCAGAGAGTGGAAATACCATTTAAAGCTATGAAGAAAGAAGTATTCTATTATTGGTGACAAGAAGACTAGAACAGTTTTTTGTTGTCCTTGTCCTTGCCACCTACATTTCCATGGTCAGCATACTCAGAAATCTTAATGCTGGTCAAACTTTGAAAGGAAACTTTATAAAAAGAGAAGATTCAAGGAACTGATGATATGGTCAGAGAGCCTTAAAGGAAAAAGAGGAGTGAAATTATTCACTGAAGCAATCTCAAATACTCCAAATGGAGTACATTACACTGGAACTGGGCTCCTTGATTTTATTCTCCTTGCGTTGCTCACCCTTGTTTTGCAGTCACTGGAAGCTGTTTTTTAGGGTTTTTTTTTTTTCCGTCGGTCCATAAGATTTCAAACATAGACATCCTTTTTGTATTAACAAGAATCATGCTCACAGGACCCTGTGGAAGCTCATCCAACATCCTCAAAGCCAGGGCTTTGCAGCAGGGCAAAAATAGTGTTGGCAAAGTGGGTGAATTATGGGACCTCAAAGTCGGGAGAATTTGTTAATCTGACAACCTGTAGGCTCCAAAATCACAACCAAGTTAGTGTGGCATTGCCACCTGCTTTTACTGTCCCAGAGATCTATAAAATTAGCAGACCACCATGAGAGAATGATAAGCAAGTCTCTTGAAATGGCCAAACAGAATAGCATGGGTGAGCATCAGTTTGGCAGAGAACGAATGTACAAAGATGAGGCATCACTCACTAGAACTGCACTTGAGTTTTAAACACCTTCTTAAAGTCTGAAAAGTTTTATCTGTGGTACATGGATGCTCCTCATGAATTATCAGTGTATCATACCCCGTTAGAAGAAAAGCGCAAAAAGAACTTGTCTAGGCATTTCTGCCCTGTATAATTGTGTTTGAAAGTTGAAAGGCCTTCTTTGTTTCAAGCAATTGGCCCCTTACAATGGACAAAACATTTGTGGCTCCATTAAAACAAACAAACCAAAAAGCAAAGCAAAGTAAAAGAGAGCAGTAGGAATTACAGGGTTCTGTTTGCATCCAGTGGATGATAGGTAGAGAAAAAGGAAAACAAAATAATGGAATGAAATGACAGGTTTTGATATATGCCTAGTGAAAGACAGAATAAAATTATATTTGTCTTAGATGCTGGGACTGTATGAAACAGATATTTGTAATTAGTCCGTGGAGAGATGTAGATAGAAGTGCTTATGAGTCCACACAGCTGCTTTTATCATCAACTTTAGTCAGAAGTAAACTTAACAGAATGAAAGCCATCAGATATAGGATATGTTTATTCCCTCTTCTTCCCCTTACACAAATCTTATGTTTTATTGTTCTGATAAAGAAATCAAATAAGCTTTTCCAGTAGTGCTACAGTGTATGAAATGAAGCTGAGGACTAAACTTTTACAGTCAAAGTATTTTCATTTTCTATTATTCGTATTTATGCGTATGTGATAGAAATAGTGCCTAGGTACTTCTGCTATTCTTTTCTTCCCTTTCCTTCTTATAGTTCAGTCAGGTAGTTGAGATTACTTACATTATCATTTTGAAGATGACTGTGGTCTTTTTTCAAGGCTTCACAGATTAATTTTGCAAACTTGAAATATTAACATAATAGGGGAAAGTATAACATACCCCCACTCCAGGATAATTAGCTTCTCCCATCTCTTGATTTATTTGTCTGTAATTTATGTTATGTCTCACTTGTGCTTAATCCTGTTCATCTGTATGTTGTGCTCTGTGCACTGCAGGGCAGCCCAATTGCCCAAGTCTTTCTGCTGTGCTGAAAGGTTTGGCTGTAATTTAGTTTCTGCTTGGCCAGCAGAGGTTTGTGGTAGCATGACACTGCTTGCTGAGTTTATTTTTCCTCTGACCCTTAATGTCAATAGCAAACCTAAAATAGACTTGTATCCCCCCTGGCATTGCTCTGAAGTTTGCTTGTCAGCCTAGCTGCCACTGATTATTAGGAAGTGCTTCTTGTAAGTGATAAATACAAATCTCAAAGGGATATTTAATTTCATTGTTTACTTCTGTGTTCAGACTAAACAAAGAATGCTTTCTTTGTTCCTGTATTAAAGAATCATGGGTACAGGCCTTCAATTTTGAAAGCTTCTCTGTACACCGTTTAAGAGATTGTCTAAGTCCTTATGCACGCTCCTGAAAAGACATTTTGAGGGCATGTACAACTTCTGGTCCACATCTGGGAAGTCAGTGAATTCTTCTCATCCCTCTTCAGTGTCACAGATGTGTTGTGATTCCCAAAAGCAGCATCTTCTCCTCCTTCCAGGTCTTATCTGAGCAGAAACCAGCCAACATTTTGCTTCGTACTGAACAGAGTGCCATAAAATTACCCAGTGGTAATTACCTTACCTTAGTGAAGATTCTCTGACTACAGTAAATTACCCAGCAGACCTCAGTAAAAATTAATTGTGTAAATCTACCCCAGAGGCTGCTTTTGAAGCCTTAAAGTGAAATCAAATCATTTGAACTTCAAACCTAATCATCGTGCTTCTAAAATGGCAGCTGCGATGTGATCCGCGCTAATGGACTCAGTGAGATTTTGCTCAAAAGCTGACCACACTCCCAAATGACAGCACTAATCAGCTAAATATGTGTTATGTAAAGAAGTGTCTAGAGAGACAATTTTGAGTAAATTCTATATTGGCAGCCACAGATGTGCAGTGGATTGTCGGCCTGACAAATCTATAGCTGTCAGCTAACTTGCTTCCACAGGCTATTCCAACACGTTTGTGTGATAGGCACACTTCTTCTTTGGTGGGCTGTTATTAGATTCTTTTGCAATGAACATCTGCACTTGGCTTTAAAATTAGGCAGCTATTCCACGAGAATGTTGGAATCATTGTGCTGGAAATAAAGGTATTGATTTTGCATTAAGTAAACAAAGCCCCGAGAGTGCAGCGAGCTGCAGAGCGGATCAGCCACGTGCCTGTGCGGCCGTGTAGAACACGGGGTGTCTGTGTGTGCACATGTGCCTGACAGCACTGGGCCCCTCTCACTCCTCAGGTACCAACAAATGGAGGCTTCCCTGATGACAAGATGGGCCCAGAATTTCTGCTGGTGTAAGCAGAGTAATTTCATCAAAGACCTGCATTCCCTGGTGCTCGCTAGGGGGGTTTTAGCTCATTTTTTCTACTTGGCTGCTTTCAAGTTTTTGTTGGAACAGAGTTTCTAAAATACAGATTCTGAACAAAAATGAGTAAAAATGTGTGTGAATATATAAAAATGTATTAAATATTTTTAATATACACCTTCATATAGCTCTACATGAAATAAGGCATTCTAAAATAAAGGCAAGAGAAGGGTCGTGCATAGTTGGGTGTTAGACACTGTGTCTGTGATGAATGTGTAAAAGACTCAGAGATGTCCATCATAACAGCACATAGAGCACTCTCTTCCTTAAGTCTTAATGTTCAATTCTGGTGAATTAGTCACAGGTTAAATATGTTATTAGCTCCTCAAGGCGTCTGTCTCTACCCAGACTTGCTGACTTTTTGTAGCTCAGAAAGGGCAGATGTGTGCCCATGCAAAGACACACAAAATGGGACACTTCTTAGCTATGATAAAATAGGACAGGAAAGGAAATTTTCCCTGCTGCCTACATATGGCCCTTCTGTACTGTAAATGAGTAAAATACGTGTCACACGTTCATTCTCTTTAAGCTGTGTGGCCATTTGTCTTTTTGAAGCTGATTCTAATTTTATCGTCATGTGCTCCTTTCTTTTTACTTACTTTAGGTGTTTCCCCCAATCTTATGCTTTAAAAAAATCTTTGCTTTTGCACTTTGGCATATCTCCTTTTCTCATTTGTTTTGAAGTGGGTTTTTTATTTTTTTAATTTTTTTTTCTGACTTGTGGTATGTCTCCCAGAACTATCCCAGAGTTAAGTGGCACCTGTGCTTTAGGAACAGGTGCACACCTCCCTTTTTTTGGAAATAGCTTTTACTCTCTAGGCAGAGAATATGTTTTTCTAAAGTGAAGAAAATGCAAGAGCTAAAAGAAATTTCCTTCACTGATGCTGATCTCTTTGGCTTCTGATCAGTCAACAGAGTTGTTGGTCATCCTTGTTTGCTTGTGACCATCTTTTCAGTGTGACACCCTGACAGACACACTGGCTAGAAGTAAAATCTGGTAACATTTGGTGTGATTACACACTGCCACAATCTTTGTATGGACAACCTGGCAAGAGATGCATCCCCACAGTCAGAAAATGCTTTGTTAACGAGGATAATAAGGTGTCATAGCATAGTTTTCCAATTTTTCTTTGATTTTTTTTTTTTTTAACAAGGCCCCATAATACTAGGTGAACTCAAAAAAAAAAATAAAAATAGCCTGAGTGTTGAGTCAGGAGTGAAAATAGTTGCAATTCTTGTGAGAGTTGAAACTTGTTTTGATGTTGCCAAAAGAGAAAATGTCTGTGTAATGATAACTTCAATCAATTAGTTTAAACATGAAAGTCTCCTATAACTTCTGATGCAGTCAAAAGACCTGGATTTTCCATTTTCCAGGGGCATAATTCCCTATAGTCACCAAAAAAAAAAAAAAACCTCACCTGAGATTTGCACATCCAGGGCTTTGCAGATCTCTATTTCAAACTAGCACGATTTGCTCTCTTCCTATAATAATTTTATCATGGCATAATTTGAGTGGTTTGGAACTGTGATACCTTAGAGACCTCTGGAACTTGTGCAAGGAGGCCAATATTTGAAGCTTGGTCTTATTAATTAAAGCCACCTTTTGTTTCAGCTTAAAGAAGCAAGAGGGGTCTGTATTTTCTGTCTGATGTGCGGACAGGACCTTGGTCTCTCACAAAGCCTCCTCTTCTGATCACAGACAATCTCTGTAAGCCTAAGCAAGCAGGGTTGTCCTTCAGTGAAAACCTGTGAGCTGTTCAGGTCCTGTAGAAACTCATGAGGAAAAGCTGGATCTTTTCATAAATGGCTCCCTGAATCTGAAAGGGAGGCACTGTCTCTTCGACTGATGCTCCCATCCTGTAGAGATCAACTCTCTGAGCACTTCTCCTGCTTTTCTCTTCCATTAAAGATGTTCTGCTGGTTTGAGGAGGAGAGAATTCCAGTGTCTTCCAGCTGATTCTCTCTTAAACAAGTTTATCCTTTTGACATATTCAGGTTCCCACCCAAGACTCACCCATGCTGTGATATTCAACCAACTCAAACAGGTTTGGGTCTTGTTTTGTTATTTGTTCCTGAATTCACCCTGTGAATGTTAATATGGAGAATAAATGTATCTCAACACAGTACTTTGAGAACCAGCTTTCAATTCTATCTCCCTTAAAGGAGGGATGTTTCTATACTTACCAGTGTAAGATGCAGATAAAAACAGTAATAATAAAAATGCAAATTAAAAGCTATAGTTTCAGTACTCTACGTCTCTTCATATGGAATGAAAATTAAGTAAGTTAATTATATAGCCCAATAATTATATAAGCACTGTGTTAATTAGGACAGATATATTTTTTAAGCTTTTCATATTGGTGAATGCTTGAAACAAATGAAACTTAAAGGATAGTTACTGTAAACAGTAAAGGATGATATCTGTGAACAGAAAAGTTCACTGCTACAATTTGCATGTTTAAATGAGATCAATTAGGTTAATGATGGATGAAAATAAGAAATCCATTATTTAAATGCAAAATAATTCATAAACTTGTAAGTCCATTTACTGCGAAACTTTCATCTTTCAAAGGGGATATCCAGTTCAAAGGGTTAATGTACAATCCTGACCTTTACCATCTGGAGGCTTATGTTCAAATATAGTTTACAAGTGAAATATAATCTAATTTATTTCTCTGTAAAATCTTATGTAGAAAATCCACAGGATGGCTTGTCTTCTCTGCATAAAAACTTTGAAATCTGGTGTGGGCCGGATATTCCATGTGCTTGTTGTGTGACAAAGAGAGGGCTTCAGAAGGTTTCAAAGGAAGTTTGGGAGGGAGAGTTTAATAATATTAGAACTAGGAAAGACTAGCAAGCAGGTGATGAGACAATCTGGAGGAAAAAGTATAAAAACATGTAGAGATCATTACCAGAACCTCCCAAGGAAGAGAAGTTTGGCATTCACAAGTGTGGGATGTATATTTTCAAGAAGCAAGTCAAATTTTCATTTCCTGACAGTACTGCTTAGTTATTTTTATGTAGACTAAACTTTTGTAGTGTCCAATACCTGATATGAATGTCAGAGAAAGGACTGAGAGATATTTAGGAATGCTGAGCATCCAGAGCTCTCATTTAACTCCTTCAACAGTTATGGATGTGCTACAGTTCTTTGGCCATATTCAAGATAGTTTGAGTCGGACACAACAGAACAATTAAGGCTTTAAATAAAAGAATCTGAGAAAGCAGATAAAGTTACACTGAAAGATCATGGGCTCTCTCAAAATTCAGCGTTTCTTTATAACATGGTTTAGGCAGAAGACTTTTCTTTGTCTTTTTTTCTTCTTTTTTTCTTAACAGCAAAAGTGAGATAAAACATAAGTGAGTTGGAAAGAGCAGTGTAAGGCAATGAGATGCTAAATGGAACAGATTGTTTACTCTGAAGAAGTGGCATGACAAAAATAATTAAACAGGATGAAAGTTGTAAAACTAAGCTTCATTGCTTGCATTCACTGGAGAAAACAGAACTGATTTGCAAAGAAAATATTGTTTCCACCATATCATTCATGTGTGTATGGGACTTAATGCATAATTCAGAAACCAGTGACCCGTTCTGCAAAGCCATGTAAAGGGGAGTGGCTGTTACCTGCTGCTGTCTCCACAGAGTGGCACACACTCAGAACTGGGGTGACAGTGCCACTCTGTCCTCCTTAATTCAGGAGGAGCTACTGATGTGCTCACATTTACCTCTGCCGGTTTCAAGGCCAAGCACAAAGTAGGCAAGAATGATCAACAAACACACTATGTAACAAAGGCAGGGTAAGGTTGTAAACATTTAAAATGGAGCAGAGGGAATAGTGGAGCTTTGGTGTTGTACCTCCAGCTTTTTTTTTTTTCAACCTCCCAAAACCCCAAGCCACGGGTTATGTACTACCACATTTTACTTCCTTTATTTCCTTTTAGGAATTGTGGTGAAGGAGCCTGGCACGGCCAGCAGGTGAGGTGCTGAAACAAGATAAAGATATCCAGTGGGTATCTTTCACCAAGTACCACATAATCAATGCCCACAGAATTAGTAACCTAAATGGTTTCCTGCCAGGTCGGTGCTCAAATTCAGGCACTCATGTAATATGAATGTCAGGAGGGAATATTTGATCAATCTCTCTTTTCCCCCACACATTGGCATCCATTTTCTTGTTTTGCATCCACAAGAGTGTTTTTACACTCTTCTGTTGCAAGCTGTTATTACTCTTTCTTACAACAAATATCGTTTTGAAATAAACCAGATGTGATGAAGGGTGACACAATAGTCACCAAAGAATCTCAGGTAACAAAGGGACCATATGCTGTTTCTGGCCCTGCTTAAAGCAGTTTTTAAAGGAGTATAAAAAGAAGGCATTGGGATACCCATGTGGATATGGTACCAAGTATTCACTTCTATCAAACCTAAGTATTTAAGTACTATCATAAAGCTTAATTTCACAGTGTTGTTGAGTACTTTTATTGAAATGAACCAGCATTGCCATGGCAAAATTGGTTGAACTAGGTTGACTCACCCACCAATATTACTAATTAAATAGTTTTTCAGATACATAATATTGATTTTCTTTCTCTCTCATCCATTTGAGCAATGAGTTATTCATTCTTTTCTGAAGCAGAACATCCAACTTACTGTGTCTGCCAGGCTACTTTGGTGAAGTTACCAAGGCAGACTTGCACCTAAGTGCTTATTCAAGGCAGTAGTGCACAGACAGAAGCCATGCTGCTTGCCATTTACAAAATAAGCCAAATTTGGGGAAATGCTGATTCACAGCTGTAGGGTGCACAGCTGGTAAGTGTAAAAGCTATTAAAAATGGTGAGCACTTGCACAGAGCTGATTAAAGTGCTCCTCTCTCCTCTTTCTCGTCTCATTTCTCGTCTCGTCTCTGATGTTTATTTTTGTGCATACTGGAGTGGTTTGTCCTTGGAATTTACTTTTAAAGTCTCTTCTTTCCTAAGCTTATTTTCTTACATTTTTTTAGAAATAGGAATGAAATTATGTAGGACTGCAGAATTTTCAATGAGCTTTGTAATTGCTATCCATGTATGAGAATTATAATCTCGTGGTTTCTGATAAAAAAAACCAAAAAGAGTTCCTGAAACTGTCTTGTGCTTACTCCAGTTCTAATTAATTTAGAAAGTAGATACATCATCATTTTCAGAGGTATCTGCTTATTTTATCTTTGCATCTGGAAATGATGGAAAGGTTCCAAGGAAATAAAGAGAGAGAAAAAGCACGATGAAAAATGTAGAAGGCTGTGACATAGATAGATTCCACAAACATGCATTTTAAAAGAACAGACAAAAAAATGGGTAGAAAATAAATGAATTAGTCTCTCAGGAAAAACTTTAAAAATCTTATCATCTGGCAGCCATTTATTACCAGGTAGTAATAATCTTTTATTATCAGACTGTTAGATTTTTATAACATTTTTTAAAATGATAGCACCAGAACTGTTGTTGTTCACTGCCACACTAAAATATCTGATAAATTTATGAAAGCTTTTCAATATTCAGAAGGTTTGTGATCATAAAATAAAACCATGAAGTAAAGACATGTTGTTGGTAGCTCATAATTTAGCTAAACCTGTAAGAAGAAAAATGTGTTGTAATGAACCAGTTATAGTAATTTGCACTCTGGTACAAAGAGGAAATGGTGGTTTGTGTTCAAAGAAAAAAAAAAACACAAACAAAAACAAAGCACCAAGGTAAATATATTTATTAAAAATGGCAGAGTAAATCTGAGTGTTATAGATCCAGGCAGGAGGTGCTGCTGCACAAGATGAAGTGATTAATTCAGAACTTGGAGTGGTCTGGAAACAGTCAGTGGGTAATGGCAGGAAGGTGGGGATTGTCCTTTTCCTTGCCAGGTGATGTGGCAGCCCTGACACGGATGTTACACCACAGGAAAGGTCTCTGTGCTTCGTCTGGGCTGCCTGGAGCTCAACTGAGTGTATCCTAAACTGGCAAGCAATTAATAAAACATGCTCCCTGTGTTGCTTAGGGTCCAGAAAGGTAAAACCTGGCTTCCATGGGATGATCCCTGATTGCAGGGGAAAGAACTGTTCTGTCACACAAGCACAGCTTTCTTCCTGAACAGAATCTTTATCATATTCCATACCGTTGGATCCAATGCTCAGCTAAGATGTTAAGCAAAGCTTTTTCTTACTCGCAGTACTTTTAAGGCTTTTTAAATCATTGAGCAGAGCAGAAAATTTCTAGTGACAAAAGGTAATTAAAACCATCTACTCATCCTAATTTAATCCTAAAGGATTAAATAAGGAAGTAGTATCAATGCTTTTAGCAGGAGGATTCTAAGTAACATTTGTAGCACGTGCTGATGTATTGTGAGCTCTCACTTCCCCTGACAAACACAGCCAGTGAAGTGTTGGCCCCTCCCTGGACCTTCCCTGTGTCTTTCCTTTTACTGTTAACATAATTTGCACTCAAACAGCAAGTCCAGCAAGGATCACAGGTTTCATTACAACAAACTCAGCTTCTGCTGCAGCTGGAGAGATGCTCATAACATAAACTACAGAGGGAGAATCACTTTCAAAGGAAAGATGCACCAGAATCAAAGTATTCCGGTGGAGGCCTAGGGTCAAATGATGTTAATGAGCTGCTTTCAGTTATTTATAACACAGTCAGGGACAGGATTGTGTCTGCCCTGCTTTGGAGATAGGCACCTGACAATTTGGCTGCATGGAAACTAATCAGTTGGGAGAGCCTTGTTTTGGAGGTTTAATGTATTGTAGTGATATATTGTGTAGAGGTGTAAGTTTTTGTTCATCACTTGTGAATGTTTGACCACCTGTGCCTCCTTTTTTTTCTATCATTTTCACAAGGCTTAGCTCTTTTTTGTAAGTTTGAATTTTCAAGACTAAGTAGGTCATTGTGAAAGGAAAAAAAGAAAAGAAGTACAGAATCCCTCGTGTTTTAAGAGAGATTTAGGCAGCATATATCACACTGATGTGTGCCATGCATACAGGAAAGAACCTGACCAATGGATTTTTCCTTTTGAACCCCAAAGACTCGTAAACTAAAATAATTCAAAAGATTTATCTTTCTCTATGTGCCTTGTATATATTGAACATTATATGTTGCTGTGACCAAATGGGACATTATTTTTCTGTGCTAGGTCTTTTAGTATTCTACAAATCAGAAAAAAAATGCTTTCTTTGGTGAAAGGAAAAACAGAGAAAGTCAAGAGAAATGTGATTTCTGCTTCATATTATCACCCATTTCCTTAAAATTATGTGAACCAACCTACCCAAAACTAAAAGTTGAGACCAATACTACTTTATGAATTGATTATTACTTAAACAGTAAATGACCTTTTTGTTTTTAAATATTAATTGGATTGCTTTGATCATAAGAAAATCACACTAAATGTGTACAAAGAGAAGATCCAAACATTAGGCAAAATCACTGTGTAGCATGTGAAATCTTAAATGGATAATGCTACAGGAGATTTTAATTGAAATATGGTAGAACATCTTCTGTGATTCCATTTTACTTTGGGAAGTAGGAATCACAGACTTCATGCAGTAAACAAGTTTAAAAAGCCAAAAACCTGAAGGGACATTGCACTTCATATGAAATAATAGTGTGGAAACATAATTGCCCTAGCTGGGTATATATTTGTTACCAGTTTGGATAAGGTTTTCTTAAGTTTGTGTTGGTATTAGTAAAATATCTAAGATCTGCTTATGGCATTGTATTTTCATTTAATTATTTTTAAAAAATAATTATTTAAACATTCAAAATATTGCTATCTTTGACACATAAGGAGGCTACTCTGAGGCCACCAGCTCAAAAAGTACTTAAAAAAAAAGGAAAAAAAAAAAAAAAGGTAAATTTTTGCATTTAAAGCCCAAGAATGGAGTTACCAAAACCACTCAATGCTAAGGATTGACACATTCCTAGGAAATAGGTGGGGATTTTTAAAGTTTTATGAGGTTTGGATTTTTTTGTGAATATCCTAACCTGGCTCTAGAAAACTTTCCTAAACGTAAAATGAAGGGTGTATTCCGTGTTATGTTTGCACTGAATGTAAATAGAGACAATTTGCACAGCACTGAATTGCTTGAGGAATTCTAACTCATGATGTGCACTGGGCTAAGAATTTTCTAATACCTGGGTTTTTTTAGTGTGTCAGAATTAGGAAATAGATAAGGAAAAAAGCCTTTTCAGATTCAAAGTGAAATCTTAGTTAAAAATCTGGCTGGAAGGGAGACTTTAGCATTCCTGGCTGACCTCTGCTGTTGCATGAGAGGTCCTTGCACTCTGAACCAGACCAAACCCTTTATCCATGAACTCCAAAGGTTGAACATTCTAATCTCTAAATTACTGCCAAATAAGTATTTTGCTGGATCTGATCAACACAGTGTGACTACTTCAGTACTCTATGGAGTAAGTAACCTCTTTTTCTCATAAATCACTGCATGGGATCTAATAACTGATCTCGATGGATTGATTACCAGTTCCCACAAAAATCAAATTATGTCGAAGTGAGGGAGTAGGAATGGCTTCCTGAGACATGGAGGTAGAGCAGGCCCCTAAAATGTAGGCTGCTCAACTACAGGACCCTTGGGATTAGTAAGTCTATCCTTGTAAGGAAAAAGAAGGAGGTGTCCTTGTTCTGTTCTGCTTTCTGAAGATTCAGCCACACTGAAAAGTATTTAGGGTGCTAAGTTTAAACTTCATAGTAAGTTATTGAATTTATTTCTTTTTTAAAAAAATAAATCTATAATTCAGCAGAAAATTTGCACGTTAGGAGCCCTGACTTGGATCTGTACATCTAATACAATATTCCCATGTAAATTTCTGCAGAGGAGAACCACTAAGATTTTTTCTGTTAATCGTCCTTTCACTGGAATGCCAATAAAGGCTGAGATTTACCTTTTAACAAATTGTGTAGAGAAATCTAGTGGCTAGAAGTTTATATTACAGCTAAAGTAATACATATATCAAAATTACCTGGAGGAAAGGCTGCTGCATGGTTCTTTGCATAGGTGCATTTTCAGCACTCTTGGAATTTGAATGACTATGAGATCAAGAATACTCCTGCTCCTGAATAGTCTACTGCTTCCAGTTGTTGTTTCTTAAAAGTGTCAATGAAAAATATGTGCTCCACCCACCCTAACATCTGCCCAAGAAGAAGGGTGGTCTTACTTTTGGGATTGTAATTATAGTGATTGAAGTTGATTACGTTAGGGAGGGATTATTTGATAAAATAGCGTATTCCTATCATAACCTCATGATAATGCTGCCCCTTTGTCTCACAAAATGATTTCTCACGTGCTTATTCCTACACACCTGTTGCTGATTAATGCCCTGGGATGCAAAGGGTTATACTTTGATTTAGTGACTCAGCCAGAGCTTTGAGTTCCATCAAAGGTTTTGCTAAGAACTGATGGGACCAAGGACTTCTGAGGATACATATGAAAAATAGGCCAAATTACACTTTTACTATCTTGACACTAAGAAGAAACTAGTAGAGATTGATTGTCTGATTCTGTTGTTGGCCTATTTCACAATCTTAGCCAGTTTGTTTACTTTTATGTATTCAGTTTTCCATTTTTACACTGTGTTTGTTGAGGGTTTGCACATGAAGTGTAGCATAACTTATCTTGTGGGATTTTCTTAGCAGCTTTCATGTGATTACTTTATATGAGTAAATTTATGTGAAGTAATTTAATCCTGCATGTAACCTTATAAAGGCTTGGTGATAAAATAATATAAATGCACACTGAAGTCTATTTCACTTCAGGCAGTGTAAAAACAGCAAGGACATTCTGAAAGCAAACACACACCTTTAAGCATAGAAGATCTGATTAAGAGCAAAGGTCTAGTGACTGATAAGAACCACCTTTATTTTGAAAATAGCTGCAAAGAGATTAAATCAGCCAATAATGAAGTTCCACAAGGTATGAATGTTGCCATTAGTTGCTGCTAAAAGTGCAACAAAAGTCAAGTGTTGAAGTGTTTAATTTCTTCATGTATCAGATCAGATTTTTTACCGGTGTAAGCTGGTATCAATTTTCCACATATGTTTACTGATTTGTGTGTTGCTGAAGATGACATAGCCTGATCAAAAATAGATAAATCTTCTCAAAGCTTTGGAATGGGTTTCCCAGGCTTGTGAGATGAGATGAACCTAAATCCTAGAAAGATGGATGAAGCAGAATCACTCAGTGGAACTTTTGCCTACGGTCTGCTGAATCACAGAAGGTTATATAAAAAAAGCCCCATGCCATAATTCTTACCTGTAGCTGGTATGTCCAGCAACAAACGAGCAGATTCTGTGCTCATAGAGGGTAGAAGATGTATAAAGACATGTTTGAACCTCAATTCAGCTTGGTGGTAGCAATCAATTGCAGCTCATAAGTGCCTCATTACTCAAACTAAAGACTGGAGGGCCAAAGAAGCTCTCGCTGCTGGAGATGGATATAACTAAAAAAGTCACTGGGTGCTGAAATCAGTGTGTTTTACTGAGAAAACTTGCTGTGGTGCTTACACCCACATAAATCACTGGTTTTTTATAGATTTAGACTTTCCCAAAGCTTATTCTTTTTGGAATACTCACCTCCTCCATAATATTCTTAGAACTCAGGATAAGGACATATTTGTAGATATTGTAAAGAAACTGTAGTCACCACTCTCCTGTTCAGAAGAGTTCTGCTTTGAATACTGATCCATGATATTTTATTATCATGAAATTGATGGGCTAAATACTAAAAAATATGCAAATTATTAAAGTTCTGGTAAATTCAGCTGGTACACATTGGCATATTTCTACTGAGTTTAGAGGAGGAGCAATAGATCTGACCCACATTAAAACCCTTGACTCTACTCCTTTTGTTTGTTTTGGTTGTAGAAGGAGATTTTTTGGACATATCTGTATTAATTATAACAAGCTGATAAATCTATCTGAAAAGAAGTCAACCTCTTACTGTATTACAGTTCTTGATTTTCTTTCTTTAGGCTGTTTCCTAATGTTGGTGTTTGCTGGAGATCATGTGATGCTACAGTTGTAATGATTAATACTTTTAAGTGTGACAGGTCAAAACTCAGAAGTATTGATAGAGTACATTTATATTTTTCAATTTCTTCAAACATGAGCAGTCACAGTGGGAGGTAGTATTTTGTAATAGCATTTTCTGTTCTGGAAAAGTACCAGTCAGCAGGGTTCTATTATCTTTGTTAAAATAAGATACTTAGCTTAGTTTTGATTCAATTCAATTATTCTGAAGATTTCTTCTAATTTAAAGTATTGATGTGAATGTGAAAATAGAGGGCAGGTTCATCTCTAAAGTTTTCCCTTTTTAAGTGTACACTTTAATTCTGGAGAGAAATCAAGCATGGCCTAAAAAGAAAAAATGGAAACAGTAATACTGAGAATAAAGCAGTCAAAAAAGAATATCTAGTTTTTGAAAAAGAATCATTAATAAATTGCAAAATGTTTCCTTTATTAGTTTCCCTAAAAATTATATATTGAATTAAACCCTGTGTTTCCCGCTTTAGAGAAACAGGTAGTTACTGTTTAAGGCAATTAGCAGGGAAAACCACTAGGGAATATATTTCCTACACCACTTCGTTATGCCTTAGAGAGTGAAACATAAATATAAGACTTTTCTTATTCTGTGTTAGTAAGCTCTGTTTAGAAGTGCATAGAGAAGAGAGACCTGCCTGGTATACCAAAGGAGGAATGGGAACTTCAGGCTGGGGGAAACAGCACTGCATTGATCCATGCAAATGAAAGTTTAATTGTCTGGAATCCTCTCTTCAATTTCATTTGGGTCATTTACAGTATTGCATAAAATGCTGATAATTTTTAAAAGTATTTAAGCCAGGAATAATAGCTAGATGGGCTTTTAATTTCTTCCTTCACCTGTGGCTGTCAGGATTACTTCCATCAAAGTTTTGCTCTTTTTCATATTTTTCTGGAAACCTCTTGATCTCATTGCATTAGTTGTCTCCCTCCCTCAGTTAAATTCTTCATGTATTCCTATCTGATACTAATTTGCTCCTCTGGTTCAATGTATAGTCAAGAGAGTAATTTATTCATCTTCAACAGCACCACTGAAATCACAGAAGTACTTGATGCCCTGATTTATTAAGGCACTTGAGGTCAGTGCCTTAAGCATGTGCTAAAAATGAAGCAAATGCCAGCCTGGCCTCCAAAGGATTAGTCACCTGCATAATGGTTTGCAGGGTCCTTAAAAATATGAACTTGTGGAACAGATTTGCTACTGATGTAAGGTTAGTGCAGCTGTTGTGGAAAGCTGGATGGTGCTGAAAATACTTTCAGAGGAATTACAGAGTCTGCACTAAGCCTTTCCCCCTTCTTGTCTTGTGCCATGCTGTTACTCTGTGATGTGTAAAAATAAAAAAATCAGAAATTAGAAAAATGTTTCCATGATTTTAATTGTTCAGATGTCATTTAGGGTTCAACAGGACTATTGGCATCTCAATAAGAAACTGTATTGTTACAGCATTTTATTTTTCCCGTTTGGTTTTGTGGGGTCATACTGTCATGCTCTTTCACATTTGCTTGATAACAGGACATCTGTGGTGTCACTGCTAAGGAAAACAGCAACTGCAAATTGAATGAGACAAAACTTAGGTACCCTAGATTTGCTGGATAAAGTAGTCTGTATTAGGAAGCTGTAGAGAAAGAAATCATGAGGAAAAATAGCAATTTTTCTACTCAGTCTGATTTTTTTTTTTTTTTTACTGTGACAATGAACTTTGTTTTTCCTCTTCCTAAGGACAAAATGTGTTACATTCCTTTTTTTTTTTTTTTTTTTTTTTTTTTCCTTATAAAGGTGCCCCTCTAAGTCATGTGTTGACTATGAAAATATATTCTTGCAAGCCAGGTGGCAAAATTTTTTAAAACTTAAAGATCTACTTCAAATATTCTATTTGGCATGAATTCACAGTATCTGTATTGTTTATCTTTTTGCAATTAAAACTATAAAACTAATCCAAACACATTGGACAGATTGCAGATTCTTCTGTAGTGCTTTTTGCAGATATTTGAAACATTCTCTTTGCAAATTCTGTTTAAGATTGTTATGGTTTAGGGGCAGCTTTATTGCATTTCAGAAATAATATCCTGTAAAATGTCTGTAACAAGGTATTTTATCTGAAAGCCCATTGTAGCTTTCTTATTATGAGTTTCAAGCTTCTGCAACAACAAAAGGGTTCTTATTCAAATGCACACCATTGCATTCATTCCTCTAATAGCAGCATTCCATCATATCAGCCTAAAAATAGGCAAACAATTGCATGGAGTGCTTGTTATTCATCCTTGATGGGTTTTTTTTCTTTTTATTTTGTTGTTCGATATCAGACTTTCGGATAGTCATATGGAGTATTTGCATCGTATACAGAAATAAAGAATTGTTTCCTCTTAGTATACACATGCTTTCTATCTGTGTCTCCTAAGGATATAAAAAGTTACGGGTTTAGTTACATTGGTCATTTTTATTGCCTTCCTGAAGACAATGGAAATTGCACAAGGCTCCATATGAAACTGTCTCCAAGTGTAAATGAAATCTGTGGTTTAGTCTGTTGTAAATAGAGAAGAATGTACTCTTAGATAATAAATCTTTTTTGTGTATATCAACAAGTTGTCTATTTTTTTCTTCCTAGATACACCTTTAGTTAAAATCATTTCTTCCAATTCATGGCCTGAAGAAGGACAATCTATAATTTTGACTTGTGAATCCAAAGGAAAACCAGTGTAAGTGATTTAACAAGTAATATGTTTTTTGTTATTTTACTTATTCTGCTGTGACTGCAATCCTCAGCTGCAGAAATCTGCTGGCTTTGTCTCCTCCTGGGGTGTTAAGTACTCACTGGTATAGAAAACCCCTTGAAGCCTGTCTTCATTAAATGTCTGTAGAAGATTGGTCTTTTACTTTGTCATCTATTTTAGTTTTGAGGAAGAATTCCGACTGTGAGATTTTTTTTTTCCAGTCAGGTATATGAACCCGAAAGGTGTGCAGGTTTAATCTATCTCTGTTTACATCATTGAATTGATGATAGATGAGAAAACATCGCATGAAAATCTTCCTACATCAACCAGCCTCAAAAAAAAAAATATACTGAACTTTGGCTGCCATTTACAGGGGAATTTGAAGTTTAATTATATGTGCAAGTTGGCTGCCTGCTTCCACCAGGATTTGGAAAGGTGTAGCCTGCTTTAAGAATATAAATTGTTTTCCTTGAGAATTAAAATCTTTGCTATAAATATCTTTAAAGACAAATCTGCAGAGGTTAACCCTTGCACAGAACCTACTACTTAGACACTTGACTCTTGAAAACAGTAACTGCTCAGAGGAGCTGTTATGTATTTACTTGTATATATATAAATAATCCAAGTGCTTAATATTAAGTTATTATGGATCAGTTTTCTTAAATATTGACCTTCTGCTCAAAAGATCAATATATAGTGTAGTGATGATACACAGATTTAGAATGGTCTTGAAAACAGCAATGGAATAATATTTTGAGTCTAGAAAAGGTGCAAATGCCATGACAAAAATCATGTCACTTATGGCTGAATTTCTCCCTGGTGTAACTTTAGTGACTTCATGGAATTGCTTTATGTAGGTGCCTGAAGTCAGATTTAGGTCAACTAAGGCATTTAAGTCCAAAATTTCTATATTGGAAAGCTCTTCTGAGTTATGCTGGGCATAATTTAAACTCCATAGGTACTTTTCTTTTTTATATTGTGTTCCTGCGTCACTTTAAAGCAACTCCTCCATCCAGATCTTGCCTGGGTGAGCACCTGGATCATGTTTCTTCCCTGCCTTAGACCTTAACACTGGAAGTCCATCCAATTAGTCTGACCTGATGCTCAGTGCAACAGATCTTCTGTGTACCTGTGTACTTCTGATGTGTGTATGTTTCTGAGAAAAATACTTCTGTGGGTAACATAAATATCCATTGTGAGCCACCTCTTGCTTTAATAATACCTGAAGGAGAAGGAATTATCCTTTATCTCATATCCCTTGAGCATTCCCCTGAGTGAGGTAGAGTCTGTTTCCCCCTTATTTTCAAAATCTGCTGAAGATGTGCAAGTGCTTAATTTTAGGAAAGAGGTCAGCACTGATTGCCCATTGGCTGGGTGATATTTAGCATTTTCTTTATCTCAGTGTTTTTCTCGTGACTTAACAGGTGACAGCTACATGTGAAGTGCCCTCTGGCTAATAGAATTGAGGCATTCTAGCTCCACTCAGACCCTTACCAGGAGGGTCAGGGAAAGAATCAGAGGAGTAAAAGTGAGATACCTTGTCCTACACAATATTTTCTATTTGGTGCACATAATATTGTGGACATGCTTTATACCATTAGGAGGCACTAGTTTAATCTTAGTAATTAAAAGAAAGCTTCAATTAAGGTATCTACTGATTTATTTAAGTAAAGCTGTTCTGTCCTTAAAGGATTTGAATGCAAAACTTACATGTGGTTTTGAAAGGGAAAAAAAATCTTCACATTAAAGAATTATCAAGACAGGGGACCTGTATGCGGTAGCCTTTGGGGCACAAATATTTTGCCAATAAATGCACCTCTAATTGTCCAGGCCACAGGCACTGCCAACATCAGCTGCTCTGTATTGCTTCATTAGGTCAGCCTTTCATGGCACAGGGCCAGTAATAAATTGGCATCCTCCTGAGAGCAGTTTGCAGTGGCTCAGCATGAGGGAGAAGGAATCTCGTGCTCCCAACCTGCATTGTGAGTACCTCTGGCTGGGAGAGAGAGAGGAATTGGAGAGGTCCACGGATACGTCAGTGTCACAAGTGTGGCCTTCATGGAGAGCTCAGGGCCAGCCATGGTCCTTCACAGCCCTCTGCACGCTATGGGTTAATTTCTGTATACTTTATGTCACAGATACAGCAGTCTCTCCTGTTTCCTGTAGGCAGCAGCAAATGAACACTTCCTTAGGGGTGCATTTCTCTTGCATCTCAGAGCAATTTTCACAAGCTTCAAAATGACATTTGGGATGAAAACTGAGAAAGAGTGAAGCCAGGTGGTGGCTGTAGTGACATTGACGATACTGATAGCTGCTGCTGAGTAATTCTTTCCCAGAAGGGAAAAGCAAGATGAGGCTAAAACTAGAACATACTTACACCATCTTACAGCTCATCACCAAGCCCTTCCTGGAAGGGATTCTGTCCCTCAAACCATTTGCATCATCATTACCCTGATACTGTGGTTCCAATCTACAACAGAGTCCTGAGGAAAAGCCCTTCCTAACTTAGAGTGCTGTAGCAGGAAATGGGAGGGAAGACTTGCTGAAACCAACCCCTCTGGGAAATCAGCTGCACTCTGCAAGTCCTGCTGAAACAGCATCCTCCAGAGATACAGCACAGGGACAAAGAGCAACTAGAAACAATGACTGTACTAGGGGTTAGATCTAGGGCCCTGCTGAGGTTTCACAATTTAGAGTATAAGATTTCTCTTGGCCAGTCATTAGCCATGACTTTGGACAAGAGGAAAAATGTCCTCAGACCCTTGGATGTGAGCAGCATCAGCAGTCGCAGCGTGTGGGATAGGCTGGGATTATCCCAGCCTCTGAGGTTTCCAGTTGCTGGGGATGGGTTTATGTCACCCCACATTTGTGGTCTTGGTTCCAGTGTTGGAACAGGGATGCTGAGAGGGGGCCAAGGGGGAGAAGCTGGTGGCCATGGCAGTGGAGAGGAAGACAGAAATGTGATTCAGTGAGGCAACATAAGAGAGTGTAAGACAGACTGCACTAATTCTGTAACTATGCTGTTCTACCTCTCTGCTCATCGCTGGGAGGATGAGGACAGCTCTGGCTCCAGTCAGACCTTGTGCTAATTTCTGTCACTTTGAGGCAGGAGCTGAAAATGACCTTCTTTTGGGCAGCCACTGTGTTGCTGCTGTGGAAGTGGGACAATACCAATAAAAAGAGCAGGCCAGGCTTCCTGCCTGTTCTGTGATGGTTTTGCAGAGGCAGGCCACATGGATTTGATGATGTTCTGACCCAATTGTGCAGCACTTCAGGCACCAGCTCTAAGAAACAGCAGCAGAAGGCTGGTGTTTGGAATATTGCATGAATAAATCTATGACATTTTCAATTAAAATTTTCTGTTGATGCGAAGGAAAAAAGGAAATATATTCATCAGTTTACCACAGATGAACATGACACTCTAGGAGTATACCCTATTGTGTGTAATATTTTAAGGGAACTTAAGATACAGCATTTGTAAGGATTTTGTCCAACTGATGAATGCCCAGTTAAAGAAGATATTTAAGTGTTTTAGTTTGGAAAACTTTGAATGGGTGTTAGATTAGTCTTTCCTTTTTCAAGACTCAGTTACTGGTTTCTTCACTGCGTTGACAATTTTGATAATACTGATGTCCAGGATTCTTGTATTTTGGTTTTGGGTTTTTTTGTTTGGTTGGGTTTGGTTTGGTTTTTGGTTTTTGATTTTTTTCTCCGAATTGCAGGTAAAAATGTTTTTAGCCATTTCTCTGCATAACTGAGGTCAAGACACTCTGTACTTGATATCACTACTAAAGCAATACTCCTTTTTCGGAGTTACTGTTCTGTGGCTTCAAACCATATTGAATCTCTTATCTTTTCAATCCTTAGCACTGTTTTCTGTTCCAGTGTTTTTGGCTGGATCCCTGGGCAGTTGTCAGTTTGTAATATTTTAATCAATGAGCTTGCCTAATATATCTGTAAGGTGTTGTTGAATCTGCTTAATTTTTTTTTTTTTTTAGCATAATATAGTTTTACCAAGATCTTGTTTATTTTCCAAAGAAAGAAATGTAATTAAACTTCAGAAATCATAGACATCCTTTTCATGTAATGTCTAGACTTTTCTGAAATCATATTGCCTGGCAGTATTTTGAGTATTTTAAAATAAACATGAGGTAGCTGTAAAAAATATAAAAAGTAAAGAACAAAATGATCGTTTACAGTCATATGTGCTTACAAAATTTTTTAAAAGTCAATGTTTTCTTATTGCAGCCTGTAACTTCTATACACTGTTGTGTCTTAACAATATAGTCTAGTGACTCAAAACTGCCCCAAAAGTAAACTCTAAAACTGACCCATAATGAAAGAAAGGTTCAATATTTAATATTTTTAGTCGGTACTCTCATCAAAGCATGCATGAAATATGGGAGTTTTTTAAGTCAGTGTCATTCCAGGAGAAAGGACGTCAAAATATAATGGAATAATTAGGGCACAGGAAACAAAGAGAGAGTTAGCTGTCTCCTGTGTGCTTTAGAGCAATGTCTTTCCATTCCATGCAGCTCAGGGGAATCATAGTACAGTTGGTTGACTAATGTAAAGTGAATATTTGGCCTTGCTTGAGATAAATAGGGAAGATTTTTATTTTGGAAATCTCACACAGATATCCTTCGTGAGCTCATGAAAGTTATAGAGAAAAGCACAACCAAGACAAACACTAATATGTACAGAGTATATAAAGTTTGGACAAATAAACATTTTAATGTAAGAAAAAGTGTTCACTTTTAATAATGAGTGCACACCAAAGAGCCAGGCTTGGGCTATAAAGTCATTGTAAATGATGTGTGTGATATCTCTACACAGTGTCCTGTCTTTTCTAGCATCTGTTGAAAGAAGACTCCTTTGAGTGAGGAGTGATTTTGCAAAGGGTGGTGGAAACAAATGCCAATGATAACAGGAACCACACAGCACCCAGGGAACCCAGAGAGACAGTGGGTGATTCATTTGAGAAGGTCCTGACAGGGCTCTGGGTGAGACAGAGGAAAGCCAGTGAAGGGAGTTAACTCATATCCAGTCACCTGAAAGCAGCAGAGCCTGGACTCAAGCTGGCTCTAGTTAAACCTGCTGTTAGCCACAACTTCCAGGTTCTTCTCAGCTTAGATGTTGGATTTTATATCCTTGCTGAAGTTCCCTGCCACCCATGAGGAGCCTGCTGGCCATTCCTCCAGACCACAGAAGGTCCTCTGAACAGTGGCCTCCCCTCAGATGTATCAGTACAGCCAGCTTAATGAACACATTCCACCACCTCTGCCAGGTCTTTGGTGTTAAAGAGTTAAACAGGACCCAGGATAGACTCCTGGAGAAATCTGCTTTTAACTATCCCCTGGCTAGAGTGTTCCTTCAGTTTTTCACCCATGGAATGATGGTGACATCTCAGCCTAGGTTACAATAAAGTCATTGGACACAGGCACCAAAGACTTGCTAGAGTCAGAGTGGAAAATATGCACTGTCTTCTTCACCTACAGATCCTGCCACTTCTGCAGAGTTTTCACATGTTTGGTAGTTGAAAAAATTATAGAAACATTTATCTCATGAACCATTTTGTCACAGGCTTAAGGATGAAAGGTATTGTAAAGAAAAGAGCAGAAAATCTCTTCCTTCCTCTGACTACTTGCCTTAGTTCAAACTAATTCAAAGTGGAAAGACAGCTGAACCTAAGGAAGGCATTTTTAGAAATACTAGGAGGGGTGCATTTGAGTTTCCCGATTTTCTTTGCATTATGAGAAATATGATAATGATTTTTATCCTGAAAACTGTGGCAGTATATAACCTTTGAAGAGGATTCTTGACTCCTTCAGTGGAACACTAATTATGAATGGTACCTATGAATGAGCTATATATCTTATTTGATGCATACCCTCAGAAGAGAGAGAGTTCCTTCATACTCTTCGTACTTTTTTTTTTTTCCCCATAGTGTGTGAGAACTTAGCAAATATTTAAATGTTTATTTTTACCAACCTTTGTGGTAAAATTATTCTGTGGTTAGATTATTCACTTGCCTCAAATTTACAGCTGGGAACTGAATCAGCAAAAACTCCCAAGTTCAAAATTGACAAATAGGCGGTGTAGATTTTATTTCTAACACTGATCACAGTGCCTATTTTCCCAAAAGTATTCTGGAATGACACAGCATCCCACTCAGGAGATAGTTTGAGTTGTAACAGTGAGTTCTTAGCACGCCTACAAACCTGTGCTCAAGAGTGAAATCAGAATCTAGGGCGGAAAATTGCGGAGACCCACTTGACATTCAGCCGCTAACATTTTGATGTAAGCAGTTTGCCAATATTGCCTTGAAACTGCATCCTAATGGCAGGTTTAGCCTCTGAATCATTGGTCTAATGGCCAGCCTTTTGTCCATGGACAATTTTTTCTGTCCTGTTTTGATATGATGCACTTCCTGGCTTCTCTGGCAGGTTCTGTAAGAAGAAATGGTCTCATTTTCTACGTAGATTTTATTCACTGCCATCTGGGTTTGTGTCATGAGTACCTAGCAGCCTAGAAAGGAATGCTGGTATCAATTCTGCCTATATGAATTATCCTAATGAATCTGAAAAAGCATCCATGTTTCTGTGTTTATAAATCACTGTGCAGAATGAATCCACAGCTCAGACTGGAAGCTCAGGCGGTAGCAGTAGATGTTAATGATTTGGAAAATTGGATGGATTTGTCCATATCCATGATGAAATATTACTCTTGCAAAACATGAATGAGGTATCAAAGTATTTCTCCCTTAAGACTCATACACATTTGTACATAAGAAATCCTGAATTGTAAGAGTCTCTGGTTTCTCTGGAAAGGACCATCTACAAGTGAAATCAAATAAGTGAGAAAAAAAAAAAAAAAGGAGGGAATTTAGGTATTAGGTACTGGACTTTCACTACTTTATGTTTAGATCTTTGCCTTAGCAGAAATGTGGATGGTTTTGAACAAAACTGCTGTGCGTTTAACTAAACAAGAGCTTCCCTGGTGTTCTTTGCCTTGATCCCAGAACTAGCATTTGCTGAAATATCTTTCTCTGATTTATGCCTTCTGAACACACTGACTTTACAGTGGAGTTTCCAGGGACAGGTCACACACAGCTTTGGGCAAGGTTCTGTAAATATATGCTTGAATAAATTCCTACATATATAGGACAGGGTGTTGTATCTGTGGCTATAGACTTGGAGGAGGGTTTCTTACCCTCCTCACAGTTCTCAGCTCTGTGTTCCTTGTCACTGGGGACAGCTCTCAGGATAGCTCAGACTCTCCTAGTCCTGTCTTTTGTCTTGCTCTCTGTCGATTCCAAGTTGTCTTTCTTTGAATTTGGCTTGTTCAGCAGTTAGATAGAGCCTGTCTTCTGCAAATACCACTGGTATCTCTGCCCTGCCTGTCTCTTTGCCCTTGTTACAGTTTATTGAAATGTTCTTCTTTTTTTTTTTTTCTTTTTTTTTTTTTTTAACATTGCTTTTTCATCTCTCTATCTTTATCCCATTTAGGCTGTCTGTATGTTTTTGTTTGTTGTTTTTTTTTCTGTTTGGAGAAGTGTGAGCTTCTGTTTCCCCAGAAGGAGTTTACTCTGAGTAGGTGATTGTTAAATCAAACCCAACCTCCTGTGAATTTGATCTGATGTGATATAGCCCATGTCAGCTGATGTTAATCACTCTGTTTCCTGTAATTATTGTCAACCACAGAGAAATGTTGACCAGTTTTTGAATTATTGTAATTTTGAAGGAGTTCATGGTAATGATATCTCCTGCCTTGGTTTAGTGTGCATCTATTATACGTTATATTTAAAGAGTGCTCATTTCCAGTAAAATGTTCTAAAATCTTATGAAGAATATCTTATGAATTGTAGGAAAAAAAATCTGCCTGGTGAAAATTTCCAGATAGGTAGTTTGTCTTTGCAGGTAAAAGCCAATTATTTTAAAGGATTGTGTAAATATTCAGCTTGAGACTTTCTACACCAATATTTCATTGACATTACACCTGCACTGTAGAATTCTGCCATGATGTAGTAGATAACATATTATGAAGCAGATAACATTTTTGCTGAGATGCAGTATTTATATTCAATAGATTAAATTTGAGTTTGTATTTAACATCCTGTCCTTCTGGGAGCTTGTATCTTCTTTTCGCAGCTGGGACATTCTACACTTTTTTGTAATTCTTCTTTTCCCCAGTATTTTTCAGAAAGCAGGGAAATTGGTGTTATAAAAAGTGTGACACAAAAAGAAGCAGGTGGGAGCATTAGTGACTGTCTGAAAATTACACTTTACAATAAAGCCTCCTGCAGTGCTTAAGAACTTCCCCTTTAGTGTTCTGTAAAATGATCACATTGCCTAATAGGCTCAATTCAATAATTGCTTTTCCTCTTTTTTAAGCATCCCTTTTTTGCAGTGTTTACCCATAAAAGTGCAGAAAGTACAGTATGAAAAACAACTGCACGCAGCATTTTTAGTGCTCGTTAAATCCATTTTGCATGTGTATGGCTTTTGAAATAATTCTTTCCCTTGCTCTCAGGTGGAAACACATGCTAAAATAAAAAAGGCCCGTGGAATAGAATAATAGATAAAATTGAAATACAAAGCAAGTAACTCTAAGTAAGTAGCAGACTGGCAAGTTAAAACATGAGAAAGAAGTTTTGGGAGAGGATGTGATGTTCAGCCTTTTAGATTTAGCTATGGTTACACATAAAATTATAGAGGTTTTGAATCAAGTGCTAGCAGCAGAACACCAAAAGGCACATTAGTCTTTTTCAGTGTAAATCATGCTGATTATACTGATTATGTTTCATAATGCAGGAATATGTGTAGTAGATATTCTGTGGAACAGCCAATGTCACGGGGAGCACCAGCTCATCGAATATCTGAATTTTTACCCCACATTTGCAACAGCAGAGTACCCTGAGAGCGTTTCTGTGGTGTAAGCTAGCAGGGTAAAACACCATCCTTCTAGAGGAGCTTAACGCTGCTCTTTGATGAGCACAGCCTCAGAAAAAAAATGGAGATGACAAGATGAATGGGGTTGTGGTTATGACAGGCAGGACAGTAAACAGTAAAGAGAAATAAGAGATTGTGTTAATTTATTATTAGTCTAACAAATTATTTGTTGTTTGGCTGAGGTAGTCTTTGACTTTGCATTGCAAGGAAGATCTTGGAGATTTCTCAGACCTGAGTTTGGCTGGTTAAAAAGGGAATTTCCACATCCATACTATTCTAGCACCATGGTAAACCATTTCCAAAACTTACATTATTCAAGAGCTGAGGAAAGACTGAGCCTGAGATTTGCAGCCTTGCACAGGAGAATGCTGCTCCAGAGTATTTTTCTCCAGGAGCTGCAGGACAAACCCTGCTCCTGCACCTGGATCACCTCTTCCCTGGATCCCTGCTCCCAAACATCCCTAAGCTACCTTTCTACCTCGTACACACAATTTCTAGCATCTTCCATAGGGTGTCACAGACTAAGGGAGCTCTCAGAACAATCTTCATTCAGCTCCTTCTTTAAAAAAAAGTATTTATTTGCTGTTTGCACCTAGAGCTAAAAAATAAAGTCTGGGCAATTATATGGTAATCAACATCAAAAAGGGGAACTACATAAAAATGAAGAATCTTATTAAAAAGGAGTTATAAGGGGCAACTAAGAGAATTAAATCTTTCCAGGCAGCCTGAGGACTATGTTAGAAAAATAAAAAAAGAGTTTAGAACCACAGGGTCAATACATATCACCTAGCAGAATCCCTTGAGAAGAAGAAGTTGGTGAAGCCAAACAGAAGAGAAATCAAAGTAATAAGAAGGGCAAAGCTATAATTTGAAAAGCTGAAGTTGTTTTCCAAAGAAAAGGGAAGATTCTTAGATCCTGACAGATTAAATATAAAAATTCTGTAAGCCAAACCACCAAAAAAGCAGGAGTATTTAAGGAATGATTAGAAAAGAAACTTGAAAATAAAAGGGTGGGGTTTTTTAATTAAATAATGGAAAGTTTGTCAGTACTTTTTTACCATCAGCTGAGAATCAAGGTTTACAGGGAAGCCAGATGGATTTGCTACATCCATGTTTTCTGTGGCAGAGGAAACTGGGTACATTACAGACTAATTCCCTCTTTTCTCAGGGGCTCACCAGCAAGATTTAAATGGACTGTGGAGGTGGTTGTGGAACAAACAGGCAAAGTGGGCAGTAGGGAGTCAGCAGGACCAGAAGGTTTTACCCCAGCATTCAAAGAGAATTCAAGGACGAGACTGGTGAATTATGAGCTGTGACAGGAACCTTCATGTTTAAAACCACCTGGCTAGGCCAGGACAACAGAACTTGGGGAGAGATCCCAGAATGTTCATGTCTGTAGAACTGACATCTGAGCAGCTCAAATACTAACATTTATAAAAAGGACTAGGATTAGCGGACATCTGAATAAAGGCAAAATTTCATGGCATTGGAATACCTTTTGCAGAGGGAAAAGCCAATTCTATAAACATTTTGTACACGATCCTTGAAGGGCACAGAAAATAGACCTTGTGGTGGCCTATTTGGTATAGAAAGGAAACATTACAGATCTTTCCAAAATTGTAAATGGTACAGAGGTAGTTAAGGACTGCTAGTTCATTCTCTCTACAAATAGAAATGTTTAAGAGTAAGTTAAACTAATAAGAACCAGCTTTGTTGCCAAGCAAGGACATAATTTTTCATAAAATGACTGGTAAACTTTGGGAATTTGTTGTCGATGGAAATGACAGATGGTGAAAATTCACAGTAATTCAAGGGAAAACTGCCTAAGTTCATGAAAAGGCAAGTCCTTAAGGTTTACAGAGTATTTTTAAACTGTGCTTGGAAATGCCTGAGATCTGTGCTTGGCCTGTTCCCTAGACATCTGCTTATCCCTGGTGTTGGAGATAAGGGTCTGAGCTAGCTGAACTTTTTGTCTGACTCAGTACAGCTGTTCCTTCGCTGCTGAGCACTGAGCATAGGCTGTTGTGGCTTGCTGGGACTGGATGCTAATGGAGCTGGATCCCATGGAGAGCTTGAGGATATCTCCTTTACAGTGATAAAATTATTACCATGAAGGTACTAATGAATAATTTTCTGTGTGAGAGGAGTTTGTGTGAACTAAAGCACTCCCCTCTGTCTGGAGATAATAACACATTTGGGAAAAGAAAACAAACTTCTCTAAGTAAATAATGTTTGTCTCTTTTCCCCTTTATTGTATTACCATTTCAGAAGTTATTTTTAGATGCAAAAGAAATTGACACAAACCATGGTGTAGAACTTAGCTCTGAAATACAAATGCTTGTAAGTTCACAGTGTATTACCGTTAGGATATTGTTATATTATCTTGAAAGCATAAAACATTTTATTATTCATTACGATTCAATACAGTGTGCTTCAACATCAGCTTTTCTTTGACACTGGTGAAAAAAGTAACTAAAGTACAAAAAATTCATGGTGTATTTTCATTCCTTTGGTGCTCCTATAACTGTTGTCTATAGCAACAAATATTTATTTGCTGAGAAGACAATTCAACAGAAGATCTTAGAAATGGCTAGTTAATAATGGCTTCTTATCTGGTGAAAAGAGGATATTTTGCTTCATCTCCCAAACTTCACAATGTTCTTACATGTATTGAAAGTCAAGAAGTGCATACCTTGGTTAATGAGGGTTGGCACTGAAGTCCTTGCTTGTCATCCAAGATGCAGCACTGGAGCTTTTATCAGCTCTCTGGGTGTTGTCACTGCACCTCAAGTGCAGGAAGGAATTTTAGTTTAATGAGGCTTCTCCTTGACTGTGTCTTACATCAACAGCAAATGATTTCAAACAAGTAGTATTTGGACAAGCAAATAACTGTGAATGAGATTTTCAACTGTTTACTTAATGGAAAAAAGAGGAAATGAATCAGCCACTCTTCATTTTCCTCTTTGATTCTTGTGCCAGCAAGCATTTGACCTTAACTCAGAAAACGCAGCTGGCATTTCTTAGATGGATTTCTCAGCTTATTGTAATAACAGAGACAAAGTTTCTTATGAATGTTGGGACACAGTGAAGGCAAATTCAAAACAGTGCAAATTAGGCATGTGAACATCCATCAGTGTGGCAGCCTGAAATATCCAAGCAGTTGAAAATCAGGACTTGTCATAGGGGAAAAAAAACCCTTGTAATAATATTTGCTTTTTAATTCTATGATATGCCCTTCAGACCTCAACTGGCATTGAGGATATGACCAACAAACATAATGAAAAAGGAACTGAAAATGTGGTGTGACAGCGGTTAATGCCTGCTTCTTGTTTTTTGCAGTCCCAACCATTATCTCTATGTGGCACTTCAGCATAACCTATGTAAACCAGGCTATCTTAAGAAAATGTGCCTTTCTTAATCCTGTAACGAGAAAATGTAAAGCATTTAAAATCAGTGGTGCTGAAGCTCTTTCTGCTATTTTTTCTCTGTTATTTCTGATAAACCAGTATTTTTCCTCAGTGCTTGCTCCCCTGGCTGGGGATGCAGCATGTTTGTAAACTGCTGTGAGGAGACACAGCATTAGAAACAGGTCTGAAGATGTGCCAGATGAGAAGATGTTATTTCCTCTGTTCTATGACATGCATAGTAACTAAGGTGTGCACATCCTATCATTATGCTTTGCTGCAGCTTTTCTATCCCCAGCAGTACTTCATTAACATTAAGAACATAGTTCCTGGTTAATCCCAGTAATTTTCAGCAGCCATTCTGATGCATCCACTTGAGCACCATATTATCTTAATACTGCTGACATTTGCATGTCTTTGAAATACATTTTTTTTCCAGATACTGTTCATTTAATCCATGGCAGTTTCCATCATCCTTTGTTCTTATAGTCATGCTTTACTTACAACTGATAAAAAAGAATAATCTACTAATTTCTCAATAGCTCTTAAAGGTTAAGAAGGAATCAACAAGGTGTAAACATCAGCATAGGAATCCCAAAGATTTAGCTGTTTGAATACTGACTACATAATTAGAAACATATAGAGCCAGAATTATAGTGAAACCAGGCCACTAAGATTTCAATATTTAATCAACAATTTTGCACGTGATTAAAATTGTTACATGCCATTTATCATTTTGGCTGTACTCTGACAGGAAGGAAAAAAGCCTTTAGGAGCAGTGGTAAAATATTTAAGGAAGGTGTGACAATAATTCTTTATATTCACTTATCTGTATATAGTTTCTCCTCTCTTCCCTTCCCTGCTCTTATCTGAGAGTGTAGGTCTTAGCTTATGAGACTGAAAGGAAAGGGATTTGTCTTTGTAATTTGCACATCAATATATGGCACCAATCCCAGGCAGAGCAGGGGAAGGGCGTCTATTATCGACCTGCTCCAGTGCCGATCCAAAGCACTTTCAGCTCCAGAATTTGAAAGAAGCTTTCAGGGCATCATTGTTTTTCTGTGAGTGGACCTCACTTGTTTCCCTGTGTGAGACTACCTGGCCATCAGTTCGGTACTGGGCTCTGCTGGATTTCCATCCTCTGGATGAGAGGGGGCAGCTTCACAGTTTTTCTTCTGCTGCCTTCCCCTACTGCAGCACGAAGGGAGATGCACCTTCTAGAGGTCTCAATCCCCTTGCTTTCTTGCACAGCCTCCTAAAAGCAAGGCTGTCACTTTCCTTTAATTACTGATCTGTCATTAGGTGGGTCTTACCCATTGCCTGTGAGAGCTGCTGAAGGGCAGGTAATCCATTGTGCATCCTCCTGAAGAGGTGCAGCTTTGTGCAGTCTGCCTATATCAGGCCTTGGGTACAAGAATTCTGATACAAAACCAGCGTCCCTGCTACTTCACAGGAATTGGAAAACACCTGATCTAATCTGTGGCCGAGTGCAGGCCAACCTGCAGATGTTTCCTGTGAAGTGTTGCCTCCTGCTTTGTCCTTGAGCTATTGCCAGTTAGCTCACAGTGGCCATCACTCCTGCAAGCCCTCTGCTCCCCAGCAAGTGAGGCAGGATTTATGACATAAGATTGTTTAATGTGGTTTGGGGGATTTTTGTTTGCTTGTTTTTGTTGTTTGGTTGGGGTTTTTTTTCCTCTTTCCTGCTGCTGTACTGGCTTGCACCTCTCATCTCCTTCTGCCTTTTTAGCCTCAGGAATCTTTTTGAAAGACATGTTATACTTCTGTGGAGGACTTTTCTTTTTTCCTGGTTAAAATTTAAAAGGAATATAAATTATTTATAAACCGGTGACATAAAATGAACAGTATAGCCATATAAGCCATTGTTTTTTAAAGACAAGGTTTTAAAGATTTCTTATTAAAGCTGTTCGTAAACTGCAGAGGTTATAGTTTTTCCTCTGAACTTAAGATGTTTTGAGCCTCAGACTTTAAAATACATATAAAAAAGTGTGGTTATTAGCTGCCTACTAAAAGTGTTCCAAAATACTTGGCATTTTGATTTGAACTACTAAAAATGCATTAAAACGTCCAAGTTTTTTTCAGATTTAATGTGGGGGGGGGGGAAAAGAAAGAAAAAAAAAAAAAGTCAGTGTCTATTCCATGACCTGATGGTGTATTTAAAAGATGTTTACCTGTCTCCTTTATGGTACACATAAGTTTAACAGTTCAGTTCTGTTTGCTCCTAAGTGGTGGCCTAGGCTTGAAAATTTGGAAATATGGCATTTTTTGCTTCTAGATTCATAAGTGATGGGAGGCGTAAATGAATTAGTTCTGCAAATTTTGCCTTTCATGGATAAAACTGCTTGCCTGGTGCAGAACTGTCTTGAGAAGTAATAAAAGAGTGGAAATGCCCAATCTGTTGTTTGGGAAGTTGGTCAGATTCAGAGAAAGAAAGAAAAAAAAAAGAGAGGGGATGAAATGAGACATCAGAAGTTTGAAAGCAGTTTGTATGAATTGGAATACCAGGACAAGTTATAGAATGGCATCTCCCTCACAAACTTTTGTTGGGTTTGCTGTTTATTTTTTCTTTTTAGACAGTCTTTTTTTTCCATTTCTAGCCTCCCTGCTGCTTACAATAGCAGAATACAAGGGATATTTCTGATGCAATTCACCGATAAGTTGTCTTCTGATTTCACATAAGTTCTCTTGTTGATCTGTCTCATGACTATGAGAAAGCCATTCCCCAAAATGGTATTCACAGCAGGGTTTTTTATACTTCTCTGAGAAGATTGTGAATAATACTGGAATTAGGTAAGAAGCTTCACATGTATATATATATATATACATATGGATGTGGATTAGGCACTTTTCAGAATATTAGTCTGATATTGCCTTGCCTTCTTGAAAATGACTAACAAAGGAAATGGGTTGGGTTTTTTGGGGTTTGTTTTGTTTTGTTTTGTTTGTTTGTTTTGGTTTGGTTTTTTTTGGTGTTTTTTTTGTTTTTTTGGGTTTTTTTGTGGTTTGGGTTTTTTGTGTAGTTTTTTGGTTTTTGTTTTTTGGTTTGGTTGTTTTGTTTTGTTGGTTTGTTTGTGGTTTTTTTTTTTGTTTTTTTTGGGGGGTGGGAGAGGGAGTACATGATATTCACAAAGGGAAAAACTAGAGGTAAGCAGTTTTAAAGAAGTTACAATCATAATGGCTGGATGATCAGTTTGGGAAATCTCTCCAGACAGAGAGCAGCAGCGTTGCACAGTTTGTGTTGAAGGTGGAAAGCCTTAGGTGAAAGGGTATCCTAGACTCTAAGGGTACTAAAGGATGAAAAGAAATGGATTATCAGCCTGATGAGAGGAGATACAATAAAAAAAAAGAAAAATTAATGCAGAAACAGAACAGTCAGCTTCCCACAGGCAAAGGTTTTAGACCTGAAAGGAACCTTAATATCAGTTGCAAGGAAATATTAGAGTGTAGATAGGAGGAAATATGAATATGAAAAATTACTCTTTTACCCTCTAACAAGATATACTTTGTATCTTTGGGTAGAAGAATAAATATCTTTGCTTTGAAAAGACTCTTGATTCACTTTAATCAGTTGCTGTCACAGTCTGCTGAGGGATAAGGACTTTCAGCTGCAAATTTAGTCTATCATATCAGCGTGGTTAGCACCTGTAATCCAGCAGGAGTGAGAGGACTGCCTGATTTATCCAAAGCAAGATACAGGCAGGGAGGTCTGTCACCTAAGCATAGTTGTGATGAGCAAAGCAAAGGCTTTATCTGTCTAGGACAACAGGTAAGGAATGAAGGGTGTTTGGTTTTTAGATGGTTTGTTGTTTGTTTTTGGTGGGTTTTTTTTGCTTGCTTGCTTGCTTTCCTTTTCTGCTATCTTTTTCTCTTTTTTCTATTTTTTTTGTGTTCTCTTTTTTCCCTGTAAATCATGAATATTAGCACAATTTGAGATTCTTTTTACCTCTTTATGTTTATTATTTATGCTCCTTTTTCAAAGGCATAATACACTGCAGCTCTCTTCAACACTTTTCGTTGTTCCTGTTGTCTTTATAGCTTTAAATTCTTGTCAAATTTTTATGATATAAAAAGTTGAAATCTATATTTAGTTGACACTTCACTTTTTTTAACATGTTTTGATAATTTAATTCTTGACCCTTTAAAAACTTTAGTATAGAACATTATAAATATTTTTAGGCTACATTATGTCTGCTGAGACGCTTAGAAGAGAAAAGTAGAGGCAAATATAATAATAGTCAACTCAAATGTTCAAAGCTTCTTTCTTAAAAAATAAGAGAACTTTGTGAAAGCTACTTAGGATATTCTTTACTAATTCTTCTGGGGAGAAAAAGACTCTGTGAAGGTTACTCAGGTTTTGCAGAACTAAAAAATTACAGAGAGTTCTTATCTCATAAAATAAAATCCATCTATCCAAGCCTTTTATGAAAGGCTGGAGACTGTGGATATTGATGTTTTTGATAGATGAAATGCTCCCAAACCAGCTCATCCCAATATGACTCCTCAGACTGAGACTTTATATAAACAAGAGGTTCCCTCAGGGTTTAGACTTTCAAGTGGATGATTAACTGACAAAGCTAAAAATCCAGTTTCTTGATACAAAGGAACTATAAGTTTCAAATTAATGAAGCAATCATTCCCTTAGATGACTTTCAGCATTGCACCAGGTTTTCAACAAGAAACACTCTGATAAATCTTGTGATACCTTTTCCATTACTCATCTGAGCACATCCACTAGATCATGTTTTTTATGGACTTCAGAGAATACAAGTGTACCCCTGTTTGGAGAGCTAAAAGGTATTGTTGGAGAGGGCCCTACTCAAAATAATGAATTTACTTATCTTGTTAGTGTTCCTCAAATTCTTCTTCTTCCATCTTTATTTTTACCCACATTGACTGCAGAATTTTGACAGGATCCTTAGATACCCAGCTGGATGATAGATAATATCTTCAGTGAGACTGGACATGTAAAAAGGTGGCATTGGGGTTTTTTGTTGTTGTTGTTTTGGCTGGTCAGGGGATTTTTTGAGTGTGATCTTATGGAAATGAAAAGGTTATTCTGCCCTATTATCATGGGTCGATAGTTTGTCCAAGTGTTGTTTACTAAGGACTCAGTGAGGAACGCTTTTTACGTGACCTTTCTGTACACAAAAATTAGAAAAGGGCAACAAAAATGCATGGAGCCAAGAACTTCCAAGTGAAAATGGATTGCATTACCTTAATTCATTTTGTTCAGAAAGAAAGCATAATGCAGTAGATAGAGATATAATTTTTAAATGAAGGATAAGTTAACTGTTATAGTTAAATATAAAGATCTCACAAGAGAGAATTACAAGAAAACACTGAAACATCACTGTCCTTTGGTTAGGGATGGAGAAAGGGAAAGAAAATCAACAAACTTGTCTTAAAATGCACCTCTGAAATTTCAAAGGCCTCAGGAAAAAAAAAAAAAAAAACCACCAGCAAAACCAACAAACTTTGTAGACAAATATAACTGTTGACTTTCATGTTCTGTAAACACTTGTTGAAAAGGTAAGGCAGCACCTAGGTGTTCTTTTCTAATCAAGCATGTGGTTGTTTATTTTTTCCAACATATTTCAGTTTGCCCTTTCTCTCTGACTTGTTTTGAAAGAAAAGTCTTTCTACTCTCAAGCCCAGAAAACAGTTTTGCTGTATTTACCATTTCTTTGTTCAGTTACTTGTAAGAAAAGTACCACATGAATCATCGTGGAACTTCATGCCAGTGTTTTATACCTTTATTTCAATCCCATTTCATTCTGACTGGAAAAAAATACCAAATTTTGTTGGTTCTATGTCAGGTTTTGAGGCTAACATGAAGACAGTTAACAAACTCAGATTTCTATACTAAAAACCAGTTCCTTTTTCTAAGGCTTTCACTGAATGCACAAATGGAAGGAACTGTTTGTACATCCCTGTTTGTTCCAGTTCACATAGAAATTGACAGCATTATGGCAACTCATTAGTATTAAAAAAACCAAAAACACTGAAATTCTGCAATGTTAGAGATGTGATAGAGAATGATAGAGAAAATGTGCAATATTAGGAGTGTACATATTTGCCAGGTGTTTTAGCATGTCAACCCCTCTCAAAATGTTGAGTTAGAGCAAGGACCTCTGTCTGGGTCTGCACCTGTGGACATGTTTCAGTAGGGTAAACTGTGGGGCATTCACACTTGTCTGTGCCTTGTGACAGAGAAGGAAAGCTGTTTCGGTGTTTCATCTTTGGGCAATGAAGGTACTCAGGCAATTACCAAAGAATGCCCAGTGTGCTCTAAAGTTAAGATTCCTTTGCCCCTTTTTCATGTAGTTTTTTTCCCGCTGATAATATCAGAAGGTATCAAATTCCAACAGAGAAGAAGAGGGAGAGACAGGCCTTCTAAGTACTAGGCTGTCATAACTTACAACAAGGTTATAATAGGAAGGAGTGTTACTTACCATGTCCTGCAGTATTCATTGCCACTTCAAGGAAATCAGTGAAAGACAGATAAAAGTAAATACCATTTTGCATGGCAGGTAGGGAACTTCCAGAATTCATTGCTACAGAAGTTGGGTTGACAGACACCATAAGCAGATTCCAAAAGATATTTTTATAGGCAACAGGTCTAAATAATGAGTAGATACAAAAGATGTGGCCTGCAGCACCCCTGACAGAACACCTGTGGTTGCTGGCAGAGTGCAGGAGGAATGGACAGCAGGAAATAGATGTATTCCCATGCTTCCCTTAAACAGCCATCCCACTGTTGCTGACCACAGCAGCCTGATGGCCTGGGTGCCTGAGCACGTCTCCTGTTCTTAGCTCACTTCTACCTAACCAGTGAATTGTTTAGACCAAGTGTCTTAAAGCTTCCCAGCAGTGCAGGCAGAATTTACTTCTGTGGTTGTGACAGAGTTGCTGCTTTAGGCACCACGGTGCCCCGAGAGCAGTGAGGGGCAGGGAGAGCTGTGCCCGGCCACCAGGATGTGTTGGCTGTGGGCCTGCTACCCAGGAATTGCTCTGCTGCTGCCACAAATACAGCACAGCATGGCTGAATATTCACTCTTGATTAGCAGCTTCCCCAGCACCCAGAGAATGCAGATCTGCCTCTCTCTAAAGCCCTGGCTTTTCTGCCGCACATCATTTTGCAACCGCAGCTAAGTGCGCTATATAAGACCAGAGTTGGTGTATTACAATGTGACAGAGCTCCCTGAATAATTTATATCTACGGCTCCATTTCATACTTATTTGTTATCCTATAGGTTTTCCCCTAGGATATGCCATCTAGTTTCAATTTAAAGCCTAAGTTCCATAAATTACCACTGCACAGAAGTTGCTTTAACACACCATTTATGCAGGTAATGGTGCACGTTGCAGCAGAAGTGTTTCAGAGTCCCCACTCCTGGGATTACAGAGCCACAGCAAGCTGGTAAATGGGAAACAATGCGGAGTTGGCCGGAAAATTGAACAAATCCACCTTAACATATCACAGCAAATCACAGCTTAATGCTGGGAACTCTGTAGGGCAATGTTGCTACACCAGCATGGACGTCTGGATTCCCTGCTCGCATTAAACAGAAAGGAAGTGTGTGCATTGTGTATGATGTGTGTGTGGATACCAGTCCGTGAAAATGAACGTAGGAAAAGGATTAAGACATGTTTTTGGTAAGGCATAAATGGGGCCCATCACACCATCAGTTCTTAATCCCTGCTTTTGTTCTCTGAGCTTATGATTTTCTGGGAAAAATCAGAACTTTGGTGAATAGCCAGTCTAAGTACTAAGTCTGATAACATTTTAACAGGGTGTCATCCAAAATGTTACTAAAATGTGTGTAAATATATTATATTTGAGAATAAATATTTTTCTTTTAAGACTAATTTGTATTTTATAGAAGTAAGTGCATTTCAGAAAAAATCCTTCTGTTTACATGTGTTGCCTAACTCAAAAGAAAATCATGTCATTACAGCCATTAGAACTATTTTTCTGTTTATGAGGCCACATTTTGGCTAAATGTTCTTCCTTAAGTATTTAGGTTTAATTCTTTTTCTCAGCACTTATTATATCTAATAGGCTTTAAACACCTGCTTCAAATTAGTGAAATCAAGTGTTTCTTGAGTATGACTAGTGACTGACCTGGCAACCCCTAATTTTATAACAGTGTATTATGTTTTGGTTTATTACTGAGTCATACAACTGGCATGTTTGGATAGAGATTGATATGTGGCTTATACTGCACAAAGCTACAAGCAAGGTAGCATTTGAATCCCCAGGCTGTGAATATCCTGCTGAAGTGACTGGTGTAAAATGGCCTGAGATGCTCTGTCTGCTCGTTACACAGGCAAGATTCAGTAAACCAACCTTTCATTCCCAGTTACAGGCCTGTCTTTTTGGTGATTTCCCTCATGTAAATTTGAAAATATATCTTGTTACACTCAAGTAAAGGCAACGTGCCAGTAATAAATACATCCTGCTGTCTGTTAGGCAGATCTCATGGACTGTGGAGCTGCTTGAGAGTCTCTAGGAAGTAGTTAGGTATGCCTTGCCAGTGGGAAGATGTATGTGGACCTTCAGGACTGTCAGTTCCCTTCTCTGTGGTGCCCTTACCTTGCCTAGGGGGTTATCACTGCCTGGGCATTGCCTCTGGCTTCTTTGATGTGAGTGCACCAGGCAAAAGAGGAAAGATTTCACAAGAGAATACAATCCAGGATTTCAAGTCAAACCTTACATTGCTTGTGATAACATGTGAAACATGGCATTATTTAAGGGAAGGATGAAGAAAAGGTGGGGAAGGGGATGGGCTGTGATACAGTGCAGCAAGAAAAACATGTTTAGGTTGTGTGTAACAGGTGCTACTTTGGGACTGATACGCCTGGTTCAGGAAAAATACCCAGTGCAGTCAAGTTCACTCATGACTATGAATGGTCTAAGTAATTTAAGAATCCATCTACAAAGCACTTACACCCACATCATCCTATTTGCACTTACCTTGCCAAGCATCTGTGGGCCCTGAAACCTCTTGAATACTGTTTTTTTTAATCTAGGAAAGATCTTGACCTGTTGCAGTACCACTCTGCTTCCTTTTTTATATATCTCCTTTCTTATTTCTCTGCTTGTTCTTTCACTTTCTTTAGCAGTTCACATCCAGGATGGTAAGATTGTAACAGTGACAGTTCATGAGATCCAGTAATTCAAATGTTCTTGAGGTGGTAGGTGACTATTCCTAAGTTGCTGGTGCTGCTGTTTCTGATGTACGTGTTGCATATACGTGTTTCATGTGTCTAAATAAATGCCTCACTTTGATCCAACAGGCCAGAACCAGTACTGTGGACAAAGGATGGTGGAGAACTGCCAGATCCAGAGAGGATGGTTGTCAATGGCAGGGTTCTGAGCATCAGCTTCCTAAACAAAACAGACAACGGCACATACCGCTGCGAAGCAAAAAATCCCATTGGCCGGAACAGCACAGAGTATGTCCTGATAGTACATGGTGAGTGTGCTCTCCTTAGTGCATTCCATGCAGGTTTAACACTTCCAGCTGATACAATTGGGTGCCTGTGGCCATTATGGAAAGAATAGCAAGAAAATTTGGAAGTGTAATTGCCCTTTATTGATGCTGTCATCTAGCTGTGGGGAGTGTGCTCTCTTTCTTTTACTGGCATGCCTCTCTTCTTACAGTTTAAACAAAATATATTCACTTGTGCTGTGAACTTTTTGCTAAGTAAGCACCTGTTTTGCAGTGTGTGGGTACTGTTTCATAAATACTTGCCTCAGGGCCAGCTGTTAAGATAAAGCTAGTTACAAAAGAGTATATGAAGAGAAATATCAGACAGATGTGTGCTTGAGGTTTTCTGCCTAGCTTTTTATAGACCACCAAAGACAGGACATTGGGTACTTCACACAGCCTGCTACTGAGGAAATTCGTCTCATACAAGTTAGCTGATATTGCCTGGCCCATCATTACAGTCAGACCTCCAAACTTTGTCATGTCCTAAATGTGTTATACTACAATAAAATGGAAAAATAGGAAGGTTCACATTGAATTGCAATATTATTTTTTTGGTTTGGTTTGGTTTTTTCCCCTAGTAAATTAGGCAACAATATGTGTCATGTGAAAAAACTAGCTGCCTTCTACATTGATCATGAAATAGATTGATATAACTCAGCTGTAGGGGAAACTATAATATAAAATTAGCATTTGCTTTTAATACAGCCTGGCAATTTGCATCTAGGAGTCTCAAAACATGATATTGTCTTATCACAAGTAATTCCTGGAAGGTTATGATTTCCATAATTTGAGTTTTAATATAAGAGAATACAGAGGCAGAAACCTTGACTTTAGTTTACGATGGTGCTTTTTTCCCCTTATTTTTTTAATGCAATTTCTGTGCAGTAACTATGACAAAATAAAATGAAAAAAATCTAATGCAAATTTTAGTCTTTATATAGACAAGAGAATTATGTAGATTTTATTTGCTGATGATGAACTCAGTCACAACAAGTATACATTTCCTTGGTGGTTGTAAGCTATCAGAAACATTTTTCACTACAGGTTTACCTACCTCTAGGTATTTGGCATAAAACTTCTAGTAAGTGCTGCTTTCAGTAATGAGATATTTATTGGCACTGTTGATGAAATGTCATTTATCAAAAGAAACACTTAAGTTACTTTTCATTTTTCTTAAAGTTCACCATTAGTTTATGTAGGATTAGTGACACAAGTAAGGAGGAGATCTTTGCATGAAGAACACAGAGCCTGTACTGCTGCGTGAGTATTTCTGTGCTAAAAACAGAAAAACTAAACCCTCTAACCTCTATTTACATTGGCTGCTACAAGAAGAGGAAAAGAAAAAAAATGTCTTTTGCATCCCAGAGGCAGTGGTGTGGTGGTTGTTGGCTGCAGGCACAAAGTGCTCTGCCTTTGATGAGGTAACGGCTTCTGCACTTACCGTATGTTGAAACTTCTGTCATTTGTGTTTTCTGCCCAATTTATTTATGTGATTATTTCTGAAAATATGGCCTTTTGTAATGGGGGATCTTTTTCCATCAGCAAGAGAACTCTATCAAAGAATATTTCACCATTCCCACTCTTGCACAGTGGTGTGTCCCCTGTCAATCTGATTATCTTGCATCAGCTTCCTGGCAGTCTGTAAAATCATTCATTATCAGGGTGCCATTCTGTTATGTTTGGCTGCACATTAGGCATGTTATCAGGCTTAGCTTGCTCATTGCTGACCTTTTCTGTTATGAGTACCTGAGTTTTCCTAATTGCATTTCTGCGATTCCAGCGCTGGAACTAGAGAAGGTAAATGTCAGGTGCTTGCCAGGTTTCTGAAACAATCAGAGTTATGTGACAGAGCATGAGATGATGTTTAGTACTTAACAACTTGCTGGGGTTCAGAGTTGTAAGGTTTATTTTAAGTACAAAGGAGACTGACACAATTAGTTTATCAAGTGTGGCACAATCAGTTGTATAGATATATTTAAGCAGCCTTACCCCTTCTTTAGCTCATTACATTCATGAATGTCTCTAGTGAACCATAATCCTCCTAAAATTATACAATATTTTCTCTCTCTCTCTCTGGGGGCTAGAAAACCTACTTTTTATCATTTTCTGAGATGCATCCTTCTGTTTAATAGAGGATGTATATTTTTTTTTTATCTTCCTAAATATATCTGGAACCATGCTTTGATTTCTCATCCCTTCCCCTGTGCTTAACATGTTGATGTAAATTTTTGTCCTACTCCTTTGTTGAAGCTCATTAATCATATGGCTTCTTACCTTGAATATCAGGTTTTTAAGACAAGGGAAATGCCAGGTTTCCCACACCAGTTTGTGTGAGGAAACAGGGGACATCAGTGGAAGGTATCCTCTGCAGAGGCAGGGAAGGGCAGCATGATTCACAGCTTTCCTTTCCTTGTATGTATGGTGGTTTCCATACATTTTATTCCTTTCTTTATTCACTTCAACAGATTTTTATCTCTTTCTGTGTTTTAATGGTGTAAGAGCTTCACTGGCTTCTTTCCTTTTTTTTTTTCCCTCCCCCTAAGAAATCCCCCTATCTTGAGTGATACTCAATCTACTAATTCTCTCAACTTTTTAAAGTTATCTTCCTAACTCAGAGAAGATTCAGGCAGCTTTAGTGTAGGGAGAACATTGGCTAAAAATGGAAAATATAGTTTACCATAATTAGAGATAAGGTGTAAGGAAAATATTTGTACATATTAATTATACAAACCAAGCAAAGAGTGTCTCATGCCTTTAACTGGACTAACCTAAACACAAAATTATACAGAAGAGTAGTATTTTTTCCACTGTGAGTGGTGATGATGAGGTAATACTGTTTTGATGTTAAGTGATGCCAGAAAAAATAAATATTGCTGTAAGCAGATGAATGGAAATCTTTCCAATACAATTAGTATTTGACAACATAAAAATTATTTTTAGATTTTTTTTTTTGTATAATTAAAGAAACCAGACTTCAGAGAAATTGAATCTATTTGAATAAGGTTAAAGGCTTGGGCTATTAAATATGCTCATGCTGCTTTGCCGAATCAATGTGACTGCTAATTTCATTTTTCTTAACATTTACTGTTAATAGTAAATGTCAGAAAGTACTCTGTGAAGCAGGAAGGTGGGTGCAAAGTCAGAGTTTATAGGCAGAAGCACAAAGGCAAGACATGTAGTTTGCTCAAACATTTGTTTCACGCAGTAACAAAGGCACAGGCTTTAATGCCTGTAGCTGTTGTCATTTCTGTATTCTAATTGGCAAGCTTAGTGCTTTAGAAGTGCACATTCTGGCTAGATATATTACACCCTTTCTTTGGTAATGGGCCCCAGGCAATTTTCACTCTCTTCCAATTTATTAAGAATTTTTGTTTACCTTTGTCCAAATACTAGTCATTAATCACCAGCAAACAGAGCAAACTGTCAAACTCGCATTGCTCAACCCAAAAACATAGACTCTGCTTGCAGAGCTCTGGTAATAACTGCAGTGATTTAGCTGGGGTTGAGGAAGGAGGTGTTCCATCATAATCAACCTGAAGACACAGCTGCTGTGTTTGGAGGAGTAGTTCACAACCTCTGGGTGTCACTGCCAAAGACTCAGATCAACACCACCTTGGAGTGAGTGACAGAACATGGTTGAGAGACCTCCTTAATGCAGACAGCAGCAGCTGATAATTCGCAGCCCTATTTGAAACAGAGCACCTTGGTGAAATATCCTGGTCTGCCAGTCTACAGCCAGGTGTTAAATTAATTGAAATATTCAGAGCTATAATGTGTTATGCAGCAATTGTGCAGAAGAGTAGTATGAAAATGAACGTGAATCAGCAGCTGTGGATGGTCATGGCAGTTCTTATTGCCCAGATTTTAACTAGGAGAGCGTTTGAGCCAGTTATTTAGGATCTCTGGGGAATAAAAAGTGGCATGACATATTCATTAGTCTTCAGCCTCCCAATTTCATTGGGGGTTTTGTTGTTGTTGTTTTTTTGGGCAAGCTACTTTTTGGAAATAAAGGCAACTGAAAGACCGAGTTACAACCTCATTAGTATTCTGAAATGTGGTCTCGAACAGAAGATCTCCTACAATGTGTAAGACCAGAAGTCCCACTGCACTTTTCCTAACTATAGCATTATTTATATTCTACCTGCTTGTCCAGTCCCATTTCAAAACATTTGTCATCTTACCTTCCACAGTAACCTGTGGCAACAAGAATCCGAATTTAGTTATGTGCTTTGAGGGAAAAGTATTCTCTTTTGTTTGTTTAAACCTGGTGCTTGTTCTCTTTCCAACCTTACAATCTATTTGGCCTCTTTTGCTGTTTGTGCTAGAAGTTTGCATTTAAAATTATATTTGCTGCTTCCCTTCAGTAGATTCTCAAGTATTTCCACATTGGTCTCTACTTTTCATTAATTGTGATGTTAAACTCTGCATTTCCTGGAATTCTCTTCCATATATCCATTCTCCTTCTTTCATGGTCTTTTTATTCCCCCTCTTTTTTCTTCATTTTTTGGTCAAGTTCTAAATCTCTGTGACTGAATTTTCTCCATATCTGGAACCTTAGTTTATTGAATCCTACCTCTAAATATATTTATAGAGATTCACCTTCTGTGTCCAACAGTAATTCCAGCACCATGCACTTGTACATCTGTATAAGTGTTATTTTTTTGTTGTTGTTTTAATTGGTGGGAAGGCTGTGGAATGCAAAACACATGAACTTAAACAATCTCTTCTACCTCTGTCTGTTATAGATTATTTTGTCTTTGTCAGTTCATTTGCGCACAATCAGATCTTTTATTATATTTCATTTCTGTTTTGATGTCCTCATAGGGGGCCTTTTCTTTCCTTTATTTCTCTAACTCACTTGTGAATATCTCTATAAAAGAGAGCAGAAAATTGAAAAAAAACAAAACCTGAGGGGTTGAGGATATGTTCTGCTTTTTTTCAAAATTAAGCTTAATGAAGAGGCAATTGATCTTTCAGTTTGCAAACATTGTCACTACAGACCTCTGCTAAATCTTGTGCAGTGTCTTTGGACACCTTATCTTTATAAACATATATGAAAAAAACACATAAAAATTTGGGGAAAGAAAGGAAGCAGCATCCTTGTGGAGCAGCACACTCATCAGTAATCTCAGCTGCTCTGTGTTTTGGTGTTAAGATCCTACAAGTTGAGCGGACTGGACTTTCTTAAAAGTTTCCTCCTTTAAAGTTTTCTGAGTTGAAATGTCTCATTTACACACACACCCCTCAGAGAAAAGGCTTTCTTTGCCTATGGGAATATCTTGCCTTTAAATCTTGGGCTTTGCAAAAAGAGTATTGAGCAGAGCCGTGGTGTGATGTAACAATAATAACATTTATAGCTGCAATAATGGATGGATTTGGTAAAAAAACCCAAGATTGCCCATACAGCAATCAAGGCGTACCAAGAATATGAGACTCAGAAGAGTTCTTAGGACTTAATTAGAAATTCACTGTATGTGACTATGTGTGCCTTTTAGTTTTGAGATATTTCTCTTTTGTATCTTTGTTTGAATTAAAAGAAAGAAGTCTCAGTATCGAGTCCTTAAAACAACGGTGAAAAGTTTTTCCTATTCCCATTTTATATGATGTAAAAATAAATTTAAAAGTACAGATGAGAACTCACAGAAAAAAGGAGTCTGGGCTTTAAGTTGGTAAATAAATAAATGCTCATGAGTACTTCCTCAGTCTCAAAAGCCTTCCTTCCCTCCAAGCTACCTTCTTCAAAGCATAGCCCTTCAAATTGTGTTGAAATACTCAAATTTTACATCAATGTTGTAAAACGACATTAAGGCGTTAAATCATTACCACAACATTAAAGCTGACTTCTCCAGAAGACTTTTTTGTTTGGGTTAGAAGAGGTGGTCCAGACTTCACAGAAAAATGCAGATGAATTTCCTGCAGTCAGATGAATTAAGAAATTGTGCAATAGAGCTTTTGTTATTGGGCTGAAGAAGAATTGTGTTTAGTTGACATTTTCAGGTATGAGAAGTCTGTCAGGAAGCTTGTGGTGGAGTTCTTGGCTTAATTTTATGGATGAATTGTCCAGCTATTATCCCTGAACACTCTCAAGGCAGCTACTTTGAAATTGCTTTTTGTTGATAAATACTTGAATAGTGGGGTGTATGGTTGAGCTGTATGAACTGATCTTTCTTCATTTATGGTGACTTTAGAAAAATAAGATACAAATTTCTTTTCCAGATAAGCTTAAAAGTATTTTGGGAAGGTCAAGAAAATAACATTCCAAACCACGCTAACACTTTTGGGGAATATGTTTGGCACTTCTACATTTTTACATTAAAATACGATTTCTCGTTAAAGAAAACTTTTTAAATGAAGTGATTTTGTTATATAACATATAAGAGTGGGGTGGTTTTGGTTGTTTTGTTTTAAATTTCGTACTGGAATAATCATTGAAATTGAATGTGGAGTATTTCAGCAGCAGGAAATCTCTCCCAAGCCCTTTCACAATGGAACAATATATACAATATATCAATATAACCTTTATTGAATTACATATTGCATGTGTTCTAAAACCTGTGGTTTGGGATAATGCCTTTAATAACGCACTACACTTGAAAATATGTGATTTTCTTTGTGCACATATTATTGGCAGATATGATAGTTCTAAAGGGATTTCTGAAAAGGAAAAGACTGTGTGGATATACCAAATATGTCACTCTTGCTTTCTTGACTGTTTTAACTGACCTTCAGTACTGTTGAGTTTATTATCACTGATTTCCTGTAGTAGGAAGGATTGCTCTCTAATTTTTCACCCTTTGCTATTGCTTATACCCCCAGTTTTCTTGAACTTTACTTCAGTTTACCCTTTTTTTTTTTGAGATGCCAGCTTGTAAAATTGCCACATCTATGAAATCTTCATGAAGAAAATATTAACTCAATAATTTCATTTGAGACTGATGATAAAGTTATAATCTAGCAGTTGTTAATGATCTTCTGTTTCCATCTAGATAATTTATTATTCAGGAAACTCAAACCATAAAGACAATATCAAAGTGACTTAGTATTTTTTCTAAATGGAAGCCTTTCCTGCACCATAAGGTGGTGGAATGCAGATAAGGGTGTCCTGTCTCTGTCTTTCTCACATGGTGCTTCCATAACTTAGCTTTCTTTTGAGAATAGGTTCCTCAGTGTTTCACTCCATTCAGGAAAGAAAACAGAACATTATCTAGGCGATATTTGTTAAAATGACCACTGGCCATACCAGGTGATACATCAGAACTGTGTTTTGCTCCAACTGAGATTGTGAAACCTCTTGGAGATAGATGTAAATGCCTTGGAGGAGGTGTAGAGAAAAGCTTCTGCAAAGAATATGCATCTCTCTTAGAGAGCTTTGAGAACTTTTGTGTCTGAGGGCTCTGATCACATATGAAGATGAGCATGGAGGCTCAGAGAGAAGTAGGTAATTAGCTTATCTCAAACCATTAATATTTCTAATATCCATAACTTTATATTAATAATTATTAGTACTGATTATTCTACTTTTTCCCTTTAAAATTTTAATTATTAGTTACTTGGCAAATGTTTCTGGAGTTTATCTTAGCCTGCATTTCTATGTTATATAAAGGAGAAATATTCAATAACACGTTTCTTACACTATTAGCATTCGTCTTAAAGCAAATGAAATATTTCTCCACTTGTTGTCAGTATCCTTTCAAATAAAAAACAAAACAAACAGACAAGAATTTGAAGTTTTGCCAAACAAAATTTAAAAATCTTGCTAATATCGTTCTTCACAGCATAGGTTCAATCTAAATTGGTGTTGGGACCTACCACGTCTTTATCCCCTCCTCCAAAATGAAATCCTCTATGCTGCAATCACAAACTTTTTTTTCTAGCTCTTACTGCTTTAGTTCTTGATGCAATATGATAAATTTCTCTTAGCTTTGTAATTAAAGTCACGTTTTTTAATCATCTGCTTTCTGCTTTGGATCTTACTCTGACTCGCTGTGCCTCAATGTAAATCACTTTGACTTTGTCTCAGGGATTGCAGTGTTTTGGCAGCTTTCAAAAAAGCTCATGGCACCAGTCTTTCTCTATGATTCCCACAGAAAGGGGAGCAGACAGCAAAGATAGCCAGGAGCACAGTAGGGCTGTATCTCAAAACCATCTTCATGTGCAACAAGGAAAAAGAAAAAAAAAAAAAACACCAAACAAAAACCCATTAAGACCATTGCTTCCCAAGGGTGATGAAGCTTGGAATCTGCCATGTGAGGATGTCCCATAAGGCCCTGACTTCTTCCACTACGCTGTGGTTCCTTCACAAGCTCTGAGAAAGTTCTACCCCATGAGAAGGAGCTTTCCTGGCAGGTGCTTGGGAAGAGGTCTCCAGATACGTGATGTATCATTTGTGACAGTGACCCCAGCAATTTTCAGTCAGGACCTTTTGCCTTCCCTTCACTGGAATCCACACAGCTTGTTTACTCCCTTGAAGACAAAAATTGTTTTTCTTGGTAAATTCATGCCTGAGGCAAATTATCTTCCAGCTGAAACTGCCCTTATTAATCCTCATGGCAAGTGTAGAAGCAAACAAATCAGAGGACAGGAGAAGCTCAGAAGAAAGTTTGGTGGGGAAAATCTTGAGGAATGGGCAAAGTGTTTATTCTTCAGCTATTATTGTGAGTCATTGCACCAGTGGATTTGGTTTTCCCCCAGTGGTTTTGTAGCTTACATTTCCTGCAGGTTTCCCAACCCTTGATTGGTGGGAAGCAGGGAGGATTGGGAGAAGCTGACATCTTGAAGTGCTTGATGGAGGAGAGCTCTGGATGGTTTTCATCATTTTGGAGCAGGAACTGATATCTCTTTCTGCTGCTTTTTGTATCACTTCGTTTAAAATAAATTAGTAGATATGATCAATTGTTCTTTACAAAAAACCCAGTGATTTCCACTGGTGAACTATCCTGCTTGATGGCATAGTAGTTAAGGTGCTAAATATCTGCCAGCCTGAAGGGAAGCTGGGTAATTTTAACAAAATTCAATCTTGACAATATTGCATGGATCCCACCATTCATAGTTATGTTATACAAAGCCAAAGAATCATGGCAGGAGTTCAACTACATGTGTAGAACTATTTTGAGGACAAAAAACAGCATAAAAGATTGACAGCTGGAAAGACAGAGCCTTATTCTTTCAGGTAGTGTACTTTGGTGATAGGAATATGAGAATTAAGTGTATTAGTTAGAGAAAGTGCAATGAAGTGCAAAAATCTATGTTTTAGGTTGCACAGTGCCAGTCACTTTCCCAAGGTGATTTTCAATAAGATACAGCAATCCCACTGTGATAAAGTGTTTCATATTAGTGCTGGACCCTTTGATTTTATTTTGAAATAAGCTTATTTAAAATAAGTGGCAGTCCCTGTTATCTCTCTTTGCTAACCTTAGAATTATTGCCATGAGCTTGGAATTGTTTAAGCAACTTCAGTGGTTTGCCCTGAATTTCTCAGAAAAATGAAGGTAGCAACTGTAATAAAATAGAGATCAGCAATCTGTTTACCTTCATTTAGGTTCAACACCTGTCCCCATAATAAGGACATTTTGGAAAATTCTCTTTACTGTCCTTTTCCTCAGGCCAATTCTGGCTGAGCTTTTTTTTCTTTTTTTTTTTTTTTTTCTTTTTTTTTTTTGGGGGGGGGGTTTTTTTGTGTGTGTGTGTGTGCATAGAAAGAGTCAAGTGTCATTCTGAGAAAGCTGTCATCTTTGTTCAAGGCTGCTGGTGTCTGAATTTGTACTGTGCATTAGCTTTTCCTTATAGGTTTTCAAGGGCCAGCTGCCGGTACTTTATTTCGTTTAATTTTGAATACTCCTATTTTATGGCTTGGGAAAACAAGAAAGTATGGCTTGTCTGCTTACTTAAAAAGAATAAAAATGAACATCACAGCCCTAATGTGATTTTTAAGCAGTGGCAATGGGCCTAGAACACCATATTAATAGTGATAGAATGGTGTGCTTCTGGAGAAAATTGTGCTGGCTTTATTCATACAAGATGTTTGGTGGCTTTTGTGGTAACATTTTGTCCTGAATGCAGTGAAATTGGCACTGCAGGTATAAAGACAACTCCTTTTTTAAATGCAATTTTGAGTGGTTTTGTTTTCTTTTGTGCTTTTGATTTTTTTTTTTTTTTGGCAGAGGATTAAAATGAGCCTCAGGAGATCTGTTCAGAACTCCCCTGTCAGGCTCAGAAGTCTGTAAAATATAAGACATTCCACTTAATTCTTCTGTGTTCATTTTTCCAGTTGTGCAATGGGATTAATACTCTCTTTTCTTCCTAAAGTTTGGTCTCTACTGCCCAAAAAAATGATCTTACAGATCTTCAAGGCAGAGGCCCATTCTTTACTGTTTCTGTAGTTGTTAATGTAGAGCTATGAACAAAATCAAGACATATATATTTATATTAATACATGTATGCCTTTTTATAAGTAAGGTGTCTTCATTTGAGGCTGTGTTCTCAAACAATGCTCTCAAACTTTTTCTTCTTATTTATTTAAAATATTGAATTACCAAAATCTTTTTCTAAACCTGTTGCACTCCCTGCAAATTTTACTTAGTTTCTTTCAGGCAAGTTGCATAAGCTTCGGTGCAGTATTTGTAGCTACTTGAATCAGAAAGGTGAGCTTTTTCACAACACAGATTGACTCCTTTAAAATAATAGGCTTTGTTATTATTACTACTATTGAATTGGAAAGGACTTTTTTAACTCCTGGCAAAACTTGTGCTAATTTTGGGAAAAAAAATTAGGTCTTACAGTACTTCTGGAGTAAATTGAAATATGTATTATATTCATATAACTCCAGAACATTGAAGCTTAATCTTTCTGTTGAATACTTGGTTTGACTTGTCCTTAGAGGTAATCTTGCACTAATAACCATTAATAAACTAAAACTTAGATGGCTTGAAAACAGATTTTTCAGTATTAAATAATTTTCCTACTTGAGAATTTCAATTTTTCTTGCACTAAAATAATTTTCAATATCTAACTACCTGGTTAAGTTATTATTTTGTTAAATTTGTCCTTTTTAGGAGATCTCTGTGTGTCACCTGGTTGTAGCACAAATAGAAATTAAGAAATAAGGCATTACAGCCTATTAGCTTTCTACAGTCCAAATGTTGCAAATAATAGTCTTCCCCACCAAAACTGAGCAACAATAGGTAACTATATTGTGAGAGGGTGCATTATGTCACCTTTTATTCTTCTGCTTCGCTGGGAGCAGGGACAGGGAGCTTTTTAAATGGCTGGGCTGATGACAAACAATGAGTGTGACGGGCGGTGAAATGGGAGCGTGTTCCAGCATCTCCAGGCCTTCATTGCAAACTTCTCTCTCTGTTTCAAGGGAGCTGCAGTCAGAGTGCTTTTGCTGATAGCAGATTCAGTGGAGTGCTGTGGGGAGCAAAACATTCCCTAAAGTAAGCGCTGAGGGCTTCAAAGGGCAGACCCGACATTTTGAGAGCCACGAGCCACCAGTGCAGTACTCAAATGTTCATGTTAAATGATTTTCATGTGAAATGCCTGATTCGGGTTTCCTGGAGTCCCTCTGTGCAGCTCCACCAACTGTGAGTGCAGCAGACTGCTCCAGTCTCCAGGTGACAAAGCCAAATTTGTGGCAACATCTAGTGCTGTGCAGAAAGGTTGTGTTTTAATAACCATTTAAAACAAAAAAAAAAAACCCCAAAACAAACAAACAAACCCAAAAACCAAACCAACCAAAAAAAACCACCTCTTTCCTTTCTGTGTTTATTGATACTCTTAGAATTTTTAGCAAGTACCCATGAGCATTATAAAGCACATGGTCCCAGTGTCTACTAAATCCTAAATTCTGATCTCTGCAAGCAAAGGGTGGGTGCTGCCTCTGCTCAGCATATTCTGCTTGTTAGGGTGCCCACAGAAGGTGGCAGAGGTGGGTTTTACCTAAATACCCTAAATCCCCCCTTCTGCCTTCCTGGCCCAGGGCTCCACAGCTTTGCTGTGGGAGAGAGCTGACCTGGATCTGGGCAGATGCACCTTGAGGGATGTGAGAGTTCAGAGCCAGTCACTGCTCTCAGCCCTCCAAACTTATCCTCCCTTGCCATGTCTTCCTACCACACTGAGGTACATCCCTCCCACTGCTTCTTCCTCCTCACCTGCCTGAGATGCACAGCTGCTTGTTTGCTGGCAGCTCTCACATCTGTCCTGAGCCTGACCTGGCTTTACTTGAGGGAAATCAGCCTTTCACACACCTGTGGTCTTTGTGAGCCCTGCTGTTGCTCTGGTGCACAAAATAAATGAGATATTCACTACAGGAGTTCTTTCTAGACAATTTAGGGCAGCTAACTTCTTCTTCATATTTCAGTGTCAAATGAGATGGCATAATCAGAAATAACTTGCTATTACACCTTGTTTTTTTTCATATTCATCGCATTTTTATTTTGTCATAAGCAGTTCTGGTCAGAGCATGTGTTGTAAAATGTGCCACAGTGTGATATCAGGCCCTCATTTTAAGTGATTTGGGATGACACCATACTGCCGGTACTAAATACTAATACTGAAATGGTCTTTGTTCTTTTGAGTTATATTCTTAACTTTCTAAGGACAGAATTTGCACCAGGGGTATGCAGATTCCAAGTTTTTGCTTGGCTCTTTGAGAATAGAAGGAAACAGGCTTTTTGTGCTGCAATTTTTAATACTTCATCCTCCTTCATTTGCTACTGAAACCTATTGCTTTTGAAATAGGGGAGGAAAAACCTGAAAAACAAACCACAAATGAACCAGCAAGCTATAAATAGAAAGCTTTTATAAGAGAAAACTATTTTTTTTTCAGTTCCTGATTTGTTCTTTCCGGTTCCTAGTTTCTAGTCATTTTAGTCTGACTGTATGTCTTGCAATATGAACTCATCCACTAGAAGACTTTATTGGTATAACTAAAGATATAGATCTACATGGAGCTTTTGTTAAAAAGGTTTGGATATTTTTAATGGCATCTGATTTGCTAGCAAAAATGTCAAGCACATAATTGCCATTTCAGAGTTTCATAAATCTGAATCAATTAGTTAAAAGAACCCCTTGACCTCGTGTCCATGAGCATTCATGATCATTCAGTCTAAGTGCTAAGGAGCTATTGGCACATGATGTTCAAGCTGAGTGATCCTTTTGTTCAATCCCATTTTCTTGGTGCAAGGTAAATGCAGCTCCCTTTGAATTTAAAACCTTGCTAAATTATTTAGTGCTACATACCACAGACTGATTAAATTTTTCACAGAGTAGTGAGATTGTTTCCCAGGTAGGTCATCACTCAGTTCAGTTTACCACTTAAAATTTCTTTCATTCTCAGTCAAAATACAGCAAGGACCATCCATCATTATCACTCTGTCCTTTAATTTTTCTGTCAGCCTTTGTCAGGCTTGAAACAAAAGCCTTTACATTTTTATCAGCTGCAGCTATTGTTGTCTGATTTGTGCTCAGTCATGTCAAAATATCGGTTGTGTTTTTACCAAAAAAGTCAAATATTTTCAATAGGTCAGATCGATCTTTCACTTAAGCCCGCTAAACCAAACAGAACCATTTCTCATTTCTTTGGAAATGGAGAGTAAAAATGCTCAGGGCCAAATTGGCAGGGAGACTAAATTATCCAAGCTCCCTGCACTTAAATGGATGGATATCTTCTGCCTTAGCAAGGAGGAGGCGACATCAATTCAAGAAAGAAGGAGAAGCAAACAGGAAATTTTGAGCAGGTGGGGCTCGACGCTGCTTTGAGCTGATCTGGTACAATGCTGCCCTGCCACTCCTAAGCAGTTTTCACCTGTGCCTCTGCTAAAGAGCAGCTTCCACACCAAGCCCAGTTTGCCTGTTCCTCCTCTTTCCACTGTCCAGTGGTGGAAAGCCTTCAGGTTGTGTGCTGGCTGCCCTCCCCAGCTCCTGCCTGTGGCATGCTAACAGGCAGCAGTGCCACAAGGAACCTTTTCAGAGCCTTCCTCAGTCTCCTCTCTGCAGCACTGAGCTCTGACATCATGTCAGGTCCTCACTGAAGTGAGGGTTCTTGGCTGAGCCTTCGCAGCTCAGCTCCAACCTCCCTGTGCCACTAGAGAGAGGTCAGGAGCCCATCTCTCTCACTGAATGTCCAGTTCTAGCCTCACCTGCATAACCTGTGGAACAGAAGTGACAAAGACCCCATGGGAGTCCCTTGGCGTGAAGGTCAACCCCTTTTCTATTTCCAGCAGCTTTTATGGAAACAATTAGTTCTCCATGAGTTGTTTGCATTTCAAAGCTAGCAAGATGATGACGTTAATACCAGCTTAATTACATTATTGTATTTTTGACTGAACATCTGCCTGTCAACAAACATCCAGTTTAGAAATGAGGTTTCAAAATTAATGGAGACAATTACTGCTTGTCTTCTCGATCTCCTGAGCATGGCTTTTCTATCTTCTTTGGTTCCCCATCTGCAAAATATAGCTATTTTCTGCTTCACAGGAGGCTAAGGATTAATACCTTAGTATTATTGAAATAGCAGTCTGTTGCAGTGATTTGGGTATGGCTACTTGAATTAAAAAGTTCTGCTCTGCAAGGTCTCTTGGTCATAATGATCCTTGGTATTTAGTGGCATGAGAAGCATAAACAAAAATTCATTTTCAACTGAACATTGTGTACAACTAGATCCAGAAGCTGCAAGACAAGGAAGCGGAATTTAGTTTCACTCCAGCACAGATTTCTTGGGCAGAAATCTGTAAATCCATTCTGTTAAGATCCTCCCTGACAGAAAGCTCAAGAGATCAAATCTACGTTGTCCCTTTGATACCGTGTTCTGAGTAGCTGCCAGCAGGGAGCTCTGGATGCCAACATGTGCCTCACTACTGAAATAAGAGAGGTTTGCCTTGCATTAAAAAAAAAAAAAAAAAAAAAAAAAATTACCAAAAGTCCTGCAGGACTAGAAACAGGTCAAATTGTATTTCCCTTTTCTGGCATGAAATGGAGCAGCACACCCTCTGTGAAGCACAGTGATCCATCTGGCTTAAACAGAAGCCTGTGCTGTTAAGTATCAATTTTTTTTATCCATAGTCCGTGTGCTTTTGGGAATTTCCAAACCCATTTGCCTCCTACATCTGCAATGCATGGTAAGAGTCTGGGAAGCACTGGACATTACTTCTAGTTTATTTCTTGAACTGCATATTCTGTATTCTCCTATGCAAAAGCCTTTTCAAGGCAAAGGCCAAGTTTTGATGAGAACCCATCAATCCTGGAAGAACTGATAGGAGCCTTTCTGTCAGACTCAGCAGGCACCATACACACGAGTCTTTTCAATGGGGGGATCATTTCAGAATGCTGTGCTGAGATCTGGACTGTCCAGAGTAGGATTTCAGGATATGGTCCAGGCATTCCAAAAAGGGCTGTCTGGAGAGCTATGAGCTATTTGGTTACTTTGCACATTCTTGTTGCACACTCTCGTGTTGTTAATGAAGTAATTTCACTGGGCAGAGCCTTGAACCTAAGATGGTACCAACCAAACGTTTCTAGAGTCCAGAAGAGACTCCAATTTCATTGCCTGGGGAATGTGATGCTCCTCAGGCTGCTGATTCCTGGTTTCTCACTTGTGCTGGGGTCTTTAGGAGCAAGTCCTGGTGCTTCTGTGAGCAAAGCAGACAGACTGCAGTCGTTCGCATGGTGAAATTCACCTCACTCCACAAAGAAACAAACCAAACGCTATTCCTTGGGTTTGCATCGCTTTTGACAAGATATTTTTTCTTTGAGACTTCTGCCAGGCTTCCATTTTGATGTTTGGCATCAGAGTTTATGACTTTCATCAGGAAACAAATTTCTGCAGAAGTTTTCATTATTCTTAATGAATCTTCTGATGAGATCACATCTCTATTAAAAACTGACATATCCTAGCTCATGTTAGCTAGAATGCTCCTAGGTAGCCTTTCATTTAAAATAAGAAATCTTGTTTGAAATGCTTTGATCAGAAGAGAAACCAGAAAGTTCTAAGTTCACCAGTGACTCATGTAAGCTGTTATTTGGTAAAATAGGTAGACAGTGTGCTTGCAGATTGGATAGCACTGTCATAAAAACATAACTTGTCATTGCAGTCTTAAGTAATTGGAGTTTGAGAAAGATAATGAATGGAACCATGAGTCACACTAATTAGTTTTACGTACAAGAATGATGTATAAAGCTTTCCTAATAAACAAGGTTTTGCTCTCCTTATGAATTAGGTGGGGTTTTTTTCTCTTTGATTTAATTTTTAACAGATACTTATTAGGGAAGGAGTTTCCCTTTATGAGAAGATATTGCATAGATCAGTATATGTGACATGTATCTTTTTAACATGTTAATTTATTTCTAATGCTTGTTATATTCAGTTCTATTGCATTATTGTGGTACTCACACTCCAGGTAATATTATCATTATTCTGGTGATTAATATGGCTACAACTGTGAGGGTTTTTAAAAGCTGTTCTAATTTTTCTGTCTTGAGAATATTTTATACTGGGAATTAGATTAAATATCAGTGTACATTAGATTAAAAATCAGTATACAGATGAAAGATGGATCTTACACTGTTTTCTGATGGCTTCAGAAATAGAACATCACAAAAGTACAGGTTCCAGAGAGCATCGTGGTGTTTTTTATCAAAACCTAAGGAATACAGGAAATATTAGGTGACTTATAGATATTAACTAACAAGGAGACTTTTAAACTTGGAAAATAATCTGTCGTCCAGCATGGAAATAAGGTAAGCTTGCTACTTTGAAGCCTTAAGAGAGTAATTATGCAGTGCTGAACTCAAGGACCCTGTGTCTGAAGTGTGTTCTGTAGGGCCCAATACTGAAAAGCTCTGAGCTGCTTCAGCTTCCATTGATTTCAGTCAGAATTGATGGTACTCAGGGACCAATTGCATTTCTTTCCACAGCAAGGGAGGACAGATTGTGGGTCAGATTTTTGCTCTTTTATTGCACTGAATAGCATCCTTCAGAAATATTTTCAGTGAAATCAGTATGGAATGGGTTACTCACCATCAGCTGCTGAGAAACGAGTCCTTCCCTTTCAAACCTGCGAGATAAATAATCTGAAAAGTGTCAGATGCTTTTTATGTCTTTTCTCTAGTGCTTTTCTCTAGTTCTCTTCAGAGCTTTTGTTTGTTTGTTCTTTAAAACTTGCAATCACCTTATAAGCAAAGTCTTATTGGTCTTATTGCTTTTGGCAGTGTAATCAAAGTATTTTCTATGTGTACATCTGGTCATGTTCTGCTCTGTCCTGGAGCATTCTGCACCAGGCATTGTTGGTTCCTCTGCAGAGAAGCAGTCATTCTCCTAATCCTGGCAATACCTGCACTTGCTTGAGCAAAACCTGAAGGGTTTTATAGGATGCTATTGTCATTTTTGTATGATTTTTTTCTGACTTGCCTCCACGCTTTTTTATCAGTAATGTTATTATCATTTCTGATTTTTAGTTTGAAGGTGTTTTAGAAAAATACTTATATGTACTAATAATAAATTGTAAGCATTAAGGATGACTGGAAGATGACTGTGCTTGATAATTAGGGTAAAGATTTTGAAATATACTCTGCTCTGGATCTTAGCAGACAACTGTGTCTTAAGCAAATGTGTGGGAAGAAGAAAAGCAGTCCGGAAAAAGCAGCTCTTATAGTTAGTAGCATTTTCTCCCCTTTTTCCCTTCATTGAGTCTGTCTGAAAGTGGGTGTTTTAACATACAGCCATTTCTCGTTAACATGTGTGTGTTTATTTTAGCATGATGGTGTTGTTTTTTTCATCTCCCACTCTGACACAGCATGTTTCATCTGTATATGGTTTCTACTACGCGAGACATTTAAAATGGCTCAGCAAAGAAATGGATTCTTGTCACTTAAACTGTCACTCTCTTGTTCTGTGGAAATGTGGTCATTTTAACAGAGTTTTAAATTCCGTGTACTCAAAGATTGACTATAAAAACTGAGAGTGATAAATGTCAAGAATTTAAAGGTACTCTGTTGTACCTGTAATAATTTATGTTAATCATGTTTTAATTTAGCCATTTTCAACATGCTTGTATTTACATATTAAACCACTGTTATGGTTCTCCTTTGTTTGCATGATATGATTTTATTTTATTTTTTTTTTCCACTCACCAGATGTTTTCAACACTTTGCTTCCCACTACTGTCATCCCCTCCCTTACCACTGCAACAGTCACAACCAATGTAGCCTTAACAGCCAGCACAACCACATCGGCAACAGCCACCAGCATCAGAGGTACAGTATCCTTCTTTGTTATGGCCTGGGAAACACATGATAAATAGGAAATTAGATTTTGAGGTTTTACTGGGGTTTTTTTTGTTGGTTTGGTTTGGTTTTTTTTAACAAGAATAGAAATTGCTAAAGAGAGGGTGCAAGCATTTCAGTTCAGTCTATATTTAACAGAGTAATCCACAGGGTGATGTGTGGGTTAAGAAAGATTTTGTGTGACCTTGAGTGTTGTCATTGCTCTAGCAGTGTGTATGTGAACTTTGACAGGATGCTTAAATTATTTGTATACATTTGCATTTAATTTTTTAAGGTTAGTAAATTGACTTTAATGTAAAATGCAAGCAAGTTATTTTAAAATAAACATGACCTTTTAAGACTGGTTATTTTGGGTGCTACCATTTAAAACAAGCTAGATGTCTCAGCACTGGAATTTCTGTTGATGAAATCTTGCTTGATAACAAAGAGGCATTGCATTGCATCACCCTTGTTAGCCTTTTATAGTTTAAGGCGTTCCCAATTTAGGGGTGTTGTTATCTCACCAGAACTAGAGTAAATGAGCTAAAAGTTCTCTCTCCCCTCCCTGACCCCCATCTGTTGGGGTTTTTTCTGTTCCAGCTTTTCAAATGTTTCTAGTAATGCTTCATTTCTTTACGAGCGAAATATAAAGGTTATTTTACTCTTTTATTCAGTGGCTGATCAGATAACTGTTAAATAGGGAAGATGTGTGCAGAAGGTTTTGCAGATTATCATCTTCTGGGTAGCTACAAATCTCTCGTGGTAAATGAAATGGCAGAAAGTTCCTATGTGGTCCCTTGAAAGCTTTCATTGCACAAGAGAGGAAATTATATTCTTTTACCACGCTGCAAGTATTGACATGATGAGGTGCAGTTAGGAAAGTTAAGATAGTTAGGAAATCTTTTCTTTCTGGACATGTTGTTATTAGCCAGTTGTAGTGACCTGCCCAGTTAGGAAAGTTAAGATAGTTAGGAAATCTTTTCTTTCTGGACATGTTGTTATTAGCCAGTTGTAGTGACCTGCCTAACTTGCAAGAAGTAAAGATTGTGATCGTGTCAGATCACCTAAATTCTTCCTCAGGGCACAGATATTTTACTAATGTTGCCTTCATGTGATAAACTGACATCAAACCTAAAATTACATTTTTTAATCTTTAATATTACTTTTAATGTGAAGTTGCTATTATTTTAATGAAGAGAAGAATTGTTGTAGTAGTCCTTTTACTTCAGAAAGAGAAAGCTAGATCATGGAAATCAGACAGGTGTTCATGGGTCTTAGAGGTTGCAAGGGGAGCCTTTCCTGAAAGGAGCAGAATGACAGGAATTGCCATGTCTTTATAAAAGAGTGGTTTGTGGAAAGCACAGAAGCTTCCAATTTTCTGAGGACTCCCACTCTGGAAGGACGATGCTCTTGGTGTGCTGTGCTGAAGTTTGCTGCCCTTCACGAATTGTTTTCTTCTGCTTGTTATGTGGTCATACCTACGTCACTGTTATGGTTGTACTGATGTTTTTAATGCATTGTCTCATCTCCTAAGTGTGGTTTAGGGCCTCATTTTCTTTCCTGTGGAGTGTTGATTTTCACTATTTGTGTGTCCAGCATCGATAGAAAGGTCTGAAACGGGAGAACTCTGTTCTAAGTTTCAGCTCTAGCACATGGGAAAATGCATGTAATTTGATGCTACACTTAGAGAGATGCTGCTTTAATAGGAAGTCAAAGAAGGAAAATTGGGTGATCAATTGCTGAAACATGAGCACTCACTTTTCCCAGAAAGAAAGAAGTGAATGAAGCAAAATGGCTGAAAAGATGAGACCACTTCAACCTCAAGGAAGTGGTAGATAGAGTCTGTTGGGGAGATAATAGAAGGGACAAATGAGCATGGGAAGTCCATTTCCTCAAAATCTTGTGTTGAAAGGAAAATGGTAGTTTATCCCAATGCAGAGAAAAGATAGGACAGATGTAATAAATTAATGAAGTTGGTTTTTTAACAGTCTAAGACATCAAACCTCACTAAAACACAAAAACAAGACATATACACATAAACATAAATCATGGAAGATATCAGTGTGGAAGAAACAGGAAAATGGGCATGAAATCAGGTGAAAAATGAAATGAGCAAGTTGTGGGAAATTTAACAAAAGTGTTAAGAAATACACTAGATGAATAACAAAAATAAAGAAATTAATTGTGAATAATGAGGAGAAGGCTGAAGTGATTGGTATTTTAGCCAACAGTGGAAGACAGCTGGAGTGCTGTTTCTAATGGGGGGTAGGGGGGGGATGTCACAGTGAAAAATGACCACAACTGGAGACATCAAAGAACAAGGACAGAAAACTTACAGATATGCTCTGCAAAGAAGCTGAAGGCACCAGCTTGTTTGGTTTTGCTTTCAAAACAGAAGTCTGTATAACTCTGATGAAGAATTGTTTTCCAAGTTCAGTGGGGAAAATAATTCTCTGAATTAGTGGCAAAGACATTTAGCAGAGACACTTTGTAAATGCACAGGAGACAGTTACTTCAGATACTCAGCTATCTAAATTCTATGACTTCATTCATCCTGACTTTCTTTCAAAGTACTTGATTCCCATGGCAGCAGGAATTGGACAAGGTGCATCTCCTTGGGTCTCCTCATCCCCTATCTTTCTTGGACCCGTAAACAAATAATGTTGACAGACTTTCAGTGCCTGCTGTGGAGTTCTGCCATCCTGGAATACGAGACTGAACCCCATCTCCAATGTCAGAGCACCCACCCCACCAAGGTACAAACGACATATGAGCCATTTCAGAGAAGGTCAGATTTTTCAGTACTATCTGTTGCTGGCTGAGCAAAAAGTACCACGTAAACATACTTTCCTTTGATACCTCTGCTTCATATTATAATAAGGTTTTTGACGTGGAAGAATATGTAAAGACATTAAGTTAAGAAACTATTCATATATTCTCAAATATCAAAACTTTTGGTTTTTTTTTTTTCTTTGTCTTGCTTTGTTGGATCATGCCTTAAAGAAACGTGTTTTCCCCAGATTGTAGGGTAGTGTATGCTATTTAATAGTATCTTTGAACTGGGCTCCCCATAACTGGCATAATAAACTTTCTGGGCAGATTTCACTAATGTTGTTCTAAAATTAGTGCTTAATACTAAAGAATTTCCTCAGGTAAGTTTTACAAGACATTCCTCTGTTCTACATGACTTTTATGTAGTCCATAGTGACATAGCCCACTTTGAGTATGTGCTGCTTCACATCCAGTCACAGGAAATGTCTTTACAGGCATAAGATGCAGGGCATAAAAAGCCAATGGAATCTGTGAATCCAAGGCATTTCGCATTCTGTTTATTGTACGTCCTCATTTCCAAAAGCCTTAATTCATGGGGAAAAAAATTCTCCAAAAGTTGTCAGTTAATTCTGGAGCCATGTGATTCATGGCTGTCCTAATTTGCCTGGCATTTAGTAAACAACTTGAAAAAGGCTACTGATCCAGTTGGATGACAGCATGATAATTCATAAACTTTCTGTTTAGTCAAACTTTTCACTTTCTCAGACAAACGTATGCTTGTTTTTGTGCTCAGTCCTTCAGGAATTAATTACTCTTTTACTGGTACATTACCTACTAACTCAAAAAACCCTAAACATAATTTGATGCCAGTGAAGAATATTGCCCTTTATATATTTGTCAAGGGTATCTTAAAGCCTAATAACCGTGATGAGGAATGTACGACAAAATGAGAATAAAATGGATGAGAAGAAACAAATCTGGAGGACTACTGAAAGAATAATTATACACTGTATGAGTAGATGTCTTTCTGTCAGATTTATGTAATGTTATTTGTGAAGGTTGTGCATGGATCCATGCAATTTTTTCCCTTTTATGATTGGGAAGAGGCACAAGAGGATTTGTCCCAACAGTGAAGCAAGGGATTCTTCCGTTGGAGAAACTCTTTGTTAGTGTAAAGGTAATTGAGGTGGTGCTGAGCCAGTCTTTCCAAGTCCTGCAGGTGGAGAGGGAGTGTGGTTAATAGTCTGGGAGAAGCCACCTCAAGTCAGAACAGCTCTGTGTTTCTGGATTCACAAAGGGACAAAGCTGATGCACACAGATTTACATACAACCTTCCCATGGGCTCTCATTATGTTAATCACCCCCCCACACACACACACAAACAGAACTTTGTTTTGTTTAAATCCTATTTTTTATCAAGGAACAAAAAAAGTCAAAGAGGTTATAAAACTTGTTTATTTTGACTTACTACTGAAGACTGACATCTCACCTCCACCACCACCACCCAAACAGGTGGAAATGTAACAATGCCAGAGCATCCCAGACTCAAAAGACAGATCCATTCAGTTCGATGGTACACATCAGAGTGATTCAGGCTCAGCTGACTCACTTGGGTGATGACTGTACCAGAATGTTCAAAGCTTTATATAGCAACGCCTAAAACCATCTCCAGAAGTTGTTGTGTGCAGCACAGACATGATGCTGCTCCCAGGCAGCTGCACTGGGGAGATCAAGAGTTTATTTGTCAGCCAAATCCAAAAAAATGCACACATTTATCTATCACTGAGACCCCTGCCTTATTATAATCCACTTTGCTTTTATTTGGTTTGGCTCTGGTATAAAATAAAGATTTCTTAAAGGAAATTTGTGGAGCTAAACTTAGGTATTTACAGTGGCATAAAGAGGAGTTTGAGGATGTAATAATTTTGAAAACTATTGTGACTTTAAGGGTGAATACTTCTATTTAGTAGCATAAATGACAACCGTCCTAGCTAAAATATATGCTACTTTCTTTTCTCTCTTTTTTTTTTCTTTTAGTTTTACCTTAGAGTCTCTATTAAAATTAAAGAACAACCACCAAAGACTCAACCCCACTAGAATAACTGTGTCATTATAGGCAGCTTAAATGCAGAAACTACTTGGATAGTACTTGTAATCCTCATATTTTTTCCTATCAAAAAAATGCTAAACATTACCAGTTCTTTCCTTGTGATTTTATTTTTCTTTCCCATAATCTGATTAATATAACTTGGCAGGCTGAGATATTGACAAAGCAAGAAACAACAAAGCAAGGAAAAGCTGCAGAATATGTGAGGGGCAAAGGAGATAAGGTTAGACCTACACTTTAAATGTAGTTGTGGTTGCATTCAGCTCTGATAATAAAAATGATCGTTGTCCAACATTAAAAGCAGTTTCCTATGACAGCCAGCTAAAAGCCAGTTCATTTATATACCACTTTATAGCTGTAGTAGTAACATAAAATCTAATTTGTGGCTAGGTTTATTCAAACTGTGTTGGAAAATTAGAACTTTCTGGGTTTTATTTCTTCTGTCTCCCTACTTCTATGCTCGTCTCCTACTGGCAAGGTCTAGAGTTGTCAGAAGGCCAAACAATTTGAGATTCAAATAGTGCCTTAGATTTTCTTTTTTTCCATTAGACATTCAAGTCTTCATCATCCATCTTTCAAGAACTGCCATCTCTTGATTTTATTCTGATTTCTTTCATTACCATTATTTTTACAATCTACTTGTTCCTCAGCTGTATAGACGATGTGTTAAAAAATCACGATAAACCTGTGTTAGACCGTGATGAGATCTCAAACTTCTTTTCCAGGCCTCTTGTCCAAAATCTCTAAACAGGACTGTCTTGGTCAGAGCTGTTGCCCAGGTGAAACATCCACAAGGTACAGCTGAGTAATAGCTGGAAAACCTTCCCTAGCATCTGCAACCAGCTGGCAGACCAAACGGTTGGATTTTTTTTTACATCAAAATATACCTGTTGTGAGCAGGACTTGGAGTTTCTTAAGTTCTGCAACAGTATTTCCATGAGGCTTAGTTAGCCACTGTGCCCATTTTAGGGGTTACACAGTATTTGTTCCTTTTCTGAAGCACCATTTAATTAGGGTTTCATTCCACTAGTCAGGCTTGGTGGTGCAATTAGTGCTGTGAATTCTCAAAGCTCACAGATTTAAGATCAACAGAGGAGATTGTAGCATCTGTTCTAACTCAAAGAGCTCTTTGGTTTTCAGGTCTGATAGATTCAGAGCCAGGAAAACCTTCTTATAATAATCTAGAAAAAAAAAAAAATTAAACCCTTTCCTTCAGCACCCCTCCCCCTCAAAGAAACAACACCAAACAAACAACAAGATAAAAAAAAACCCTCAAGCATTTCATACTTTATTGGCTCAATTGCTACAGATTTCTGTGTCCCCAGAGAATTAGAATAATGACAAACAGCACGTGTTCACAATGCATGGTGATCACAGACCAAAACCATTCCAGCTCCAAGCAAGAGGCTGAACAAACATAGTATAAAAAATAACTTTTTCCTTCTTTTTTCTTTTTTTTTTTTTTTAATTTAAGACTAGGAATTTTGGGTATTGATGCATTCACACAAGATATCTTCCAGTGTCTGAGAGGCAACAGGGCAGTAAGTAGCAGCAGGATGTGGTTATGGAAGAAGGAAATTTTTCATGCAGTGTGAAACTAAATATAAAACTGCATTATCACTATATGCTAAAAAAGTGGCAATGGAAATACCCTGATGTCTGTTGTGAGCAGACCAAAATCAAACCCAAATGCTTCTGTGTGGAATTTCCAGTTCTCAGATACTTTTAAAAGATGTTTCATGCTGTAATATCAATCCAAGAGTAATCCTCAATGCAACATACACATCACTAATGCAGTCTTACCACCAAAAAAATTCTGGCAACGTGACCCACATGAGGCTAGTTACCTCCACTGCTGTGAAAAGCACTTGTGCTTTGCAATTTTTGCCTTTACAAACTAAAGCAGAGACCTGTGCCATTGATAAAATGGCAATTTTCTCTGCTTAACAGCCGTTATGATGTAAGATGAAGACCGTCGTCATTATTGCACATTATTTGGTCATATTATTCATGAAATGAGGCTGTTGCATTCTGGAACAAATAAAGATAGATTTCATGATCTGAATAGTTTGCCCAGTAAATGAATATCATAAATGAGACATAGATTAAACTACAGGCATGCTGAATACATGAAAGAAAATATCATAATATCATATATTAGGAACCTGCTCTTTGTGTCTGGGACAAATATTTCTAGTGCTAACAAATCCATCCAGCTGTCAGCTTGCAGTAATGAAGTAGGCAACTTAAAAAGTACACAATGATTTCCAGCCTTGATGGATTATCACTTAACCCAAAATGCAACGCTGTGCAGATAAGTATCACAATTGGTTGATGGTCTGATAAAGATTCCATTATATAGCTGAGCTCCGGAGAGGCTTCAGCAATGCGTCAGGAATTCAAACATTCCCAGCCTAAGCTCTGATCACACTGGGGCTTTTTTGGCTTTTTTTTTTCTTTTTCTATTGCGTATGAATTATGCAGCCTGACAGTCTCTATTGTAAACTGGCAGTGCAAGAGGTTTTCCAAATTAAGAGTCCCTTCTGCTGGAAGCATTTTTAGTGCCTGCCAAGGGCATCCTTTGCTCTGAGTTCAGACCTCCCCTCAGGAGCCAGAGGCTGTAAGGTGTTAGCTCTCCTTCTGCTCTGCCTCCACGTGCAGCTAGCAAGGAACTGGCTGGCTTTTGGCATTTGCTTTTTGGCACTTCCAAAAGAGTCCCTGGGAAGAAGGACTGAAATCATCAGTGTCACCACCACTGTGTAAAGTGCTACACCAGAGTCAGTGTGTACTGATGTCACACTGACCATTTTCGTCTGACCTCTAGTTGGGTGCTGACCTCAAGCTAGTTGTTTTCAACATCCAGGTGTAAACAAGATATGAAAACTATATTATTCATACCAACTTCCTACTCTGTTCAGGCTTAAAATGTGATTTTCAAAATAATAACTTTTTTAAAAGTAGGGGTTTTTTACCTCCTGCTTTAAAAGCCAGAATTCTACTGATTCTGAGAGTTGTAGTATTTACAACTCTGCAAGCAATTTTGTTAAATGAGTTTCTCCCATCTCACTCGTGGGTAGTTCTGAAGTGGATGTATCTGGATTTTCCAGTCCAAAGAGAGACAGGCTGTTTTTAGTGTATTGTCAATGCTGCCCCATATGCCTGACAATGGCCTGCAGATATGCAAAGTGTTTCCTCTACAGAAAACCAGGCTGCATTTTGCTTTCTTCCAGGTAAAACTTCGCATATAGATAAGCTCATTCATTTTCAGTGGGGCTGTATGTAGTTTGGTGTGTTATTCACAGATAAAATCTGTGGTTTGCTCAGTCCAGAGGGACCTGCTGGGTCAGTTAGCCTAAATTTTTGTATAGTTTCCAGTCTCATAGATTTATAATGAGACATAGAAACCTTTATTTTATTAAAGAGCACCCAATAGAACCTATGTAGACTTAATTTAGGACCTAAGGAAACAGAGAATCCACAATTCCCCTTGGTGCTTCACTTCAACACTTAGTTATCCTCACTGTTGCAAACTTGAGCCTTGCTTGTCACTTAAATGTCTTTGAGGTTAACAACCATAGATTGATTCTTGAAGGTTTTGCATTCCATATGCATTTTTTTCTTGAAAGTGAATATTTACTGTAAAGAAGACTCTGTAAATATGCTTTGAAATTGATTCTTGAATTTCATTTGAAAGAATTGAATCTATGATCTTTAGGATCTTATTAAGACTTTGATTTGGTTTGTTTCAAAGGCATTGTCAAGCACATCTTTAATGATAAGTTTTAAGGGCAGTATATTGAATTTCTTACAGCAGGGAGAAAGATTAAGCACATGGTTGCTGTTGAATGTCCTTTACTGTTGCTGTATTTATATGGGATCACAAAGCTTAGTTTTACTTCATTTAGAGAGGTGTTAATGCTATTTTAAAGGCACTACCAGCAAAAACTGATACCTTTTTTTTTAATATTTGTTACTGGGTAAGGCAGATTTTTGCAAGTTCTGTGCTGTCAGGGTATTGATGAAGTGCTTCACTGTTAAAAGCAAAAGTGTACGACTAAATATTGTTATAGCTAACAACAAAGACATCTAAAGCAACTGTTTCAATGCCATGTGGGATGTTAAAGAAAAAAAAAAGACTGAAGTGGTGCCAAGTTCTAAAAATGAGGGAAAGAAGGAAAAAAGAGAGAAAAATGCTTATAGTTTCAAATGTATTGCTAACACCTTTAATAAAAAATGCATGTCTTTCTCACTAACCAGTGAACTAGTCATCAACTGTGCCTTTGAAGCTGAAAAGATTACTCTCTCTGCCCTTCGTTTCTCTGACATTCCACTTGAAACACAGTTAATAACTTCCAGTGTGAGTCTCACAAAATGCAGAATTGATACTAATTATATTAAGTTTTTTTGGATGAAAGATGACCTTGGTGAAACTTGAAGCTATAGCATTCCCCAAACCAAAAAAAAAAAAAAAAAAAAAAAAAAACAAGCAAAATCTACAGAGAGTGACTTTGGAGATTATTTAACCCGACCTATTAATTTTTGCATGTGAAGTTATTCAGACTGTGAATACAAAAAAGGATATTCTTAAGGTAATTCTTCTTTTTTAGGACTTTTCAGAGCATTGAAATAAATTGCTGAGTCACACCTCTGGGGTTTTTTGGGTTGTTTTTTTTTCCATATTAGTAATTTGGGTTGTCTTTTCTGTGTCAGAGTCAGCAAGTGCACTGTGGAGAAGAGAGAGTGCCACAGTGCTTGGAGGGGCTGGCACGTGTGTGTGTGTCAGCAGTCAACAAAGGCAAACAAAAATCAAATAGCAGTGTTTTAAAAGATTAGCTTCAAACACACCTTTAAAGGAAAGGAGTGGAAGAGAAGTCTGGTTTGAAGTCCACGGTCTCATAATCACAGCTGAGTTCATTTTTTGTCACTGCAAAATTGAGAAAAAGAGAGAATTACAAACTCATCTACTCTGAGAAATACAGGGTGAAAAACCTTATTCAGTAACACTTGACTCACTGTTTGGCTGACTATAAAAGACCGAACAGGGAAGCAGAACTGGAATTGCCTGAAAAAAATGAAATTCAGAACCAACACAAGGAAGTACTTTTCACTCAAAAAGAAATACAATTTTTCAATAGCCTACTGAGCCAAGTTTGGAATTGGAGGCACTGGGGTCATTAAAGAAGAAGGGAGATATTATTCTAGAAGAACTGTGTTAACCAGGATGACTTGCAATGGGCTGAATGGCCTTTTCCTTCTCCCCAAATTTATGTTCTTTTTGAAAAACTTTGATTACAAGTCATCCTGCTGTGATTTAGATAGCATGAATTTGAAAAGAATGTATCAAATCTTTTCAATCAAGATGCTTGGGTTTCTTTCCAGTCTGAATTCTTGCAAGCCTGTAATAGAAAACCATCAGTCAAGGAAAAGAAGTATCAGGAGTAGCAATTTACCTTAATGTACAATTTCCTTTTCTAGCATAAAGGGTAAGAGACAAGGATCCCAGACAACAAAGGCCAGAATATAAATCTTTATGGGAATATATCAGGAAAAAAAAAAAAAAAAAAAAAAGAAAATGCCCCAGACTGACAATTTGAGGAAGACATTTTATTTCTTTTGTATGCTTCTTTTCTTGTGGCTAACAAGTCTCTACTGTATACACATCAGGTCATGAAGTGCATTCAGCACCCAACAGAGAAGAGACAAGTTTCATTTTAATGAATTCAAAGTGCAGTAATGGACTTTAGTATTGGCTTTGGACAAGGTCCCTGGACATACTTGACAGAAGCTGGCTTTTAAAACGATATTAATTTGTTAGAGAATGGGAATGGCACAGAAAATTAATATGTGAAGTGTTTGGGTTTGGTGGGGGATTTTTGTTTGTTTTGGGGTTTTTTTTTGTTATTGGTGGGTTGTTTTGGGGGATTTTTTTGGTGCAATTTTCTGTACAGAGGAACATTTCTGATGTTTGAGTTCCACTCAATTACTGTGTCCATTGCAGGAATCCACTCTGTTACTGGGCTGTTATTGCAAATATTGGGCACAATTTGAGATTCTTTGGCACAATTACTGCCACTCGTTTATCACCTACAATGCTGTTTTGTTAGTGTGGATGCTGGGTTGCTATTGTGTGTGTGGACATCCATATGTCAGACTATTGTTGTGGGGTTTTGGGATAAACTGTTTGCTTTTGAAAACAATAGCAGCCCTGGGTTATTTAAGTTTTTAAGGGTTGCCTAATTCCAGAGCCTTATCCCTTCAGTTCATCTCAGAAGCATCTGTTCCCAATATTTCTGGAGTTAGTAACACTAAGAAGAAATTAGTCTTTTGTTGCATTCAGGTTGGCTCTCCTCCACCACAGACCTTGTGCCAAGTAATTTGTGAGTGGTTTTATAGATTCCCAGTCCCTATGGGATTTGTTGTTGTTGTTGTTTTTATTGTAGGTCCCCGTATTATAGCATGACTGTGGGGAAGTGTGTTAATTGTTTTTGTCTGATTAAAATATTCACCTTTTCACTTCCTGGTGCTTTTGAGTAGTATTCACTAATTCTTACAAATCCTTTCTGTGGAAAAATTTACTTCAAATTGCTACTATGACACTCAGAGACTTCAGTCTTGTTTTCCCATGCAGAATGTGCTTCTTTATATTTATTAAGAAATGTGAGTGGACTGTAGAATTTCTCCATAATCGTACTCAACCAAATAAACATTCAGGGGAATAATTCATACACAACAGAAATTCAGAGTGGTGTGGGCTTGCCTTCAACCCTGTAATAAAATAGATGGCTTGCATGCAGTCTGTAGCATCTTGCTCCTGTTATATTTGCAGTGTTATGGAGAAATTAAGAACATCAGTAAAGTTCAAGGGCAGGAAACTTTTTCTTCTGTTTTTTTGTTGTTTTGTTTTTTATATAGGCAATGCCTGCATGCACTAGGATATAATAGCAGAAAAAAATAATGCCCATAATATGAACAGCACATGGGTCAGTCCAAAACACATTTTCAAATGTGTCTGCTTTATTAAAAAAGTGATGAACTGTTAAGCTGCATTCTGAGGACAGAACATAAGGAGCAGGTTCAAGGGCTTTGGAAGTTAATGCTGCTCAAATACATTCAGTGGGGTTTTTTTAATTTTTTTTTTACTGTTGACAATATGTTGTCTTTTTTTATAGGCTTCTAAGCCTATTAATCACTCTCTTTGTTTCTAGACAGAACAACTTTCAAAATCCTACCATATTCAACCATTTTGTGAAGAATTCTTTTAACCTGTGGTTGGTTGATACATGGCAGCATTTGAGTTTAGTTTAGTATTCAAACACAATGCTGTGTTTCACTGTTGTCTCTCAATGTAAATGAAGTTCAATGTACTCAACATCTAGCATTGAAACAGAGATCATATAAAACAGTCTCCATTCCTTTAGGGGTCATCTGATATAGGTTTTGTAGGATTGGAAATGTATTAAACCCTTCTGTCTTTTGTTGGCTACAGAATGGTGCTGCTAGTTCTTCATGCTTTCACAAACTTTACTAAAGAACACAGGGTAAACTCCTAATGAATGTTTAAAGTCACGAGTATCTAAAAGTCCGTGGGTCTGTCATAGGCCAAACATGGCTGAGGAAGGCAATAGGAAAAACAAAGCTGGATAAAAGAAAATTAGTGGCTTCTCCTGTGTACTATAACCTCTTCAGTTTCCCTATTGTTGCCCAATTCAACCTCATATTTCTCTATCACACTTTTTCTTATTATCATTCACTTTTTATTTTATCTCACTTTTACCATTGATTAACTAATTTTAAAAAGGAATCTACTCGGGGTAATATTGTGGATATTCTATATTTAAATTGCCCTCTTCATTCAGAGCCATAATTAGCATTAATCCATTGAATTGAACTCTGGGCTTGTCTAGTCTGGAGAAAAAGAGGCTGATCCTGAGGAGGGAAAGTGGAGAGGGAAGTGCACGTCTCTTCCTTGGCATCCAGTGACAGGAATGGTTCAGAGCTGCACCAGGAGAGATTCAGGCTGGGACATTAGGAAACATTTCTTTACCAAGAGACTGGTTAAGCACTGAAAGAGCCTTCCTGGAGAGAGAGGTGGTAAATGCCCCATCCCTGTCAGTGAGTAGGAAGCTTTGGACAATGCCATCCCAAAAGATCTTTGAGTGTCAGGCCTGAAGCAGTCAGGCAGTTGAGCTGGATGATCCCTGTGGGTCCCTTTCACCGTGGCTGTTCTGTTCTGTTGTATTCTGTTCCATTGTATTCTATTCATCCCCAGCATTTATATCATGGCAGCCACAGCAGATGCCTAATGTTGCACTGGAACTCGCAAGCCTCCAGTTGAGAGAGGTTCCTGGAAAGATCTAAGCTTTCCATTTAATATCACACCTGAAAATTTAGGTCACCTTCCCTTCCAAATAAATTGTAATCAAAGGATTCAAGTTACGGGATAATATAATTTTTCAAAAGGCACACAAACGTTTAGAAGAGTAACAGTCATACATTTCCCCATCTGTTGCTGGATCCCTTCAATAAATGGCTTTTTAATGCTTGAAAAAGCTATTTTAATTCTCTTTGTAAGGCTTAGAAGAGGGTCTTTTGTACTGTGTTCAAAAGATCAGTGTTGGAGAAGGGCACTTATTTTAGCCATATTGCAATATTAAAAGTATGTTAAAAGGATGGCTTCTGGAAAAAGGAAAATGGCAGTGAAATAATCTGAGAGTCTTGGTCAGTTGAGAGTTCCAAGAATCAGCTTCATTAGTCCTGAACATCAACTAAAACTTAACTTCAGATATCAGATCTAGGTCAAAAACTACTGTGGATGAGTTATTTATTAGCAAATGTAGTAAATGGGATTTTCCAAATGGAAGGGACACTTTTTTCTGCCAAAAAGCACCTGTTCAATTATTTAATTTTTTAGTGAATTAACCTATGTCAATAAATTTAATCTTTCCATCAACATGTTATATCTTAAGATCTCAGTTTTATCTGCTGATACTTCATTAGCATCAATTATTGTCGTTGCATTGCCTATCTTGTAGAGGAGGAAAAATACAGATAAAAACCTAAAAATGAAAGTGTGTAGGACTGAAAAAAGCAGGGTTTTAAGACTGTAAGGCAGAAAGTCACACAAAACACGTGATGCCCCCTTACTGTTGTAGGAATGTGAGCTAATCCTGACTGCATTCCACAGCTTTTCTTTCAGCAATCAAAAGGAAAATGATGTATCAGCAGCAGAGCTGTGCTGCATTGGCAGCACCCCTTACATACATAGCAGGGCAAGAGCATGGCAGAGAATGGCACCTGCAATCCAGCAGTGTTATTCAGCCTGAACTTTACAGATGATGCAATTTTGTCAGGCCTTTACTCAAATTGAAGAACTTTTTGTCAGTTTTACATGACATTCAACACACATTATGATTACATATTAATTGAGTTAGTTCGTGACTACATAAAAATGCAAAATATTCTTAACATTAACACTTTTCTAGGTGCCTTCCCATGACCTGATTTGTTGTCTTCTGGACAAGGGGCAGTGGTCAGGCTGCAGATACCACCCTGATCCTGCAAACCCACCCTCTTGGTGCTGTATCAGCAATCCCAGGGAAATCAGGGAAGCTACATCTGGGTTTTAATTCAAATGCATGTGTGTCTCTGGGGCATTAGGACCCTGTTTGACATTAGGGGTAAACCCCATTCCTTGAACTTTACTTAAGAAAGTTTATTTGGAAGGTTGTGTAGAAGGCACCGTGGTGTAATCATGCCCAAATATTCCATTAATTTGATTCTTTTTTTTTTTCCCCACTTACTCGTTGCATACTGAGACAAGTAGAACAAAAATGAGGGATTTTGATTTGTTCTTTTTTCTTGGCACCCAGTCTGTGTTATTATAGATAAATAATTTTCATGATAAGCTTAAAGCATTTATATTGTTATGCACTTATCAAGCATTTACTCTATTTGCTCATTTTATGTAGCACTTCACAACTTTGATAAGGTGTGAATATTAAGATAAGACCCAATTTTTGTCAGAAGTGTCCGCAGAACCTGCTTCAAAGAAAGAAAAATAATCGGACTTCAAATTTTTACTCATTTTCTAAATATATAATCTGAACATCTACAGTGCCATAGTAGATAATGCTAAATATTACTGCTTCTAGAGAGCAGTTGTGCAACTATATGTTTAAGGCAGAAATTTAAAACTAATTAAAACTATTTACTCATATGCTGAACATTCCCCTTTTCTATTCCAGAGATTTTTTTTTTTTTTTTTTATGTAGTGATAGTATTTAGCAGAAAGGCATGGTCACCTTGCAGTTCATGTAATGTTGGAAATCACTTTTATGATTAAATTAGGGAAGGTTCATAATTTTCAGTGTCAAAGTATTTATAGAAGTCTACCAGAGATTATGCATGTTTTTCCTTTGTGTACTAGAGGGGATAATCCCCCCTCCCTTATTCCTCCTACCCAGTAGAGCTATTTTCACAAGCCACCTGTAAAATAACTCAAGGTATTTCAGGACAGTGAAGAGCACAAAAATCTTTCATTTGGTACCTGAAGTGGTATTAATTATTTCACTACCAGGAAATGAGTGATGAGCCCTATGGTGTCATTGTCACTGTCACCTGACCCTGCAGCATCCTTGCCTTTTGCTGGAGAGAAAGAATGATTTTCAGGCAAGGAGAGGGGCAGAAACCCAAACAGAAATCGTTGCTTTGTCACTTCATAAGTGTGGGGTGGACCTTAAGGGAGTGCACCTTAGGGTGTGCCTTCCATGCTTTGGAAATACTGCAGCTCTGCTTTGGAAATGCAGCGTGGAGTTCTGCTCAGCCAGCAGGAAAAAAAAAAAAAAAAAAAAAAAAAAAAAGGAAAAAAAAAAAAGTGATAGAAAAGGGGGGGAGGGGTGTGAAAAAGTGAGAAGGATGACTGATCTTTGAAAATGGTGTTTGTGCTAAGAGAGATTAAACACACCAGCACTCTTCACCTTGGGAAAGAGATAGCTGGAGAGAGAGGTGGCAGCAGTTAAATTAAATTAGAAATGACATGAAAAACGTGAATTATGTGAATACAGTCACCAATGCAGAAAGTTTCTAGCCTCTGGAGTCAAAAAATGGGTGAGTGAGCAAGGGAAACTTTATGTATTCCATTTTTCATTTTGGTTGTAAATTAAATGGGACTAGATGGTGGTGTTTTCCCATCTAGTACAGACGTTCCCATGTTCTCAGATTGTCTGTACAGGAAAAAAAAATTACAAATGTCCTATTTGTCATCATTTTAAATGAAGAAAAACATAATAACCTGAAATCATAGCTTTAATTAATATTAGAAACAATAAAATTCATCAAAATGGCCTTTGAAAATGTCGACTAACTGTAGACTACAAGGCTATTTTTGTTGCAGTGTTCTGAAAAGGAAATTTAAATATGTTAATTAAATAACCACAGATAAAAATACACAAAAAAGGCAAGATGACTAAATCACAACTGTAATATACCTGTACATTCATCCAATCTAGTTAAAGTAAATTGGCACCTGTAAGTATAAATAAAAGTATAATTTATTATTAAAGCATCTTTGGTGCACAGACAATGTAAATATGCTGCTATCCAAAACAGAGTTCACATACTACAGCAAACGTAGGTAAAAATCACTTATCTTAAAAAATCAGACCAAGTCAGTGATCATTACACAACTCAACATTTTTAAATACTACTGTGTCCTTTTTCTCATTAACTCACCCTTCAAAAATTTGTACTGACTTAGGATATTTTTAAAAGAGGCTTCTACCATTTTTGGCAAAGTGAGGTTTAGCAGGGAGAGACAAGGAAAGCCAGAGAGAGATGCTGGAGAAACCTCTCCATGCAACACAAGAACATTTTTGTCATCCTGCCCATTGTGTCTCTAGCACTACTTGGAAAACGTGATCTCAGTCCATTGTTTGGAACTCTAAACTGAAACCATTTCTCTCCTCGTTGTCTGGTGAAAAGGAAAAAAAAAAGTTGCATTCTCAATTGGAGGCTCTCTTGTTATAAACCAGTAAAGCTCCGTTGTTTAAGCAGTCTGTAATATTTTAAAAGATTATTTTTGCAAAGTTACGTTGCATGTGTAAGATTTAAAGGCTAGGATATGGCTAGGATTGAAAAAATAGCAAATGCTGGAACTTTTTGTCACAGAAAATAATTTCTCAAAGGTGCCATAGTGTATTTTAATTAGGCCTCAACCCTGAAAACATAAAAGTACACAGGCAACGGATCATGCATCTAGTCATAAAAGTCTTTTGTGCTTTCCTAAAGGATGTTTTTGAATAAGGTACGTTTTCTTTTGCTGTTAGAGAATTTGCAAGTTTTTCCCCTAAATTTAAGATTATATTTGTAAGCTAAATAAAAATCTAATGGTTGTGAAGGAGACAAAGATGCTTGAGAGTGCAGATTAATCTCCCCCATTATTGCCATAAATAATAGTGATGTAACACGTCTTAACAAATTAATGACTAATTTGGACTCTTTATTGCCAAGTCACTCAAAGACATTATAAAATCATAAAAGCAAGTTATGAATTTTCCTCCTTCCAAATAATGCAAATAAAAATTACAGATGAAAAAGCCATTTACTCATCCTACAATATAATTCACTTTATCAGGAATAAAAGATACCGTCTAATGAGAATGCTCATCACTTTTGAGTCTTACTGCTATAAAGGACATAATAATTTCTCTCTATGGCCAGCTACTGTGTGAGTTCAGTGGTAAAATGATTATCAAACTATTTGGCAATTGCACTGGTGGTGTGTGCAAAGAAAAACTGTCTGGGTGGCTCAAGGTTGTAATAGCAGTAATGGCTCCACAATTAACAGAAGTGATAGGGGAAACCCAAAGAGCATCTGTTACAATAATGGTAGGAATAAGGAACATAAAGCAGAGAGAGGGGTAATACAAATTCAGATTTTATAACCACAGATAAAAATACGGAGAATTGTGAGATGATTAAATCACAACTGTTACAACCCACTACCTTTATCCGACATAGTTAACCTAAATCTTCTAGCAGTAAAATTTACTGCTGAAATCTTCCTGATGTACAAACCATGTAAACATGCTGCTGTGTCAGTCACAGTTCATTTGCCACAGCAAACACAGGTAAGAACTTGAGTACAGTTTTTTAAAGAATCAGATTAAGTTGGTGAATATTAGACAAATCTAAATTTAAGCCTAGTACCAATGAAGGAAGATTTTTATGATCATGAAGCATATTGTGAATAATTTATACATATGCATTGTTTTTTCTGCCAAAAACCCCCACATTTTTCAATATTCAGAAGTGACAAGATATATTAATGGAACCATAAAAAAAAGAACTTTATATAGTGGGTTAAAGGAAACAATTAATACTGTGAGTTTCCATTGGGTTTTGATTTTGGTTTTGGTTTTTCTTTGGGAAAATGTGCTGTGTCATTAGAGATTTTTTATTAGTCTTTTTTCCTCTGGTTATAAGAATAAAATTAAATCTGCTTTTCATGTTCAGGAAGGTCATGGAGCACATGTGAAGGTGTGCCCTGGTTCTTTGGACAGAGAAAGGAGAGCCATGCTGCTCTGCAGGTTCCTCTGCTGGAACAGTGACACTGCTGTGGTTCTCTCCTCTAGTGGAATGTCATTTCTGATTCTGCATTTCCTGAAATGCCTGGTGAGGAACTCCAGCTGCCAAGAGGATACACATCCTAGTCAGTCACACCTCTCCCTCTGGTCCATAGGCAGGAGAAAGCACAGCCAGCCATGAATCAGAAACACTGACTTTTAGCCCAGAACATCTGAGTGTGTGGATTTTACTCCTGCTTTTTGTCAATACTCACCCATTTATGAGTGAGAGAAAAACGACAGGAAGCAACTCGAGAGGTGTCAATGGGTGGAAGTTCATGATCTGTGGAGACATTTTTGTCCAAGCTATTTGGTTTTACATACCCTGGACAGGCTCTTAGCTTCTACACATCAGTGAAGGCAGTTACAGAATAGTGGCTTGGAGTGCTGAAGCCCTGTGAGTCTAACCTAGTAATTCCATGTATAAAATACTCCATGTATGAAATTGTGCACATTACACTGAATATGTGAAGGGAATATTCAGGATTGGATCATTTGGGGGAGTTAGGGTGAGTGGGTGAAGAAGGTTTAAGTTGATTCTGGGGCCCATCCATTAAATGTGTCCCAATTGTATCTCCTGGTGCTAAAGAAAAAACAGAGGTGATACCTCAGCTTAATGTAGTGCTGTAGCTGTACTAATACACAGGGTGCTTGAGCTATGTTAAAGGATCTATAACAAACATTTACCAGCACTTCTCCTCCACTGGGTGATGCAGAGAAGGCTCTGCCCCTGTGTGTGTGTTCAGGCAATTGAACTGAGCACACACTCTCAAAGGCACGCTTTTGTTTGCAATAGGGGATGTTAAAGTTTCATTTCACCAGAGTCTCTTGCCTGCTTCAGGCAAAAATTGGAATCCTGGCGTGGTCCCAGCAACTTGAAAAGAGTCTGATGCCTATACAAATATACATAATGGCAGTCTTAATCATTAGGAATTATGTTATTTCTCTGTTTCTCCAGTAGTGCTTTATAATGAATCAAAATGAGCTAGATGGTTCGCTATCAGTTTGAATGCTAATTAAATGGAGACCTTCAGCAGTTTGTGACCACTTCTATTGCTTCTAATTTCTGTTTGTTTATATTTCTGTTTATCACTGGGGCTTGTGCTATAGAAAACCCCAGCATAACAGAAGAATCTTAATTTCTTGCTTTTTCTTTCATTTTTTCTAGAAGCAAAGCTTCCAAATCTACAGTAAACTCTTCCTACTCAGACATCAGTGCAACTCAGACTCTGCCAACAGGGTTTTTTATCTCCCTGAAGTAGGGATTCAGAATATTAAGCAGTTTGGAGTAGGATTTACAAGGATTTTACCTGCCTAGTTGCCCCATCATTTTCTCACTTCTTTTCTTCAGTTTTGCTTCAGTGGACAGAAAATTAAATTCTTTGAAAACAAAAGGAATTTAGCAACAGCAAAGCAACCAACTAATTGGGGGAAAAAGAGAAGAAAAAAAGGGAAAGCATCCTAAAATATGTATTGTTTGCCCCCCTGGTTTTTACTAATCATGCAATAGTGACTAAAGTATTGACTGGTATTCTGCCTTGAATCTGGTTTTGCTGGTTGAAGTTTCTTGCTGATCTAACAGGGGCTGAGTTTGACCACTGAAGCTACTCCCATCCTCACTGTTCTCAGAGAGGATGTCATTCCATATTTCAGCAACCCCTCATTGATAATACCAAATACTTGAGCACATGCAACAAATTCAAAGCAGAGCCTCTGTTCTTCCTTGTATTTTATTTCTTTGTTGGTATTCTTCTGTTTTTAAATGTATTGAGGATAGAAAGGGGCAGTAGTGAAATCCAGGGAAAGATATGTGTTTTATTTCCTCTTACTATTTAAAGAACCCCTCATAGTTTATTTTTAATGGTGGGCAAAGGGACAGTATTTGGAGGAAGCAAGCACAAGGCCAGTTTATAACACTAATTCTAATTTTCCAAAATGGTAAAGAGACCCATATCTATTAAATAAAACTGGTACTCCAACTCCTGCTACTAATAATAACAGCTATAACTAAGAGAAGGGCATGCTGATTTTAATTCATATTCTAGGGAACCTCTGAAAATCTACCTTTCCTTTCTTCAACTCTGCCAAATAGAGAGAACAAATGTACCCAGTACTTTTTCTTGGTCCTGGTTCGTTTCACCCACAAAGGTACACACAAAAGTCTTTCTGCTGAATTTTAGTGTGTTCTGTCATATAGGAAGCACCAAAAGTCATGGATGGCTACATCACTGTGATTCAACAATGTTTATGAACTAAAGCGAAGAAAAAGGGACAGAAAGAGGTTTGCATTCTTAGGGCAGATTCTTTTCCTCCTTTCACAGTCTTTCCAGTCTCTTCTGTTTCTTTAAAATCTCTTTTTGTTTATGTTCCTGTATCAAAAATGTTAATAAGCACACAAAGCTAGGAAGACAGCTTTCTTCCAAAATTTCTACAGCCAGTGTAACATTTCTTTTGTTATAATTGATTTTCAAGTTTGTTTAAAATGTTTCACATATTGAAATGAGTCATCCAGTTTTCAGGGTGTTCTTGGAATAAAAGGTTCCTGTACAAGGTAGGTATAAAAATACTCTTGAAATGTTAGCAGTAGACTAAATCTCCCTAAACATGTTTAAAATGGTTTGATTTTTTTTTTTTTTTTTAATTTGAAAGAACAGTTCAACTCACCATCAATTACACTTAGAGCTCATTATGTTTGTGCTGTTATAATTATCAGTCCTTTTATGTCCTGGGCCTTTCTTGTAGCTCCTTGGAAGAATATTTTGGTTTTGATGCACAGCTGCTTGTTTCACACAGGTCCTGCCTCAAAAAGCCAGATCTGATATCAAATGCTGTTGTCAGTTACAAAAAGCAATCACAGCCACCATTTTTTTATGCTTCCTCAGAAGGCACATATGAGACATTTCAAAGTGTTGTGTTGGGGAGCTTCACAACATTCTTTTCTCTTTAAGCAACCCACTGAACGTGTACTTTTGTAGTGTCATGGATCCCCTACACACCATTGCTTCTTTAAAGGACGATGCTCTGGAGTTCTTTCAGCCCTCCAGTAACCCTATCCATCCTGTTGGCACATGAGGAGATGGAATAATTTAAAGTCAGATTCTGAGAACTGATAATTAAGAGGAGAGATTTTATCTGTCACTTCCCTCAGTATTTGCTTCACTGTGTGAGTCTGTGGACTACAAAATTATTATTTCTTTTAAATTTTCTTTTATGCGGCAGCATTTTCAACAAGGATTTCTGCAACAGGTGATTATAAAGCTTGTCTCTAAAGAAAAAAAAAAAAAAAGATTCATCCACATAAAAGTGTTATGCCAAAATATGTGATTTGAAATGATCAATACGATCTTTCCTGGCATTCTACTGCTTAGACCTGGGGGTTTACCAGCACAAGGGAGTTCTTTCCCACCAGGCTGGAGACAATTCAAGAGTTTATTCTCTGCCCTAAGAAGACAGGCTTCCATTAAAGATTACAAATCTGGTTCAAGATTCTCAGTGACACTGTGTTTATAGACATGCCAGGCCACTACATAAATATGTGCATGAGAAAAATACCTGTTCAGTGCTTTGCAGAATGGGGTTTGTATTCCCCACACAAAGAAACACATCTCTGAGCACTTCACACTAAGAAGGTCCCAGAAGTAGTTTGGGTTGGATGAAAAACCATCTCTGTCAGCCAACAGCTCTTAGTAGGAGTTTTAGGTTGCTTTAAATATTTAAAAGCTTGAAATGTATATTGAGTCAGGTGGGACAAGATTGCATCCTTAGATACTGAAAGTAAAGTAAGCATGAAGCACAGAGTGTTAAACTGTTCAGTGCTAAGCCTCTGATGAGGGACTCAGTCATGATAGTATTTGTTTAAAGGGTTGGCTGGTGTAGTTCCTTTTGGATGTGAAGGAAAACTAAGCTGTCTGTTTTGTTTGGGCAAGGCTTTTTTGGGATTTTTTTTTCTCCATCATATTTCAGAAAAAGGGAAGTCAACTTCTTTTCATTTCATCTGTTCTGTGAAATGACAGACATCTCTTCAGGCAAAAAAAAAAAATCTTGCTATAATTTGTCTGACTCTCAGCAGACAGGTAAATACAGCTTGAAAAGCAGATGTTTCAAAGAACAAATTTAAGCAACACTAGATGATGTGATTTACATTTAACTGTGCATCTTGACTTCTACAGATTTCTTATTAGAGACTGGAAGACAAGTTCTGTGAAAAAGCAGTGCTCAGAAGAAAACTTTCCAAGGTTTCACATACACTGCTTTCTTCTGTGTTCTCATAAAAATGTTGAGATGTTAATAGTATAGCAAATTAGTCAATTAACTATAAATTCCTGTATAAGATGCTAAAAGGGAATTGTTTAAACTAAATAAGGGTGAATGCAAATGAGTGATACACCCTATCAACTAAATGTCCATGTGCTTAAAGCAGTCATGTTTTAAATCAAGAGCTGTGACAGAAATGCACACCCCTGAAGAGATGTAGGATGGAGAGAGAGAGGGAGGCTTTTAACTGGATGTATTCTCCTGAATGTACAGTGAGGCATCAAACTAATCATTGCAGAAAGGAGAGGGACATATTCATGATGCCATGTGCTTCACATGTGATATCTTCAAATACAGAGTTCCACGTTCCACTTCATTCACAGATGAGCTGTTGTTAAGGAACCACTCTGCTGGCTGTAGTTTACATCTTGTTGAGAGTTCTGGAACATTTTGATCATGGGCAGGACTAAATCACACCATTGCTGGTCAGTGTGCACTTGCTCACGCACAAAAGGGAGATGAGATAGGACATGTGTCACTGCATCCATCTTCTGAGTCATTTTCCCAGAAGGAATTTGCCTCTCTAGGTGCAACCAGTCAAAAGAGGACAAAGCCAAGGAGTCTGACATTCAGTGCCTGATGCTGGGCAGGCAGCTGGAGAAGGGGAGGTTCTGTGCTGAATGAGGCATTTCAGAGTGGTCTTTGGGTACAGTAACTCTGTGTTTACCCAATGCTCCAAGACAGTTCCACTCAAAAGATTGGGTTGGTTGGTTTGTTTGTTTTGGTTTGTTGTTTTGTTTTTTTTGGGTTTTTTTTATTAAAGTCACAAAGCCCTACTTCTCCCAAAACTTCACTGTCCAGTTCTTGGGACTTCATTTCTGTCTCTGAGTGCGAAGGTGGTCATGGGCTTGATGTGTGATTTTGTTGTGGTGGTTCCCTTACTTTCCTCTAAATTTCAGGGGATTTCACCTTCTTTTATGCATGGAGGAATTGTATTTACTTTAATATTCTTTGTTAACTTCTATGTCCCTAGTGAAATACAGTGATTCTGTTCCCCTTCATGTTGCATCTTGAATAAAATAACTGTGGTTAGAACACTTTGGGTTGAATTCAGTGTTTTCAAGTGTGTATTTAACACTCTTGAGGTAAAACAAATTGCTTGGGCCCTCAGGCAACTTAGGGCTAGAGACACTTTGTGAATTTAAAACAATTTTTTGGGGCAGGCAGGTCCACAAAAAAAAAAGCATGCTGCCTCTAGGCATGTGCAGTACAGTGTATCAGTTATCCAAGGATGTATTTTCAGGGATGCATTTCTCTTGCTGTCCTTTAAATGGCTTAAGCCACTCTTCTGTGAACACTCTTCATGACTTTGCTGCTGAAATTTGCCTTAAGATGTACTAAAGATACTTAAATGTTCATTTGGTGCTCATCTCGAGTACACATTCACATTGAGTTGAAAACCAAATTGCCAGAGGTCTCATGGAGCCTACTTTTGTGGGACAAGGAAAAGTTCTTCACTTCCAAAGCAACAGCAGAAAGTAACCAACAAAATAATAAGGCAATAACAGGATTTGTGGAGATGCTTGTGACACCAGTGAAGTCATTTTAAATGACAGCTTAGCTGAAGCTGTATGAGCTTCTTTCATGGAAAAGTAGCAGAGGAAAAGGAGGGTGAGAGAGCTGTGGAAGGCAGGAGACACAAAAAACTCATAGATAGAGTTGGGACACAATATCAGTAGCAAATGTTGTGAGAAATTTTCCTCTCCTTGAAGTCATGTCACCAGAGAGGAAAGGATATGGGAAAGTGGAAGGAAAAGGGAGGTGGCTGATGCTCTCCAGAATGTTTTCCCAAAGGAAACCCAGGGGCAGAGAGAAATTTCATGCCCAGAATTTTTGCAGGAGGATTTTTATCTCCTCAGGTTTGGGGAGAAGATTTGGATCACACATTTAGTTGTCAGGTTGTTTGATGAGGGCTTCCATGTGGTGGTTCCATCAGAGGCCCCACTGTGTTTGGGGTCTGCAGTGTACTTTGAAAAATGCGTGCTCACTGTTATTACACGGAGATAAGATTCAGTGTATTTTTATCTACAAAATGTTTTGTGCATTGAATATCAACTCTGACAGGCAGACAAGCAATTTGTGTGGTTGCTGGTTCTTGCTCCCTACTATTACAGAGAAACACCACCATCCAGAGTTTTACTTGCATGACAATTTCTCTGCTGTGTAAAGAGATACAAGATATTTCAAATGAGTTGACCTTGCTATAAATAAACCTAGCTGTACCTGAGGAAATCAGAATTACACTAGTTTTGTCAAGCTGGCCATAAAACTGAAATCCTGACTGAAGATACTGCAATTGCCACAGAATGCTGAAATGTCAGCTCATTTCTTTGCAAATCTAACCTCTCAGTAATTGTAAACATAATTTGATGGGAAGTCTATTGGGACAATTTGCTGATCTTTGACATTCTCATTATGTATAATACTTTGTAAAACATTCTCTGAAATAATCCAGTGTAGAATTTACAGTTTGATTTTTTTTTTCCTTAGAATTCTGAGACCCTGTTTGTGAGATTAAAAACAGATTATTTTGAGAAAAAAAAAAAATTTGTGACAGGAAGACGAGGCCCTTTATATCGCATAGAGTTTTCCTCTAGTAACATACACCTGTGGTATAATTTCTAAGGTTTTATGTGAACTCCTGCTCCCTGATTCATGTGTGTCACATCACTAGAAGGTAGGAGAAAAGTAACTGTGGACCCTTTTGAATTTTTGCATTATGGGTATGACAGTGATGTAAGACAACACAGAAAGGACAGCACGACCTAAAGCAATAGCAGGATCTTGGCATCCTCCTGGGTGCCGGTTTATTATTAAATGTTCATTTTAAGGTGCAGAAAACTGCAAAACTCTTTTTTATGTATCCTTTATTTTGGTGGCTTACAGCCCATTTCCTGGAACTGTAGAATGATAAAATTTTGACAGACCTCTTGAGATCAGCTGGTCCAAGCCCAGCTTAGAGCAGGGCCATGATGCATCAGATTGCTCAGGGCCTCATTCAGATTAAATTTTTCATATGTCCATGCATGGAAGACCCATAGCATTTCTGGGTAACTTGTTCCAGTGTTTGTCCATCCTTTTGGTGAATAAGAGTTTCTTTACAGCTTGTTTGAACTTTTATGTCCCAGCCTGTGTCTATTGCCTCTCTTGTTTGCACACCTCTAAGAAAGCCTGGCTCATCATCTCTTCTCCTTCCCCTGTAGCAGAAAGCTGCAAGAGTGTTTCTTCCTTCAACTCTCTCTTCTTCAGCATGTCATTCTCCCAGCATCTCCTCATTCTTGTGTGAAATGCATTGTAGTATGGCTTACACCTTTAGAGCCATGGTTACTTCTTAAGAGAAGTCACTCTACCTGTACACACATTATTCTAAAGCATTAACATTTTATGGCTCTTTTTTTGTGGCTGCTGTGGTTGTTTTTGTTGCTCAGTGATGACAAAAATGGTAATATTACCTGATTATTGTTCCCTGAAACCTTGACCACTAGATGCAGGTTTGATTGCTTCATGTAATTTTAAAGTTCCAAACTGTTTTGTTGCATTTGATTAGCACACAAATAAAGCATTTAATATTTAATTGCTCCCCTGAGATTTTAGGTAATTTTGTGTAACTAAATATAAAGACATTTTAATCATAATTTTCAAAGTTTAATTGTCATGCATAAATTATTAGCACTTGTGGGAAAGTAGACATTACTGGGATGAAAAAGAAAACTGAAGCCAGGAGAGTATAGCTGTTCATTTTTTAAACATTAATTCTACAGTACCTTCTTGTATCAGCTGACATACATCTTCAATGATTCTATTATTAAAATGGAACATTCTTTCCTGTTAAAGTCAAGGTTGTTTATAAACCCAAGGGTTCATGTTGACCTGTTTAACAGCATCCCTAATACTTCTCTGTTTGTTTCCATAATCTGGAAGTAGAGTCATCCTATTTCTGGCTTATTCTCATATTTCTGTTTATTTTTTATCAGTTACCTGGTGTGAATTACTTCCAGTGGCGTAACTGCGTAAGGCTGCCTTGTTCAGTCTCACCTCTCTGAAATAAAAAAGCATTTAGCTTTTAATTTCTTCATGGTGCAAATTCATAATAATAAATACTCAGTTTCCTCTTATACAAGAAAATAAAGATATATGTATAAATATCTTCAACAAAAAGCTTTGTAAAAATGAAGCCCAAGAAGCCCATTTAAAATGTTTTGAAATACTATTATATAGAATATTGTGTGTAAAGGCAGGTGAAGTGCCTGCCTTACCAGTACTACTGTGATATCTAAAAACATTCTTTTATAATTCCTTTTGTGAATCAAGTTACTACATTGTTCCTGAGCCTCACTTTATTTCAGAGGAACTGATGCTCAGATAAAGAGAACACTTTGCCAAAGCACACATCAAGGCATTTGTTGAATGGCAAGGGTTTAAATCTGATTTTCCATGCCTATTCCCTGGAAAAACCTTGCTCTCAAAGGGTGCCACCAGCATGATGTCCTGCTGGAGCACCTCCCCAATCTCTGGGCCTCAGGTGTTGCTGTGAGCAGACCAAGCACAGCAAATGCAAGGTTTCATGATTTTGCTCGGCCGTGAGGTGCAACAAAACCCTTTCCACCTTAAGGATCAAATTGGATATTGAAGGAACAGGCCCCACGCTGCCTCCTTGGCCCAGGTGACAGGAGCAGGGCTTTGATGAGAGGCTGCTCTCAGCGAGGGGGACTCTGTGATTGTGCTCTGCCCAGCGCCGCGGGCTCACTGCTGCCGCTGGCGCCGGACCCAGCCCGCTGGTGTCAGAGAGAAGCTGTCACAGTGGGCTCTGAGTTCATGAGTCTCACCTCCACGAGAGGAGGAGCAGCCTGCTAAAGGTTTCCAGAAGGCAAGGAAGGCTAAAAAACACTGCTTCTCACAGCTCAAGCTGTTTCTTTAACTTGTCTGTATCTCCTCTGGTAGCCAGTGTCTTGTAAACTGGAGCTGGGATCTAACAGCCCAGTTCCAAATCAACAAAAGCACTAAATCATGTCTTAAGTCTCATTTGTTGCGTGCTTACATGTTTTACTGATTAAGGGCTGTAACAACAGCCTTGAAATATCCACACTTGGCTTCACAGCTCTCAAAAACAATCTGGTTTTCAGCTGAATGTAGTGTGTACTACCTGCATGTCAGGAATGGTATTGTTAGAGATGTTGGTTAGGTAGTCATGTCCAAAATTTTGCTAACAAAAGCTCCTGCATCAAAGAGGGTGTCATCATGTTTTTGAAGGGCATCTTTATTTTTAATCAGTTTCAGCATTCAGAATACTTCAGAGAGAAATATCATGTCCCTTACGTGGCTATAATGTAAAGGCAACAGACTTACTAGGAAGGAAAGAAGTACAGAGAAGTTACTCAGCAGTGGCATTTGGAAATGTGTTCATTCTAGATTTTAGAACATTGTTTTCTCCTTTCACAATTTGTCTTCTTGACTTCCTAAAGGGAGGACTAAGTCTTTAGAGGTCTTTTAAAAGGAAATGTCATTTAATGAACCACTTGAGTTAAGTAAGAGTGGATGCTAAGTGATGCAGGCTAATGAGACAATTTAGGGTGAAGGGTTTATATGGCAAATCTCATGCAGTTAACAGAATAAGAATTGAGTAGGGAAAGAAAGAAAGAAAAGTTGTTGGAGTGATCATATAGGAGATGAGAAGAATATTTCTAGATTTTTCTTGGGCTCATAATGCTTCCAAGAACTTTTTTTCCAGATGCATGTCTCGGTGGAAACAAATTTTAGCCACTGCTGTCCTTTTAAGAGCTGTAGAACAGCAAGGGTGTTTTGCTCAGCTCTAGAGCAACAATTTACAAGGCCAAAACTCTCCTTGATTTACACAGTGTCCTGGTACACTTTCTGGGCAGAATAAATGTGCAATAATAACCATGACAACGTAATAGGGTAGACCAGAAATATCCATCCTTTGACTGGGAGATGATATTTCCTTTTTTTTTTTTTTAACAAGCCTTGTAGTCTCAATTTTAAATTAATTGTGTTGTTGATCTGTGAGCTGTAAATCTGAAGGAGCTGTAAATCATAAGGAAAGCCCTTCAAATCACAATTATTTGTTCAATGAATATCCTCCAGACATTTTTCCCCAACCTTTCTTTCTTGCCATAAGTTTTTAAAAGACCTTCAGTAATGCACTAAATTTTGACTGTCCACATGTTGCAGCCACCACTGCAAGGAGAGCTGTAAAGTAAATCGTGAAACGGAAGCATCATTGTCTATTTTTTTTTCTTGAAATTTGTGTTATTTTATTTTTGAGGTTTCTAGTTGGGATCTTTCTCAAATGGAAGGCCCTGAATTACTGTTGGTTTTTTGTTTGGTTGGGGTTTTTTTGGGTGGTTGGTTTGGTTTGGTTCAATTTTGGTGGTTTTTTTGGGGTTGTTTTTTTTGGGGGGGGTGTTTGTTTTTGTTTTTGGTTTTTTTTTCCTGCAGATAATGTATAATTTGAAACCACTGGCACATTTCACAGGATTTTTCTGATTTTTAAAGTTCTCCTCTAGATCACTACTGATACTTATTTCCCCAGTGTTAGACTTTCTACAGCTTTCCAGCATCTGGAACAAGCTCACTGGGTCTGCCATCTTCAAACAGTGTGAGCACAATCAGCACTTAGTAAAATAAACATGGCCCCATTATTTCTTAATGCCTTGCTTAACAACTTTAAGCTTAGACCACGTCTCCCATGCTCCCAGTAGGCAGCACTTTAACAGTGAGTAATATTTCTGTCTGCTGTAGCCGAGTAATCCCAAATGTAAGTAATTTACAGGCTGGCATTAGGGACTGTTACAAGAGACATATTGTAATATGTCACTGAAAATCAGCCTGCCTCTGCACATTTGATCAACAGCCAGATGGAGGCTTTTATCACATTTATTTAATCTGAAATATACATAGTAATTACAGTGGACCTCTGGTTGCTCGGTCCTTGTCGCTGTCTCAGGAGAAGGTAGGAAATGAATCTGTCAGTTGCAAACTGGTGGGGATGTGACCCCCTTGGTAGAGTCTGGGTGTGCTACAGATAGTGGTGCTGACAGAGGAGATCATGCTGCTGGAAATTAATGCATGTTGCCAAGTTAAAAAAAAAAAAAAAAAAAAAAAAAGGCCCACAAAGCAAAGACTGTGTAACTGTATTTTTTTATGAATACAGAAAGCCTTTAGGAAAGCACAGACCAACGTTATTCTTAGCAAACCCATTACCAATCAATGGCTTCAAGAGCAAGCAATCTCTTACTAATAGCTGGATGGTATTTAACTTAAAGGCATCTGAAAACAACGGGCTTAATGTTCCCAGAGGAGAATTTGGTTAAGATATTGAATTCCATCAAGCATGTCATTATTAAAAGGGGAAAATATTGTTGTTTCCATTAGTACAGGGTTGACATAAAGAATGCATAGCACTCATTTAAACCACAGGAAAAAAATTCAAACAAATTGAAGGTAGATTTATCTCTTGGACAGGAACTTCACAAATGGATGTTGCCATTGTCACAAAGAATTTAATAAGATTTTGTGCCCTAATTAAAGCAGCTATAGAAGATGCCTCACATATTAACGGTAGTGCTGACCTTATCAATAATTTACCTGTTACTCTGTGCATTACAGCAGGCTATCTCTGCTAATGTCTCTCACATCTCTCTTTCTGAGATGAGCTGGATAAGTCAACATCCTCTTTTGGATCATTTACTACCCTAACCACAAGTATGCCTGGCTAATCTGGAGATACATTGACAGATAAAATATACTATTAACTGCCAAAGAGGCTCTTCTATTACAGTTACTCATTCTGAGTAGTCCCATGACAGATTAAATTGCTGTTCAGCCTGAGTAAGGTGTCAGATTCTGGCTGTAAGTGGCTGGTTTACTGGGGTGTTTTGATGTCATTATAGGCTTATAATTACTCTAATCTGATTTGGTAAGGAAAAAAATTAGTATGACAAGCATAAAGAATTAATTTGAACAATAGGTTTTCTTCCACCACAGAACTAAGTTTTAATTAGAGCTGTTCTTCAGTTAAATTAAATCTGCCCTTCTTGGTTTTAAAAGTCTCATGAACATATCCAGTACAATGTACCTTGTACAACTGTGAATCTGTTGCTACCTCTCTGGTCTTTACCCATCCTTACCTTATCAACTAACTTTACATGTGTGGCTTTGCCTTACTGGTGACAAAACCTTCTCCTGCCCAGCTTCTGCCATCAGGAACAGCTTTCTCTCTCTCTCTGTCAACTGATCCTCCCCATCCATTTGTTTCATGGCACTTCTTGACTGAAAGTGTGTTTTTCTTCCACTGCTTACTTGTGGTGATATTTATTATTTGAGCCCTGCAGTGATACTGATTATCTCTGAGAAGCAGTCAGGGAGGGAGTTCATATAACAGATAGTGTGGAAAACAAGGTGGCAGAAAAGCCACAGTGGAAATATTTATGCCACTTTCCAGTAGGCTTAAGCACTTGGGGCTTCCTTCAGTTGACAGAGGAAGCTTTGAGCCATCCCTTCAATGCTTTGAGTGATCACCCTCTCAGCAATCTCCCCATAATTCCTAATTTGTATTATGGAGATAATGAGTTGGTTTCTCCTGAGATGTGAATGCTGAGACTGCCAGAGACCATGTGAGCCTGGCCCCAGCCCCTGTGATGGCAGGCAGCAGCAGGTGCCCACGCTCAGCCAACCCTACGGAGCACAGGTGCCACACTCCCTTCCCACCCAGTCCTAGCCATGCTTCCTCCAGCCCATCAAAGCATGTGGGAAGCGACCAAAAGCCACAGATTAAAGGTACTCTGAGAAAGGGAAAAGAAAGTGGCATCTCCAGTTTCTGTATTAATGAGAGAATTGTTTAATATTTCTATAGATAATTAACTTCTGGTGACAGGAAAAGGAGCTGTGAGCACACTAAGTCCATCTGGTTCTGGCCTTTTTTGAGAAAGAAAACCAAGAGCAGGGATCTTCCCATATTAATTGATGGAAAGTCATCAAAAGAAAGATGACACTTCTGAAATGGCTTTTTTTCTCTCAAAGTAGGAAGTTATGAATCTCATTTTTTTAGGCAGACGTAGGTTGTGGGGTTTTTTGTTTGTTTGTTTTGGGGTTTTTTAAGTGTCTGATAGGTGGATGTTTTAAAAGTTCAATTTTTTTATTTTTTTATTTTTTTTTTTTTTTTTTTTTTTTTACTTCAGTGAAAGCATTGAGCATTCTAGAACTTCACAAGAAAATGAAAATTAAAATGCTGGAACAGTTGACTCATTCAACTTAACAGGGAAGTTCTCATGTCATCTGTGCCAGTTGTCTCTTTGCCTACAGCCTCCTGTTTCAGTAGGCAGAAGTTATAGCTGGATGGACAAGTATTTCTTCAAACCCAGAATTGACTTAATTATCCTCTACAGAAAATAAGATGAAGGCAAAACACTGCAGATATCAGTTCTTTTTTTTCCTAAGACAAAGTCTGAAGCAATTAATGAGTTTATTGACAGCCAAAAATATAATGTTGTCAATAAGAAAAGTCTTTTATGTGCTCTAATTAGAGGAACTGTTCCCTTCAGGAAACTGGAGCTTTTAAGCAGCATTAAGGAAAAAAAGAAGAGAAAGGGAAAGAAAATCTTTTTAAAAAAGTGTCAATGACACAGGCACAAAATATGGAACAAGGCTCTAAGGACCCTGAAAAATATTGTTAAACTTTTCATCTTAATGTTGTAGGTATACAGCTCTCTCCTATGCATTTAAAAAAAATACATTTCCAAAATAAATAGGTATGGGTAACATTTTTATTCACTTTGACAAGGGCTACCTACTCACAAATACATATCAGGAAACATTTACATTTTTTCTCTCCGCTGAAAGGAGTCTTGGCTTCATGAGAACAGCACGAGCTCTTCCAAAAGAGCCGAAGTTTCAGCTGCTGAAACATTAGCAGCTATCTTTCTAGGATGTAAGCTCTTCTTAATAGGAATGTATATAAAATTCAGTACTGTAAAAAAAAAAAAAAAAAAAGAAAAACACTTACAGGCAAAATGGGCCAAATGTGCTACTGCAGTAGCACCGGAAGAAAAGGCCATCAATTCTTTTGAAGGTTTAGAAGTAATTTTTTCTGCCTGTCTTCTGCCTGTGGTTGATGATGTTCTACTATTAAAATAGCAGTGTATAAGTGCTGTATATTAGTACACTGTTTTGTTCTTCTTTGCTTCAGGCACTGAAGGATAAAGAAGCTTGTCACGTATTTTAAGTTCGGAATTGGTTAATAACAAAACGCATTTTCAATGAATTTCACAACCAGCCCCTTTGAGCCACTACTCTTTGCAATTTAAATGAAGGTGCAGAAAGTTTCCTTTCCCTCTTAACAATAGTTTCACAAGTTTGGCATACATGTATTTTAGTGGTTAGTAGGTATATTACAAAAAGAGATTAAAAACGCCTGTTTCAGCCTTCCAGGCCATGCAAGAGAAATTGAACTCCAGGGTGCCCAAATTAAGATGCTAAAATGGGTAAATTCTACTTACCAGCATTTATCACAGACAGCACTACTGCCACTTTTCCTAAGGCAAGTACCTTGTCAGCTATCACTTCAGCCTAACCTTCTATCCATATTGTGGGACAATACCCACTTTAGTCTTTTTTCCTACTGATGTAAAACCAGATCTTTGAGGTTCTGTTTTGAGGTTTTGTTTTCGAGGTTTTTGGTTTGGGGTTTTTTTTTTGGCTTGTTTGTTTGATTTTTTTGAAGTTTTACTTTTTTATCCCCAAACTTGCATTGGTGGGACAATTAAATATTTTATGAACCCTATGGCTGAATCTGGGCAATGACATTAGTCTGAATGCATTTCAAACCCCAAGCTGGTGTCATAAGCTGCAGAAAGAAATCTCTGGTTTCTGTGAGATTGTGCCTCGTGGCTTTTTAACTGAATTATAGAAACTGTGCAGTGTGAGCTGAGACAAGAATGAGGAGAAGCATGAAAGGTGGGCTTTGGGGAAAGGAGAAAAAGGTGAGGAGGCAAGGGCTCAAAGGTTATAAATGCCACCTAACCATGTGAAAAGCTTTAGACAGGACCTGTGCCTCTGGACAGCAAAGTATTTGCAATGGAGACAAACATCTAATGAAAAATTGATTCTTGGGCAGAGATTTTGATGGAAGCTTTTGTCTCTGTTAGGGCTTTTATAAAGGCATCCTTCCTGCACATTCCCTGGTATCTAATAAGCTCTGAGCCCCTGCTGCCACCTGTCCTCTCAGGTTAGTTGTAAGAAAACAAGACTCTTAAGTTCTTTACTGTCTCTTAAAACTTGTTGTAGTGGAACCACAGTTCATAAGTGATTTAAACAGAGTGGAAGAGGATGATTACACAAGCTCTTGTGTCCTTGGGAAATAAGGCTGATACGAAGAAAAAAATCACTGGGGAATATTTCTAATGTAATTTACATTCACTGATGGACTTCAGAAATCCTCAAGCTACTCTCTCCCCCACAGTTGTTGCAGTTTGGTCTCTGCTGGTTAGGACACTTCAAAGCAGTGCAGGTTTAGATATCTCATGCTTTGAGGGTCCTTGCTAGATTTTATCCAGAAATCTTCACAGTCTTCCACCACTCATTTTCACACTCAACCTGCACCATTTCAGCAGCCTTTCAAATAAGACAGAGCTATTTATTTAATTTTTGTACTTTTTGGATTTTCCCACCCTAAAATGCACGTTGCTTTACTGATCTGATTTGATCAAAGCCCTTAAGACAATAGCTTTTGCAAAAGTATGAAATATTGGTGAGTTATAACTCGGGGTTCTAACAAGTTCTAACTTGTTATAACTGGGGGTTATGGGGAAAGAATCAGGAGTCATTTGAAGAGATTTTTCTGCCATATAAATTGTAACACAGAGCCATGCCCCATGATCCTTTATTGGAGCAAGTCTGTTTTGCCACAGAATTTGATTATTCATGAAATCAGTAAAAGTGACTGTAAGCTGGTGGTTTGAGTAGTTCTGTGAGAAATGGGACAGCCCTTTCTTTTCCCAGCCTTAAGGGACAGTAATTTATGAATAATACATATGCTAAATAACTCTTCATTTTGTGAATGCTGTTTAAGCTCCACAGCAAATCAGGATATTTCCAATTTTTCGTATCGTGGAAATGGTCAAAACAAATTATTATTTTGGATGCCTCAAAACCTAGGTCATCTCATGCTCAGAGTGATTTTTTTAAAGGCTTTGGCGTATGAGCCAAAAATACATATTGATAAAGTTCTGCAAAAGAGAGGGCTACTTGAGCACATATTCCCCAAAATATGCCATTTCAGCATTCAAAAATGTTCTTGTTTTGCCTTTTCTCAGGAAAGGGTTATCTGACCCTTTCCTGCAGCCTGCTCAGTCAAGTCAACTCTGCATAAATAAGAAGGAAACTTATGCATGAAGAAACTGAAATTAGGTGAATAATTAACATACACTTTATGCAAAAGCATGAAAAAACTATTCCAAGATTTATCTGCTTAACCAAAGTGTGAATTCATATTTAAATATCCTACACTGAAACTTTGTCAGCAGGTCATAAAAAGCACACATCTACTTATTTATTAGGTCTAAGGTTTATCTGTTGTATTTCATCTCTTAACAAATGAGGCTTCTTTTTTTTTTTTTTCCAAGTGATTTAAGTGTGTTATTTAATTTAAGTGTCTGTTATGTCATTTAAGTGTATTCCCAGATTGTGAACAAATAATAACAAGGAAATCCCAAAAGTTGAAAATGGGTACATTTTCACAGCATTGGCGATCAGTATTTTGAAGTAGCTTTCTAAATTTAGGGGGAAAAAAAGAGCAAATAAAAGAGAATTATGAGGGTTTGTGTCATTATGTTTTTATATGATTTTCTTAGTTTCATCAAAGGATGAAATAAACAGAAAAAAGAACTGATCTCTGAAGATCTAGTCTGATTGCAAAATTGTAATTCCAATGTTTCAGGGCATGACTACTGTAGCTGTCTGTGCCCATGCAGTAAAAACCAGTATGTATTAAAACAGTAACAGTGTGATCTGATTTTTTTTTCCAATGGAAAAAGCTGAATTATAAGTATTTATTGCACAGTTGCATACCTAAGATTTCATTTACTGGAGTTGTGTGTACGGCAGGGTGGGATTTTCTTGGTAAAGTCCATGAATCTTAAAACATGAATCAATTAAAAAAAAAAAATCTGCATAGTATTCTGCTTTTTGGAAAGCAAACTCTGGAGTGGTCAGTGGTTTCAGGAACTTTAATGGCAGTTGCTGACAGTTGTGCCCAGAACACTTGAATGGTTATGCATCTTCACTGTGTAAATACCTAAAATACAGAAAAGCATAGTTTTCAAATCCCTGTGTTTCTATCTTTCAGATACTGCTCGGGCACATTTTGAAATAGTAATTATTTATACCACGATAGAAAGCCCCAGATCTATAATTCATTCATGGGGCTTAGATCATTTCATGAAAGGCAAAAGTATAGTGCATTACTCTGTATGCATAATGTAGAGCATGTTTATATTTAATGCTACCATTATTTTTCTATGAGGACACTATTCATGAGGTATGCTTTCTGTTCCAAATATTGTTTATGTTGTACAGATTTTCATTTTGAGATGGAAAAAAGGTTTGTTTCCCAAGAAAATGTTGGCCAGTTTTAAGAATCTTTCTTTTTTTCCTTTGCTTCCATCTTTTCCTTTCTCTCCTTCCTTTCCTTTTTCCTTTTTAACAAAGGAATTGTTCACTGGTAATAAAATGATAATAGGTCATGTATAAGGTTTTTTTCTGGACAAACTTCTCTAGCAATACCAACCAATATAATCTGGCTTTGATAGCAAGGTTGAGATAAGAGCAAAAAAATATGCTGCTGTTTTTGCAGTCCAATGAATACCTACTGTATTAATTTTAATGTTAAAAAAATTCAGCCTATAGCAGTATTAGAGTCTCATTAATCCACACTAATAGGTGGAAACCTTGTATTTAGGCTGACTCTGGGTCACTTCGTGTAGTCACGTCAGGTATGTCAGAGGAGGAGTGAGTCACTCCATGTCGGAAATCACCAGAGGATAAAAACACAGAGAGATGTGTTTATCTCAGTGTATTGTGAGGATTTTTATCTGTAATGTTTATTAAAGCTCACAGAGGACATGTGTTGTAAGTCTGGGTATTGAGCTAAGGCTGTGCGCTTCAATCAGCTTTGCAAAAATGCCTGTAGATAAAGTTCTGTGCTAACCCTTCTCTGGATTATGCTCTGCATCAGGAAGTATATTATCCCTTAAAAGATCTCCTTTTATTCTTCAGTGTTACTGGCAGCATACCAGCAGGAGCCAGATTTTAGTGGGAAAACACATTCATGCTGCTCCTGTCCCAGTGCTGTCGAAGAGCATCTCCTGCAGGTCACACACAGGGCTCGGGGACATGGGTGGTCCTCAGAGTCCATATGGGCCCTGCCCTTTTGCTTCAGGGAGGAGCTTTACTCAACATTGCCACGGGTGGCACAAAAGGAGGAGTTTTCTACATGGCTCAAGCAGAAGAAAGCTGTCACCTTCCATCTTCTCAAGCGAGCAGCTATGTCCTCCTTGCTCTGCTCAGAACGCAAAGCCCCTGCAGGGCAAGGGAGAGGAAGGCTGAAAGCTCCAATCTCTTGCTTTGGGAAGGCAATGCTTCAGCACCCTTGCTTTCCCCTGTGAGTCTGCTGGTGCACAGGATTTGGGGTCAGATTTAATGACCAAAATGGAGCCTATGTCCCATTGGTGATATGTACTCAACTTGGTGCCACCACGAGCAGCACCATGCCAGGAGGATGTAGAGATGGAAGAGGGTGCAGGGGAGCTGACTTCATAAGGTGTTTCTAGCTTCTTTGAGGCCAAATACCTATCATTTGCCATCATGTCCACAGAAGTGCTATGACCAGCTTCCCCAAAGCCTTCATGGCAGCCAGAAGATGAAGATGTGGGATCTTGGAATGCCAGCAATAAGTGACAAAGTCCTGCCTGATGAGTCCAGTGATTGTTAAGAGCAGAACTGAATCTGTACTAGTGGCCACTCTGTGCTCCAGCAAGCCTGAAAATGTAGTTGCAGAATGCTTCACAGTTTGCAAAAGGATGGAAAAACAGGATCCTTTTCTTTCATCTGTGGAACATTGTATTTATATACACATGCATTTGTAGATCTTGCAATCATAGAATGGATTGAGTTGGAAGGGACCTTAAAGATCATCTAGTTCCATGGGCAGGGACACCTTCCACTTCACCTGGTTTCTCCAAGCTTCATCCAGCCTGGCCTTGAACACTTCAAGGGATGGGGCAGCCACAGCTTCTCTGGGCAACCTGTGCCAGCACCTCACCACGCCCACAGTGAAAAATTTCTTCCTAAAATCTACTCTAAACCTACTTCTAGTTTGAAGCTATTTCCTCTTGTCCTATCATTACACACCCTTGTAAATAATCTCTCTCCATCTTTCTTGCAGGCTCCCTTCAGGTACTGGAAGGCCACAGTTAGGTCACCCAAAAGCCATGCCTTCTCCAGGCTGAACAATCCCAATCCTCTCAGCCTTTCCTCATATGAGAGGTGCTCTCTCATCAGCTTGGTGGCCTCCTCTGGATTTACTCCAACAGGTCCCTGTCCTCCCTGTACTGGAAACCCCAGAACTGGATGCACTTCTCTAGATGGGGTCTCAGAAGAGTGGCTCAGAGTGACAGAATCCCCTCCCTTGACTGCTGCCCACGCTGCTTTGGATGCAGCCCAGGACACATTTGGCTTTCTGGGCTGCAAGAGCACAAGGCCAGCTCATGTCCAGCCTCTCACCCACCAGCACCCCCAAGTCCTAGCCAGACTGCTCTGGATCTGTTCATCCCCCAGCCTGGACTGAGAGCAGGATTTGCCCTTACCTGGGTGCAGCACCAGCTCTTGGCCTTGTTAGACCTCATGGGACTCCCATAGCAGATGTATCCATACATCTTACTGCCATAAAGCAACCCTGGTCAGCAGAATGTGATTATGCTATTACAGAATCACACCTCCTCAGCGTTATCAGAGCCCTTTCTATCATCTTCACAGGCTTGCCCTCTTCTCTGTGTAAATATTTTTCCTGCCTTTCTCTTTTGCAAAACAAAGAAGTTGTTTGCAAACTATTTGAAGAATATAAACAGCTCCTGCAAGGGGAAATGCCCTTGAAGCAGTGGGAGTGGAATGGTTGTGGCATACAGCACACGCTAATAACATCTTCAGAGAATTACTGTTACTTCATAACAGGCGTTTTCATTATAATAGGAACCATGTCTTGATCCTCAGATTAAAATTTTAACTTCTGCATTTATCTGTTGAGTCAACAGTCACAAGTTACTGGTTCATTGTTAAAAGCTCTGAAGAATTACTCACCCCAAAGTCGTGCCATTCCCATGATTGTCTCTTTGCAACTTTTGTGACGCATCAGGCAACAGAACAGGCAAATGACCAGCACAGAACATTTGAATCTGACAGTATTCCCAGTGCTCTGCACAGAGCTGGAAAAAGGAGCCTGCTGATTCCCTCTGCCATTAGCAAATGTGCAGATGACGCCAAGTTGTGGGGGAGTGTTGATCTGTTGGAGGGTGGGAGGGCTCTGCAGAGGGACCTGGACAGGCTGGATCGATGAGCTGAATATAACAGCATGAAGTTTAACAACACCAAAGTGCAAGCTGTGCCAGAGGAGGTTTAAGTTGGACATTGGGAAGAAGTTCATCACAGAAAGAGTGATTGGGCATTGGGGCGGGCTGGGCAGGGAGGTGGTGGAGTCACCATCCCTGGAGGTGTTTAAGAAGCAACTGGATGTGTCACCCTGACATTGTTAAAAACTACAATGACACAGATTTTGACTTTAGAAGGTTGACAATGACCGTGTTTATTTTTGGGAACTTCTTTTTTTTTTTAATACTATTTTACAGAGAACAACTTAATTGTTGAAACAAAGACAAACTTTTTTAATCACATTCGTCAAACTAGAGGGGCATTAAGAAGAAGTTCCTCCTAAGGAAATGAATGTAAACAAAGGTTACAGTTAGAAAAACATGTTTCTTGTTGACAGAAAACTCTCTGGGAAAAGAGTTTCAGAAAAACCAAAACATCACAGGCACGAACCAGGGCTACAGCACACAGTACCATGGACTGGTTGACAAGGTGGTGTTACTTCACTGGTTGGGCTTGATGATCTCAAAGGTCTTTTCCATCCCGGCTGACTCTGCAGTTCTGTGGTATCTATTACAGCTTGCTCACACTGGGCGTTAATCAAGCATTTGTAGTCAATTCACAGACTGATGCTTGAGTCTGAATGATGAGTTTCAGGTTGCCTGATGCCTTTATCTGACCAAATCCATGCGGACTCAGCCATGTGCAGAGGAACTTGGCACGGCTGCACTTTATCTGCCTTTTTATTTCTGCTGCAAGAGGGTAGGAATGAGAGGAAGAGAACATATAAGGGTTCCCCACTGAGAATCAATTCTATAAATTATGTATTATGCAGACACTGTTCTGCTGATGCTGTCCGATCCCCAATTCTCACTTCCTTGTTTTTCCTTCTATAAATAGCTATGGCCAGGTTTTCAGTTGTAAAATGACGAGGACAAAGCTAGAAACCTTTTCCATTTAATAACCTCTGCCAAAGAAGAATAAGGTAATATTTTTCATAACTGTGATGTCCTCAGGGTTTTAACAATCTGGGAATACAAGCAGCACTGTGTTGTTGATAAGATTCTGGGAGTAAAAGTGGGAATAACGGTGCTGAATATTAAAGAGATATGCCCTGTTTTAAGGATGGTCGGTATAAAATTTGGTATTGCGAATTTTCCTGCCATTTTTTTTTCCTCTGTGTAGGACCACATTTGCTTTTTTTCTCTCTCCCTCTAGATCCAAATGGTTTGACACAGACCGGACCTGACCATGCTCTTATAGGAGGAATAGTGGCTGTAGTTGTCTTTGTAACACTATGTTCTATAATTCTCCTTGGTCGATACCTGGCAAGACATAAAGGTAGGACATGCTTAGTGGAAGTTGAGTCACTCTTGGAAGCAAGGCATGATTTCACCTGGGGGTGCCATTCCCTTTCGCCTTCCCCCCTCTGCTAAATGATTTGGACTAAAAAACAGTTCTCAGTCCAGTTGCAAGTGAAGTCCCCATGAATTTTAACCACTTTTCCAGTGGGCTGGCTAAGGCAAAGGACATGGAGTTGTGCATGCCCAAGGTCATCCTTAAGTCCGTCCTATTTAGAGAGACCAGGGCGTAAGATTGCCCCTTGGTTTTGGATCTTAACTCCTGATACTTGACTGCATGTTCTCATCATGTTCTCATAGTTTTAGCTAGCATATCAATTCAGCAGAATATATATGCATTGAGCAAGCATGATTTTTGATTGTAATGGATTATGCTACTATTTTAAGTATATGTTTAAAAGATAATATAAACTCACCACTCATCCAGTAAGTTTTCAAATCAGTTTATCAATGATCCCACTGGAATAAGATGTTCATTCCTGGGGCTAGCTTTACTTTATTCTCTGGTTTTACCTTAATAATTGTGGTTCCTTCATTTTCAGTCCCCTCTGCCACTAAAGATAACAGGAATGGAGTGACACTGAGTTCTGACTTCTCTGTGATTTGATTTTGACCTAGTTAGTTCCAAAATCATGCCTTGAGGTTTAGCCTCTGTACAGCTTGTAGGCCTATTGCTAAAACTCAGTTGATTTCCTTTCCACAACCCTGAAAAAAAAAAAAAGGGAGGATGAGAGTTGGTATTAATTCAGTAGCTCTCATTTTAGATAGGATAATCATATACCTAGCAAACATATATTGATAAAAAACATCTTTTCAATTTGATTGGATTGCATGAGAGAAAATCAGAATTTTATTTTTAATGAAGAAAAGCCAGTGAAAGTGTCTCTCTTTTGTTTTACTTTCCTGAATGAACAGTTGTACATCTTATGCCAGCATAAATAATGCTTTTCACAAAGGAAGATTTGACTATTGTACACATTTCTATTTTTATTCATATCCAGAGCATAAAAATAGCTGTGATAGTATAATATCAGTTTGTTCAGTTAATAAAACTACCTTAGTTTTGTAATTCTTGGAACCTGCTATGATACAATTCTGTAAAATTAAAGCATAGATATGATCAAGGAAAAACAGAAATACAAATGATCAGTGGCCACTAAAAAAAAAAAAAGGCACATTTATGAATATCTAAGTCTTAAAAATTGCTTTGTTTTAGATGGATAGCTATTTCATTAAATAACCAAGATTTTATCACTTATTCTATAATTGAAAAATACATTGCATATTACTGCAGTTAGATAAAGTGGAGTTTTATTAAAATATTTCCTTAATTTGTTGTGGATATACTAGAATTTGTATATATGCCTTTACCAGCATAAGTATCAGTGTAAATATTTCTTAACAAATTAGAAAGCTGAGCACACCTTTGTGATATATACTAAAAACTGTTTAAAAATATTTTTCATTCATTAAGAAAAATTGGAGCACGTTGTTTGAAATGTACTACCTGTAATGCAGTGTAAAAAGAAAAAAAAACCAACAAACTAATCTTTCTCCTTTTTTTTTTCTTTTCTCTTGTACTGATTCCTACAGGAACATATTTAACAAATGAAGCAAAAGGAGCTGAAGATGCCCCTGATGCCGACACAGCCATTATCAATGCAGAAGGCAGCCAAGTCAATGCAGAGGAGAAAAAAGAGTATTTCATTTAGATGCAGAGCTAGAATCTTGGAGTTTTACTTATCAGGCTGACTGCTGGAGAAAACTGGCTATCATTTCTCAGAATTCATTTCTGCCGTCTTCTGCTATCTTTATTAACTCACATACCTGCTCTAAGTAGCCAGTTTATGCCAACAATCAGCTGTTGACATCATCATTCTATAATTACAGTATCATGCGTAAAACAGGACATTTCTTATTGCCTAAAAATCATATCCACTGCTCTCTTAACATACAGTGCTTGAATATACAGCCTTAACAATGTTAATCATCATCTTAACCCAAGTTTTCTACATATTTAAGTGTTATGCAGCTTTCTTTTCCAGTTTTCTTTTTATCATGTCCCTACTAGTATGTCATAGAACAGAATTCATAACAAGTACTATTAGGTAAGGTCCTAATTTACTTACAGAAAATGTTAAGTCTGAGATTAGAGGTTTACAAAGAATATTTTATACCTGTCTATAATTCAAAAAGCAACTTGTTTTTGAAACATATGCCCTTGGAAACATAAATTGAAATCTGTTTAGTATAGTTTCCTGTATGTTTGAATTTGGTGGGGAAAAAAGATCAGTCCAGTGAATTTTTTTGTTTTGTTTTGCTTTGTTTTGTTATGGTTTAAATGGTACCTTGACAACAGTGCCATGTCTCCGTGGTGAAAACATGCTGAATAGCTATACAGATTCTGCAGAGTTAGGTGATAGAGCTTCTTTTGAAACAATTTGTCCTGCCCTTTTACTCGCTTTTGGGATCACAAAGATTAGAGAACTTTCTGAGTAATTTATGTTTTTATAATTTATTTGCTAAACATGAACTCACCTGCCTACTCAAATTTGATGTGTTCATGGGGCACAATGGCAAGGCATTTTAGTATCTGTATATAGTGCATATAATAAATTCAATTAAACATTATTTGATACATATTCAACTTTTTTGGCAGTAGCTAAGTCAGTCACCAGTAAGCATTTTCTAATGTCCATTATATCCCTTTAGATATGACTCAAAAATCAATATTCTGAGTAGATAACATGTGTTAGTATTTTTTTTGTCTGTATGTCCTAGCACTGTTCAGCAGCAAACTTTTCTAGTTCTTGTTAATTTTTTCTTTGTTATACAATGGAAGCACAATGTTATATGGAAAGGTAGTTTTAAGCTAACAACCAGTGCACAGCCTCAGGTTTTAAATTACAACCACATTTGATTACTATCCTTAAAAAGTACTATTGAGTTGCTAAAATTCTCAGTTTTTAATTTGGCAGTTCCAGAGCTGCTTCTCTATGTTGGTTTGCCAAAAAAAAAAAAAAAAAAAAAGTTTAAAAAAACTTTAAAAAAAAGAGAAAAAAAAAGAAAAAATAGAAGTGTTAAAACAAAAGATATATGTTTTGTGTATACAGTAAATGGACTAATTCTTTATATTAAATTCCTGTCTATGCATTTTGTGAGGTACAAACTTATGTCACCGTGAATGATAGAGAATTCCTGCCATGCTTTTAGCTCCACAGTGAAGGTCTCTGTTTGGATTATTTCTGAAATTTTTTTGTGTAATTGACAGCTGAAAAATCACATGCTCTTAAATATGACAACAAAACACTGTAAGCCCATCGGCTTATTTCCTCTTCCAATGAAAAGAAAAGGTTGCCATAACAGGTCTTGGAAATGATTTCTGCACTGGAGAACGCAAGTTAGTCTAGTTGGAGCTGGCTTTGCTCCTGTGTTTTGCACCTTTGACAAAAGAAGTATTTCTCTCTGGTTGATGTATTTGTGAAGCATAAAAGCATGATGGTCTGCTGTAAAGGACTTTCTCCTGGGATTTTATTTTTGTGTGGGGAAGGGAGAATTTGGAATACAACATCATGTGGTATGGTAAAACGGAAGATAAAGGTGCTGTGACAGATTATTTATCAGAAGAATATAAACCTTTTAAGGACAATATTAGAGTATTTTAATTGTTTTTGTTGAAGCATTTATCTTGTTAATTTCTAAGAAAAAAAGGGTGACGTCAATCAAAGCAGCACTTTTTTTCAAAATATACAGACATAAATAATATGATGTGGTTGAGTGTTAACATAATAAATCATATACAGTATGACATTTTAAAGAAATAAGTCTGCATTGATGTGGTTGCATGCTTGTTTTACAGTTCACTCCATACCCATCTGTGGAAAAATGCAATAATATGTTAATATAATATGGTAGTTTGAGAGAACCAGGTAGGTGCTACTAGACACATTGAAAACTAGTATAGGTTTACAAGATATTCATGTCTTTCAAAGCATAAACATGTAAAAAGGCTGGCGAAGGAAGTCATTCAGTTTAATACCAAAAATATGGGTTCTTATCACTGCAGTAAGGTACGTTAGCTATAGTGCAGTATCAAAGTTTTATTTCAGGACCTGGGGCCCAGTTCAACTAAGCTTTTAAGCACATAGTCCACTTCAGGCGTCAGAGAAGTTCCCTTGGAGTATAAGGCACTGTTCATATGCTTATAAACAAAGTGCTTCCCTGGATGAGGGCCTTATTTGTTCAAGTGGAATTCCCCACCAACGTGGTGTTTACGCCTTCCTTCATCCTTCCCAACTCCAGCTCGCTTGAATAGTAGGGTTGTTACTTGAACCATTACCCAGCCAAGGTCAGGCAGGACCTCCAAAAGCAGGATTGGCCTTGTGGTAACTGTTTCACACCATATTCTCCAGTGGCATAGAAACAGCATTTCAACTTGGCAAAAAAACCCACATACAAATTGTACTTTTAGAACAGTTTGTTGGTTTTTGTTTGTTTGTTTGTTTTTTCATTGGCTTTCAATCAAAACTCCTCACATGTGTTCATTTTTAACCCATTTGATCTTCCATTGCCTTGCACCTGGTGATGTCCCTTGCAGCTGTGCACAGCAGGTGTGAAAAGCCCCACACAGAGCATTCTACCTGGATAGCACTTTGCAGGCCTGTCTGGTCTTCATGGGTTCAAATTACTACACTGGGTATAAAGAGGCATCCCTCTTTTCTGTAAGCAGAATCATGGCTCAACACTAATGACATTAAGTAGGCTAAAAGCCAGTTGTCCATTCCTTTTGCCCAAGTTCCCATTCTGAAGAAAAAAAAAGAAAAAAAAAAAGTTTTTATGATGGTGTGAGGCACCCAGCGAGTGTGTAAAATGGAGGCTCTGAATGGGAACCACCTTCACTAAAATGTATGTGACATCCTCTCCCTCACTCACTTGCAGAGTAGTTTTCTCCAGACCAGGTAGCTAGTTTCTGCCAGTGTACTGTTTACAGTGTCGATTGCTGATTATTTTTAAACTTTTTGATGTAGACTTTCTTTTCTTTTTCCTTTTTTTTTTTTTTTTTAATGCTTCAAGAGCATTCTCATGATTTGAACAAGAAAGCGGTGCATCAGAAGACAAGGGGTGCATCATCCCACTCTTTTAGTGTCATCTGACAAACCAAGAGACAGTTTAAGGAACCTGATGTTTAACTTGAGGCTCAGAGTTTAAGCTAGAACATCTCAAAAAGTTTCCACATTACTTAAGGATGGTTCGTCTTGCACTGAGACTCCCTCTCTAAAGGAACACATGGAGAACACCAACTTTTCAAAGTGAGACATGAAAGTTAACATCTTGTGTGTTTTCATTGCAGTATAATATATATATAAATATATATATATAGCTATTTCAATGAAAAGAAAGGACAGAATCATCTGTAATTATGTAATTCATGATTGTAACAGCACTGAAGTTACCATGTACGCACATGTACAGTAGCCCTTTCAACAGTTACAGTGTAGTTACATGTAATTCCCTGTAACATAGCAGTTCTAGTGTAATTTAGTGCCACTTATTGTAAAGTGTTACCAAAAGGAAAATGGACTTCTTACCTTTAGAATTCCATTCGAATTAAAGGTAAGTTTATTAAATTAGCGTCATTAAATCTGATACTGCGTTTCTTAATTAAAGAGGTGATTTAAAACTTTTAATGTTCACACTGCAGCTTCCCCCACTGCTTACCCAGACTCCTCCAAATGTCTGATCTCTACACTCCTAGGAACTGGTAATCTGTGATGAACATACCAAAAATCCCAGCTACTCCAACTCTAATTGAACAAGCTGTCTAATAAAGAAAAGCAGCAACAACAAAAATGTTGAGTAATGCTTTTTATTAAGTGGCACAAAGTACACACTAAAAACTATGCAAAAATATAGGTAAATACAGTGTACTTACATGTAAGTATCTTGTACTTGCTGTGTATGGATATTGGAAAACCATGTAATTATAATATGCATTTTGATTATTTCAAGCAGGGGGTGACCCCTAACAGTCACAAGGTAAAAGTGGAAGGTACATCTATGAGCAGTGGACATCCTAATGCAATATGTGTAATTCCTCTACTTGCAGTGACAACTAATTTATAAAAAATGCTTATACCGCTCCTCATTCTCACCAGCTTTGCTTTCCATTTCTTGGAGCACCATTAAATACCACTGAAACACCTTTAGGCAAAGTAAGACACACCTACTCCTCTAATGGCTTTGCTGCCAGCACTCTGGCTGTCTGGCAACATTGTTCTGTAATCTTATTTCTGGCTCAACAGTACAAGTTTCATCTCTTTTTCTGTCCTCAAGGGAGCCTAGTATGTTAAGATGCTGAAATATGCTGCCATATGCCCTGGTATTTTTAGCATGAACAACAGAGAAAGAGAAAGAGAGAGAGAGAGAGAGAGAGAGAGAGCTGCATTCTTCTGACCCCTATTTTGCTGAATCACCTCACCTGGAATTTCCACTACTTGCTCAGTAACACCAGGTAATCTTAAATTGTAAGTACAAAATGCTTCCATTACAGTACAGAGGATGCCTTTAATGATAAAGCTAATGTTTTTGTAAACATGAAGTTTTGTATTATAGATCTTTTTACTTCTTGACACTTTTCCATCATGCCCTTCCAGAAGAAATGCACCGAAAGGCAGATAACATAGAATAGCAAAAGAAGACAATTTTTTTTTGTAAGCCTTCTTGTGGTTGCCATTGCTATCACCCTCCTGTGTGTCCTGTGTAACAGGCAAATAAATGTATTTAGCAACTACCATTAGCATCATTCCACACTATACTATTCCTAGAATATGACATCTACCTCTTAGTCTAAATACTAGCTATGAGATATTTGTATACATTTTAAATACTATTGAATCTTTGCTTTAGTCTTGAAATGAAATCACTGTATTATTTTTTTTTCCTGTTAAAAATAGGTAAAAATATTGCCTGGGTTCATAATTCTTGCCCTGTTCTTTTTAATTTTGGTGTAGTTTTAGCTTTTTAACAGGGCATAAGGACACAGCCTCAGCTGGTATAAATCAGCTTCACTCTGTTGCCTTAAACGTGGGCCAATTTACACTGGCTGGGGATTCATCCCAAACAGCTTAAAAATAAACTGCTATAACACATCAATATTTAGTCAGCTCTAGATAATAATTTGCAATCCAACTGCAACACAGTTCTTCCTAGTAAGGCATGCACGTATGAAGAGAAACTTTAAAAAGCACATGCAAGCTTTTGAATTAAATATGCAATATCGACATTGTTGAGATATCCTGACTTGTCTCTTACTTATTTAAACATGATATTGCCAGGGCATGTTTACATTAAAAACACTCAATGCATGGGGAGCAGAGAAGGACTTTTGCAAACAGGAGGAGAAAAATTAATAGAGAAGCCTTTGATGTCAACAGAACAGAGCAGAAACTCTTTTGAGAGTAGGACTTCCTACAGGGTTTTCCAGGGTGGACCTAAGGCCTCTGAACCACATGAAAGTTGTTCACTTGGCATTAAGAGAAGCTAGCACAGTTCCTTCTTGCTATTGAGGAACCTTACCCCGCACTCTGCACTTCTTTTAACTCAGGAGAAAATAAGGGTACAAACATGGTTGAACAGCACACTTCTGTATCACTCCACATCCTCAGGATGCTCCAAGCCTCGTGCGCTTCCAGCAGCCCTTAAGGGAATTCTTCCAGCATCTAGGAATCATCCTGTTGCCGAGCTGTGTTCATTTTCTTCAGCAATATTTAATGTGCTCACAACCAGACAGAAGGTGTGATTCAATTTGAATGAGTCTGCACTTCTAGGGGCTTCCGGAGCCTTGCAGTAGATGGGGAAAAAAAATTTAAAAAAAAAATAATTCTTCATGGCTTCCGTGTTTACCGTAGGTCTGCCCTCCACATTCTGTGTCTTAAGTCATTTATTCTCTGCTGGGCTAAAAGCAACGGTCTAATTGGAAAGGAGGAAGGAAAAGTATCTCCTCTGAAAGGACCAGTCTGTGCTACTATTAAAGAAAAGTTCAAGGGGTTTTGTTTCTTCCCTTTTTTTAAGATTTCAGGTGCAAAGCCAAGCCTGTTGGGGTCAGCACTTTAGCACTTTCCCTGTGTTCTGGGTCAAGCCAGCAGTGTTTCATGTGTGAGCTCTGATCTCGTGTTTCAGCACAAACTACAGACAGCCTTAGCCTGCCCTTATGCATAGTGCTGAAAATCACCAATGCTATTTTCTTCTAAACATAATAATTTTCTCAGTCTTGTTCTAAAATGAAATATTGAGGGGGTTTTATAATAGGTGTAAAGGGAGGGAGTTTAAAGTAATAGCTTGTAAAGAAAATTGTAAGGATGATCATCAACTCTTTATGTTGATTATAAAGAGGAGGATAGTCTTTAATTGCTGGGCTGATTTCTTTATAATTTCCTCTTTCTCTCCTTTCTATGCATATTGATTAATGTTAGTAAATATGCAGTTGCACATGTTGTCCTTTTTCTCTGAATGCAGATTTGCTTATACCCCTATATAGCTTTCATAGAAATATGCAAATACAACCTACAGTCATCTGCTTCTGCTAAAACAGTGAGCCAAGAGAGTGAACTCATGGATTACTGGATCATATTTGTCCTGCTTCCATCAAAATTGAGTACAGTATGCCTATTGATTTCAAAAGAACAAGGCTCAAGTCCTTAATGCACATGTTTGAGTTGCTATTTAGCTCTTTTTCAAAAGAATTATAAAGCAATCCTTGTGCATCCTTTACTGTTAGCCTAGATATTTTATAACTACAAAACCCCTTCAGTTCAGCAGGAAGTTTCCTGGAATAAATAATAAGGCATAATTTATGAAAGGACTGTAACAACTTCATCTATTCCTGGTCAGTGTAAGTGTATTCTCCTAGGAACTCTGGTGTAGTTCACTCTTACACTGGCAATTTATGGCTCTGAGAAGGATATATTTGAATGGTTCAGAAATACAACCACTAACCTGTAAAAAAAATAAATCCACGGGAATTAAACATATTGCACTGATGATAAGACACATCAATTTCATTTTATTTCCTCATTAATAACTTTAAGCAGACAAAATGCATATTGTAATGTTGGGTACATGACACTTGCATGTTGCTATGCCTATATACTTACAAAGTATTCAATGTGTACTTGGTGGCGCTTAAAAATGTCATGTACAGTTCTTCTAAACATTCTTACAGGGTTCCCATTTGCACTTCATCTTTCAGAAAAGTCTTGTCAGAAAATTGTCTGATGAATATTATTGAAAAAAAATAAAATTTCAATTTTAGTTATCTGTTGGACATTTCTGAATTGTCTATTCATTTTATGTATTACCTGGTGCTTGCCAGTTTGGCAGTGGAGTTGATTTAGACCAGTGGCTGTACACACAGACTATTCACTGAGCAGATTTTTGCTGTTTCCAGTAGAATTGTTGCAATCATATTCTTCTTGAAATAATTATTCTGAGATTTTAAGCAGTAATCCAAGGAAATAATCTGCAAGACAGAATTACAAACTCTGTTCTTTGATTTGATGTTTATATACTATTTATTATGTATTGCTTTATAGTTTCTTCTGACTGACAAAGTAGCAGCTGTCGGATGCCATCCTCACTGTAGGGGAAATTCATCCTTATGAAGAGGTCAAGTGATGAAAAGCATTTAAGCCTGTGGGACTTAAATGGTGGATTAGCCCTCTTGCAGGAGCTATGGAATTCATGCAAGGTTTTCTGCACCACTTACTGTGTTTGAGTTGATGTTGTAAAGGGCAAGGAGGCCACAGGTCTCAAAGGGAGAGGGACAAATGTCAGAGGGGAGAGGAAATTCTGAATGTGTCTGTGTTTATGAAAAAGAAGCCAGTCCCAGGTTGGTGCCCCCATGCAGAGTGCTCTTGCACTGTGCATCTCAGCTTTCCTGTGACCTAAACTAAGCACACATTTGACAAATGTAGAGTCCTGTTGGATTCAGTGGGTTTGTTCTTACCTTTATTGCTTCTTTACACTAAACCAAAACATGAACTCTTCACCGTTTTTTAAAGTGCAATAAGAAGCTTTTTAAATATAGCAGCAATACAGATTTTCACATTTTCCTCAGTCATATGCCCATGATTTTTAGGGCAAAGCATGCCTGATGTCTACAGTGTGCCCAAGCAAAATGACACAATCCAGAAAATGACACAGTCCAGCAAATGATGCAGTCACCCCTGGATTAATAGTTTTCTGCATTCAAGCTGTAATTTTGCTACTGTCCTGGTTTCTGTCACCTGCCAAAAATTTACCCATAGGTAAGTGCACTTTGCTCTGTGCCTTTCCCTGGTTGAGAGTAGATTCTTACAGTTATTACTCCAACTTGGTATGTCCTTCATGTGCTTCCCTTAAAAAAAGTCCTAAATCTGTAAAAGCTGCTAACATTTTTTTTTTCTTTTTCATCAATGCCAACAAAATCCCAGCCCTCTTTCCCACTCTCTGTAGTAATAAACAACGAGGGTCCCTTTTTCTATGGGTTTTTGGGTTGATTTGGTTTGTGTTTGGTTTGGTTGGTTTTTAGTTTAGAGTTTTATAGGGTTTCGTTCGTTTGTCTGTTTTCAAACGGGAAAACAACCAGGCTTTCTTTTAACCTACAAGGACTGCCTGAAATTACACTGAATACTGAGAATAATTTCATTGAATGCAGAGTCTCTGTACCAGCCTGTCATGGCATTGTACACATGAAACACTGACGTGCAGGAGGGGCTCCTTGCCCCTTTTAACAGTCATCAGGCACCTGCATGAAGATACACAGAGTTTTTCAGAAGTAATGTTATAGAGGAACACTTGGCCCAGCCCTTTTGCTAAGTGTAAGCTAAAGGTAAGTGCAATTAGAGAAATTCAGAGATAATTAAGTGGGTATAATGAAGATGATGCCTTGCTTGACAGAGAGTCATAGTGTGTTGCCTTCTGGTCCTGCTCCAAGCACTTGGCAACATCCTGAGCCATGGGAGGGCACTTTTGATTATCTCTGGGCTCCTTGCTTGCCCTAGCTCTTCCTCCTGCTGAGTTTTGCAGCAATAGCTTCTCCGCTGCTCAGGGCTGAGAGGCTGGGGCCTCATTGATTCTGCAAGCTGCGCACAGGAAGAAAAGACAAGAGAGTGTTTTTAAGCAAGCCGGAAAGATTTTTTAGAAAGAGGGCCTCTCCTTTATTCTGTGGCAACTTACAGGAAATGAGCACTGATGTCAGCTGGTGAGGATAGCAACCATCCCTGCTTGGAGTGTTGAGGGGGAGGACATCCTGCGGGCCCTGCTGGCTGGGTGGAGAGAAAAGGGAGCAGAGAGAGGAGGAAAATTGCACATGCCTGGAACATGTGAGACAGGTTTGTCCCTCTCTAGGTGTAGGACCAAAGAGGGGCCCTCTTGCTTTTCTTTTCAGCCTATTTTCATGGCTAGAGGTGCAAAAAGAAACTGGTCCAACCAGGAGATTCGCAATGCTGCGGCACAGCAAGGAACACCTCAAATGCTGATGCCATCACCTGGCAAGGGAGCAGTGCTTCCCACTTGAAGAACTTCGAGTTGATTGAACTTAGACAGAGGTGGGAATTTGTAAAAGACAAAGGAAAGAAGAGAGAAGAAAATCAGAGTTTGAACCTTGACAGATAAGGTTGGACAGAGAAGAAAGTAATACCATTTGAAGGGCTTTTAGTCCTGTATCATGGCATTAGCCAGCCCCGTCTCACGACAAAGGAAATATTCTACATAATTCTGTAATTTTTCCAGTGCATTTTCTTTTTTTCTGGAGCATCTAATGGCAACCTCAGAGACAAAAGCACATATACCAGGATGTGATCCAGCTAAAGTACATCATCATATTGCACTCACTCACAGGGGTTGAGATTACCCTCCAGAGCAGCAGTAAGCAACATGACTAAGAGCTGTCATATCTATTTTCTCCTCCACACCCCATGAAGGAATGTGTGGGCAATGAAGCGCTGTGCTTTAGGGTTTTTTTTATTTATTTATCTATTTTCATATTTCCCCAATGTTTATGTAAGAACTTTATATTTTGAAAAGCACTTTGTACTTGAAGATGAAACCAGTGCAGTTTGTGATCGTTCCTTCTTCCTGTGAGATTCAATGCTCCAGTTTTAGCAAATTCTCCCTGTAAAGCCTTCAGCAGGATAGAGGAATAATTTTCCTGATGATGGTCTACATTTCTGATCTCTAGCAAGACTTTTAACTGTACTCAAATCCAGCCTTTAAAGTAAAGCCCAGGACCTTGGAATTAATTCTGAAAAGCTGATGTAGGCTGAGGGAAGCAGGCTGAGCTTGTTTATTAAGAAGATGCATCCAAGTTTTCCATGGCTTTGAGGGTGCGTGAGGACACTCCTCACAGCCAGCCATCCTGCAGGGCTCTAAGCCACCTGAGAGGTGACACAGATGAATTGCTGCCACCAGCTTCACATTAATTTATTGCCTGAAGGTGGTAACAAGTCACAGCTGCTGGAGAGGAGGGTAGCAATCCTCCTGTTGGGAATGTGGCAATTTGTGTCAGTTTGGGGCTGGTTTTGGCATTCCCTGGGAGCAGACTGACTCCTACATTTTATTTACCTGGACACAGCTGAGGCTGCTGCCCTCTTCATGTAGGTAGCACAGGATTGCAATGCTTCTGACCAAGCCTTGTCTGCACAGGGAAGCTGGAGGTGGTGTATGAGAGGGTAAATGCCTTGGAACTGAACAGCTTCAGTTACTGAAATATGAATGCAAGGTCTTCTTCTGGTTCTGCATTAAATTAGTGGTTGCTCTAAGTTAGGGGGTTATTTTTCAAGTTGATGAGCTCATAAGCAACAGGCACAACTGCACAGAAATGGGCACACACGCAAGCACAATACTTCTATATTTTTTTATGCCTTTTTCTTGCCCTAGTAGACAACTTCTACATCCTCTGCTACCTCAGGTTCATGATTTTGTAACTACCATAGTCTCTTAGGACACAGCTTCCTCTTTTTCCTATTTGTTTTATACCTGCTCAGCTGCTAGTGATGCTTTGTGTGGCACAGGCAAACTAACTCTAAGTTTACTCATTGATCAACAAGTTTGGCTCTAAGTTTTTCAGCAGGAAGCATATTGAGGCTTCCTAAGGAAAGCCATAATATATAAAAATGGTGGGGGGAGAGGGGTGTGGGCAGTTGGTGCCTTTTGGTTTTTGCCTTTTTTTTTTTTTAATGTTCTCTTCATTCTTCACACATACATATATTTGTAGCTGTGTAGTCTATTGTATTACTACCTAATTTTCCCATTCATTTTCCATGGCCTTTCCCTAGGCAAAAAGACAAAACCAATTCCAGAGCTCCAAGCCCTGGGAAGTACAAGGCTCCTGTGCTCTTTTGGTTCTTGCCAAGAACCAAGGCTGGGAACAACTCTTCCAGATACATTTCATGGACAAAGTACAGCCAGTGCTGAAGGGGGGCTCCAGAGAAGGGGCTTGACCTGGGGGGGAATTGCATCACCACTTATCCTCCTAATTAGTGCTCTTTATCAATTATGCTAATTTCATAAAACTTATAAAAATGTACTCACTCCTGGGGGGAATGGGCTTTTGTGGACACCTTTCCATAACTGCTCCTCAAGGCCTTCATTAAAGATCCCCTTTTACATTACCTCCTTACTAAAATGATCTCGCGTTTCATTTCCAGACTGGGAAAAAGGCAACAGTGGAAAATATTATGTATTTTCCCACTATACTCAGTACAGGAAGGCAGCATCCACAGAAGTGGGAGGGAGATTCAGCATCAGTTCCTGAAGGTGCTGGTAGCTGAACCAAGGATGGGAGGGAAGCTGGTGTGTGGCTGGTCTTGGCTGTGCTGCAGTTTGGCAGAGTGTGTGTGTCAGCAGAAGCACCAGATCAGGGCATTAATGATCACCAAATCACACATTTTGCCCTGCCAACAGCCCACTTTATTTCTTTCAAAGTGGGAGGGAACTAAAAAAGCTTTTTTTCAAAACCCCTGTGGCATTGAATCTGCGTTTTCATTGAGGAAATGAATCGTGATCATCATGCCCTTGTGTAGGGCAAAACCAGACAAAATGGTATTTTGTGCTCAAGGCTGGCAAATACAGAACTTGTAAGGAGCTAGGAATAGGAGGAAGAAAATTACATAGGCTGTGTGGGGTGGAGAAGAACGAGAAATACAACCAAAGTGAGAAAAAGAAAGGTGTTGGCAGGAGGAAATGCTGCACTCTCTCTCCCAGCACTGAAAGTCTCACAGTTAAATTGTGAATGTGAGGTTCACAATGGAAGGAGGGGGGCATAGCTAAAGATTCAGATATAACTGCCAAAGCTATTAAGGGTTCAGGGAGGGAATGAAAGAAATTTCAAAGCAAAGCCCGAGAGAGAAAAAGGCCTCTGGAAGAAGATGATGGCAGACTGAGAGAGTGTCACTTTGACACTGCTGAGGTGCCCTAAAGTCCCCAGAGCTGGGACTGAGGAGGCATCACATCAGATTCCCAACAGAAAGGACTTCCACTGTCACTCACAGGCAGCCCTGAGCTGATCAAAGGGTACTGCTAAAAAGCCACACTGAACTCAGGAGCCCAAGACAGAGCAGATTGCCTACAGGCAACACCTTGAGCATAAAATCTGTAGGAGACAATAAGGTAAAAGGGAGCAGCTTGAGGTTCCTGTAGCCATCACAAGCCCTGCCCCATAACTAATGGGAAATGATGACATGGTCTAAAGCATCCCCTACTCTTTTGGGGTAAAAGTATACCAGCAGGTTCAACTGGAACAGGAATATTTGATATAAATATTTACATCTGCATAACTCCTCTCTCAAAGCTATACTGGAGACATAAGGAAGTCAGCAGCAGCTGCTTCAGGCCAAAGCTCTGCTCCAGCTATCACAAGGAAATGGCAAGTGCAGTCATAGCCCTTGTCACCAGCTGCCACCCACTTACTCGGGTGCTTGCAAAAAAGAATGACAGACAGCTACTCTCTGACAATGGCAGTGGCATTCTCACTCCTTCACGGCTAAAAAGAACTCTAAATCCCCTCTGTTAAATTCACACTGAAAGAGGCTAAACCTTGATGCACTATTAATAAGCTCGAGAGACAAAACTTGGAAATCTCTCACCTCTTTATATACCTCGGGCAGGAACTTCCTTCCCAGAAATAATCTCTTTTATAACCAGCCAACGAAATTTGTTACAATTAACCAAAAGAAAGGAGTGAAGACCATTGTCAGAGTTTCATGAGCTGCAGAGTTCATTGTACAAGCCATGAAATTCTCTTGCAAATGGAAATGAAGTACTCTGTAGAAACAGGGATCATTATATAAGAAGATAAAGGAAAGCCCTTGCTGCCCTATATCCCTAACGAGCCAGCTAATTTATGGTTTTAGTTTTTCTAATGACCAACAGTGATTTGGCAGACATCACCTATGTATGAACAAGGTGAAACTGAGCACCATGGAAATAAGGCTGAGTTATACCCAAGCTAGTTCAGTTTAAAATCAGCCTAATTCCTCCAGACCTCTGTGAAATTACTCCTGGTTCATTTGGATGTCCTTAACCATAGAACCCAATTATTGTTTTTGCAAAGTGTTGAGTGTAGTGTCATGCTGGGGCAAAGAATGAAGAAAGGTTTGTTTCAGCCCTTTTTTTTTTTTCTTTCCTCATTGCTTTTTTTCCCCTTTGAATGACCTCTTATGCCAAAGTTCTCATTAGGCAGCATCAGAGATGTCCAAAAAAGCTGCATGAAGTGTTACAGTACTGACTCAGACCTCGTCCAGCCTCTGTAAAAATCAGTAGCATGTTAATGCACTGACCTCTGCCAAGAAGCAGGGACAACTCTACAGCTTGTTTCTAAGCTAATACATAGAAATTGGAGTGGGAGGATATTGGGAAGGATCAGTGGCTGGCACAGCCATACACTGGCAGTGAATTGCCCATGTATCAAGTTAGAAAATGTGCAATTACAGCTGGGTAAAAAAAAAATTGAAAATAATTGGTATTTACTTTTTCTTTGTTTTCTCTGAAGGCCTATGTATTTACTAGAAGTCATGGGAAAGCAGGGTGGTTTGCTGGTTTTGGTTGTTTTGGGTTGGTTTTTTTTTGTGAAAGGTGGATTTGTCAAATATGACAAGGGAAAACCATGAGCAGATATTCCCAAGAAGTTGTTATGTGAGTGAAATGTGGGCCTGCTGGGAAAGGCCTGGGAATTAAATGTCCTCATAAGATTCACTGGGCACAGCTGCTTCCAGTAACTGTGCTAAGCTGCAAGAAATGCAAATGACTGATTTCTAAAGAAGCAGAGCCCCCGCTAGAGTGTGACTAACCCACATCCCCTTGCTGGCCAAACACTCACTCTAGTGCTCAGCTTGCTGTGAAAAACCAACCCCTTTGCTGGTACAGAGCTGGCTCCAAGAACCAGTTAAAGTTTTGGTGTGTGTTTTTGGGGTTTTAGTTGGTTGGTTACTCGTTTTTTTTTTGGGGGGGGGGGGGGTTGGTTTTTGTTGTTGTTGTTGTTTTTGGGGGTTTGGTTTGTTTTGTTTTTATTTTTGATGGGGCTGATCCAGCAGTTTCATCTGGCTGGTACAAGATTACAGCCTCATTTCCTCAGTGGAACTGGGCTCTAAACCAAAAGCAAACGTGTCTGTAAGACTTCTGTGTGAAAAGTCCCTTTGCAAATCATTTCTCACTAGAAGACTTGCCTTTTCCCGTGAAGTGGAGAGAAATACTGACAAAAGTTTTTAAAGCAATATTGAGGTGATCCCTTAGTTTCTTGAAATTGCCTATTCTTTCCTAAATTTATTTATAGCAGGTAACATTCTTTAGGAAAGTTCTGATAATCAAAAGGGGGAAAGAAGGAAAAAACAAGCAAACAAGAAAAAGGGTAGGGTTTAAACAGTATTCAAAGTTTTGCTTTATTTTTTTGGTTTTTTAACGCAGTCTGGAAGACCTGGGTTTCTTACTGCCTCCTACTGTAATGAATTAGGAAGTCGAAACTCGTCTTGCAAACAAACATTTCAGATGGCAATTGATCTGTGATGAGTGAGGCCAAGGATTGCCTCTCTTAGAGCATGCCTGTGCCTCTTGTTAACCAAAAGTCTCATAACAACGTGGCTAAAGAGTACAGATCTGCATCTGCTCTGATCTCCAAATATATTTGGTGTATATATATATATATATATATATATATATAGGTCTCTCTAGATATATTTACTCAAATCCCTGGGCACCTTTTGTCTCTGACTCTCTCTGTGTCAGTACAAATCTATTAAGTTGTCAACATGTTTGGGTTGGGAGGAGTTATTTTAGGGGGTGTTCTCTTCCCCAAATCCCTTTAGCTGATAGGAGCAAAATCAGTGTCAGGTTACCCAGGTTTTACTGCCTTCTGAGCAAAGCCTCGTATCCAATCCATGTTTTCCATGTATGAAATGAATTTAATACTTAAGGCACATTTTTTTAAAACCCTTCAAAGACTGTCATGTTAAAAATTAGCCTTTGCCTCTCACTAATATGTTAGTTTAACATGTATTAGAAATCCCATCGGATTTGCACTTACGTGGTCTCAGGGGAGCAAATGTCTGTGGCAGCCACCGATGTAGAAAGAGACTGAGTTCAGCAGCATCTACTGAATTTGCTAATAAACCCAACTCAGATGCCTGTCAGAGCTGGAATGGCAGTGCCTAGTCTGGAAATAAGCAGGCATCTCTGAATCCTGACACTGGAGAAGTGTGCTCACCACAGGACAGCTCTGCTCCACGTCTTCAGCAATGCAAAGCAAAACAACTTTGGAAGCAGATGTGCTGTGTGACAGTCAGACGTGTCAGTAACTCGACTCAAGAGAATAATTAAGGTTTTGCTTTAGTGCAGGAGTTTTAATAGCATAGATATTTTTTCCTGGTATTTGTTTCAAACAGAAATCAGTAACTTACAGGGAACTGACAGTAGTGACAGGAATTGAAGAGACAAAACCTGCTGGAGACTTCCCTCCAACTTTTGCTGCTTCTATAAAATGTTTGCATAGTCTGGGTATAGCATAATGCAACCCTCTTTGTCCATTCAAGAAAGATAAATTACTGTGTGAGTTAATTAATAATGATAATATTAACGATTTAAAGATATTATCTGATACTAAGGTACAACCTGGTTGCATAAAGTACAAGTTCCTGTACAGAGAAATTTCTGTGGTGTTTGACTTTAGCACTAGAGCACTGCTCTGTGCTTTATTTAAAAAATAGCAAAATTATTGTTTTCTACTCTTGTCTCTGCTCTGATATGGACTAAACAACTTATTAGAAAACAGGTATTATAACAATACATCCTTATTTGAGCTATTGCCAAGTTAGAAACCCTGCATCAACACTTCCATCACACTCTTAAAACTTGAAAAGTAGTGCTTCAGCCTGTGTGGTTAGTTCAAAAGATTGCAAATGCAAAGTTTACAGAAGTGTGTGACAATGATATATTTGCCAGCAGCAAATTAGTCCAAGTGAGTTGTAAAGCTTGCTCTGACATATATAATTCTTAGCAGGTTTCAAACTGTCTCCTCCAGGCTGTGATTAATTTCATTAGATATTCTTAAAGTTAAGAAAAAAAAGGAAGAGTAATAAGGTAGTCTGTCAATCACAAGTTCTAAAACAAGAAAATATATCTCAGATTAAGTAATCTTTCCATTCTGTGGAATTGATTCTCATCTCACTGACATGCAAATGGTTCTGCTGCACTCATAACCCACACATTTAAGCAGATGAAGATTTAATTTTAGCACCAAGCACTGATGTCTGATGTGTTTATCTCAAAAGATCTCCTCCAAAATGGAGATTATGCAACAAAGTGTTTTAAATTTACCTGTCCCCAAATAATGTGAAATGCCATATAAATGATAAAATTATGTGTCCACAGGAGAATGCCATTACATAATTAATATGAAAAACTGTTCATATTGTGCAATAAAGAGTATTTGTGCCATAAGTGAAAGACCTAAACAGTAATTTAAAGCTAGAATTATGGTTTTTTATGGTCAAGTTATGAGGCAAATTTTTACATTCATCACAAAGATCCCACAATGACAGAATTTATGTGGGAAGGCAGTTTGCAACCTGAGTACCTAACAATAGGAATCATTAAGGTGGCTCCTGGCTAATGACAACATGGCTTTTGTTAATCCTTGATGATTAAATATTACTCTTTTTTTCCCACTCTGGTGATTCTATCATTGATTTGAATTCCCAAAAGAAGCTTGATCTAGTGACAACAGTGTTATTTTTTAAAGAAGAGGGACACCATTTCTCTTCACTGGTAAGGCCCAGTTCTGTCTCTCCTGCACACAGGTGTTGCTCATCACTTTCTGACAGGGCTGATTTTCTTCTCTGCTCAGGGCACACAGCTTTGGGTTTGCCCTGGTGATGTGTGGCACCTGGCTGTCATTGGCCTCAGCTGTGGCCATTTCACTGACCCTTTAGTGGGTGTGGGAGAAGAGGGGAAGTCAGATTGTCTATTTCTTACCTCTGCCCACAGCCCCCTCTCACTCAAATGCTGCTCCCCACAGCTCCCAGCTCCCTCTTCTGAAGGCAGATAACATCAGTATGAGAGGGAGTACCCCTATCCTTTATTCTGTACAGCATCCAAATTTTCTAAGTGATTACTGCTTTTATTCTTGCAAGACACCTGTGATAAAGGGGTGGGTAGTGATTTCGTGTCACAGAGAGGAATCTGAGAACAAAGAGGTGGATTGGTAAAGAGGCTTAAGGATTGAAATTGTGTGTTTTGATATCTAACCTTTAGTGCCTCTCTGCCACAGCAGAGTTCAGAGCTCTGTTTAAAGTCTGTGTGTGTGCCTAGGGCAGGGATTTGGGTGCTCAGGATGTAGCTCCTTAGCCCACTGAAAAGGGATATATTTAAAATAGTTGTGGAGAGCTGGATGGCATGAGATGCTCACAAAAGGGGCATTTCTGAACTTTCACCTTTCTCTGAAGCTTTGCCAAGTGAGCTGACTGTATCATAAATCAGATGTTCTTTTGGGCTCAGCACTGGAACCTGTTACCTGAACTTTTTCCAGAAACCAGGTCAAACAGCAGAGTTAGCAGGAAGGGTAATGGGGCTGTGTGGTCCCTGGTGTCAGTCTGCTCAGCTCTGGCATGAGTGCTCTTCTGTGAAGTGATATGGCCGCAGAGACGCCTACGTTTGCTTCAGGGTTTGTTTGTCACCACTGCTAACTCTCAGAAGAATAAGATCACAGCTTTACTGGGTCAATGATGATGAAAAGAACTCTTAAGGTTAACAGCCAGGGACCTAACCCATTCTTTTGAAAAGTCACCTAAGAAAGAAGAGGAAGAACACATTCCTCCTCCTCCTTGCCAGCGCAGCTTTGTTTCAGCTGTGGTGCAGGAGCTTGCAGATGCAGGCTGGAATTACCCCAGGCAGAGTGGCCTTCTCCCAGATTTCTGAAGCAAAATGAGAGATTTTTCACAGCAGGTGACGACTTTACCTACTTAGACCTATGTGAGGCACAAAGGAACTGTTGCTGCTGTTTTCTATCTGATTTCTGAGACCAGATGAGACCTGAAAATTATTCTCCACCGCATTAAAACACACAGAAGACAAGGCTATCCATTCTCTTGGCATTCTCTTGCCATGACAGATGACTGACTGTGTTGTGAATAGTTTAAAGATGACCAGAGGGTTTCTCACATGGGAAACACCAGCCAGCCCAGAAGGGAGTTTTATACACCCAACTGAGGCAAGTTGCAATTTTCCACTTGGCACTGCTCGCTTGGGAGTTGCCACTAGTGCCAGCATCAACCTGGGGACTGTCTCAGGAAAAATCAACTTGAGGACTGTCTCCATTTGCACCCCCACTCAGGCCCTTCCCATCATAGTAGAGGCTTTCCAGTCACCCATGGATGCTGTCACATGGGTAACAGCACAAACTAATTCTTTTAATTTCTGAGTAGGCCTACAGTACAGTGGAAAAACAAGAGCTAATAGAAATGCTTGAGCAGACAAATGGGAGTTGGGCTGTTTGCCACTTTCTCACTCTAGTTCCTCCCATGCCTCTCACTCCTGCTTTGCAATAACCCCTGCTACTCCCATCACGTGTATCTTGATCAGAGTGTGTCAGTCATGGTTTTAGGGTGCCAGCTGTGATTTTATGTTATGCCAAGTGTGGCCTGAACTGAGTGCTGGCGTGACTCACTATCAAATAATTTTCTCCTGAGAGACAAACAAGATTTAATAAATAAGTTTTTTTTAAAAAAGGCATAATTAAAAGAAAAATAAGGAGAGGGAGGGGGATGGTGATTTTAGACATGACTGTTTTGTATGTTGGTGGGGTCTGTTGGCTTAGCTCCTACTCAAGTTAAAAAGCAGTATATTTACTAGCCTTTGTTTTCACACGAGTTAGCAGTGAGAGGCCTGAAATAATATGGGAGGAAAATAGCCTGAAATGAGGATTTTTTTTTTTTTTTTTTTAAAAGCACATGGATTTTTGGGGTTGTCTGGAGCAATTTCACAGAAACAAGAGCAGATTAAAGGAGGTAATGACATGTTTGTAATTTCATTCCTAAGGCTCATGGTGTCCTTGCCTCTGTCTAGTTTTCAGCCTGGAGATAAATCAAGGGCTTCAATTTCCAAATCTGTCATAGAAGCTTCACAAATAAAAATGCTGACAAAAAATATCTGCTTTTAAATGGCTACTTGCAAGCACTGACAACTAGCAGTCTATAGATCTTTCACCTTACAGGGAAGAGAAGCAGTGTGCATTGCCAGGAAAAATAAAGAGCAGAAATGCACTGCTCCTAAAGTAAAAGTAATCTAAAAGTATGACAATAATAAACCATTTACAGTCATGTTTTGAATGCTAGATGAAAATAGATTTCAGGTGGTATATTAACAAAGTCTCACAGCTGCCTGGTGCGGAAAAAGAATGGATGTGGCATTGGAATAAGAAGTAGAGAGGCCATGTGGACAAGAAACATTCCTTCCCAGCTGCTATGGCTGTTCCACACGTGCTCCTCTGTGCACACAGAGGGCCTGTAGGTGACTGGGGAGGAGTGGGAAACAGGCATCATGAAAACCAGTGCAGATTATGCTGGTTAATGCTGAATAATTTGCTGTATCTGTTAGCTGCAGGCTCTGGATTTCACAAGGTGTGAATTCCAATTATAAGTCAGAGCTGGAGCAGTTGACAGTAAGAGGCAAACTAGGCCAGGCACTTTGCTGGAACTCGGGGTGATGGAGCTGGGGAGTGCTTCTCCTGGAGCACTGCAGAGTCCCTGACCCCACAGAAAGGACCCACACAGGGATTGCTGTCTGCTGCTCACACCTATAATCTCCTTGGTCTGTGGGATTCAGTTCTGCAAACAAAATTGCACAGCCACACTGTGGTTTTTGAATACTCCCCCAAAAGTCTTGCTGGTTTGAGAGGCAGACTAGGATGAGTCAGCCCCCCCATGCTGTGGCTTCCTGACATGTTGGACCTGCTTCAGCCTAAAGCCAGAGGGTAACCTGGCATGCAGACTGTGTGGGGCTCTGGGCTGAGTGCAAGATCTGAGCTCCTGCAGCAGAATAAATGCACCCACCCACCCTCTCTTCCCAGGAAAGTGTTCATTCTTTACCCTCTGCTAACATGTGTGTATTTGCTGCCTTTCAGTCAACTCATCCTCTTTAAGGCTTCAGCCTGGTAAATTCTGAAAAGAGATGTCCAGCCGTTTCCATATCCAGGGGGTGGAATGAATGAAACATGCTTTAGGCAGCTAAAGTGCCTTATGTAAATTTACTTCATGCATAAGCATGTCCTTGTGCAGTGTGGCCCCCAGGATCTGCTGTGGGCAGGCTCTGTGGTGCCTGCACTCCCTGTGGCAGCAGGAGCAGAGCTCGTGTCCTGCCTAACAGGCAAATGGCCACAGCTGGCCTGAAGGTGATTTGTAAGGCAGGAAAAGAGAACATGCCAAGGGGAACTCGTGTCTAATGTAGTCCTACAAGTGAGAAAGGATGAGATATGAAAGATTGGGGGTCATGTTGTCTGGCTAAAATAAGGATTTTGTTGTTGTTGAAATGCATGAGAACTGCCTGTGGGACATAATGGCTTTCTAGGGCAGGGAACTGCACACACACCTCTGCCATCCATCCATGGGGATATAGCATCTGTTCAAGACAGTGATTGTCTTCATCACTGCAGCCTTTGTCAGCTGGTTGGGTTCAGGGTGAGTCTGGGGAAGGTGGAAGCTCTCATTCTGCTCTCCACAATTTATGCTTCAGGGTCAACTGGGCACTGTGAGCCTCACTGCTCTAATTTTGCTTCTGGTTTTATCCCAGTTGTAAAAGGAAGGGTTAGAAAAAGTTTTTACTTCAAGAGGAGGACTTGCCGGCTCAGAGCCACCGAGAGACAAGGCTCAGTTAGTAGCTACCACGGAGGTTTTTATTTCAGGAAAAGTTTTAGAAAAGGAATGCTTTAATCTGTTGGTCTGGAAAGTCATCTGTGAATAAGGGCAAAAAGGGTTAGTATTTTTAGGGCATATATGTTCAAAGAGCTGTGCACAGTGCTAATGCACAGCCATTAACAAATTGATCTTCAGCCCCTGTGCACAGTTAAGTAGGAACATTTTTACAGCTGGGGAGACTGAGACAACGCATCTTGCTCCAGGCTGCCCAGCAACAGAAGTGGCTTTAGAAGTCAGCATCTCCTGTCTCCCTGTGTCATTCCCTCAGACAGCACTGCCATGCAGCAAAAAGCTGAATCAGAGGCACCTTTCTGTGAGGCTTAAAGAGCATGACCATGAAATAAATATTGAACAGTTAAAGCAGAAGGCAGACCAAACATTGCTGCTGCATTTTCAGTGCCAGGGTCTGCAGAGCAAAAGCATTGATAGTTTGGTAAAACTAACAGCAAAGACATTAAATTTTTTTATCAATATCAGATCATTGCCCATCTTGGTAATCACTGGACTATGTGTTTGACAAAAAAAAAATGTTTGAGAACAGCTAGGGTGTTATTATATATAATTGCTCTTTACAATGACTGGATATCTCTGGTGAAAATGAATTGGTGATCTCCACTACAGCAGAATGTATTAAATAATTGGAGAGCATGGCTGGTATCTTTGATGTTGAAAGGGAGAAATTCAATAAGCAGTCTCTTCAGGCTTTCTAACACAGCAGAAAAAAAGGGCTGCAGGCAGGAGCACACTGACACTACAGGTCAGTGAAGGTTTATGGATTTGTGTGCCTTAGGAAGGAGGCAGAACCTACTATACAGGGCTGTTGAACCTTTAGATACCTCAGGGTGTCAGAGTATTGTTGTGTAGCCTTCTAAAAATATAAATGGTAGGGCCAGACATCAAAAGTCTCTCCCCTGCCCACGTTTTATGAGAATATCATGAGTCCTGAGGAGATGTCAGAACGGTGCTTCAGCTGTTTTGCGACTTGACAGTGGCACATGATCCTTAGAAGATTCATTTTCACATTTATTAACCCATCTCTGCCTCACAGACTCTCATCTCTCCATCAAAGAAGTGCCTGTTTGTCTTTGAATTAATATCTTACATGTATGTAGTGGCCTTCATTGCATTAAAAAAAAAAAAAAAGCATTCAGCTCCCTCTGCCAAATGCAAAACAGCTGGCCGCTACTTAGTACATCACCCTGGGAGGAGAGCTGGCTGAAGAAAGCACAAAAAAGTCCTTATTCTCTTCTAACAAGAGGTACCCAGGGACATTTAATGTGACCAGGGGACCAGCTTTTACTGCCTCCTCTGACAAAACTGCATACAATGAACCTCATGATGCACCCTTTATCTGCAAGGCTGAAGGAGGGAAAGGGATCAAGGGGCTTTGAGGATCAAATTATACCTCTCTAATGTTCATAGCAGCGTTTGTGCTCTGGCATTAGGCCATAGAAGGGATATTTGGCAAAACAGTTGACAAGATCAGGTTGGTTGGTCATTTCCTCTGTAAAGATGTGCAGTGAAAGGGAGCCGAGCACCCCAGGTGCACTCAGTTAATGCCTCTGCAATGCACTGCAGGTAGCTGGTGCACAATTTTGGGACTGTGTTAGTGGCCTGCCCCACTGTGGGTGGCCCATTCCTCAGCCTACCTCATTCCTCCCACCTGAGGAGGCAGCCAGAGGGAAGGAAACTGGCCAGGAGAAAGCACACTCTGTGGTGACTTCTCAGTCTCTAGGGCAGAAAGCCAACCTCCCTTGTGATGCTGACTTGTGCCCAGGGCCAGTGGGGACACAGTGAGAAATGTGGTGTTGCCAGGGTGTGTGAGAGATTGGAGAGCTGGAGGGATTTATCATTTTTAAATCCCTTTATCAAATCCCAGAGCTCTGTGGCACATGTTTGGGTGCAGGCAATAAAACAGGGTCACCCCAGTGCCTTCCTAGACAGACATCCAAATCCCTTGACCTACAGGCTGTTTGTGGAGCTGCTGTCTCAATGTGGCATTGAAAATCCTCTGGACAGCACTATGCAAATGTATTATACAGCACTTTTCAGTATCTCTCAAGGAGTCCACATCATTATTGTTCTGTATCTCACATCCATTCCGTTTGTTTCAAAAGTCATATATACATAGCAAAGGTTGAGTGTAAATTTTTCAGTGATGAGGTCTAAATTTTTTATCTTATTCAAAAGGTTTTCACCTTTAGTGAGACACATCTCCTGTACAATGTGATGATTTAAGGGGGGGTTTTGTGTGGTGGTTTTTTTTTACTTTGCTTTAATTGAAGTGTGGGAAAGGTCTAGAATATAGATTTATAATATGTAAGTTAATACCTTTTCAGAAGTCTCAAACAAAGTTGGTTTGCTGTGAAACCTTTTTCTCATAAAAATTTCTTCTCTTCCTTGTCCACCTTTTTCAAGCTTAAGTAAATTTAATGAGGAATTCATACACAGATCAAAGAGAATGTTAAGGAGTAACTTTCCTGACTTACTTTCTCTTTTAGGATCAGTAAATTTTCATTTCAGGTGCAGTGTCTCGATTAGCTTTTTTTTTTTTTCCTTGCCTCTATGCTGTGCTACAGTATTGCTATTAAAGTGTCTTTGCAGCTTCATGACTCCCCAGTACAGCAAGGAGCTCTGTGCTGTAGAAGTGAAGCTTTGCTTGGAGTATGTGATTAAAAAGAGCAGATGACTACAGAAAAGCAAGATATTCACAAGGCCATTTCAGAGCTTCAGACACTGATCTGTGCTTTGGGCATTTCATAAGGCATCCTTTACAGCTGCTGGGTTCTGTAGGAAAAGGGGAACAGGTTTGTGGGTTTGGACCAACTTCCAAGACCTCCCAGTACTCTCACACTCGAGGTTTTTTGGTGCACACTCATCCAACAACAGGGCAGATAATCTGTGTTAGAGTGTGACTGTAGATAAATTTGGGATTCAGAGCTTGCAGTTCTTGAGGGTCAGGGCTTTAAAGCTCCTGTGAGCCTGAGCTGAACACAGGAACTGGCCTGTGCATGCTCAGCTTGTCCAGCAATGGGCTGCTGGGACCCTGTAGTGCCCAGTTGCTCTGAGGCATCCATGCTCAGCATTCCAGCTGCTCTCTCTCTCAAACAGCATGCCCCAATTATATTTCTATCTTTTATCACCTCTGCTGTGCCTTTCAACTGAAAGAAAGGATGGCCTGCATTTTTTAATTTGTACTTAGGCGTGTAGTTTTCCTTTGATGCCAAACAATGGGTTCTTTCCTGTCCATTCCAATTTATGAAAACCAGATTTCGATTCCCATTTGACCTGTGCCACCTCAGTGTCCTGCAATCCTACCCTCTCTGGCAGCACTGAGAAGTCTTTGGTCTCCCTTTGGTGTCCCTTCCCTGTGGGAGGCACTGGGTTAAGAACAGGACAAAAGGAAAGGTGCTCCACCCATGCACCTCTTCCATCCCCCCAGGAGGATTCTTGGGAGGCACATTGCTATTGCCACCTGCAAGGAGCCTGAGTGCCTCACGTTGTGATGATGACAAGACTGCAGTGTTCAAAAGCTGCTCTTGCTCCTGTGCCCCAGCTACAAAAGCAGAGCAAGGCCCTTGTGATGCCTTGGCTGATGGAGAAAATAAGCCTGTGTAAAATGGCTTTTCTCTCCCTGGCTTAGAAGATCACTAAGCAAAAATTGTTTTAATAATTTCTTAGAGGTACCTTTTCTAAAAGCCAGTGCTTTCTGTAATTCAGATGTGCTTTTTATCTCATCAGCACTTCAGTACAAAGACCATCAATGTTTTAAATTGGCTCATTTTATGTTTATGAAGGCTTTCTATATTTTAAAAAAAGTCAATTAGAAAGCTCCCTGGTATATACTGCTACTTCAAAAGGAGTAGAGAAGGATGTATGTTTTAGATGGTCAGGACTCCTAGGGTGAGTTGGGTTTAATATTTTGACAGGGAGAGTTTCCATTAAATCCATATAATTATCATGAAAAAAAAAGTATTTCTCCTTTATTAAAAAGCTTAGCATTCTATCACATTTAACATGAAGGTGGATTTTTTTTTTCTGATGACATCCATGCTATAATTAGGCTATTGAATGTGTAGTCCTTGCTATACTCTGCTGCTGTAATATTAGTGTGCACCCTCAATTTATCAGAGAGCATCTTGTTTTCTGTGATCTCAGTTCACTTGCCTCACTTAGATGCTCTGCTGTTGGGATTTCATGATTATCATTTGTACTTTTCAGCTCATTGTATAATTTTAAGGACATAATAACATGAAAAATCATAATTAAAATCACCTGATATTTTTTAAATCTTCAATTTTATGAAAATTGAAATGAATTAAAACAGATTCACAGCTCTGTCAAGACATTCCTGAAAATGAACAGCACCAGCTGACCTTGTGCACACTCACAATGCCACGAAGCCTGTTTTTTTGTCAGTGATTCAATCCATTGGTGTGGAAAACATGGAACTGCAACAACATGTGCTCAGCTGGCTCCTAATTCATGGGTACAGTAATGTTGGCTCTGCTTCTGGCTGCCACAAAGCTCCTGCAAATTAACCAGTCAGGGTGGGAAGAGCTTGGCCCTTTGGAATGATTTCAGATAAAGAAAAGCAGAAAGGCGACTTTGAGCCCCAAGCAATTTAGAATCTGATTTTAGAAGAATATGATACACAGGATAAGAGTAAAATTGTAAGATAGGGTGTGATACTGACAGCATTTAGAGCACTACTGTCAATCTCAGTGAAATGTAGGTTACATGGAGGGATTTGAAGGTAGAAAATGAGAGTGCTTTGCTGACAAGGGAGAAGGGTGGGTTTTTTTAAGTGAAAGAACTTTGCTTTGAAGAGGACAGCAAGTTTAGAAGAGGAATAGACAGAAAAAAGGAAGATGCATGAATGGTGGTATTATGATGATGCTAATATCTGTAGTGTTTAAGAAATAATGAGCTTAATGGCATATTTGAAAATTCTTTAGAAAAGTATTGCCGGGAAACTTTTCAGTATGTTTTTAATGGTTAGCAGTTGGCAAATCCTGCTCTCTGCCTCAGAGTTCCCTTTAATGGGTTACACAATCAGCTATTGCCCTGAATGTATTTGGAGTTTAAATAATATTTTTTCGTTATTTTCCCTGTTTAAGAAGGGAATGACTAAGGAAAAAGTAAAGACGTTTTGGCAATTATTTTAGATTTGTATTTTCAAAGTAGTTAAAAACAGGACTGTGTAAAAGTGCTGTGTGCTTACTCATCTATTTCATCAAATAACTGTATTTTCTTGGTTTTTTTCTGATTAAATTTAAATTCTCTCAGGGTGGACCCCTGAACTGAGTAATGAGAGAGAAAGAGAAGTACATCTGCATTATAATTTTGTATCAGAACACTGAGCAGCCCTTTGCTTGCTTCTTTACTTAAAAAGATCTGTCCTCAGTTGCACTCGTTACCCACAAGGATGCAGAAAACAGAAACAAGATGAGCTAGAAGTATTTTGAACCTGGCCAAGTTGGACAGGGATCCCTGAGGAGTGAGAGAAGGGTGGGGTTCTGGAGAGGCAGCTTTAGAAGCCAGAGTCGGTCCTGGGCAGCTGTGCAGACACTTTGTCTCACTCCACCTTTGTACTATGCCATGCCTGGCCCCTCTCTCCATCTGTTCAGAGAGAAACTTATTTTCTCTGATGCTTTGTCTCCTCCAGCTCAAGTTTTTTGCATTTGGGTATGGCTTCATGCTATAAAACCCTAATGAAATGTTTCCAGCTGGGAGGCACCTCAGAAAGCCAAGAGCAAGTTAAGAGGGAGCAGCAGACACGTGTGACCTGTGGGAGCTTAGAATTCAAAATCCTGTTGAGGATTTCTGGTTGTGCACCAGAGCTGTCCCTGCAAACCTGCTGGGCTCTTTCTGGCACGCTGGTGTAATGAAAAGAGCAGCAAAACTTTGGCTTCACCAGTTAAATGTGTGCTGGTGCTCTGTGCTCGTGAGACAGGCATTACGTCTTCGTGGCACAAAGCAGCCAGAACTATTGCCACTTGTTCAGCTGCTCCTGGTCAGGCTTAGAGGACTGCAGAGTGAGCCCAGGCAGTAGGAAACCTCTTAGGAATACAAATAACTTCAGCAAGGCTGCTTCCTGCCTGACAAGTGTAGTGGCCAGCGTGGAACAAATGGCTGGCACAAAAGCCCTCAATTCTGCCCAGGCAGTTGCTCCTTTAGGGGAAAATAGGATGGAAACAAGGGACAATGAGAGGATCCTGTTAATTCTGTAGGCATACAAAAGCTCCTCTCTCAAAATGCCATCAAGCCAAAAAGTAGGATCTCAGCTACTTTTGAAGGCCCACATTTCGTAGAGTTGAAAGCAAAAAACACATTGCAGCTTTCTTGTGAAAGAATTCACAGTGATTTCTGTGAATGTGTCTCACTGATTACTCTGATTTAACAGCAGCCCAGTGCTTCAACCCACCTGTGCACAGGCCTGCAAATGCTGAGGTTTTGCTCAGTCTTCTGCTGTTGTTTATTTCTTATTTATTTCTCCTTGTGATTTGGTACTGGAGGGATCAATATGCTTCCTTCATTTCTTCATTTCAGAAGATCTCTGCTTTTGAGCAGAGTTGTTTTAGATAGGGATGAAGTTTTATGCAGGAAGAGCATTCAAAAGGTTTTAAGCAGTTGTATTCTCTTGCCTCCTAGACTGAATGTAACAACACAGCAGAGGGGGAAAAAATGTGTGTGGAACTTCCTCCTTTCTCTGACCTTTTCAAAGGGAACAGGATAATTAATCTAGATCAAGAGTTTTGTGGCATGCATGTGTGGTAATTGAACAGACACTTTGAAAACTTTTTATATTAACACACAGAAACTTTCCAGTAGTTAATATTTTGTTGCTTTTGAGTGACATGCTTTTAAGTGGGTTGATGTTCTCTCCTAGTCCTGAATGGCTTTAAATGTGTCATCCTAGTTTCCCCTCTGAATGTGAGGGGGAAATCTACTCTGACCTTGAGACCAGCGAAAGCATTGGCTTTAAGAAATTATTTTTATTTCAATGTATCAGTTACTAATTTGTATAAATATGCACATAATGCCTTCCTGTATGTTGCCTTTTTAATCTGTACATGTTCCCCTTTACTTTCTCTTCTTTTGATTCAAATTAATTTTATTCTTCTGAGACTAATTTCTTCTCTTGGAGAATGCTGACTGAGTTTGCAGTTCCCCCCCTAAAAACTTTTCCTTGCTACCTAAGTAGTCTTCATTTTCTCTGCAAGAGATGCTGTGTCCCAGCAATGACTCTAATTTCTAATGTTCCTGTTTACTCACAAAGAAAATGAGGGCTAAACCAAACAAATAACTTATGTACCTGAGAATTAAGCATATTTTCTCCTCAGTTTTGAGTTTATAATCTAGAACTCCATGGTGGGTGCACAGGCAGGGTTGCCCTCTTTCAAGTTGCACAGAGCCAGGTGTGCATTTCATAGTCACTTAAAATTGTCGTGCTGGACATCCAGCTGCCTTTTACCAGCAAATGGAAACCTCAGGGGATGTGATCAGCCCTCCTATGACACACAGAGCAAAAGTGATGGTTTGAATGCAAACCACCAAGTCCTATTTCCTAAAACCCTTAGTTCACAGCTCTGGACTAAGGCTGCTCTTTAATAGGCATCTACTGGAAGAGGTGTGGAGGAGGTGGAGGGTATCACTTCCTATTATCTAGTAATTTAGAATGTACTATCATCCTCTGCCTGAGGGAATGAAAATGGATGCTTACCTTTTACCTGAGTGCTGCTTTAGTAGCTGCTCTCCTTTTCTAATGTGTTTTCACGAACCTCCAGAATCCTTTGGGACAGGGAGGAAAAAAAAAAAAAAGCCTTGCCACTCAGAGCAAAAATGTTTCCTGGAAGTGGAAGAACTGAGGCTTGTAGTCAGCAGCTGTTTGCTCTTTGAGGTGTATTAGACGATGTATAGAACTCTTCTGAGAAATATTGGAAGAGACAAATGATTCATCATCTTCCTCTCCCTCTGCTAAGGAGCACAGATGGGCTTCCCCTTGCTCACACGTATGAGTTCATCCCTGAACTTAGACTGGTTATTGTACCTTCTTCCCCTTGACTCCAAGTTTTGGGGGGTTTTTTTTTGGGTGTTTTTGTTTTTTGGGGGTTTTTTTAGGAAAAGGTGTGGAACCCTTTAAATGTTTTAGCCACTGGCCTAATGCCTCTCTTCCTTTCTGTCCCCCCACTTCTTTTTCCTAGTAAAGAAAATGGAGACTAATGCTTTAGGTGATTTCTCAAGGTTGAATTTCATGCCTACAGTTTGAGTTTAGTGTTTTGGTTTGGGGGGGTTGGTTTGTTTGTTTTTGTTTGGTTTTGGGTTTTTGTTTGTTCTTTTTTGTTTTGTGGTTTGATTTGTTTTGTTTGTTGTTGTTGTTGTTGATTTGGCTCATCAGGGCTTTCTCTTTCCGAGTAATTATTTTATTTACATGTTTATATTTCATGCTTTGAAAGACATATCTGACCTCAAACTGTTTTTTTCTGCCCTATAAGAATTGTTCCTCTGTGTAACACAACTTTTTGGGGGGGGGTTTTGGGGCTGGGTTTTTTTGTTGTTTATTTGTTTGGGGTTTTTTGGGGTGGTGGTTTTTTTCTAGTTTTTTTGTTCTTGAGGCTTCATATATTCATGATGCTTTGAGGATTGCATTTTAAGTGCACAAAAGGTCAGATGGGAAGTCTTGATAAAAAATATTCCCTTTTAAACTTCTTTTTGAAGGAATGAAAGGAAGAGCAGGGGTTTATTGAGTAAATGTGCTGTTAAGCTGCTACAGCTTGAGAATATATCTGATGTTTACTGTGTTGACCAATTTGTTCTGGCAGCTTTAATTCCTTGGTCATAAGGTATTTTGGCTTTACCCTTTGGAGAAAAAGCTAGGGGCAGAAAGGCTTACTTCTTGTGTATGGTCAGTAAATATCAATTAAAATTATTCTTGAAGATTTTTGACATTTGTTTTACACCCTTGACAATCAGATTGACGTGAAAGACTCTAATGGCTCCTGAGCAGCTGTTAAATTCCATTGCACTGATGATCTGTGAACTAAACAGAAGCTGACTGATAGACTGTAGCTTGCTTTGAAGGAGCCATCATGGGCCATTGGGTCAAAAATGATCTGTTAAGAAGGAGCCTAAGTATGAATTCATAACTCCTTGAAAGGAAAATTAGCCTGCTTTGGGCCTATTTGGATTGTTTCAAAACTTTAAATGCTTTTCAGAGTGTAAAGCCTTAGAAATGGTGTCAGTAAAGCACTGAGCACATCTGCAGTGAACCATTATCACCCACCCTGCTGGTGTGTGAGTGTGCACGCTGCAGCTACAGCTCTGAGAGGAGACTAATGCTTTAGGTGATTTCTAAGAGGGACTGGTCCCTCGCCCCAGGGCTGTGTGATATCCCCCAGTTCATGTCCAGACTGCATGAGCAGATCAGCCAACTCTGTACTTAGGTGGTGCTTGGACCTGGGATTCCTCTGGGTCCCCAAGACTGCTTTGCTACAAAATAGTTGGTGTGGCTTTCTCAGCCTGAAACATCTCCTATCACATCCACCTGTAGTAGCCTGGACAATTGGTTTTCTTTGTCATGAACCTTCTCAGTAATAAATTACTGTGTAGAGAAAAGAATCCAAGTCCTGTGGAATGCCATCTTTATCACCTCTGGAGTCAGCTCCATCCTTGGATGTACTTGGGCAGTGTGATGGATTTGTGTAGCTGAAATACCCAAACCACATAGAAAAGAGTCTGGATGATCAGGGTCCAGTGCCCAAACCTGTTTCCTGGTCCTGTGGTTCTGTCATTCCCACAGCTGTGTGTCTCTTTGTGCCGCCCCACTGCCTGTACATAAAGTTCTATTCAGGAGTCTGCATTATTTCAGGATTTTTATTTGTTTCTCTACATTACCGAGGAAAGCACTGAGTGAGTGTCTGCTGTCATACACTCTCCACATCTGGCCTATTCCATGTGGTGCCAGCTCACAACATCCCCATTCAGGGCTCTCTTGGGAAGGTGTAGGAAGGAAACAGCTGGCTGTGACAGACACTGCTTTCTGTGCTTCTGAGAGGTGCTAAGCATTGCAGAGGAGCAAGGATTGTATGGGTGGGTGGGAATCACAAATCGGGTGTTTTGCTAAATGAAGATGACAAAAGGAGCTTTGCCTTTGGCTGCTGCAATGTTCCTTTAGGTATATAAACCAAGCCAGTGGTGAGCCTCTTGGAAAACTGGCAGCAGGGCTCTGTGGCAGTCACTGTCATAATACCAGGAACCCCACACCTGTGCAGCTGTTGTAGAAGGATTAGTGTAGTGTACTTAGGTAGATTGTTCCCTACCCCAACAAAACTGGGGAATTCTTTTTTTTTGCCCTGTTACCTGTCATTTTTTTCTAACCTGGGGTTAGAAAAGTGTGAATGTGAGGGCAGTGAGGGGGTTCTGCTATCCTGTGGCAAGTGCAGTTTAAATTACTTCAGCTGTCTTTGATGGAAATTCTCAAACTAGTCTTTGTTCCCCTCTGCTATATGTGGCTTGTGGTGGCTGTAGAGAATGCACTTTCCACACTTCCACATCCTGAAAAGGAATAGCTTGTTCAAGGCTGGAAGAACTGTCCAAAAGATCAGAGTTATTTATTCCAAAGTAAATTGCTGTGAATTAGAAGGAAAAGAGTCAGTAAGATTAATAGTCTTAATTACCCACTCTAATTAATAACAACAGGGAAGTTTTCCCTAGCTACTGGCACAAAATTTGTTTTAAAGTACAGAAGATCTCCCCATAATGCTAATTGGTTATGAGTTTATGCATCTAGAGCTTCTCATCCTTGGACCTATAATGAGGTTGCATCTGTGTGTTGAAAAGTGGAGCAAGCACTTCCTTTTTTTAGTAGAACCACATAAAGCTGATGAATGGTGAGTGATTTGCTTATGAAAAATATCCTGAAGTATGACAACTGACAAACAAAACTTTCTCTTCTTGAGTCCTGTGGAGAAATCTGAGCAGCAATGAATGCATGCTTTTGTTCATGACAAAAAAGGAAGCTGCTGAATACCGAGAACAATTTTCTCCTGAAGACGTAGAGAGAAAGCTGACAAATGCCAAATGGATTCCTCTTCTGTTATAATGAGATGAGGAGAAAGCTAACAGCTACAGTGTAGATGGTCTGCCCTATGCTTATTAAAATTTATAGAGGAGAAACTAATTGTTCACTTGCAGAGACTTAGTCAATGGGCCAAGGATATTTGCATGATTATGAATATTCTTGAGCATGTGGTGTTAGTATAAACTCCTTGGTTAGGCTAAGGATCTCGCCTGGCTGTTTGTTTGCCAAAGGAAGGGATGCAAGTGTTTTTGCTCTTGGTTATGCAGAGATGTTCCAGGAGCACCTCACAAATAAAACTTTTTTACTAACAGATACTACTTGCTGCTTGGCTGAGTTAGAGCAGTATGAAGGCACAATGATGTTAAAGAGTTACAAGCCTGATTCAGAGCAAACCAGCTGATTTATATTGAGTTTATGCAGCTTTGTTTAACCAGTACTGCTGAGCTGGTTTGACGGGCGTGGAGGGGGATGGAAAAAGATTTTCCAGAAATGGTTAGGATTGTTCATTGCTGTGGGTTTGACAAGGAAAAATCCTCCATGAATCTCTGGTATTAAAGTCACTGCAGTCTATAGGACAGATGTGTCAGATGAGAAACAAGGATTGCTGAAGATGAAAGGGCAGGATAGGAAGTTGAGTCCTGCCTGTAGTGCCCCTTCATCCCTTGGAGCAGACTAGATTTGACTTCTCTGGTCCACAGTAGATCTGTGACTTCAGGGAAGGCATTAAGTGATTTAGAGTTCAGGCTTATCTCTTTCTGGCTAGCATTTACTTCTTTACTCTGGGGTTTCTGCTAGAAGTCTTTTATTTTTTGGATGCTCGCGACTTAGTTGGGACCACGAGGGAGAATATTGTTTTTTACTTTTCCCACTCTTTATTTTGTATTCTGGGAAGGGGCTCGTTGTAGCCAGTGTGGATTTTGGAGGGAGGGTGGGAGGCTGGTTTCGCTGCAGTGAGCAGCAGATGGACCATGGGGGAGCAGAGCAAGAGGTGGCCAGAGGAAGAAAGCAGAATAATAATATTAGTTAGGGGAGCAGAAAAAGAGTTGTGCCAGCAGCCTAGCCCAAGAGGATGTAGAGTGCAGGAGAAGTAAAAAAAAAAAAAAAAATACTTTTGCTAACCAGTCTCTCACTGGCAGGTCTGAGCTGTTAGAGGTAGTGCTTGCTCTGATAAAACACTCTGTTAGCACTTGCTGTTAAGGAGAAGCTTTCATGCCTCAAAACTGTTAACTGAGGACAGCAGCACTGCAGCATTTAAGCTCTTTCAGGCAGAGAAAAGACTTTTTTTTTTTTCTTAAGTTATCTCTTGACACATTTATGATACTGTACTAATTTTTGTTTGAGTTAAAGCAAATAGAGAACACTTGGAACATCCATAGTTCAGCTATGTTTTCCAGGTCATTTCCAAATTATTCAAGATGTGCATAAGACTTTAAGAGTGAAAAGGAGAGTGGGAAATGCCATAAAATTTTCTTCTAAAAGCAAAGGTGAATTTTGTCTTTTGGTCCCCATTCTTGGCTTGTTAACTGGAGAATAATAATTCTCCAGAATAAAGGATCTCTTCCATCATCTTTGATCCAGGGCTTGTATCCTCCTTGTTTCAGATAGCCACTCTAGCTGTGCAGCCAGGAAAGGGATGTGTCTTGTCTTGTGGCTCAGCTGTCTGATGATACAGCAGCATCTAGTATTCAGATGTAAAATCTGCAAGAACAATAGTGATAATAGTGTTTGATCACAATTTGGTCATAAAATATGGATTGCATAACTAAAACAAGTAGATCACAGCTCTGCTCTTCAGGCTGAGACTCAGCTGCTCTTAAATACGCAGTGGCTTGACATAAGTATCCGCATTTCTTTTTCTTTCTTGCTAAAAATGAGATCATTTCTATAAGGCACAGCCTATCCCTTCCTCCACCATCTTAATGCCAACTTTTAGGTTCCCCCTAATGTGGGTTCTGGGGGGAGGTCCTGCAGTGTGACTGTGCCTTCTCCAGTCACCAGTCTGCCCTCCTAACGACATCTTTTGGCTGTGCCTCAGGGAAACACGAGGGGGGCTCCTTCTGGTGCCAGCTCCCTCTGATGCTCTGAGTTAGGGTGGAGAGGGATTCATGTCCTTCACTGGCAGAGGGAGATGGCCTGGTGTCACTGCACTGTCCTGGCCTGTTGGAGCAGCTCTAGGCCTCAGAGGCTCCAAGATGATGTTTGCCATGTGCAAGAGCCATATTCAAGCAGACATTTCTCCTAGCACGTTCTGGACTGTACTTTCAGTCTCTTCTGTCCTACCACTCTTCAGCTACAGCACAGCAACCCCGAGTCACAAGCCTAAGAATGTACTAGGGTGACTTCTTTTAAGAAGAAAATCAGCAGGCAGCCTCCCACCCTGCAAAATCGTGTCCCTCCCTAACAGTCCCCAGGGACATCATCTTTTCCTAAAAGCATCTGTTTCACTTCTTGTTTCTCTTTCATGGATACTGAAGTGGGTATTTCTGTGCAGAGCTCTTATGCATAATTCAATTTCCAGTGTTGGTTTAGAAGCTGCCTTTAAATCTGAAGGCAAAAGGGTTACTTTTTTTTTTTTGCCCCACCTGCGAGGAGAATTTAAATTTCCTCTAGAAGAAACTGCATGCACAGGATTGGGGTCACTCCTGCCTTATTATTCTCTCATCCATGTCTGTGCAAAAGCACATAAGGAGAGCTGCATTAGGAGAAGCCTGTAATCCAAGTCCCATCACAGAAATCTTCAGCGAGCCAGTCTCATTCTAGGCAGCTCCTGGTATCTGGCCATTTATTTCCTTTATTCTTCCTCCTGAAATAACACATAATGGATGCACCTGTCCAGTCATGCAGAGAAAATGAGGGCATTGCTTGTAAGTTAAGTAATGATTCTCTCGCCCTAAATGTTTCCCCCAGCGCTTTGGTCCCCAGCATGCAGTGGTACATATTTTGTTTTTGTCTCTCTCTTTTAAAGCAAGACTCAATTTAATTCCCTCTGAAGTGTCAACTGCTGTGATTGCTTTATTACACAATCCTATGCCACTCATAGCTTATCAGATTTTAAATTACCATATAAATCTACATGGTCTGACAATACAAGAAACATCTAATCTCATTTTCAAAGTTAGATAAGAAACAATCAACACTTTAGAATGAAAGTGATACCCCTAAGCTAGAAAACAGCAACCTAACAAAATTATCTACACTAATCATCATTAACTATAATAATACTTGCAAAACAAAAAGCACTGGTATAATTAATTGCAACACCTAGCGAGCGAAAAGGACCAGACAAAAACCAAAATCCTTGGATTACGTGTTGTTTGCTGATTCTACAGCATGGTAATATGAGAGTTTCCTAATTATATATGTTAATATTGCTGAAGTTTTAGCAGAATATTTGTAGTGTACTGCATGTATTATCATGTAGTAGGCACAGCACAACCTCTGTGAATTTGAACTCCCTAAGTGGAGGGAAAAAAAACCCAAGCCAGCAATGAGGTTTGGCTGAAAATCTGTCTACAATTACCTTGTGGTCAGCAAAAAGCAAGCCTGCTGCAAGACCTGGGAGTAATGTTTAATTAATATGTGGGAGGAAGATGGTTTGGAAGAAACTTTTGCCTGCCTTGGGAGGGGAGCTTTGGCAGGAGCTGAACAGGGAATAGTTGTACCAAAGAAACAAATCAGGAAGACTTGTTTTGAATTTTATTAGCAGCTTGCAAGCAAGCTCTCAGAAGTCCCATTACTGAGAAAGGAGTTGGTCTGAGTGCCTAGGCGAGAAAGGGAACAGAGATAAACAGGCCTGAGGCAAGAGCAGCCAAGATGTCCTAGAGTAAACATGACTTGGGCCTGGGAAGCAAGCGGGGTCTCTGAGGACTGGGAGGTACAGAGACCAAAGAAGTGGTTGCCTGGTGAAACTTGACCTCCAGTGATCCCAGGGGGGCTGCACAGGTGCAGCTTCTGCAGGCACCACCTGCCCCATGCCATCAGTTCTCCACCGCCTTAAGCGCTCACTCGTAGCCGCGGTGCTTGGGGAGCATTTCTGGCTGCTGTTCTATGAGCTCCTGCTCTGAGCACGCTGCCAGGGGACTGCTGGGCTGCTTCCTCAACTGCTTTCGGGGGCTTGCCCACCTTGCTTCTGGTTCTTAAACATTCAGCGTGCGTCTGGGCCTGCAGACCTCTCTTCTGTAACAAGGAGCTGCTCAGCTGTGGTGAATAAGAATTGACGTGGGTGATCGAAGCTTAAAATAGTGTGGCTTGGCCCAGTGCATATGAAATGAAATGTAAGTAAACTGAAAGGGATGGGACTTTTGAGGAGAGCCAGGAGTGCTGCCCCTCAATTGGATGGATGTCTTTGTGCTAGAAAAGCCTGTCTTCACCTGCATATAACTTCTGGGTTTAGGAGTCACACAAAAGGTTTCTAAGGCCTGCGTCTGCTTTAGTGTGATTAATGTGTGTGACTGCATTTAAAAGCTTCAGACGGTCTATATTTCGCCAACAAGGAAAACTATGCTGTTTTTCTCTACCCAAGTTAAAGATGAGAGCATGGCTGAGAAGCTGCAAAGCCCTATGATAAAAGGAAGAAACCTGCTGGGTTTACTCAGGGGAAATTTCTGAATTCTGTGGCTGATGCTCCAGACAAGACCAGCTTATGGTCAGATGTCTGCCTCTTGAGCCCTGAGAGCTGAATCTGCAGCAGGCTGCACTGGGGGCTGATTGCTCCCAGTTAACTGCATCGGAGGGGAACTGGAAATGGGAATGCCAGGCTCTCATTCTTCAGGCTTGGCTGATTACAGTGACTGTGGTACACAAAATCAGCCTGTTCTTTCCCATCTCTGCCTCCTGGAGCTGCACATGGGGCATGAAACGCCAGACAGCCACTGCCCACAGAAGGGAGAGGGAAGGAAGGGATGGCCAGTCATGGCTGACAGAAGCTGTCAGCTCTCACCTCTCTGTTCTCCTCCACTGGCACCTGCAAAGCCTGTGGGCAAGCACTGCTCCCTGCCCTGCTGGCTGCTCTCAGGGAAGGTGGGAGAGATCCCTCTGCCATCCCCACTGGCCACAGCCAGGCCCTGGTGCTGTCTCCACCTGAACAAAAACTGTCACCAACCAGTTCTGGAAAAGTATTCCTAAGGGTGGCATGGTTAAGCTTCCAAAGGTGATTGGGAAAAAAACCCCTCCATATCTTTTCCTGATTGTCACAGCATGAGGCAAAGTCCCCAGTGGCTCTAAACTCATTTGGCTCTAGTATTTTATTGGAGTTGTGCTGGTTCATCTGGGCAGATGAACTCATTCAGGTATAGGAAGTGTCCAAGTTTCAAATTACTAGGCTTGTAAACAATTGGAAAGCACAGGTACATACAGTGGGAAACATTTAAAATAAGTTTTAATTGCAAGAACTTAGAACCTATGCTCTGCATTTTAGCCATTTGTTTTGTCTGTGGTTTCCCAGCTCTTCCACATCTGTTTCCTTTTAATAGGATGCATTTCATAAAGACAAGCATAGTTACCCTAAAAATCTCATAGAGATGAGACTTCTCTAGGAAGTCTTCAGCTGTGTTTTTTCTTTACTTTTCAAAAACAAGGAGATCCTTTCCTTCCACCCCCACACCCCCACTCCTTACTGTTCCTTTTTTTCCCCCTCTTCCCTTATAGTGGAAATTCTGTGTATAAATTGCTGTTTTGCAAAAGTACTTCTGGCTGACTCCATCCATTTTTTCACGTATGATTATGCACTGTGTTTGAAAATGCAAACCTACTACAAAGCGAGCAGGAAGCTGGGCACTTTTTACTTTGATGCTAGTTCTCCTTTTTGGAAAACTTGCAGAACATGAGCTCAATCTGTCTAGCATGCAAAATTCAGTGTGATATATTCATAAATTTGTATAACGTTTCTACTGAAACCTAGTAGAACTTATGAACCACAAAGTAGTCAGCCCTGTCTTATCTCTAAATATCAATGTTGGTTAAACCTTTTGAGGTGAAAAGTACAAGGCAGGTATAGAGGGGTGCCTAATAAAAAATAATCAGTTATTAAAGTAATGGTTTCAACAGAATAAAGTGGGAAAAGTTCCTGTTTTGAACTAAGTGTGTGGCATGTCTGCTGCTTGGCATCTGATGAATGTTTCATTCGCATCTTGTTCACTGTCTCTCTGGTCATCATGAATCATTGGGGGTTTTTTGTTGTTGTTGTTCTTGGGTTGTTGCTTTTTGTCCCCCTTGCTGACTAGCTGAGATGACCAGCCTTGGAATTCAAGAGAGGAAGAAAATCAAGGATATGTATTGCTCTGGTCGCTTCTATTCTGTATTGTGACAGATTTTCTTTCTGATATTCATTTTCCTTCTGACACCTTATGAGATTGCTGCAACTTATTTTTAGCCTGGGAAATTGAATGAAAAGTTGAGGCCACTGTGTGAAGTAGCCCTGCTTTCTCACTGATAGTAGGTGGAAGAGGCACTTGCTATGATGTAAATAATGTAAGTTGCCTCTACTGCTCAGCCACTTTTCAGCTTGTCGGTCCCCAGGCTTTGCTGCTGACTGGAGTTATTTTCTTCCAGGTGCAGAAGTTTCCTTATGTCCTTGTTAAACTTACTGAGTTTCCTGTTGGCCAGTCCCCCTGTCATCCAACTCATGGGTGAGAATATTTAACACTGTCACCTCTGAAGTCAGCGAGGATCAAAGGATGGCAGAAGGGTCCTTGCAAGTTGGCTCTGTAAGCAAGCCTGTGAAGAACACTTCAGGAAAAAAAGCCCAAAAAAACAGTTGCTCAGTCTGGTAATACCTGAGCAAAGAAATTGCCCCTTTACTTAAGTCCATTTTATTGCTTAGGCAGGGAAACTTGTTATTTCTTGTATGAAGAACACACAGCTTAAAATCTGTCCTGGTTTAGGGCAATTTTGGGAGGAAACCTCCGAAGGGGTTCCTCTGGAAGAGCAAACCCAAATGGCCCCTCCCCGCAGGCAGTCAGGGAAAAAACTTCCTTGGAGAAAAGTGGAAAAACCTATTTATTTAACAAACAAGATGCCCACAAGAATGAAAAAAAATGAATGATATGAAACAATAAAACCTCTGCCCGCTCCAAAGCGAGATGGCAAACTGAGCCAGTCCTTGCTGTGGGTGCAGCTCAGCTCACTCAGTCTCTCACCAGCCCCAATCCCTCTGGAGGGCCAGGCCCCACAGGCTGCAGGTGCCAGCCCTCGCTGCTCCTCTGGGTTTGTCAGTCCACAGCAGATTTAAACAGTCCCAAGAAAAAGGAAAAAAAAAAAAAAAAAACAGTCCAGGGAACTTTTCTGCCCTAGCTAGCTAAAACTAACTAAGAGCACAGGAGATCTTTGTCCCACTGCTGTCCGTGCCTCAGACGAACGCCGCAGCCAGGCCGTGTGGGAGTCAGGCAGTTTTCTCAAAACAAACTGCGCTGCTTCTTTCTCCCCCTTCACTCCCAGAACCATTTTAAAGGTACAGAACTCAATATACAACACAAACAGAACAGATAAATGGGGATACGAGCAGCATAAAGTCACCCTAGAACAAAACCCCAAAGCAATCAAGCCCCAGTTTCAACCAACTTTTTCTCCTCAAGTCCCTTCCTGAACTCTACGGGTCTGAATGATTAATTCTTTAATTTTCTTTCCCCACTATTCCTTCTGTACCTTCCCTCCTGCTTCCCTTCTCTTGTTGTTGGTTTTGCTTTTTGTTTTTGTTTGAGATCAATGCAATGGAGTATGTTGTTTGTGCTGCTCAGGTGAAGTGGGGGCTGTTCCCTACAACTCTCAACAAGGAAGGGAGAGCAAATGAAAGTAATATCTCAGGTTAGGCTGATAAAGAGAGACTGATACCAGTCTCTTGGCATTTTTCCCTTACTTTAGTTCATTCTATTTTAGAAAGATCTCTTAAATACCTAAAATGAATGTAACTGTGATGTAATTCATACTCAACTTAGGCAATAACAACAACAACAAAAAAGGTGTAAGTTTTGGTATTTTTTGTTTCTATGAGGATTCTTTTCTTTGTTTAGTTGGTTTTGGTTTTGTTTTTTTTTTTCTTGGATTTTCTGGTTCGCATTTTTTCCTTTTTTTTTCCCCCTCCAAGTTCTAGGACTTTCATCACTTTTAAACCTAAAAATGTAGCTCTTGGAATCATAACAATACACTTAATTGCAGATTCTTTTCCACAAACTGAAGTTACCGACCTGAATTTTAATTGCAAGAGTAGTGAACCTCCAGAATGTCAATGTAATCAAGAATAAATTTCAAACCACAGATGACTTTTTTTCCACATTGGCATAGAAATTTTTATTTGGAGTTGGGCTTGGGTATTTTTCATTATAGTGCATAAGGTAATATATAGTATGGAAAAATATATTTCAACAAGTTTTTGGGTTTTGTGGTGTTTTGTTTTTTTTTTTGTGGAATTATGGGTTAGGGAACTCCTCTTTCTAGGCTTTTCATCCAACTGCAATTAGTACCAGGTGCAATTTTTTTTATCCCTTGGAATATATATTGCTTTAACTATAATTCATTTCCAGATTGGCTTTTATTCTACAGGGTTTTTGGGTTTTTTTTAATTGTCCAGAGATGTTTCAGATTAGTGAGTGCATGCTTGCATTTAACCAAGTTCTGACTGTCTCCACTATGGTCAAAGCAGGTGGGATTTTGCTTGTGGAATTCTGTGCCTGATTTCATGAGAAGTTTCACAGAAAACAATGCAAATAACCTTGCTGCTGTTGTTCCATAGGTTTGCCCTTTTTATTTTTTTTTTGTTTTGCTCTCAGAGGATATTCTGATTATTGATATTTATGCTGTTAAAAAAGATAAAATTTCATTTTATTGTTTGAGAAAACTTGTTCTGTTTTCTTTATAGTTAGTTTCTCTTTTTTTTTTTTTTTTTCTTTCTAAGCTGTTAGAAATGTGGTTGGTCTTTCAGCACATCTCTTTTCCCTCTGACTTCATGGAATCATAGAAGGGCTTGGGTTGGAAGGCACCTCCAAGCAAAGTGCCAGTGATGGAGGTCTCACATTGACTCCAGCCAACTGTGACTTATTGATTGTTTTTAAAGATTATATGTCATGGCTGCACAAAAAAACCCCACAAAAATGTTTTTATGCCTCTACCCTCACCTCTGTTTCTGGAGGTTGAGGGACAAACCCTTGCTATCATTAGCCTGGCTGCATGATTGGGTTTGGCTTGTTGCTCTGAGGGCTGAATGGGAAATGGCAAAGTGGTCTCGTTCCTCCAGGCAAAAGAAAATGCCTGACCAATATTTGCAGCTTGTAGGTCTTTCAGGTGAAATGCTGCCAGGCTCTTCTGTCAGCATTAATGCAATTGGAGCCTTCTTTCCCAGCATGGAAAGGTGAATGGGAATTCAAGCATGTTTTTCTACTGGTCAAGAAGGGGAGATTCTGCATGCTGAGTGTACCAATTTTTCTCTTTTTGCCTGGCGAGATGAAAACTGCCATGTTTGCTCTTGGAGCTGATTTTGAATAATAAGACTTCACCTCTTTTTTTTTTTTTTTTTACCTGAAGGTTAAATGTTAATGTGCTCTGTATGGGATTGTACCTTGAAGTCATTTGTAAGCTGAATACAAGCTCCAAACCTGTTGCTTATTATGAATCACCCTGCCCACATCTGAAGACTTATCAGGCATTATGTCAACTATTTTGATGTTAAGGTTTAAGCTAAGCCTCTAAGATTTGACTTAATGCAATTTTAGGCCTCCCTTTGTATTAAAAGTAACAGAAAAGAGGAAGATCTCCAAGGACCTCTGACATGACAAACAATATCAGTTTTTCCAGAGCCATTATCATTTCTCATGTCACTGCAAACAAATAAGGAACCTTTAATCCAAGGACAAACATCATGTAACACTTTTATCTGTCATCTCAATATACATTTTCATATTTAAAAATATCACTCAGCATTAGCAAGCTGTTGTACTGCATTCCAAAAATCTTGTCAAAAAGTCATCAGGGCATACATTAACTGGCTGTGAAGACTCATTGCTTTAAGTATAGTTAATATTTCTAATTGTAGCTGATTGTTAATTTCTCTTGTTTTGTTGTTTAGGGAGATCTACCTGTACAGGTGACTTGTGACAGCGTATGTTATGCAATACAACAGATGAAAAACTTCCTCAAGACAAAATAACATGCATTTGAGGGAGAAATCCTAATCACAGATTGAATAAATGAGGAAAAAACTGATTTTTTTTTTTTTTTAGCAGAGCTAAAATTTGCTACTGCATTTGACATTTGTTTCCCCTTACTGTGGAAATAAGCATAGGAAAATTGCTGTTTTCAAAATAAGGCAAAGATACATGTTCAATAATCCCTTAAACTGCTTTTTGGCATCCCAGGAACGACCTCAGATTCACAGCTTGTTGAGGGATATAGTGTTTATACTTATACTAAATACTTATACTAAATAACAGCCTGGGTCAAGAAATTAAAGAGCACATTTGTGCATCTCAGCTTGAGAGAGCAGCGATGGAGTTGATCTTTATGTTGAGCAAAAAATAGCAGCGTTTTAGGGGTAGCCTGAAAATACTGCATGACTAAGAAGGTCCAGAAGTCCCTGTGATCTAGAGAGTTCTCTGAATCATTGCTCATTCTGCTTGTTTGGAGGGGGCAAGAATTTGCTGTTAACCTAGTGAAGTAAATTGCAAACTTTTTTCCCAGCTCTTGTTTGCTCAGCTGCTTTCATCAGTGAGTTGGAGGAGGGCTGCAAAGGCGACAGTCAGCAAGTACTCTTTTCTCTCCTAAAACATGCTGATAAGCCAGGTAGCTTGAGGTTGATTTCCCTTGTGTGACTGTACAACCTGAGACAGAATTGAGTCTGACTAAAGCTGTTCTCAAGAACAGAAATTATTTACTCTGCTTTTTCCAAAAACAAGCAGAGCTGAAAATGCACAGTGGATTATCTTTCTCCTACTGATTTTGTTTGTTGGGTTCTGGGGTTTTTTTTCCTCAGTTAAAGAGCAAATTCCCTTCTGCATCTATACACTGCTGCTCAGCCTCCAGGAAAAGGAGTATAAAGATATCCATCATAGTACTTTCAACATTTTCAAATCACTGTTTCAACCATGTAAATTCCTATCCATTGCATGATTGCAGCTGGGGAGCTAGTGTTTGTGTTCTTGGACCTTGGAGTGCAGATAACATCTACTGTCACACAAACCACTTTGGATCAGTGGAGTCATTTTTAGCCTAGATGCTTGTAGTTAGTAAAAAGGGAGGAAGAAGAGGTCTGGACCACAGGTGCATTCCACCAGTTTATTTTTCACAGTGTGCTTTTAAAAAAGGGCATATTTTATTCCTTCCTACTTTTTTTTTTTTTTTAATTTTTGTGGCATTTAATTTGCTCCCACTCAGCCTCCCAAATGTTGTCTTGTTTCCTCCAGTCATAATTTTGTTAAAACCAGAAAAAACGGGTGGAATAAGGAGCAGTCTTTGACACTCTGAAGCATTTTCATGATCTGTTGCTATTCTTCATTTTCTTCTCCCAAGTCTCACCCTTTTTTCTTCAAAAGCCTTATTCCCACCCACGTTTTCCCTTTACTCTCACTCAGTTTGTCCTTTGCTCTTTGTCTTCCAAGTCTTGGTGTTCTTTCCATTCCCTGTCGTCAATTCCTTTTTCACCTTTCCTTTCCCTTGGGATTTTCCTCTTGCCCATTGCGGATTTGCTCCCCCTGTTCCCACGAGGATGATGAGCTGAGCAGTGGATCTGCAGGCACCAGCCCCCACAGGGAGCTGTGTGAGGGCTCAGAGGGGAAGGGGGAGGGCAGCAGGGACCTGCAGGGCTCTCTGCAGCTGCCTGGCATCTCTTGAGTGTAGCATCACTTCAGTAGCTAAAGTGGGAGGAAAGAGTTGCTTGGTGCATCCCACAGCTTCTATCTCCTTCCCACACCCCTTCTTTTCCCAGCCAGCAGGAGCAGGTCCTCATGCCCCTGAAGCAGAAAAGGCTGTGTGGGCAGAGGAAAGATTTTTTTTTTCTTTCTTTTTTTTTTTTTTTTTTTTTTCTTTTTCCTCTCAACTTGACTCCCTGTCGTAGTATTTAGGCTCTTAATATATTTTTGTGTAATAATCAGTGTGCAGGTCCTGGGGAGAGGGAGAAGAAGTGTGAAAACATATTTTTTACTTCCCTGCGGTGGGGTTTGTCCTCTCCTGGTCTTATACATGAATATATGATACAACATGGGAAGTAACACTTCAGACAAACACAAAAATTATTTCCCTTTGTTAGATTCTTGGCTGAGGAGGATGAGCCACTCTTTCACTTCTAAGTGGGTGCCTCCAGCTGCACAGGAAAGGAACCTGTGCTATATTCATTCTGCACAAAGATAAAGGGCCTCACTCTTCAAGAGCCTTTATAATTGTTCAAAAGTGGTTTGGCATTCTGGGAAAAAAAAAGGGGAAAAAAAAGGTAATAAAAAACAAGCCCAACCCCCAAAGTGGCAAAAGATTAAATGCATTTGAAGGGAATGATGGAATGTAAAATGAAGGAAAACAGGAGTTAAATCTTGCTTGTTGCCAAACTGTGCAGTATGTAGATACTGCAACGTGGAGTTTTGTGTTCCCTGCTCTCCATATCCCTGGAGAACTAGAGTGTTGCTCTCTGCTAAGAAGTAAAGTTAAACTAAATGCCAATTCTGATTAACCACTGAGAGTTTTGCTGTTGGCTTTCATGGTAGCAGAATGTCATTCCATGTGCTTCATCACAGGAGCAGAGCTTCCAGAGCTCTGGAGAGAAATAGAGAGGAGACGCTTTACAAAAGAGAAAGAGGAAAAAAGACCCCATAGTTTTTAGTCAAGGTCAGAAACCATTCTAAGGGGACTTGCCCTGCACAGAGTGGCACCCAGATATTCCCAGGTCCATCACCTTGGGAAACTCCTTGCTGGGCAATAGGATCCAGGAGCATTTAGTCTCTTCCAGGTGACATTTTTTCAGCATCCTCGTAGATGTAAGAGTAGCATCCCTATGCTGGGCAAGGCAGACTCAGAGTTCTAACAAAAAGCAAGTTTTCCCTGGGAGTCTTTTGCCAAGGGAGGTGTTTTGCAGAGACGGTGATGAGTTGGCTCATTATGGTGGGGAGTCAGTCATCCCACCTGGGACTAAGATCCCGGGTGTGAGACTGGGAGAGGTGATGGATCTCACCTGCTCCTGCTGAATTCTGAGTGAGGTTGTTTTAAACTGAAAACCCATGGAAAAAAAAGTATAATTTGCTGTAGCTGTATGCACTACTCCAAGCAGTGCACAGTGAAAGAGACAACAGCAGAGCCAAGCACCATATCTGCTAAAATACAGCCTGCTGCTAAAATCTGTGCTCTGTGGTTGACTCAGACTGCACTCCAATAAATCACATCAGGCACTTTTTTGTAAGAGTTGAATTTTGCTTTGGGGAGGATGAGATTTTTACCTCTTTTAAAACATTATGTGGTGTGTGATTCTTCGAGGGGAGGAGGAGGGAGAGTCAGGGCATCATGCAAACCTCAGTCCTGAGGCTGAGAGTAATGATATTGAATAAATCCTAGGCTCCTTAAAACGATAAATGGATATGAGAATGCTTGATCTGAAATTACATGCCTAAATGTATGATCCCACCTCTGTGAAAATGGAGGTAGCTAGCTGAATGAAATGTCCTGTCTCCTACCGATTATTTTTCCTGCCTCAAAAATGTACTAAAGTAGAAGAACCACACAGGTGGTGTCCCTTTCTTTTATTTCTGTGACAAAAAACATGATAAAACACGGAAGAAACAAGATGAAGGAAAGATGAGCATGGTCTTTGTGTTCCACAAATTGAATTGCATCTCTCCTGTACCTCTTCTGTTCAATAACTGGACCTAGAACCTTCTGTATTTGAGCAGTTTTAGTACTTTTAGTCACACTCAGTTACAAAAATGTGAAATAAAGAAACCTACTGAAGGTTGAGTAAGCCAAACCCTGTTCTCACCACCTTGAGAAACAGAAGCATTCACCAAGGCTTTTCTTGAATTAGGTGGAGCAAACTTCATGTACAACCTCACAAGTTTTCTATTTCTGTTTCCAGAGTTTCCATGTTTAAGTTCTCAAAACTGTCGTAGGAAAGGTTTGCCCTGTTATGAACGTGGCATAGAACACTTCTAAACTCTGGAAAGAAATGCTGTCAGAAAGCCCCCTCTTGCCCTTCATTTTCAGTTTTTCCTTTGTGTTTCATGGCCATGGGTCGAAGCACTCGTTGACTGAGAAAGGGCTGCAATTTGAATTGTTCCCAGTAGCACCTGTGAAGGATGCTGGCTTCAGAAGCAAGAGCACAAAGCTCTGAATGAAGTCTTCTCACTGTTAGCTGCTGACTTGTCAACAACTGGTGAAGTGAGAGAGAAAATAACATTTACATTTTCTCTCTAATTTAATGAGAAATGGAAAGACAAGAAGAGTGAGAGCTTGGTTAATTTTCCATTCAGCTTTGACTTCAATGCTTTTACAAGGACAAGCCAAGAAAGGCAGGAAGCTGTAGAGGGTAATAAATCTAGAGCTGCTTGGGTAGCTGGGAGAGGATTCTGTGGTGCCGAGTTCTGGTGTATAATCCTGTAATTCAGTGGCTCCAGCCCAGTGAGTGCCACACTGCTTTCCAAGAAGCTCATTTACGATCCCAAAGAAGCTCCTCGCTGTCAGTTCCTATTTGCATCTTCTCCTCACCTCTTCTTTTTCCTTTCTCTGCCATCTCCCTTGTCACATTCCATCTTAATTCTGATTTCTCGTCGTTTTTCTTGAGGTGTTTCAGCTTTTATTTTCTGCTATCGCCTACCACTTCAATCATAGAGGGGCTAACAAAGCAAACCACCTTCAGCACCAGCACAGTCCCCAGCTCAGAGCTTTTCTCATTTCCTCTGTCTCAAAGCAAGCACAGGTTTTTTGTGCACTTGCTCTTTCTCATATGCATGATTTTTGCAGCTAAACCAGGACCTCTGCTTTGTTCTCACCTTCCAACAGGAGTTGGAATCATGGAGCCCCACAGCCAGTAAATGTTCTGGCACTGGCACAGCTGGTCTCCCTTTTCTGTTTAATACTTTTCCATTCTTGAAGCAGTTAAATTAATCTTCATCTCTTTGTCATCTACAGTTTCTTGAGACTAGATACTCATTGCAGATTGATTTTAATCTGAGATTTTTTTAATCTGAGTTATTTGAGTTCATCTTGTATATAAACAAGTAATAAATTGTTGGTTGGTGTTTTTCTGAGCCTGCAACTTGAACAGGTGTGTGCCATTGCTGCCTTCCATAATTTCCTGCTAGTTTTACACTGTTCTTCTTGAGCAAATTCCATTCCCATCCCTGCATTAGTCATGTGTAATCTTATCACCATGAAACTTTCCCTTGGTTTGGTCAGTGACCCAGCCATCTAATTCTCCTTGGCAATCCTGTCACTCACTGTTTCAACAAGCAGACCCTTTCAGATAATGTATTCCTCTGTCAGAATTTTCTGGTGTTTTTCCGCCACGTCTCACTCGGTGGTTTCACGGATTTTCACATCATCTCATCCCAGTCCAGCTGTCAGCACCTTTGCAGTCCTGCTGATCTTTCCTGCCTCTGCATTCCAGCAAATGTTCTGTGCCATAAGGTACAACGAGGTACAGCAATAGCAGAAGAATGGGGTTGGAGTGTTGTTTTTTTTTTTTTTTTGATAGAGACATCCCCACTGTCTGTGGAATATTGCTGTGGGAGTTGATGAGAAAGGAGGCACAGTCTCTGAATCCTGATGGTCCTTTGGCTCTGGTAGGAATGACCAGCTGAAATGTTAGTTACAAGAGTTAGGAGTGCACCATTTTCAGGATCTCTTCCCCAAAACCCTGCATTTCAGTAGAGGGAGGGTAAGAAATTTTCCAGCAGTTAGCACCATCATGGAGTCATCCTGTACAGCTGACCTATAAGTGACAGTATCATCAGAATGTGTTTCATTTCACTGAACAAAATATTTTGTTACACTTAAACGGGTTTTGTTTTGTTCTGTTCAAGTACTTCCCAAGGTTTTTGGAATGATATTGTTTCAAGTAAGTTTTGTGCATAGATTAGTACAATGGGTTTTTAGGGATGTTGTGTGTTTGAGGGTAAACTGAAGGGGTCATCTCTCTATAACATTTAGGGAAGGAGGCACTTGGAAAGAGCTTCGTGCTGATGTTACTGATGGTATATTCTATTCATCTTGTAAGAAAATATTGCATGTGAGAAATTTGTCCCAAACCTTTAAATTCAGGAATTCTTTAAAAGCATGAACACAATATCTGCTCTTGTATGAAAATTACTCCTCCTTTTGCAGAGAGCCAAGTCTTTAGTTTGCTTTTTCTTTCAGGTCAGAATTATTTTGGATGTATGCTTTTGACATGTTTCCCAAGTGTATTGAGACAACCTCCAGGGGAGGGTGGAGGGAATATAGAATATTTAGAAGCTGTGAATGCAGCATTTCAAACAAGGAGATGTGGTGAGTGGTTTAGTAAGCTGTTTGGTATAGTGTATATTCTTTTTTTCCATTCCTTGTAAATTTGATTTAGTTTTGTTTGCCAGATCTTGTGATAGCCAGTAGTGGTATGCTCTGGGTGGCCCTGTCTTTGGATTCTGCATATGAATGGCTTTAAAAAAACAGCCAGACAAAATCAAAACCAAACACCTGGATCTTGCTTTAACCTAAATGATAGGAAACAGAAAATATACTCCCATTTAGGCAATTTCTCGGTGATGGCATGAAATATTCAGGACTGTGTGGTGATTACCACAAGGTAAAATACAGAAGATTTTAATCAATTAATAAGAAAAAGAAGACATTTTGTTGCTTATAAGCTATTTCCTGCAGCAGATAACTTTGCCTTTTGCTTCTGTAAGAAACAAAAATCATTCTGAGGCTAATATGGTCAATGTTTGAAGACTGCTACTATTTTTTTTTCTTTTCTTTCATTGGCATTATTTTTATGAAGTTTTGTTTCTTTTTTCTCAGCTAGTAAATGTCACAGTAGAAGTGGAAAGCCTCATCATAAACAGACCATGACCCAAATCACTCCAGCAAATCCTGTCTTACTCATATCTGACAATTATACTAATTGGAGCAGTTGCCTAAAAAATATAGCCTTTTAAAAAGTATTTCCATCAGAGTTTTTCAGGGTAGCAAAAGGAAATATTGGGACTTAGTACATTCTTTGAATGGGCAGGGAACTGACTTCAAATCATAGATTATGGGTTTTAAAGGAATTTCAGAATGCCCTGAGGGAAGACAGTGCAGAAAATGACAAGACAAAGTTTGTCTGCATTTCCTGAAAAATGCTTCTCTTGCCTGTTCTTAAAAAATTCTGGTGATGGAAAGTGGATTTCCCCAGCTGCAGTTTCAACCTGTTGTTTCTTGTTTTTTCTTTCGTGGACATAGAGGATAAATTATTCCTTCTCTCTCTACAAAAGCCTTTAATTTACTTGAAGACTTTTTCAGTTAGCAACCCCAATTTGTTCAACCTTTCCTTGTAGGTTGTGAGAGTCAGACTTCTGATCCTCAGGAATCTCTGCAATCGACCCACACATTTTTTGTTGGGAAATACCCAAAGCTGAACCCATTGCTCCAGCAAAACTGGTGAAAGCTGGGGAAGGCAGAAGCAGTGCAGTTTATGCTGCTGTCTCTAATCCTGCTTCTATGTCCACCTTTTTTTTTTTTTTTTTGCCAGAGAATGACGTTTTTGATTCATGTTCCCTCTGTGATCCACTGTAATACCATGTATTTGTCTGGGTTTAGCTGGCTGCTCTCCACACTGGGCTTGTGCAATTTTTATTTTATTTTTTTTTAACTGTCCCTGTCTGTGTAGAAAGCCATTCTCAAGGGGTAGAAAAAAGGCCCTCATATATGTATGTATGTATGCAAAATAATTTGTTGATGTTTCCTGTGACTTCCCTGTAAGCAGCACAGAGTTAGTGCATGATTCACCAGCCTCCCTGCCACAGAAAAGTTCAGGTGAGAAGACCTGTTATGTCACCAGATAAAGATACTGGATAGATTTGATAAGAATTGTTCCTCCCAATTTCTCTTGTCCTTGTTTCCTTGCTAGATCTTAAAAGTTGTTTGGTTGTGCTGATAGGTTTTCAGGTAGTAGGTTAAAGTGACTGATATATAATTTCTACCACTTTTCTTTTCCATCTCAGAAATACATTTTGTATTTGATCTCTTCTAGAGTCGTGCCATTTCTCAGAGATCCTGAAAGAACAGCCATTAATGGGAAAGTTCTTCAGATGTTTTAACATCTTTAAGATGTTTTAAACAACCACTTTCAGGTGTTTTCAGTTCCCCAAAATGAAGCTTATCAGGCTCATGAAATCTGAAAACCAATCATAAGTCTCTCTGAGCTGTTTATTCCCTTTTCTAACTTTTTGCTGCCAACTTCAATTGTTGCCTCATTTTTCTAGTGAAGACTGACAGCCAAGAAGGCATGCAGTACTTCAGCTCTGTGGGCATCCTCACTATGAAAAGGGCAACGCTTTTTGTTTGTTTGTTTGTTTGTTTTTAACCTCATGTTAGTGTATTCTAGGACAATTTCTTGTTACCTTTTACATTCTTTGCTAGTAAGCTGTGCTTCACATTCCCCCTATGTATTAAAGCTCTTCTTTTTTTCACCATCTTTAGTAATCTTGTGTAGCTTTGTCTAAAATGAACTCAATGAAGAACTTTTGATTTACACAACAGGGGTCTAATTAAATTTTACGTCCCTCCTTTATATTGGATTTCTGCTTTTGCTATAATTTCTTCAAGGAATTCTTAGCTCTCCAGAATTTCTTGAGGCTTATCTCATCCCTGTGAGTGGATGATCTATCAGTTCTCTGAGTATTTTACAATTCTTTATCAAATTTACTACACTAATTTTCTTTGTCCTGCTCAAAACTTATGTTTCTAAGAACAGTTAATTTTTCAATTTTCAGTCCCAAATTGCTCTCTATTTATCTCCTTTTTTTTTTTCCCTTGCTGAATAGAATTGTATTTAAATCACTCAACTTTTCTCCGTGTTCTGTAAAGAAAATCAAGAATTCTCAAAAGTAACTTTAAGGAATGTACTGATCTCCCTTAATACTCAGCAGCTCACAGGATTCAGTGTCAAGCTGCTTATACAGTTTCTGCAGGCTTTGATAAATTCCTTGTGTCTGGAAGAATACCAAAGACCTGAAGCAAAATATGGTCTGTGGCCTTAAGGGTTTGACATCACGTTGCCAAGCAGAGATCCTAGGAGATGCTTTAAACAGTTGTATTTATTTTTTTTCCCCCTCCATTCTAGCACCACCATCTAACAGGCTGCTCTTATTTCTCTTCTGTGGATTTTTTTTTCATGTCATGGAATCCCAGAATGGTTTGGGATTGAAGGGACCCTAAGGGTTATTTACTTCCAACCCTCCTGCCGTGGGTGGAGACAACTGCCACTAGAGCAGTGTTTCCAAAGCTCCATCCAGCCTGGCCTAGGAACATTTCCAGGGATGGGGCATCCGCAGCTTCTCTGGGCAAACTGTCCCAGAGCCTCACCACCCTTATGGGAAAGAATTTCTCCCTACTATGTAATCTAAATGTACCTCTTTTAGCTTAAGGCCACCCCCCCCTTGTCCAATCCCTCCCTGCCCTTGGGATAGGTTCCTCTCCAGCTTTGTTGTAAATCCTCTTTTGGGCACTGGAAGGCTGCAGCGAGGTCTCCATGGAGCCTTCTCTTCTCCAGGCTGAGCAGCCCCAACTCTCTCAGCAAATTTTCATAGCAGAGGTGCTCCAGTCCTCAGATCACTTTTGTGTCCACCCCAGCAGCTCCACGTCCTCTCTTTGGTGAGGATCCCAGAGCTGGATGCAGCTCTGGACTCATGGAAGAGCAGAGGGGCAGAATCCCCCCCATCATGTGCTGGCCACGCTGCTTTGAGTGCAGCCCAGGACCTTTTTGGCTTTCTGGGCTGTGAGCACACACTGCCAGCTCATGGTGAGGTCCTCATCAACCAACAGCCCCAGTCAGGGCTGCTCTCCAGCCGTTCTCAAAAAACTTCACATCACTGGTTAATTTAAAAAAAGAGTAAGTAACACAGTAACATCTCTAAATCTGTGCAGTCCCAAAGACGATTTCCAGGTGCACTTCCCACATATATTTTTCTAAGACAAGGTCTTTTAACTTTCCTGATTTTCTCATGTACGCACATGTACCATCATAAGCAGTCTTCAGTAGAATTGGGTCAGCGATGAGGACAAAAGTAATAAATTTCTTTATCTCTGGATTTAATGGAAGCAACACCTTTTAAAATACTTTGATTTTTTTCTCTTGACTTCTTTCATGCTATGTTGCTGACTGATTTAGGCAATGGAGTGCTGTGGTCAATTGAATCTCCCAAAATCTAATATTAAAAGATGGAAGGGAAGGACCTTTATGTCAGCAGAATAAACTCAGAAGTGTTCAGAAATCACCAGTAATCATCTCTGAGAAAAGCAGAAAAATGTGTTTGTGTTTTAATACTTTCTTCCAATGCTTGTTACTGACTTTGATTCACTAATGCTACAGTTTTCTTTTTTTTTTCTAATGAAGATGGTGTCTATTCTAGATACTTTTGATTTGAATGATAGAAATGTTTAGTAAAGCCACATTTCTATATTGATAATGACCTTCTATTAAAGAGTATTATCTTGTCTTGTACAAAGAGAACCCAACATTCCTGAAGTGAAAATAAATTTGAGACTTGAATGAAAATAAACAATTCTGTAGCAGTGAAAGAAAGCTAATTTTTTTATTTTATTTGCAATTTCAACCTATTACTGAAATTTTCCCCACGATGCCTCCCTTCCAAATGCACTGATAGTGTAATGCAGTTATAAGGGTCTGGTGTGCTCCTCACATTTCATAGGCAGAATCTTTGTAGTTAAACATTTCAGATGAATCTGTTATAGCCAGCAGAGATATTAGAGCATATCATAGAAAATTCTGAGTTGGATGGGACCCGTCAGGATCATTGAGTCCAACCCCTGGTCCTGCACAGGACACCCTAAGAATCACACCATGTGCCTGAGAGCACTGTCCAAATGCTTCTTGAACTCTGTCAGGCTTTGTGCTGTGACCACTGCCCTGGAGAGCCTGTTCAGTGCCCAGCCACCCTCTTGTTTGTGCCAGTCTTGTTTGATGCTCAATTCTGGCATTGAGAAAGCTTCTTATTTTAATATTGAATTACTGAAGGTGTTTCTCTGCAGACAAAACAAATCCAGGAAAGTCAGCACACAAAAGCCTGCAATTTCTCTGATTAGCCTTGCATCAAAAGCTGGTGTTTCATCTCCCTTTATCCATTTCAGGCTGATGAGTCTTTCACATACACTTCCTCTGGTGCCATTGTGCGTGGATAAGTGCCTACATTTTTGTTTTTACTGTAAAGATATTAGCAGGGCAGCTTGGTGCACTTCAGCATTTTTCACAGAATTTGCTCACGGGGCTACTGCAAAGTTGTTTTATGGTTGTTTTTATTTTGCTTGTTTGTTTTGTGTTTTGTTTTGTTGTTGTTTTGGGGGATTTTTGTGGGTTGTTGTGGTTGGCCTTACTGTCTTCAGGGTTAGTCATGCCAGCATATAAGTTGGTGTTGTGGAATGAATGGCTTCATTTGTCCCTTACTTTCTTGCAAAGAGGAGTACAGGTTTGGTTCCTATTTAGTGTTGATGCTTAAAATGTGACGCTATCTTAAAATAAAGCAGTGATTGCTGTCAGTGTTTCTTCTTTGATGAAAAGAGAGGTGTAATAGGCTAGGACATGTATTTCCTGCAGGCACTGAAGCACATATTTTCTGACATATCGGGGCTGCAGCATAGAGAAGCTTCATACCAACAAAAAGTTTCCAGCAGATAACTTCTGCCTGTGACCCTGGTGCAGAGTGCAGGCACATTCTGTGTCACTTTTTCAAATCTGTGTACATCAGCTGGGAGTAAGAAAGCATTTGATGACTCTCCTGGAGAGACTCCATCCTGATGGAGTTCATCTTCCAGTTTGTAAGCCTGATATATTGGATGAGTTTTTAGACAGGCCTTCTAAGCCCTTTAAAACAAAAGGCTATACTGGAAGGTATGGGATCTGCATCCCTCCAATCCTAAAACCAAGAAAACATCTTATCATGTGCATGAGTGCTCTTGGTCCCTTGCAGTCAGCAACTGCTGACTCAAAGTGTGAATGAGAAGTTGCCCTTTCCAAACAAATAAGAGCAGAGGCTTTATTTTAAATCTTAACATGCACTTTGTCTATGCCAGTATTATTTTTGGTGCAGAGACATGTTTTTATACATATCTGTGCAGTGGCAACAAGGAATGCCTGGCTGTGGGAACTCTTGGAGAGGTGGTGCCTTGGGGAAGACTAATTCCTACCAAACCTCTCTGAGACATCCCCTGTCAGGGTGAGGCTCCACGGGGTCCCACAAACAATTAATTCTGGGTGACCCTGGGCTGTGAAAGGAAAGTTTCTTTCTGTGCATGCCTCAGCAGAGCCCTGCTTCCCTTTTGGGTAGTTGACCTTGCTCTGGGAAGGGATAAGTGGCAGCTTCAAGGGCTTTGCTGCTGTGTTTCTGTGAGTGCAGAGCCTGCACTTGTGACTCTTTTGCACAAAGGGGATGCAGCAGGGGCTGGTGCCTTTCCCTGCTCCTCTGCCTCCCTTCTCCTGTGCTCCAGGACACTCCCTCAAGGGCCACACATGCTCTGGGCCCCAGGATTTGCTTTCAGCCCCGTCCTCTGAGCACAGAGGTGCTGTATTTGTGCATGCCAAGGAGCTATAGTTCTGCATTACAGCAGATGCTTTATGGTAGTTCTGTAATTAGCACTCTGCACCATTATGCCAGAGGCACAGATTTGATCCCTTGCTCTCTGAGCTGGCAGGGGATGGGAGCACTGCTTAGGCAGTGTGCAAAACCCCAGATGGGCAGGGAAAAGGAATATTTTTCCATTGCTCTGCAGTGGCCCTTATAGCTAATGATGATGGTATTTTGTGCTCTTATGCCTTTCATTTAAGGATCTCCGAGTGCTCTGCAGGCATTAAGCAAGAAATTCTGTTCCCCAGTGGAGCAGCCAGCATGGGGAGCAGGGGGATCTCTCCATCAATTACCTCTGGGCCATAGCACAGCAGCTGGCCAGCAAGGCACAGCAGAATCAGTCAATATTTTAGGATGGACAGTAAGCAGTACAGCTTTCATTTAAAACCACAGGGAAAATCGAGGTAGGAAGAGAGCAGTGGAACTCGCACTTAGCCAGAGCATTTGGGCCAATGCATCCAATTTGAGGGAAAATCGCTGGATTTCTTAATTCAAACACATCTTCCATGAGCAGCAGCCCCTCCCAGCCCCTGACACGATGATGGGTCTTTGGCTTAGTGATTCAGTGAGAAAAATGCCATTCCCTGCCTGACCAGAGGCCCACAGACTGGCAGTGGGAATTTCAAAAGAGATCTGGTCACTCCACCACTCAGAATTCAAGACTTGCATCAGCAAATATGGGTTGAGGCCCTTGTGCTGCAGCCATCTTATCAAGCTTCCAGCTCCATTTAGCAGCTCCTTACAGGACTTAGTTTGCATTTTGTTGAATTTTTTGCTGGCTTCCTCTACTATTTCCTTCACACTATTTAGGCCTATAATATACTTCTTGTGCTCAGCTTAAAAGTTTTTTTCAACTCAGATGTTCAGCAGTGCTTGTTTGGTGAATTTAGAAAACTCCAAGATGTTTGTTAAATTTGCTGAGCTAAAAGATCTGTGTGAGGGTTTTTGATTTACCCTTTCTTTCGTTTATCATCCTCTTTTCTTACCTATTGGTACAAATGCCTGTCTTAATTTCTCTCCTTGGTTCTATTTCTGCATAGGTTATCTTATTGTGATTAGTTATACTCTTAAGTTATAGCTATAGGTCAAAAATAATTATCTAATTCTTTTGGTTTTTTCTGGGATCAATCCAGAGACATACATTTTGTACCTGTCACGTTTTTTTCTCCTATATAGCAGATTTTGTGGCTGTGTTGATGTAGCCATTCATGTGGCACTGTTTTGTGATTCAGGATTTTTAGGCCCTTTTTTTCATTTCTGCAGGAGTTTTTTTTTTTCTTTTTAATGTAGCACTTGGATGTACGTCTTGACTTTTATGTTGTTACTGTGTGGTGACAAGTGCCAGAGTTGATTCTTTGTTGGTTGCTCTTGTTCAACAAGTGCAGCAGCAGCAAGCAGGTTGGTATTTCCATCTCAAATGCTTGAAATCCAATACAAACTGTAGATTGAAAAGCCACTGTATTATCATTTATTTAGCTAAGCTGTTGACTACTTCCCCAGAAACAATCAGCAATCAGAGGACGTTGCAGAATTTGAGTCTGGGAGCTCTGAATGCTAAATGACAAATGTAGCCATTCAGCACAGCACATCAGAATCATATTACCACTGGCTACCACCAAATTTTCCTCCTGCGTGTCTAAAGCCTGGTGAGGTGATCCAAATTGTCCACGCTTGATTTGTTTGGATTATAATATGGGCTGATATCAGGCTTGCTGTCTTCTGAAATAGCCTTGTTGTCTTCAATGCAGAGTGATGATGCTGTAGCATTTCCTGTCTGTGGCGTCTCGCTCGCTAGCGCTGTGGCCTGGTGAAAACAGAACACAGATGCTTTCTTTGCACATGGATGATTTGGGAATAACTCCATTGGAACCTCATGTCAGTTGTAGATCAGCAATTGTACCAACAACAAAAGTGCCTCTGCCAGGTTCCTCTGCAGGGAAGGAGAAAAAAAAAAAAAAAAAAGGACGCTGTGACATTTTAACCTTTGCTTCCAGTCATCTGGAGAAATCAGAGCTATTACTGTGCCTCTTTCCACCTCTTCTGCGTGTTGTCATGAATGCATTTCCCAGTCAGGGAGTCGGGGAACGTAACATTGTAAAATCACAATACCAATATATTTTTATACTGTAGTTCTGCTCTTAGCAATATTGGTACAATTGCCTGGCAAAGTTTTCCTGCCATACTTTCAAGAAAATGTCTACACACCTCTCTGAAGGCAGCCAGCTTTCATTGTCTTGTCTACTTTTCATGTTATTTTTCCTGCAAAGCCACAAAAGTGCAGCGAGGTCTGAAAGTATGCTTGAGATACTGTGATGCAAAATATGCAGGAGACTGTGCCTATCCTATTAATTCTTTCTGCTATTTCCAATTGAAAAGTGACAATCTAATAAACACAAAATCTACTACATGTTTATCCATCTCACACGTTTATTTTGTGGTGTTCCCTGCGCAATGGAAATGGAGTGACTGTGCTTGGAGCACCTTTTTCCTTCCTTCATCACCACACATCCTGGCTAGCAGGATCTGTACTTAAGCACGGATCTGTACTTAAGCACTGTGTCTAATTGCCACATGTTGTTATGCACCTCTCAAATACCTGTGCACACAAGACACCCAGGCGAGTTTAAATGCTGTCCTGTTTCTGTGGATGGTGGATCACTTCCAAGAGAGTGCTGGTACTGCTGTTGAAACTTTATCAGTCCAGGAAAATTGCTGACTCTTTCTTTGGTGCCTGTTGTGGTTCTGTTGAAAGGGATAAGATCAGTAGCTTTTGGGAGAAAGGTGTCCCCTGTTGTGCTTTGCTATAAGGTTCTGATCCAGCTTTGCAGGGTCCTGGCACTGAGGCACAACATTTGTAGAGGCTGGTGGGCTGGGCTTGGTGAGCAGCAGCTCATCGGCCGCCAACAGGGACCTGACCTGCAGGTGGGCTGGCACCTTGCTCTCATTCTTGTCCTAGAGATCAAGGAAACATTTTGGGTTTCTGGATCCTATATATAGATATCAAAGGCTGCCATGGTCCCTGGCACGTACAAGTGATTGCTTGTCAATACTTTGATAATTTCAATATATTGATCTGACTCACTCTCTGCTCTGGGTGAAAGTGGACCACAGGGAGAAACTGAGCTGTTTTGCTGCAGAGTGTGATTTCTATATAAACATACATGAGTTTAATGTTCCATTGGTGTTACCTTTGACATGCTGCAAATAAGACTATTGCAAACATTGCTGACTTGTAGTGAACTGACTTCTTTCCCTAAGGCAGCATCACAAGCTAGATAACTAAGGGTTAAACAGCATAAGTACAGTTTTATCCCTTCTTTCAAGTTACCCATGTATTTGATTTCTTTCTTGTTATTCTTTCATTTCCTTGCATGTTTATTTATATCTGGTTTAGAAGCCAGAGCTTCAGTGTTCTGGGCATTGCACAAATACAGAACAAAGGCAGAGCCCCCGTGACAGAGGCTTTGCTTTTATTTCATCTGTTTGTTGTAGCCTCTCGTGGAAAGGCTGCCTTTTGACAACTAAAGACAAAGTGTGTGCGCACCTGGAAATTAAATGGAAATATGCATTCCTCCCACCCCCTATTTCAGCCCTCACCAAAGTAATTTGCTTTAACTTCGGCTATAAAGAGAACAAACTTTCTTGGCATTTTTCAAATTGAATTGCACAAGATATTTCATTCTCTTGTTTGCTTTTAGAAGGAAATAATTAGGAGGCATTTCTGTTTTCCACATGGATCTTAGTATTCTGCAAAGAAGATGACATTATACCTGGGTAAACAGCAAAGTGATTATCAAAACAACGTCAAATAAAACAAAGGAGACTTTCCCTTGCTTTCAGAAACTCCTGGTATTCTGCAGCAGCATTTCATGTGTAACTGAATCTTTTCTTCTCAGATCAATTTCTGTTGTTGTACGTGTGGCTAAATATAGAATAATCGAAGTAGTTTTAAGAGTAGTAATTTATTTGCAATAATTTTATTTGCCTTAATTCCCTTCTGATTGCATTGCGTTGAATTTGTGCTACAGCAGCCTGCATGCAGAAAAATAGCTTTAATGATTTTTCGTTACGGATCTTTATTTTACAGCGTGCTTTGTTCTCTGGAATCTGGCAATGACCCTTCCTCCTCTTCCTAAGGTCAGAGTGATTTGAGCTTCAACTAGTTATTTAGAGAGATCTGATAAAGAAATTTCATCTCTGTGGGTGCTGGCCAGCGATGAACAGAACCCTGGGTTTCAATAGAGACTAATCTTAACTCAGGAGGGAAAATTCGGGAGGGGAAAAGCAATCTGCTCTTTGGTGACAGATCGCTGACAATTTGCTTCCACTAGCCACCTCTCTCTTCCTGCCTAAACTGTCAGAGTGCCATGGAAGAAAAAGCCCTTTGTGCCTGTCTGCAGAAAGTGACTGTCATCACCATTATGAATGGTATTTTACATAGGGCTTGTAAAGATCAGCAATTACTTCATCCTTCCTGCCTCTTCTTTGTGCCGGTTTCTCTTCGTGCTGCACCCAGCTGAGGTTCGGCCCACAGCACATCTGCTTCCCTGCCCAGCAAGTACCCCTAAGAGTTTGCTTTGTACTCCAGCTCCTTCTTTCTGCTCATCTTCCCAAATCTTCAGGGGGGGAACAGCTTTCCCTTCTGTCCCAGTGGGCTGGGACCAAGATCTGTGCCTCTGTTTTTTGACTTAGAGCCCTCACTCAGGCTGAGATGCAGTGGTAGCTGCTGCCCACAGCTGTTTCAAACCCCAGGAGTTCCTGCTGGGATGGGAGAAGTGACAAAGGGTGCATTTGGGGAGGGCAAAGGGATGGAAAAGGATGGGTGTGTTAAGCGACATTGTGAGCAGCTGTAGGGGCATAAAAGTTGGATGGTACCCAAAGTGATGTGGAGGAGCTTGAAAATTGTGCTTTCAAAATCTCAGGTTTTTTTCCTGGATTAAGAGGAAAATGCAATTATTCTTAGAGTGTAAAACTCTAAAAAAAAAATTAAACTTTCAAACTTTTTTAGGCTGGATGTTGCACTGTGCCTGCCTGAGTGGGGCCAGCTCCTCATGAAAAGTAAAACTTAGGTCCTTGTCTACTTTGGCTCAGATTTGGGCTCAAACTACATCATCTCTCAGGCACTAAAGTTTAATGAGTCAGCCAGTCTAAGAGTTTAATTGGAGGGGTTGCTGTGGTGTGGAAATATAGCTGGAGCTCAATAAAGGAACGTGCAGGGAAAAGGTGAGCTCTAGGATGAGCGAATTTCTCTGGTGAGGTGTCCTGGCCACTCTGGGAAACTGAAAATTGGTGAATCCAGTCCAAAATGAAGGGGCATGGTTTGGTTTAAAAACACAACAGAGCTTAGTTTCAGATCAAATTGTCTCCTAAGTCCTCCTTTCTTCCTTCCATCTTGAAATAGAAAACATAAAACATTGACATGATAAAGATTTTTCTGTATAAAGCATGTGGGTTAGGCAAGACACTTTGATTTCCATTGAATAGGCTTGTCACAGTAAAATTCCCAGTCCCTGCTAGTCAGTGAGTCAGACAAATGAGGTGAATAGGGGTGAGTCAGGGGTTTTATGACACAGCAGTGAGTGAAGATTGATGTGGTGATGGTACCTCTGGTGTGGGTGAAACGGGTGTTGAAATGACTTTGTGTGGACAAAGCTTGTTCTGAGAGGATTGTCTGTCCAAGAGATACCAGGAATGGATTTTTATATCAGAAAGGACAGTCCTTGTGAACAGCTAGGGGAGATTTTGACTGCTCACGTTTTTCAGTACTTCCTTCCCACACTTACTTAAAGCCTCGTGAATTTTAAGATAATGGCTTTTCTTATTTTCAAGGAATCACTTAATTTGTGTGTGATTTTTAAAGTTTTAAACCGAAGATAGCCAGTATGTTTACAGTTGGTTGATGGAAACCCTCTTAGCTACACGAACAAATTGTTTCCCAGGTTCTGTGTATTACAAAGAGAAAGTATTAAAAGCTCACATTATCATATGATTTTAATAAAAATATTACAAATTAGAAAGCAGCACATTATAAACCCAGAGGATAGGAATCCTTTGATTGCACCTTTGGGTGCAATTCCTACAGATAAGGAAAGTGAGATCTTATCAGTCAGGCTGTTTACCTAGGAGAATCAGGGTTTAACTGATGCTTCATGGTTTTTTGCTATTATAGTAAATGGGTTTTGCATTATTTTTCCCTTATTTAAATTTTAGCTCTTCATGCTCTTTCTGTATTGTATTCAGTCTGTGATATTTATCTCATTTCCTTTTTAATTATTGAACAATTTGAACAATTGTCCTTCTAAATATTCTTGTTGTTGTTTTAATTTCTTTGGAGTTGTTTAATGTTGGTGTCCATGCTCTTTACTGGTTGTTTCCAAGGAGATAATTAGTTTCAGTCTCCCGCAAGTTTTCTGGATTTTTCTTACTAATTTGTATTACAAACATAATTATTTTTAAAGTGTTTTATGAGGCTACTTACTTTTTTTTTTTAATTTGCAAAATAAATTACTGTTCACATTTATAAAGTGCCTTGACAACCTCTCTGAAGTAAGGGTGAATATATTGTGGAGTCTGGAGGAGGAAAGAGGTATCTTAAATGCTCTCAGAACTGGTAAATTTGTTTGCTAGACTGCAGCATCAAAACAAATTTCACTGTGTAGTGGTTTAAATAGAGAGAAGGATTTTAGAGAAGAAAATAATATGATTTGTATGCACTTAGCTCGTGAGGAAATTGTGGTGACACTCTTCAGGTGGCAGTACTGCTGAGTGAAATGTTAGTGCCCTCTGAGACACGAGCCTGAGGACACACCTGTACTGTCACAAGTGGCTTCTGCACAGGTGAGCTCCAAAGTTCCAGGAGGTGGAGATCACTGTGTGTGCTGCCAGAACCCAGGGCAGAGCAGCTTTGTCCCCTGGGCACAGTGCCTGGGGCAGCAATCAATGGCCACTGAGCCTGAGCTGGCGTGTCCAGCCTGGCCTGTGCCACTTGGGGTTACTGCCACCAGCAGGTGACACCTCCAAGGTCTTCACACCACACCTTGCTGGAGGGTGTGAAGGTCCTTCAGAACTCTGCAGAGGGGCAGGAACTCAGCCTCTGCTAGAAAGGCTTTCATCCCTTGCCATTTCTCAATGCTTGGCATTTCCAGCACCTACAGTTGCCTCCTAAAGCAAGAAACACGGGATTTCCTCAGGGAATATCAGCTCCAGGTCTATAGCAAGGTGCAGAATTTTCACTACCAGTCAGCAAGTGATAAACCTAAAGCTCTTTGATTCCATCTGGGTTTGGATTGGTTGGTTGGTTGTTTGTTGGGGTTTTTTTAATGGACTCCATGATTTTGGGCAAAGCAGTGAGCTCTGTATCCTGGGGTTTAAATCTGCAAAACTTAGAGGACTAATAACACATTTCCTGAAGCTTGGGGGATTCCTCTTTTTGAGGAAAGCATGACTATTTAATGTTGCATCATACCGTCTTATAACTTCTTACTGTTTATTGCAGTAACACCGGGTCTCATGATATTTCATATTCCTTTTTCTCTTAACATCCCAGACACATGGCTGCATAAAAACTTCAACTTTAGCTGAAATAGGTTTCTAGCTCTTCTGATTGTCAGGAAATAAAAACCTTGGTAAAGTCTCTCCCTGAAAACTGAAAGAAAAACTAGGACGAACATGAAGAGGACCCAAACTCCATTCCTTCTTGAAATTAGTAACATGTTGGGAGTCTAAACTGTGGGGAGTGTGTGTGTCAGGTCTGGCAGCACTACAAACATGAACAGCAAGGTGGGCCTGTAAATGTTAAGTGTGTGCAGCCAGGCTGATAATTAGAGAGTTCTCAGCAATTTGTCTTCAATTCAGAGGGAGCATTTCTTGATCAGAGTGTGTAACTGAACAAAGTTCCAGGAAAGGGAAGCAACATAAAGGATGCTTTCCCCCCCCTCCTCTGCCTCTCTATCCCCCTGGCATATTGTATCAGAGGTGTTATGTGCAACATTTTCTCTCTTTTTTAATGCAAATTTTTCATTCTTACTAGTAATTAGAAATTAATAGTCTTAGTTCGCCTTCACTATTTCATTTTTTCAATGTGTTGAGCATTGTTTTAAAAAATTGCATGTATGTGACCTTGGCAATCTTGCAAATAGTTAAAAAACAGTGTATCTTTACTGTGGGTGCCAAAGAAGTGGCTGTTGTAATGTTGGTTACATAGCACTGCTTTCTGTCTTCCTTCTTCCTTTTTTTTTCTTTTTTTCTTTTTTTTTCTTTTCTTTTTCTCTCTCTTTTTTTTTTTCTTTTTTTTTTTTTTTTTTTTTTTTCTTTTTTTTTTCTTTTTTTTTTTTTTTTTTTTCTTTTTTTTCCCTAACCCTCTGTCTGGACTAGGTCTCACAGGTTTTAGATGATAACTCAGAAAAATACCTCTATCCTTGTATGTCTACTAGTATTTTCATGGTCACACTGTCAACATAATCGGAAAAATGGAGCAAATAATGTCCTGATATTTAACAAAATAATGTTAAAAAAATAATAATCTCCTGCATACATCATTAAAAAGAAAAGGAGTATAAATGACTTTGCAACATTGCCTTTAAAACATATTAAGGGGACAAATCCCTGTGTGGGATAAATTGAACATGTACCATTGAAATCAATGGAGCTACACAGATTTAAAGCAATTTGGTATCTGGCACTCTATTGGAAATGCTAGATTAAGTCGGAAAGACACGTACTTGAAAAAGCACACCTTTCACTTGGGAATCTATAATGATCCTAAAAAAGCTGAAATACTCCCCAAAATGTGATTTGCACAAACTCCAACCAACTCTGCTTCATATCTTTGCACTGCTTTTACCTGGAAAGCTATACTTCAAGTAGTTCTCAAAATGACTGAAGCAAATCTGACAATTTATCGTAATTGAAAGTGTCTTAGGAAAGTGTCTTGGAGGCTCAATTTCCTGCTGAGAAAGGGAATGTCACTGTTGTCACTGACCTGTGGCTGTAAGAGGCACATGATCAAGACTTATTAATTACAGCATTAAATGCCAAATATATGAGACACCACAGACATTTTATTGGATGTGGGAACTAATCAACTTGCTACTGAAGTAATTCAATTCCATGCAGGTTTATTATTCAAGCACTTTAAAGCTCAAGGAATGACAGCTGATATATATGGAGGAAAACTAAGAGAGACAGCAATAGTTCCTTTTAATTGTATTTATTGTATTGGATAAAAGTGATATACAGCTTTCCTTTCTGGTCTTGAAGTGATTTGTCTCATGCTTAATTATCACTTAACTATCAATGACCAGGATGGAGAAAGAACAGCCGTGCTGAAAACCACAGAGCTCAGAGTGAACGGGTTGCACAGCACAGGTGCCCTGCCAGCTTTGGGTTACCCAGTTCCAGTTCCTACAATTTTCCAGAGCTCAGCAGAGCAAGGAAGGAGGTGAGGTGAGGTGTGCCCTCAGTGCCATCATAAGCAGCAGCTGCTGGGCTCTCCAGGCAGGAGCTGAGCACTCAATGTTTCATTTTCCAGCACTCTGGAAAAGGCGAGTGTGCGCTTTTGGCTCCTGGCACGTGGAGAAATTCCTGCAGCATTTGGCTATCCAGGGATCAGTGCTGTGTGCTGATGGGACCAGCCAGCCTGGCAAGCTGGAGCCTCCTTGTCAGCTGAAACAGTGCTTTCCACGGGCTTTGTTTACCTGTGAAGCGTGTGGGATTTGGCTAGGTACACAGAAGGAAAACCTGCTGAATTATACACCTCTGCAAGTACAAAGAACTCCTGTTCGTGGAGCACAGATGACCAGCTCAGTAGGACAGGATTCTTGGTGGTAGATTCTTTTTTTTCTTTTCCCCCCATGGAAATGTATTACATGGCATATGTGAGAAAGCGTGCAACTTAGTGAAAATGGCAAGATGCTCATGTTCTGGAAGGATGAACTAGATGGAGACCTCACAGATGATGCATCTCCTTCAAATAGGAATAATATGGCTTTATAATAGACTAAACCAGACAAACTAACTCTTCCCCAGTCCCCAGGGAACAGATGGGTTATGGTTTGAATTCATTAAAAACATTTCTTATTTGTACTTTAGGTTTGAAAGCAAGATACGTCCTTGGCTCAGGAAGGAAACTTAGCAGGAGAACATGCATTTACTTAGCCTCTGAGGATGAAATTTTATGCAAAATTTGTCTTGTGCTTTGCTTTTGATTTTGAAATCCAGACTTCCTTTCTGTTTACCCTAAGTTCAGTCATTCATGATCATATTGATACAAGTACTGAAGCTATGGAAACAGAGCCAGTTTGGGGTCTTTTTTAATGCAACTTGAAAATACCCTGTTGTTTTTCTATTGAGCTAGATAGAAGGAGGGCTGAAGTTTTTTTTAAAGGGTTTTTTGGTTTGGGGTTTTTGGTTTTTTGGGAGGGGGTTTATTGCCTGGGAATAATTTGTTTGTTGGGGTTCTGGTTTGTTTTTTTTTGTTTTGGTTTATTTTTTTTTTTTAATCCAGTAGCAAGTCCAGAGAGACCAATAAAACAAAAATTCTCATGGTTTTTTGGGTTCTTTTCCCTTATGTTATGGCTGCTCATCTCTATTAATATATAGGCTGTCCATTTGTTTGCTGTCCAAATATTTTTCTAAAAACACAATAATTATGGTATTTGTAAATTTATTTTCATTCTTTTCATACTGGTTTGAATATAACACCTCTTTTTGAAAAACTTACAATCCTCTTTGTGTTTAAAATGGATCACCAAATTATTCCTTACATTAGTACCTGAAGCCTTACCTGTAGATCAGGTAGGAGTTGGAAAAGAAGACAAATATTCACAGCAGCATTCAGGGCTGCATAAAATCCTTGTGGATTTTATGCTTGCAGAGATTAGCAGTGTTAAAAATAAACTAGACAATGATAAGCAAACTATTTTTTGCCTTCTTTTTCCAGGTGATTTAACCACAGGAAATAAGGAGGAAGTGCCAGCGTAATTAGATAAGCATTTCACTTGTAGTTAACAGTGATAAACACTAAAGTGATACCAGCTAAATTTTGAGTTGGGATTTGAGGCTAGCAAGGGGGAAGTGTGCCCACAGGGATATTTCTGTTACTCATTCCTAGTGGAGCTTGGCTAAGGGAAGGCAGTGGATGTCATCTTCCTGCAGTGCCTGCCAGCCAGAACCAGCGATAAAAACACACAATAGATTTAATGCAGCTTGGCTGTCCTGTGACCAGCAAGTTGGCCACAGGCAGGGGCAAAAAAAAATACACTGAAATTCTTCAGCCTTGGTCTTCAGGCTTTTCTTACCATGGTCTTATGCAGTGGACCTAAGGTGGGCTGAAAGTGACCCACTGAACATATGAAAATGCAGATTAGGATGAGGTGAGGGCATAAGCACTACCAGCAATGTAAGCAATCTTGCACTAAAATAGAGTTCAAGAAAGCATTTGTTAATTTAATACATTATTCTTAAGGATATGATTATCTGCTCCCTGAGTGTTTTCTATTTGACAGTGTCACAACTTGGACTTTTTAAAGCGAGCTGGAAAGCAAAAATTCTGGCCCCACTCTGAGATATTTAACCAAGGCAGAGATCTTGATGGTATTACCATGGAGCAGTGTTGCTGTAGCCATGAATGGCTGAAGCTGATTACAGGAAAATTTAATAGCTTAAGAAATCTAGCAATAAACTCTTCAGATTCCAACCATCAGCATCTAATGGATAAATTACTAATGAATTTGAATTAAAAAGACCTTAGTCACCCATCCAAGGAGTACAATCCAAAATCCTTCTCTAACACCAAAATCAGAACAGCCATGCAGATTTCTCTTTCATACGGTGTTAGTTTCTTTTTAAATGGAAATGAGGTTATTTCTGATTTATGCTGGTGATGTCTTGAGCAGGTTTGTGCCCACTTGCTTACCTGGTTTACAAGAGGTGTATTTTTCCTCTGGGCCAAATGTTGTACTCCCTGTAAAACAAAGGTTATGGCACTAACACAAGCTATTTCCTTGAGGCCAAATTCTACCCACAGCTTCTTGAATGCAAATCACTGGCATTACACACAGGTAACTGAAATCTGAATTTACCCTTGAGTGCTCAGTTCAGTCAAAATTATTTTCCAGCTTCCCTGCTGATGGCTAAGAAATCATCCAACCCCAGTAGTATAGCTACCTTTTATTCAAAATTCCCTTCACAAATATAGCAGAAGAGTTGCTTATAAATATACATGCTTTTGTTGGAAATTACTGTTGAAATTCACTGCTTTGCATACTACAGGTGTAGCGAAAGAAATATCTGAAAGCTCATAATTAAACACTCCTTTTGTTCAGACAATGCAAAGTGAGCTAACTTCTCAGACATTATATGCAAGATGCCATATCCAAATTGTTTTCAGCTACTCTTCACCCAGTTTTGACTGGTTTAGGGCAGAGCTGTGCTAGTTAACATTCCTGGTCATCCTCATCACTGCCAATGCCTTGTCATGTGCTTCAGATCAAATCCTGCCTTGCTCTGAGCACAAATAATTCAACTCCCCACTGTAAATCTTTTCTAATTAGGTTATTTTTGTCTTTTAATCTCTTACTCTGAGAGCCATTAATGATTTTGAACTGAGACATGTATAATCTGTAACAATTTAGTTTATCTGGCTTTTTAAGACCATCTATTTTGCTTTTAATCTTTAACAACCCTGTTTGGATTTAAGACTATGTGCAGTAAATGACAAAAGTAGAAACAGTTTTGGCATCATTATGCAATTCTTAACCTGAGGCCTGCAGCTGCAAAGTTTATGATGCCATCCATGAATGAATTAAAAAAAATAATTTAAAAATACATATTAAAATTTAAAAGAGGAAAAAAGGTCAAAATCTTAGATGATGAATTTAATAGTGTGTTATATGCTCATTATGTGTTCTTCTGCTGTATCAAATATCAAACTTGATATTTGTTTTCTCTTGTCTATTTGAGCTGGTAGCTTTAGGCTAATTTTCCATGCTGAAATGGTGTGGATTATCAGAATTTTTTTGAATCTAACCTTTCAGAGATCCTCATGGATTTCAGGCTAAATCAAACAAACTGCTATTAGTGTACCTTGTTTGATTAGCAATGCAGCAATTTGTTTTAGTGGAAAACAATAGTGAATTACCTTAGTCATATATATGAGAATATGATCACTACACTGGACAGTAGTTGGAAAACAGAGTAGAAAGACCAAAGAGATTTAATTAATTTTCATTATTCTACCACATTTTATTTCTAGATGCTCCTCTACAATATGAAATATGGACATGGCAGTCAAATAGAATTTAAAAGCCCTGGACATATGTAATATGTTTTGAAGGGGTGGGTAGAATTTTTTTGCAATGCATTATATGTTACCCTCTAGTGCATGTCTGGGATGTTACTGTGTACAAACAGTTTTGATTATTCAACCACTGCTGTTAAGATGGGCTGCTTAGCAAAGCTGGGTAAATACCTCAACTATGGAGGGCCCTTTACTAAAATGAGCTGTAGAAGTATTTTTGCAGCTGTATCACAATCAGTCAACCAGTGATTATTTTATTTTTTTTTAAATGAAAGGCTTGGTTCCATCTAAGTGGAGGCATTTTCTTGTTGCAGTGAAATGCAGCAAGGGAAAAGAAGTTTCACGTGTGTTTGGTTTATTTAATCTTCCCACCACTTCTGCTCTGCTCAGTCACACAAACGCATGCTCATGAAACTTCAAGAGTCATGAAGGGTGCCAGTTCACATGAAACAGCACTTAGACATGTGCTCAATCCCACTGGATTTCAAGTCAAGCCTGGGAAGGATGAGCAGTTTTGTGTTGCAGTTGTCCCCTGACTTCCTGGAAAGAATAATTTTAGACACCAGTCAAACAGAATGGATGAATGTAGAGCAACTCAAGAAAAAGCAATATAAGATATGACATAATGAGTTACTCATGCCCATCTGTTGGGAATTCTATTGATTTCTGACTGATCTAGATATCTTTGAAAATCCCTAATAAGTAGGAAAAAAACAATGCTTTGTAAGTAAACACAAGTTTAGATATTTACACTATATGCAAAACCAGATTTAACAGTAAAAAGAGCTTTTCCTTAAAAAAGAAATTTCTTTTTTTTTTCCTTTGCTATGGCAAGTCTGTTAAATGTTAACACTCACTAAATTCCTGTGGCTGGTAATTTCACAATGGCCTTGAACTACTTGGGACTGAGCAGTGCAGGGAGTGTGACAGTGCCAGGCACACGGGTGTGGTGTGCTCCTTCTCTACCAGTCCTGTCCTACAGCTCCTGGCAAGGCAAGCTGAACTGCCACCACCAGGGAGTGGGAAATTATGTTAGGGTGGCTGTCTGGGCTGGGGAAAACGTGGTGGAAATAGGTTTGTGGGAGGATGAATGGATCTGTCCATTACCCTGCTGCTTTGTTCTCAGTGATTATCACAAAACACAAATTGCATCTCGTCCCAAATCCATGTTATTGCAGGCTCTCACTGGATCAATTCCTTCAAATGCCAGATCTTGCTGGAGTTGTAAAGTGAGAGAAATAGGGGAAAAAAGGCAGAAAGTTTTTTGTGTTTGGGGTTTTGTTAGGTTTTTTGGTTTTTTTCTTTATCAGCAGGGAAGCTTGATGATAATTCTGGTTCTTTGGGATGTAGAGTCAGAGCACACGTGGACATAACCCCAGCTGAGTACACCAGCACTGGAGAGCTGCCTTGGACTTAGAGGAAGACAGGGATACGTTCTTCATGCTTAACACTTCAGAGAAAATGAGCTCTGCTGGTGACAACAACTGGTTTTCAGCCCTTTCATCACCTCTGCAGGCTCCAGCAGGGCATGATGCTTCCACTGCCACCACACAGGCTGTGCTTTCTCTTTGCCTCTCCATCCAGTTTTATTTGCCTGTATGGCAGAGGCTTTTCTGAGGACTGAAGTCCTCTTATAAATGGCAGCTTTTCCCCTGCTTGAAATCTAAGAAGGAGCTTAACTGCTGCCTTCTGTGCCCAGTCTCTTAACAAAGAAAACAAGCCTTATTCTGAAAATCTCCTTTTTTGCTGGAAGGTCCACATGTGTTAAAATCCTCTGATTTAATAATATCTTTGGTCAGAGCTTAGTGTCTAAATTTGCTGGAAATAAGCAGAAAGACCCTTCTTTAAAATGGGAAGAAAGGTGGCTTAAGAAGTAGACCTTAATATTCCAGAGTCCCTTTTTATTAACTTCACATTTGAGGAAAAAAAAAGTCTTATGACTTATGTCAGGATCTTTTGTTCACTTAATGAATTTTTCAAGGTATTAAAAATAATTTGTGCAATGTGATGACTATTAAGCTAGTAGGTGAGGATGGGAGTAGAATATCATTTCAATTAATATCCCATCTGAAATAAAAAGAACATTCTTAAAGATTAAAAAAAAAAAAAGAAAGAAATCTTTACTGATGCAGAAAAGAGCCTCATCTTTGTTGGAAACTAAGCCACACGACATGGCACTAACAGCTCCACAGGAAGAGTGGGAAGCATGTTGAAGATCAGTCTTTGCATTTAACACTTCAGAAAATGAACCTCGGTGAAGATGCCAGGCAGCCATGCTCCTCATGCACACCCATAATGTATGTGTAAGGATATATATAGAGTTATATATATATATACACACACCTCACTCCTCCTCATCCTGCTGATTTCTGTGGGTGTTATGATTATAGACTAGGAGGAGATTAAACCCCAGAGCACAGGCACACGGTGGCTCTAAGCGAGTTTACTTTGGAAGTGTTAAATGGGTGAAGCCATCTCCAATGTATGCAAATTAAAAGCTTCTGGGAGTACTGTGCACGCAATGGAAGGAAAATAGAGCCTTCTGCAGATGGAAAAAGCTATCTTATTAGGAATTAATAACTGTCTCAAGTCCTAGGGAAATAAGAGAAAACGGTGCATCTATTTCTCACTACAGCAAAATGTAATTAACATGAAGGTCAGAGGGCAAGGACATAGCATGCAATTAAGTCTTCCTCAATCTTGCTCTACACAGGTAAACACAATATAAGTTTAATAATGAACAAATCCTCTGGTATCTAGCACACATTTTTAGAGCTCTCATTTACATGAACTCTGTGGGGAATCTTGTTTCTTGCTATAGCATATTTTGCAGTTCTACATAGAAAATTTAGGAGGACTCTAAGGACATTTCCCTCACATCTTTCTTGAGGTTTCCTCTGATTCCCCCTACCACTGAAGCATTGCTGTAGCTCATTTTTCTGCATGTTACTTGAGATTTTGTGCTACTGCAGATAAGGCAAAGCTGTAAGAAGGCTGCTGCTAACATGTGAAAGATGTGCTTTGAAGTGATAGTGTAATGAATACCTGTGCTAGTTACTGCTGGATGCATACTTTACCTTGCAGATGTCAAGCTACTTTAGGGAGTGATTTTTTTTTATTTATTTTTTTTTTCTTGGGCCAGGACACTTGCTTGAGGATATGGTGTTCATTACATGCCTGTTCACAAATGCAGAGTGGGAATGGATTCAGCTCTGACCGTGCTTTGAGCTGGAGGTTGGAGCAGATGACCTCCCAAGGTCACTTCCAACCTGAATTAATCCATAAGCCTAAGATTTGCATGCACGTCTCTGTTAGTGTTTTACAGTTCTTTCAGGGAACAAAAATATTGCTGCTAAATATTGGATTTTACCTGCAGTATATTCAAGTTCTCAGAAGAGGTCTGGTTTTTATTCATGCTCTTCTGCCCCCACTTTACTTTCTCTTGTCTCATTTTCTGCCAAGAGCTTCCAGACTTGCCCTTGATTTCTGCCTCATAGCAAATCTGACTAAGACCCACTTCCCTTTTGGTTTCTAACCTCTCTTTTCTCCATGGCTCTGAGCCCAGGGAGTAATGTATGAAATGCTGCCAGCCACGACACAGACCCAGCCCCTGGTGGGCACGGAAATGGGATGCAGCCCCAGCACAAGGGCTTGCTGCACTGTGAGCTTACCTTTCTGGGCAGCATCAGATAAGATTTATGCAAAGGGGCTCTCTGGACTTGAAAACACCAAGAAACAAATCAAAAGGGCAAATAAATACACTAAATCATCCCCTAGCCCCTCACGTCAGACCTCCCAACCTTATGCTGTGTATCACTGTGAATGGCAAGGTAGAACCTAATCTGAAAGCTCTGTAGTCAGATTAAGGAGGAGGGCAAAACTGACCTGGTTCATCTTGTCTGTCACCAGTGGAGAAGGCCCTTCCCATAAACGCTACAGGATTTTATTCTTCTTTTTTCCCCATGGGAGAAGACAGGAGACTACAGTAGAGTCAATGCCCTTCTCCTAGACAGTCTATGAATCACTACCTGAAAAAGAACAGAGGGAGGATAAAAAATGAAATGGAGACAAGTACACAGATTGATTAGAAAATTAGTGCAGATAATATGATTTTTCTCAAAATAGCTCTGCTTTTTGAGCTCTCAACTTGTAACCTTGGAGTAACGGTAGGTGATCATTTTGAAAGTTGGGGGAATTCCTCTTCAGTCTAAATCCTCCTGAGAGGAGTATAAAAGCCTCTGCAGAAAACAATTTTCATCTCAATTAAGATGGAAACACAGGGAGAAGAAGAAGAAAGACATTTTTTGTCTCTTTTGAAAAAGACAAGCCTGAAATCCGGGTAGTAGGTCCTATTCTGCCAGGCGTATGGGATGTGAGGCAGCAGAATAAGTGCCAGTGTGTGGTACAAGCTTTCCCCCTCCATGCTCCCTTTTTCCAAATGATCAGATGTGAACTGAATTTCATGCACTCAGCTGCTAAAAAGGTGGGGTTTTCTTTCCCAGTCATGCTTTCTGCTGCTTCAAAGCAAGAGGTAATGAAGAGCCAAGGCAGCAGCCAGCAAGGAGCAGTGTAGAGGGTGAACTGGGGTGACTCTTTGAGAAAAGGCCGCAGCAACCCTGTGCAACACATCACCTCTACCCTGGCCCCATCCTCGCAGCCTTGCACCTGCCTGTGCTGCCTTGGATCTTTGTGGGGGCTTGTCTTCTGCTTTTTTGCCATCAAAAGGGGCCAGTGCTGGAGGCCACCTCCCCTCCTCTGTAGGGTGTGCCCTGGCTGACTCCTTTTGCTGGCAAGGAGCTGCCAGAGGGGCACCACAGCTCAAAGGATACGGCCCTAAATGAGGCAAGAGAGCTGCAAAACCTCCCTTTCTTCTTTAACTTTCAAACTCATTTACTCTTTCCATACATGTCAAAACATGTCAGGTATTTCGAGCGTGATCTCTTGAGAACATGCTAATTCACGACTCCCTTAATATTCCAGCTCTTTTTATTGAATGATTGTGGTGTATTTTACCCTCATCTTTTGCTCGCTTGCTTACTCTGGTATAAGTTGAGGTTATGTTTGTTTTCAGGGGTATGACTGTATTTTGTCTGACAGAAAATGGGTGGTTAGTTTGAAATATCTGTTATTCTGCACATCCCCCTTTTCTCCCAGAGAAAAATAGGGAGGTGGAAGATGATTGTGCTGCAGTGCCTGCATTAGCAGGGGCAAGAGTACAGGTACTCCTGGTTTACTGAATACTGTATACAGGAAGGATAAAAAAAGCCCCAAATGAATCATAAGTAATTTACCAACAGACTCAGAGTAAAATTATAATGAGCTTGAGCAATCCAAGGGAAGGTAGCACAGATGGATTCAGTGTTTTAAAATTAAGGTGAGAAAATGTTTTCTTGAGTTTGTGGGTTTGGTGGGGAGAATGAGATGCTTTAATATTAATAATTCCCACATAGCTCCGTAGAACAAATGGTGATAGGGGAAATAACCTTGCCAATACTTGCTAGTGCATATAATGAGACTGATATTTACAGTTCTTTGGTCCTATATTAATTTTACAGAGGAGATCTTGTCCCTTTTTTTTTTTCCTTTTGTGTTGGTATTTACAATTTATTACGATCACTAAGAGCAAAATGAGGCTCCTGCACATATGTTTTTCTTATGAATCTCCTAGCTGAAGAATGATGGAGAGAACCTGACCAACTTTTTAATTTTTGCATGCAATCAAAGCTCAGTTTCAGGCCTTTTACTTATGAAATGAAGGCTGATATTAGGAAATGTATTTTCTTCATTATGTTTCAGACATCATTCTGAGATAGCTGTACAGAAGTGTACTGCACTTCTTATCTGAATGTGGTGACTCAGAGAAGACATTAATAATAACTGAGCAGTTTTCTTCTTATACTGACTGTGAGGGACTTGTGCCTGCTTGTTTTATCAGAAAGAAAAAAAAAAAAACAAAACAAAAACAAAAACAAAAAACAAAAAACAAAAAAAAAAAAAAAAAAAAAAAAAAAAAAAAAAAAAAAACACCAAAAAAACAAACCTGCATCTGACTGGTAGGAATTTTGCCTGAGCAAAAAGTACAGGTTGGAGTTCAAATGAGACTATTTCTTCCAGTGCAAATTGGTTTCATTTTCTGAAGTTTCTATATTTTGATAGCACCTATGAGACTGGCTTTAATTTTGAGGCTTAAAATTACTGCTTTAGGAGACCAAGATGCTGCAGTGATTGTTGAGCTCTGAAGCATTTGCTCTGTTACCTACCTGAAATCTTGGAAGTTGCTAGTGTTTATCTCAAGTCCTGGTGAGTAGCTGGGAGGGTTTTATGCAACAGAGAGGAGGAAAAAATAGCAGCTGAATTCACAGAAGCTTTTACTTCATTCACCCATGGCAACCATCCTCCACCCTGACACAGGACAAAGGTCTTGCTAACGATGCTCCTACCCAGGGTTCTGAAGGCTTTGGGCACGGTGCACAACTGCAGGTTGGCAAGGACAGGCCACTATTAACCAAAGCTGTCTCTCACATCTCAACTGACCTCGATACCAGAGTGGAACTTGCAGAGAGCCCTTGCTCCCTTCAGGCACTGGTCAGCTCTCTTGAAGTGTGTGGGAATGCAGGGTTTCTTGTAGCACAACTCACAAAATGTGTTACCCAACACTGAGAAATTGCAGAAAACTGCATAGAATGCTGGATTTGAGACAAAGAAGTGCTTCAATGCTTAAGTATTTTCTTTTAATATATTTTGTGTTTAAGTATGTGCATGTACCTAATAGCTCTATGTATAGATACTTCTGGCAGATATATATGTACAGCTAGTTCATGCAAATCTCGGCAAAAGATATTAAAAATGGCTGTTTATAAATATAAATAGCTGAAGCAGATATTTGCTTTACCATTACTCCACCTACTGGTATTGTGCTAAACTGACTCAGGTCTCAGAGCTTTCTCAATAAAATGAAAGAAATACAGGAATCCCCAGAGCATGGGCACTGAGTGATTAATTAAACAGCAGTTTTGGAGAATTGATGGTTTTTAAGGAACAAATCATAATTTATTTTGGATGGGTGGAGGTCGCACTACACCTTTCTATCCACAAACACATATCAGTAGTTTACTTGCCATTAAAAGTATCCAAAACTTAATTGGAGAAGAGTCAATATTATAACACATGTATCTGAGGATATATTTATAACAGAAATGTGTGCACATATATTATTTGAATAACGGTGTAGAATTACCTTAGAACAGTAAAATATCAATTAAAATGAAATCTTCCAAAAGCCACAGCAATGTGAATAAATAGAGTATGACAGTGTCTGAAAAATTACAGCAGGGAAAACAAACACTGTCACAAATGGACTGTGAGCAGCTACTTGGGGCTGAAGTTTACAAGAGATGATTGCTTATCACAGTGTAATTGCTGGAGGAGCCTGAGCTCCAAGATGTGTTTGGGACAGCCCACGGAAGCTGTCAGTTCTGTGTGTCACATGCCTCTGTTCAAGGGCAGGGGCTGCTTGTGACGTCTCAGTTGAGTCAGGTAAATCGAACACAACTGGAGGGCTACCCTGGGCTCTGCAGCAGAAAGGAAAATGCAGCAGTGTTTTGCTTTCAGAGAGTCTGTAGCTCCAAGGTAGCCTTGTGCTTGCCTAGGTTTTCGTTCTTCTCACCTTCCCTGCACTAAAGCAATGCATTGTTTTGCTGGAGCTATCCTAAAGAGCCCACCATGCAGTGAGAGCTCTGGGAACCTCCTTCATCAGCAAATTTCTTGGACAAGCTTATCTGATTTTTAATTTTTAAAAAACATTAATCCACTGTTTTTTGGCAATCCTGCCTGTATTATATGCGCCCAACACAAAATGTACATCATAGATATGCTCATGACCACTGCCTTGCTTTGCATGGGTTACCATTTTGATGGTCACATTTTCTTAATAACTGCTAAGAAATTGGCTTCTTTTAGCAAATTTTGTAGCAGTGTAAATACTCAAAACAGAAATTCTTCATTTCTGAGACATGGTTTCCTGCAAAGGCCTGGTAATGAAACTTTTCCTCTGTTTTGTAGTGAAAGGGTGGTGAGGGCACTGTCACCTGTCTTTGCTGTATCTCCTGATACCAACTTTAAAAGAATATTTTTAGAACTGGTTTAAGGACTACTTGTTTTCCTTTTCTGCAGAGGACTGCATGCATGCATGCAAGAGCGAAGCAAACCCTGATCCTTCCTCTGAAGAGACCTGGAATCCATGATGGATTTCCACTGTGAGGTGCAGCCGGGCAGTTCATTAAAACCAGACTACTCAGCTCAGCCTAAATCAAGGGTGAGGGGGAGAGGACATTCTTCCTGTTGTGTCTCTGTGTGCATTTGGCTTCTGAATACTGATGAACAAAAAGGATACCTGATGAAATGCAGGTATCTAGAGCAAATGGCAGGCACTCTGTGCTCTGCTCAGGTTCTCACCCATATGAGAAATCCCCAGGACACTGGAACATGCTGTGGTGCTGTATTCTCCTCTTCCCAGCTTCTCACGTATTTCCTTTAGCTAATTTGTCTGGAGCCTTGGGACAGGAATTACCCTGGCACTCAATTACCCTGGAAAGCTGCCTGGTAGGGGTCAGGAAGAGAGATACCTGAGGAGAGGAGTATGCAATGACTCCTTTGGAGTGGGGAAAATGTCCCTCCTTTACCCCTGGGTGGAAGAGTGTAGTCTGAGCCCCAGGGAAGGAGCAGTGCTTTGGGAGATGTCATTACAGGAGGAAGGGTGGAGGGCTCATGAGGTGAGTTTTCTCCTGCTCTCTGTGCTGCAGTGCTGATTTTCAGAGGTTAAGAGGCACAGGTCTGAGTGGTCATCCAAGGGATATGCAATCAGCTGCCATGCAGAGCAAAACCAGAGCCAGAGAGCTCGCACCTGTGGATTCCTGATGGAAAAGCACTCTTGGCTGAGCGTGGTCTGAAGAGAGATCTTTTTCTGCGGGGCACAGAAGTGCCGTGCGCTGAATACAAGAGGGTCAGCGCAGCTGGTTGCTGGCATCTTGATTAGGGATGGATGAACTGGTTTGGATTAAACAGCAACTGGTCTGACTGCGCACGGACCTCCAGCTGAGCCTGAATTTGGAAGGGTCAAAGCAATCCAAATCTTATATTATTGTTTTCATTCTTACACGTTGCCATTTGTCTGTAGTTCCTGGCTGCAGCAACGCAGCTGAGACACAGCGGAAGGACGGCACATGCCTTGGCTGACTGGAAAGAAAGAGGTCACTTGGCCTCCCTACCACCAGACATGTTTCTAGACAAGACATGTTTATTTCTCTAGTCCCAAGTGTTGGGGAAGATGAAAAAGGAAAGCCTTATAAATATGACTACTTAGGTTTTGAGAATATGAAACCTGTAAGTGAAATGGAATTGAAAGCAAGTTTCGATGTTTAGAGCCTTAGTTACTGGACAACTGGAGAACAATAGTGTGGCCGGCTGAAGGTAATTCCCCTTTTGATTAAACAATGCCCTTCTCCTCACCGAAAGTCTAAGGGTCAGAGCAGACCCTACTAGCTTGGTAGGAGGGGTCCAAAGAGTAGTTTTTAGGGTTTAAAATATAACACAGTATGGTAATGTAATGATTCTTATAGGCTGTATGTAAATGCTGTAGGATTTGTATCTTGTATTAGATTGGTTGGTGTAAGTTAGAATATTCAGTATAGAATAAGATTTAATGTATTGTAACAGGAACTTCACTCTCTTACTTCTCTTACCTCTCTTACTTCACTCTCTTGCTCTTGCTTTTCTCTCTCTCTCGGCTCCGCTCTGAGCTGCAGCTGGCAGCTCCCAGCAGGGCCCCTTCACCCATGCCCTATGCAATAAACCACATTCCCCAAGACCAGCCTTGACTCCAGAGATCTCTCATCACCGTCCACCCTGGTTCTCACACCAAGCACACATCAAAAAATGTGAATGTTTGCCCATTTCTATTGTATTCAACCTGTAGCAGTTAAGAGAGAAGTCCCTGTGCCTGATGGGTTTTCTTTGGAAGTGTCTGTGAATTTCCTGTAGAGGAGGTTTGTCAGGGCTGCAGCACTGAAAATTTCCATGTGAGCCCTTGCCAGTGCGTTCTCAACATGCTGAGAAGGCAGGAGGCACTTGGGATGTCAGGGCCAAGGGGAGGTGGAGCTTCTTGCTCGGTCATGTAGGTGACATCTTGGCGATGCTCAGCGCTGTGGCTTTGTGGGAGCGCCGTGCAAATGTTTGGATTCTGATTTAAAGTGAGCAGCCACCTGGCAGTTGTGCTGGAACGTGTGTTTTCTGCAAGCTCATCTCAGTGTTTTGCACAATAAACTGCCAGTTTTGTCCAAAAGATCTCTTGTGACACAGTGATAGATAAATTTTGGTATTCTTATTGAAAGTATCCACATAAGCCTTTTTTCGGAGTCTTTTCTTAATTTCATGAAGATAGAACATGGGAAATCCTCTTCTGTAACCCTTCATTTAAACCATGGTTAATCTTTGGAGAGCTATATTTTACAGTGAAAGCTGCTATTTAACATACATAATAAGATTTTTTTTTTCCCTTTAATTGCACAGAAGGGATTGTTTCCAGTAAATTAAAATTTCTTTGACACCAATTATTTGGCAATATGAAGATGTAGTATTTTGCTTTCATTTAATTTCCTCTAAATTAATCTAATGATGATTAGATTTAAATAATAAAAATAATGAGTTGTTTCCCCTCTCTAAATTACTTCGTCATGTGTGTTTCCCTTTGTATTGAACTTGGTGACTTATTTGCTTTTAGTAGTTCTGAAATATTCTGACACTAATTGCATTTTGAAATATAACCTTCCAACTATGTTGCTTCTGTTTTTCACTCTTTTCAGATTGGTTTAGAAGCATTGACTTCTTATTTCATTGCTGAATATTGAAGCTGAGAGCCACATTACATATATCAGTGTGCTTTCTTTTCCATCTTTAGCTCTGTTAATTAAATTCTGTATTCTCTATATTGCTCATGATTTGCAATGTTTGTTGCCAAATCCCAGGCACTGCAATGTGAAATCTATTCAATATAAATATTTTATTTGTCCAAATGTTTTTTTAAAACTAGTTCAGCCATAATCTCTAGCATTTTCTTTCCTCGCAGTGTACTAAACAACCATTAAGCTACCTAAAAAATCAAAGGGAAATATTCTGACTGCTCCATGCAAAAATAAAAGATTAAGCATATATTTCTCCTGCTGCTAGTAAAAACGTAGAAAGATGTGTTATTGAGGTTTCTGGGCTATATGTGACAGAAATACAGCAGATTATATAGCATGAAACAGCCCAACAGGAGACCAGTGCTGCTTCTGGCTGAGCACTGGATATGGGACAGACCCCAGCACTAAGAGTGGTAGGGAGTTACAAATAACTTTTCATTCTTCACTTGTAATATATTTAATGCACAGGTGAAAATATTAATGTGTTTCAGGTCCCATGCCTTGTAGCCTAAAGCCACAAACACATAAAGACAGCCATAGTGGGTCAGACCAAAAGTTCTGTATTCTGGCCCTGTAGGAGCCTATAAGTGAATGTTTAGGGAAGATATGCATTTAAAAGCAGAGTAAAGATGGGGGATGTTTTCACTCACTATTTCTACTGGTCTCCAACTGCTTTCAGTCAGAAAACTCTATATGCCAAGTCTGTCTCCTTCTGCTTAGTAGCTGTCAGTGGATTTCTCTTCTAGGGTTTGTCTCCTCTTGAACCCAGATTTTGCATCCCACAGCATGTGTGAGGAGTCTGTCTCCTGCTACCTTAATTTTATTCCCCTAGTTCTGGTTCTATTGAGAAAAAATTCAACAGTTTATTCCTAGCCATTCTTTTCTTACCTGCAATGATACTGTAAGTTTTTTCTCATCTCTTCCCTCAGGTCACTTCATTTCCATGGTAGAGATTCTTAGCTTAAGTGTGCCCCATACAAAAGCTGTCCTACACCTTTGATTTTCTGCTGATATCTTTTTTTTTCTCCACATATTTCATATTGCTGTATTTGTTCTGAGGTTAAGGAATAGCCAACATTCAAGATATGGGGATACCATGGGTTTATACAATGGAATAATGGAGTTCTCCATTTCATTCTCTCCTCATTTTGAAACACTTTCTAACTATGATTTGTCTTTTTCGACTACCACTGAGCCCTGAGCAGGCATTTCAGGGCATTGTCTATCACAATTGAAAGATCACACTCTGAAGCTGCAACGCTCAGCTCAGCAGCCATCACTTTAAATGTGGAGTTGAGATTATTTTTCTTCTGTCTGACTAACTGTACTTTTACCTATATTGAACAGCATCTGACATTTTATTGCTCAGCCTCTTCTCAGCTCAGTCTCATAATATCCTTCTGCAATTTTTCATGAGTCCTGTCCTTCCTACTTTAATAACTCAGTATCGTCAGCAAACTTTGTCAGCTCGCCACTGGCCCCCTTTGGGAGGCTGTATTTATGGCCATATAAAACAGCAGGGGTCCCAGGGAAGTTTCACTGATGATTTTCTCTCACTGCTTGAGACCCAGTCATATTACATCTTCTTCATCCCGTTGTTAAGCCTATTATGGAGCCAGGGGTTCCTCCCTTGCATGTGTCCATCTGGTTCTCCAAAAAAAAATTTTGAGAGTCTGAATAGGCCTCTCATAGGTTATATATGATCTTTATCTAGATTTCTGCTGAAATTCAACAAAGAGAGCCCAAAGAGGTTTTTAAGGCACCGCCTCTTTGAGAAGATACATTGCCTTTTCCCAAGTAGATCATTTTTGTTCAAATTTCTGTTCATCCTGTCTTTTATTAAGGTTATTCCTAATTTGCCATGTGCAGGCATCAGACTTCTATCTCATTCCTTTGACATATTTTCCTCGACTTCATTTTCATTTATTTTCTAACAACACCCTATTTTTATCTCCTCATATTAGCACAGTTTTATAGCAATTTATAACCCACTGTTTGTCTGCTTCATCCTCATGTTCCCTTGAAACTCCTGGGTGGACACCATCTGGTCCAGGTAAGTCCCTACTGTTCATGTTGTCCATTTGTGTCGTGACTTTTTCTGCAATGATTTCAATTTCATATGGACCCTCTGACAAGTCTCACAGTCAAAAGGACTTGAACATGGTGGTCCAGGGTGTTTTCCAAATTAACAGTGGTTAAAAATTAGTTTGGCTTCTCTGCTATTGAGTGTACTTTTTGTTGCCTTATCATTAATTGGTCATGCAGTCATTTTTATTTTTTCATTCCATGTCCCTGCTGGAGGAAGGATTTATTATTAGTTTTTGTTGCATGTTTATATTGAGTCTGTCACTTTGATTTGTGTGAGTATATGTGTTTTCATTAGCAGGGCTCAGCCTGTTCAAAGGAAGTCTTATCTCAAACCCTACTGCCTTTCTGTTCTTTTAGAGGTGGTTTTTAAGAGTGGTTTGTATGTCTTCCAGAAAACTATATGTATTGGCTGGATGTTCAGTTTCTTTGAAATGCAGTTGCCATGACTGTTGAGTAATCTGTGACAAAATCTGCACAAGCAGTTAATTCTTTCATCAGCTATACAGAGCAGCCTATAAGTGGTGTCTACGTATTTTTTTCAAATTAATCCAATTGTAGTGGAGCTAGTGAGAAGTATCTAGAATTCTAATCAGGTGATTTCTTGTTAATTTGAATCAGTCTATAAACAGGCTTTAAATGAAAAGGGATATGGAAATTATTCAGGGAGGGAGACCCACAGAGACTTCTATGATTGCTGTAAACATGAGGGATTCCAGATGGGCTTCCCCACAGGAGCTGATGTATGGAAACCTGAACATTGTGCAGGTTCTGTAAGAATTCAGTAGAGTGAAGATGCTGTTGTTTGGTGTTTTTTCCCTCTGTTGCTTACCCATCTCATTGCAACTTAAAAAAAAAAATGAAAGGAGGATAAATATCGTCAAGGTTAAATTTCTGCCTTGTCACAACTGAAAAATTATTGAACACCTCTAGCAGGTCCACACAATATCTTTTTTTCTAAGGTATGTAATGTGTAATGAGGTCAAACCATGGACAGCCTTTCCCTCTGTTTTGGGAGGCTATTTTCAATTGGAATTTCACATTACATTGTCAGTTACAGAAATTATTCATGATGCCTCAGGAATGCAAATGGGATTGTTTTTTGATTTTGATTTCAGGAGAGAGAAGAGGGATGAGGGATGGGAAACAGTCCTAGAGTCCAAGGTTGTGAGAACAAAGGTCTAGGAAAGGCTTTTGTGAAGGGGATGGGCTAAGAGAAAGATGAAATGGAAAGGAAGACTGTCCTATCCCCTCTGGGGAAAGAGAGACAGAGAAATGGCCAAGAGTCCTGAAAGTAGCTCTGCTAATGAGGAAAGGGATGAGAGTGGGTGTGATAACAGCACCCACCCCATGTTATCTACAGCCATCTCTCAGAAAAGCACTTCAAAGAGGAGCTGGTTGTTCAGACTTCTTAGCCCTCAAATCAAATTAATGAGTCTTGCCTAATCTGAATGAATAAATCTGAAATCCAGATTTATTTTGGGTTTTGGTTTTTTTTTTTCAATGTAGATACAAGCACTTCTACAAACCACAATCTGAGATTAGCTTTGTTTGTTCATTTACTTGACTTGTTCTCTTAAACAGAATAAAGCTGCTTTACAGGACTGTGAACAGGGACAATACTCAATGAGAAGTGAATGTCCAAACTTCTACAGAGTAAATAATAGCATCAGTTGCTCATTTCTGGATATGCTGATTATTGAGCACCCAAGTATGAAAAAAATCTTGAGTGTGGCACAAGGATGAGTAGATCTGCCCTGCAAACAAAATGTCACCTTTAAAAATAGACATAATTGTCTTATTTTTTGGCATGCAGAAAGATGTTCCATATTGTCAATGGCTGTCATGTTCCCTCTGGAACATGGGAGAAAGCTAAAGATCATTAATGCAACTCTCAGCTGAGAAATATTTAAGTGTCACGATGCTTCATTTTTACCTCTGGTTTGGTTTTGTGGGGGGTTTTTGTGTGTAGTTGATACCATAAGTGTTATGAGTTTTATAAATGGAGCTATAGAGGTTTTAATTAGTCCTGACCTCATCAAAACTAATTCCTATCAGGGCATTTTTCCTTCTCTCTGGAGATAAGCTAAGCAGAATTAGTATCAAACTTGGAAATTAGCATGGAAAAAGACCTAAAAAGCATAGGTATTTGCTGGTTAAGGTCACAAGGTTATTAATTTCTCTCTCCCAAGTATCTGTGGCAAAGATCATTCCTGGGTTTCTCCATTCACAGTATTATTATTTAGAAGCCTAAATAGTAGAAGTGATAAGAAGTAGCACAGAGTTTTCCAGTAAAATAACCCACAAAAACACAAAGGAGAAAACTGTGGTTGCTTTGGCTAACAACAACCCCATGCCAGGCTACAGGCTTGGGAAGAGTGACTGGAAGGATCCCACTGGAAAAGGCTCTGAGGTGCTGGTCACAGCGACTGAACTGAGCCAGAGTGTGCCCAGGTGGCCAAGGAGGCCAGGTGGCATCCTGGCCTGGCTCAGCAGTGTTGTGGCCAGCAGGAGCAGGGCAGTGAGTGTCCCTCTGTACTCGGCACTGCTGAGGCCACACCTCGAATGCTGTGTCCAGTTTGGGGCCCCTCACCTCAGGAAAGACATTGAGGTGCTGGAGTGAGTCCAGAGAAGGGAAAGGGTCTGAAGTGCTGTGAGAAGCCGCTGAGGGAGCTGGGGGTGTTTAGCCTGGAGAAAAGGAGGCTCAGGGGGACCCTATCACACTCTACAACCACCTGAAGGGAGGATGTGATGTGGTGGGGGTTGTCTTCTCTCAGGTTAACAAGGAAGGATGAGAGGAAATCGCCTCAAGTTGCAGTAGGGAAGGTTTGTATTGGCCATTAGGAAAAAGAAATATTTCATTGAAAGGGTGGTCAGGCATTGGAACAGGCTGCCCAAGGAAGTAATTAAGTCACCAACCTGAAAGTGTTCAGGAAATGGCACTTGGGGACATGGTTTAGTGGCAACTTGGCAGTGCAAGCTGAATAATTGGACTTGATGATCTTAAAGGATTTTTTACAAGTGTAATGATTCTATGATTTCCGAAAACTTAGATTAGGTAAAGTGGGGGAAGCAAGACAAGCACAGACAAGCAAAATCATTCTCAAGGCAGTCAGTGAAGTGCCCATTAGTTAAGTGCTAACATGGAACAAGATACAGCATCTCATTGATTTTTTTTTTTAATTGGTGAAAGGAAGCCTTGTGTATGTGTCTAAGCTATGTTTCTGCAGGTTAATCTTGGGGACATATATTTTTAAGGCATATAATTAATGGGAGCATCTATGAACTGTAAAATCAGAAGAAATATAGATATTTCATAGAGAATAATTCTCACTCCTCTGCTATTCAAGAGATAAGAGCTGAAATTCAGCTTAGAGAGAGACCCAGGGGAGTAACGTGCCTTGGAACTTTATGTACAGGAGCAAGAACGAGTCCAGTCTCAATGGAAAGTCCTCTTGCAAGGTTATGTTAAAGAATGAGGTCATTCCACATTTATTCAAGTTAACAGAGCACTCCAAAAGCTCCTGAAGAATATGAAGCACAAGATTAATTAAAATACTAGGGAGAGGTGTTTCTGTCTGGAAGACGAATAGTGCAGCTTATGCAGGGGCAGCAGCAGGCAGGCTGTCGGTTTTCTACCTGGAAAAGGAGTTTTCTCTCAATTTTTCCAACTTTCTTTATAAATAACAGAGGTGGCTGCAAAAGAGGAACAGTGCAACAGTACCAGCAGATGCTAGCCTGCAAGGCTGTGTTTGCACACACTGCAGACCCCTACTTACCCTGTTGCTGGTAACGTGTTGATTTGCAGTTTGAGCTGGCATTAGGCACCCATTGGATTTCATGCGTGGATAATGAGGAATTCAGAGAATTGGCAGCTCGCAGAGATAACACCTCAGTTCCTCTGCAAAGGGCTCTCTGTTGGCACTGCAGCTTGGCGAGCAGCACTGCTTTGGTGGAGCAGGGCTGCACAGCTTAAGCGTGGCCCCGGGTCTCTTGCTCCCATGGCTGGCAGGATGCGCGTGCTTTTGGGATGACCTGCAGCAATGAAAATCGAGTTCTGAGGCTTCCCTGGCAGTGCTGGCTCGGTGCTCAAAAGTGGGCTCTCCTGCCCAGTCTCTTGATAGGCTTCAGAGGAAGCTGCTTACTGACTCCTCCAGCAAAAAAAGGCAAATTTCATGTTCGTGCTAATCTAAATTTTTGGAGACGCGGCAGAGGAAAAAGGGTGGGGGAGAGAGAGAGAGTTCTCATGTCACCTTCACACAGACTGTTGATAAGGAAAGACTGATAGACTAATCATAGCCAAGAAGCCTAGCTGGTGTCTTCTGGAGGATGAGTTGATTAAAACCTTGTGTAATTATATTTCACCTTAAATTCTCTCTCTCCCTCTATTTTTTTTTTTTTTTTTTCACATCTTCAGTGTCAAATTTGAGTTAGAAATTTCTCCTTTTCATACAGCATCAAGACAGTGGCTTGAAAGTATTTTGAACTTTTCTGCATTAAATCTTCCTACCATTAGTGTACCTGGTATATGGGTCCTGTGAGTACTGCTGCTCAGAACATACTAGAATCTGATTTTAAGAAAACTAAAGTCAAGGGATTCACTTGCTTCCAAGTGTTGGGTTTCCTTTGAATAAAGGATTAAAAGTTGCTTTGTAGACTCTTTGACTTTCCCTTTTCTTTGTTTTCCTGTGCTTCTTTAAGAGGACTTTAATTTGCCCTCTTTGCCTCTATATATCATTTTTTTTATTTGCTGTCCTCTTTCCCCTCCTGAAAGGGTCATGGTTGGACATGGTTGGATTAGCCCCAAAATATTGCTATTCCTTACATGTGGAGGTTGCACACACAGTCATTGAGTAATAATCTTCTAAGCTTCCTCTAAGTGAGGTGTGGATGAGAATCACTGTGGTGATTGGAGTGTGATTAGAGAACACTGTGTTCCTTATCAGTTGCAAAGAGAATGATAAGAGATTGGAATGTCTAGACTTGAACTGAGGACAGGCCACTACATTTCTACATGTCTAGAAAATCATCTTCAACCTAAAGGGCTCTTATAAAATGGAAGGAGAAGGCCCTTTTATACAGACAGATAGTGGTTTTAATGGTTTTAAACTGACAGAGGGCAGGTTTAGATTAGATTTTGGGAAGAAATTCTTTACTCCGAGGTGGTGAGGCCCTGGCACAGGTTGCAGAGAGAAGTTCTGGCTCTTCAATCCCTGAAAGTGTTCAAGACCAGGTTGGATGGGGTCCTGAACAACCTTATCCAGTGGAAAGTGACCCTGTCCTTGGCAGGGGGATTGGAACTGGATGATCTTTGTTGTCCCTTCCAACCCAAACCATTTTGTGATTCTGTGAGCGTAGGTCTAAAAAAATAGGTTGGTGTATAGCAGTGCTTTTGCTCAGCACTGATTTCAGCTCATATCTCACACATTTGGCTGGAAAATGAATCCAAGAGATTTGTTTTGCTAATCTTAAAAACAGTATTTCAAACCACTGCTGTCATCTCTGAAAACAGGACATACATATTTATGACAGAAATAAGCACTGTCTGATTAGTGGCGTGCCTAATGCTAAAGGGGACTTGTCCATGTCTCTGTATGGGCTCCTCCCTCCTAAAAAGCTCCTTCTCTTCATGAAGAAATAAATAAGTCCCCATCTGTGTAAACTGTATTATAAGGCAATTAATGGTGTTGTACCACTGAGGTCATTCTTCAGCCTATGAGCTTTTCAAAACTTCACGTATTGATCCTTCTTTGTTCCATTTTCCTCTACATCCAATATCTTTCGCCCAGTTGCTAATTATTTATTTTGGTAAAAACACAAATGCTCCAGTGATCATTGCCAACAGTTCAGCACTAATGAGCAGCTCTCTTGTAATGAACAAACGCTGTGTGCATCCAATATGAGTAGTCAAATTGGTAAGGAAAAAGCTTTAAGCCTTGTTGTGGTTGTTGCAGATAATAGCGAGGAGTAAAAATCTTATCTTTGCAATTATTAAAAAGTATCCATCATCCTGAGAACTGGAACTTAATGGACTATAAATATTATCACTGCTGTTACTATTATTATTGTTATTGGGGTAGCAATCTTTTGTTCATGGTGAAATAACAGAGGCAGTGGAGAAGCACTAACACTGCAGCAGGTACTTTCTGGCTGAACAGAGAATAGGGAAAGCTTTCATTTTATCTTAAAAAGCAGTTCAAGATAGCCTATAATTCCAACAGGTTTTTATTTCTGTCAGATATATCAGTCATGCCAGAACTCTGTAGCAAATATTTGAGGTGTGAGTTGTAAATTTCCAGAAAGTTTATTAATTTAGCAGAGGAGAGATTCTGATAGCAAATGGTTTATCCAGCTTCACTGGAACTTTCTTCTTCAGGGTCTACACTAGAAGTTAAGACCCCTTTTTATGACCTGTTCTGACCACCCATACATCCTTTGACTACAAAGTTTTTAACAATTTATACAATCAGGGGGGTCTGAGATAGGAATTCTTATAAGCTGTTGTAGCTTGGACCCAGACTTTGGCCTTTTAGCAGCAACATCAGAAGGACTGCATCCCTTGCCTCATAGAAATTTCATAGAATGGAATTTCTGCTTGTTTTCATAGAAATTTCAAGAATTATTCCTTTTGAGATACATTAGCCGATTAATTTGAAAGGTTGTCACACAACCCACACGTCTTCATTTTGAGGTCTCTAGCATTCCTGTGTCTGCCATGAATTATGCACTGGAGCTAGGTGCATGAATTCCAACAGCTGTCTCATCCATGCTGGGACCACTCATCTTCTCCTGTCTCCAAGGACTTCATTAGGGCTTTTAACAGTAATATTGTGTTCACAGTTGATGAACAGGCAATCTCTGACCTCATCTTCAACTGACTCATTATTTTCATGGCTGTGATTCCCAAATGTTTAAACTGCATCCTGCAATACACATATCTGGGTATTACTCTGAATTTTTGGCTGACTTAAATATACACTAATGGGTGACTATTGTTTAACCAAGAGCTACATTTCACTCTTTAATACTCTGCTGCATCTCATTGTTACCCATTAATCCTTCTGTGCTCTGCACATTCTGCTGTTTCTGCCCTTGTCCAATAATTAGCATGGATGCTTATAATATTTTAGAAGTGTAGCTATTTAATTTCTTATTGTAATGTAGGAATCCTGTATCTCTGTACACCATGTTATCTCTTCAAATGTTCAAAGCTGGGTGTAACAGAGAGCTTCAAAACACAGACCTGAGGGCAAGGTGAGTTCTCTCCCCAAAATAATTTCTATTTATTATCAATTCAAATATTCCCTATGTTTGTGTTTTACAAGAATGTGGTTACTGAGATGCTCCCTCAGCCCGGTTCACTGATGAAGGTGACATATGAGTCACTTTTCAAATCTTAGTGAAAACAGAGATTGAGATATGTCTTTTTTTTTTTCTTTTTTTTTCTTTGGTGACTCCAATCCAATATTGAGATTCTTTCTGGGTGAATTTTTATGTATTCTACATTTCAAAAGTATTTGTCCAATTGGGTTTTCAGTGATTTGTTTTTCATCATTTTTGTTCCAAAATAAGTGTTAATTTCAGTTAAATCAAACTGAATCTTTCATGGCTAGGCATTTCATTAGGACATAAGCTTTACAACATCCCAGCTTTGCTCAGATTATCTTATTTCACTCAAATGGATGGCGAATTAATTTAGTCCCACTTTTTATGAATGTCGTAATGCAAAAATCTTTTCCAGTTATGGTCTTCTCTTCCCCAGCCTGGATGCTGGTGAGTGTGTCCCGTAGTGATTAACGATGCTGTGGTTGCTCTGCAGAGAGCTTCCCTCTTGCCTGCTGCCCCACCAGTGCCAGCAGCCACCTGTAGCCACTGGAAAGGTTGTACTGTATTCAGATAAGCAACTTTTCAGCCCCTCTGTGTGCCGTAGCTGCTGTGTTCAGAGCTCCCCTGCTTTTGTGTATTAGCTGTGGTGTCCTGGATGTGTTCAGAGGGGCAGCCCTCATCCCTGCCTGCTCACAAACCCACAGGAGCAGCAACTGCCTGTTCAGGGTGTGAACGCATTGCTGAAGGTGTTGGTGGAGGAATCAGAAAGTTTTTTTTTTAAAATGCAGTGATTGTAGGAAAGAGCTTTGCAGGTTTGTGCTGATAATGCACGGATTCTTTGTTGCAAACAACTTTTCCAGAGATGATCCAGGCAGGCCTTTTAAATGAACTGACTTCCCACCTCGTACCATCCCTAATCTCTGTGAAAGCAGTGGGTTTACAGGGTTTAGGATAAAGGATCCTTGTTTATTCCGCTGATTTACTGTGTGGCAGAAGTGACTCTCAGCACGATCCAGCCCCTTCCTGAATATCATCGCAGCTGCAGTACCTGCTTTACCCACATCATCTCCCTGGGTCTTGGGCATGGTCGTGGTTCAGCTGGCACTCAGCCATGCTCATACAGGGAATGAAGGCAGAGAAATCAGGATGTTCCTTGTAAACAATGAATTACAATGGTTTGGGGCGGGTGCTGACCTTGTGATTTCTCTCTGCTGTCACGATTGTCAAGGGGAGAAAAGATATTTACGTGATAGTGATTGGATGTTGTAATTCAGATAGAAATGAAACATAAGAAATATTGCAGAAAGGAGAGATGGTGCTTAACCCATTTACATCCATACACTTCAGAGAGGGGAAAGCCCTAGCATAAAGAAGAACTCAGATCAGGTTTGGCTTTGCTTTGTAAGTTCTACAATTTCTGATAACATAAACAATGTGTTTAGGCATAACAAATTATTTTTATGATCCAAGAAGCCTTTGGTCCAAATTCTCTTTGAACAACTTCTTGAATTTTCTAAGAATGCTTAATAGACTCTGTTAGGGTTTGTTAAATTGGTGTTTTAATAATTTAAATTGATTAGAGCTTAATGTCAGCTTGTTGAAGTTGTTGCTGTGGAGCAATTGGTATGAAGAGGAATTCTTGCTCACCTTAGGCAAGGAGAAGGAATACAGGTTTTGGATCCAGCCCAAACCCATCAGCTATTAATAGTTCAGATATACAGACATTGGTATCTGAAACATATGTTCAAGTTAAAAAAAAAAAGCAGGGTTAAAAGTTTTTACGTGAAGCAAAGAGACAAAAAAATCTTTCTCAGGTCCTTTGTCATGCATTTAGTCCATTGAGGCTTTTTAACCAAAACAGCTCCTATGTTCTGTTAAGCTTCAGATTAAAATAACCCTGAAGTGAAAGCACTGCAAGGAAAAGATGTCTCTTTGTCAAAGACAGTTCCTGCTGGGGAGCAGTCTGGCTTGCTTCCTCCAGTAACTTCTGTGGGCACACAGAAATGGAAGCCTTCCCTAGAGAGAGAAGGGTGGAGGACAGCAAGTGTTCACCTCCCCACCCTCGCCAGCCCCTCTCTCTCCACGTTCTCACCCACCCCCAGAGATGGAAGCTCTCTCAGGGCTTGTTTAACTGAGCAGATAAGGGGCTTGATTCTCACTGATGAAGCCAAAACCTGGTTTTTGTAGGGTTTTCATTCTCAGCCTCCTACCTTTACTGTAATATTTTCTGTCTTTTCAGAGCTGTAATTGTTATCAAGAAGCTTCTTTTTGTCTGTGCTTGCTCAGGGACTGTGGAAGCACCTGCCTGGATGCAGGAACTTCCTTTGTGCCTGAAATATCCCTGTTGCACAGGCACATCGTCCAGCCTCCCCTCTGTGTTATGGAGGGAAGGCTGCCCCTGGGAGCAGCTGTATCTATGTGGGAGTTTTCTTGTTTTCTGGTTGTCTGCTGCTGTGGGCTTCAGCATCACTTCACTCTGTGGTTTCTCCTGTGATGGCTCACCATCACAGAATTGTGGAACATCCTGAGTTGGAAGGGACACATGGGGATCATCCAGGTCCAGCTCCTGGGATCCCTCTCAGAGGATGGAATTAGGTTGAGCTGCAGCAGGTGGTGTGAGCTTGGGGCCACAGTCTGGGGTGCAATAGGTGGGATGGGATATCCTGGCAGGAAGTGTAAAGTGAGGCAGGAGAAAGAGAAGAGGGCAACAAAGGTGTCTCCTCTTTGCCTTTTCCCACTTCTGCACAGAGCTGGGTGTGAGCACTGCCAGTGATGGTGCAATGTGCTGCAGCCAGTGATACCCAAGCAAAGAAGGCTGGGAAACCTCCTTCAGAGCTTTTTTGTCTTTGTAGAAGAATTTCAATTCTGTTTCAGCCTGAACAAATTCAATCCTGTATTTCCCATCCTCTTGAGGAGAGTCAATTACAGGCTGTTCTGGAAAAAAAAAAAAATCACACTACACTCTTCATGGTGAGGCTGTTCCAATTTTCAGAAAACACTGTAAGCTTTCTTAGACCACAGAGAAAAAGAGAATGACATGTACAGCCTGTTTGTTAGGCATTCCATGATAGAAAAGAGAAAAGTTTTGGTCCCTGCTTCACAGAGTATCACTGCGTTTCCAAGTTTAAAACAGATTTAAAAAACCAAATCTTCAGGGTAAATCAGCTATTTCTAGTCAAGATAATTGATCTTGAAATTCTGAACCCAATAGTTTACAGGGTTAATTGTTGATGTGTCAAGAGCTGCTGAGATTTCTTTTTCATGCTGATATCTTGGGCTTGTCTTTAAGTCAGTAACAATTTAAGAGATACAGGGCTAGGGCAAAGGCACAAGAACTCTTTGAAAAATGTTTTCTTAGGAACTTCCTAAGGCTCAGCATTAGCAGTGCTCTGTTAGCTTTGCAGTATTTTTTTTTATTTTTGTAATACTTCTTTCTGTAACTCTTTTTTCTGTTTTCCTTTCAAAAAGATTATTTTCACTTTTTTTTTTTTTTTTCCTTTGGCTTGGATTATTTCCTCCCATAGAAATATTTAGCTGTGCTTGGCAGTGTATGAGCCTAACTTAGAAACTCTTTTAAGATGCATGACTTTTTCTACTGCCTATGTAGGAAGCTTGGGGGGATTAGGGTTTCACCTCATCAAATTGCAGATTTCCACAGTATCTAGATCTGTGCTAGTTTTCTAGACCCCACTTATCACCAGGGGAGAGAAATGTCAGTATAAGTTATTTGACTCATTCTAAGTGACAGAAACTAGATCAGAGGAGCCACTGCCTGGAAGTAAATGCTTCCCTTTACTGAATGTGAATATTCCATGTCCACGTAGACCTGTATCAGGGTGTACTCCATTGCCAAATATCTGTGCTTCCAGTCAGGGGGAAAGGAGAGGGCACAATTACCATCAGCCTTGCACAGGAGCACACTCCAGCTTTTATCAGGAAAGGCAACAGTTCCCCAGGTACAGGAGCTCATCAGAAACCAGGAGCCAGGAGGGGCTGCCTCTCACAGGGTAAAATGCTGTTAAATCACCAGTTCTCTGGGCAGCCTCTTTGCTGTGCCCAGAGGAGTTCAGGAGGCCCCTAACTCTTATCTGCCTGTGTCTGTGAGAGACAACAACTCTCTCTGAGCTTCTGCACGTGTTCCTCTCCTCCTCAAAATGCAGTGCTCCTGGAAAAGTTTAATATTTTTTTTGTTTGTTTGTTTGTTTTGAAAGTACGAATCCAGTGCTTCTCTACTTGGTGTGTTGAACAAAGTGGAGGTCTGCAAGAGTTGAAGCTGCAGATGTTTTAGGTCCTGGTCTGACTTGAGGTCCTGCTGTGCTCTCAAGTGTAGACTGAGGTTTGGTGGTAAAAGGCCGAGTTCCTTCTGTGTTTAGGCTGAGGACACACAGAGTGTGTGTTTGAGGTTCTTAGGGCATCTCAGCAGCCTTGCACTGCACACCCTGAGCAGGATTTAAAAAGCCATCATGTTGGCTGGTACCATGCAAAGGTATTAATTAGGATCCCAAAACCCAAGGGGCTATAACAGGCACTGTGACTAATAAACTTTTCCAGTTGCAATAGGATTTGTCCTTCTGTTTCCAGTTGCAGACCCTGCAGCAGTCACTGCTGTGTGTGACCTTCAGTAAGAGGCAAAGGGGAACAAGGCACAGTAACTTCCAGGAGCATTCAAATATTGCTTCCAGAGCTTCAGAAAGCACAGAATGTTGTGTAACCAGCCATGCAGTTTTTCTATGAGTGTTTGCAAGTTGAAGTGCTACAGTCCAAGTGCTGATTGTAAGGATGATCTTGGAAAATTCCAAACAGGAAAGAATGTGGATGTACCACAGCCTAAACTCATCTTCACTTGAGAGTAGGGTGAATGGTAAAGCAACCTAAGAATCTGTACTCACACAGGGAAAGAGAGAAATGGAATCTCACTGAGTGGCAAATTTAAAAGTATATCAAGAGGAGAGAAAAAAAAAAAAATGGAGTAAAGCCTCCTTAGAGATACATGCTATAAATCATAGAGTCCTTTTGATAGCATCAGTTCAATAACTACAACAACAACGAAGATTATTTTTTAATAACTTGGCCTCCAACTAGGCCAGTACCTTGTAAAATCAAGGGGAATGACTGACAGACACCACTATCTTGGAAAAGAGACAGAGCCACTTTTTAATAATGCAAGTTTAAATTGTAAATCATTTCATGGTCTTTGCCCAGAGAAATCCCATGTCATGGGCTTCGCTGAGAGCAGCCTGTGGCTCAACACCTATGCTGCCAACACAGCTGCTCAGATGCAAGGTTTCCTTTCTTTGTGTGTGCAATTTCCCCATCATTTTTCCCTCTGTCAGTTTAATTGTTTGGAGACCTGATTCCAGATCAGGTAGCCCACATGGAAAAATGCAGAGAAGTGGTGTTATTACCTCATGGAAGGAAATAATGGGAGCTTCCTGCAGGAATTACTCCTCTTCTTTAGGATGCCTTTAGAAGTTTGTCAGATTGCCTTTGGGCATTATCTGTGTCCTTTGGGGGAAGTAAACATCCGTGGAAGTAATGTTAACCTGGTGTGTTGTCCAAGTCAGGGCAGTCACAACCTCTGAGCTTGACAATTCTGAGCTTGATAACTCCTCCATCCACCCCTTACCCCATTGCCAAAGGACACTGGGATTGTTTATGCCCTTCATGCACTTTCCATGGTCCCAGGGGTCTGGATAAGCAAGGTTTTCCATCAGCCCACTGTGGATATTCTGCACTTGTTTACTGGGCGTGCCAACACCACCCATAGAGCAACCTCCTGCATCCTCTCTTCTTTCAGAAGAGCAGCTTCTGAGGAGCTCACATTCACCCTCCCTCCTCTTGGTCCCACCTTAAAATGCTGTCTGAGGTGCTCGGTGTGGAGGAGGGAGGCATGCAGGGGCAGGCCTTCCTGCAAGCCTGCTGCATGATTTGAGGAAAGCAAGGATGGGAGAGAGCATTTCCTTGTGTAGTGTTGCTGGGAGGACAGCAGCATCTGGCAGCTGTGGTTTGCTTGAACAGGGACATATGATTCTTCCTTGGAACGTGACTACCAGAGGAAGACTTGACAGCAAAAACAGCTGACAATAGGACAAGGCAGATAATAAATGAGCAATTTTACACACCCCAAGCATTAACAAATCTGGAGGATATCACAAAGCATGAATGATAGCTTAAAAATGATATTTTGAGGTTTATTTTTCTCTTTGCTCTTTATTTCTGTGTTGTTAGTTTGCATGATAATCGTGTTTTAGTCTTGTTCTCAAAAATGTGTAGGCTGGAGATTTGTTTTAAAGAGAAAAGAAGATAGCTGACATACTCATACATTCTGATGATGCTGGCACTGAGGACTACTTGGAGGAATAAAAACAAAACCAGCCAAAAGGAACAGGACTCCATGAGACAACCAAGTTTCCAAGATTGTCAGTCTTGACTGAGTTCCCTCGGTTTACATTTCTAGAGCCTCTTGCTGTCTTGCTGGTGAAAGTGTTGCCCAGCAATAAAAGAATGACTTTTTTTTTAGTTAGCAAGTGTTTTAAATAGCATGTCACTAACAAAAATCTTTCTTACCACTCTCAGCCAGTTGCTTTTTCCTTGCTCTGCTTAATGAGCTTGAGACTTACATAAGTGTGTAGTCTGTTCCCTTTCATAAGATGGGGATGCCATGATGAGGAGAAGCACGTTTTCTGCAATGACAAACTTTGATCCAGATTTTTGATGCACTTCTGAGATTAAATTGTCTATTTCCTGTCCTTAGTTGAGGACTGCAGTAGTTTGATTTCCTAAGTGTTGGTTTATCCAGCAATACTTAAAACCTCTTTGTGCATGTCTCTGTGAAGATGAGAATATTGTGTTATGCAACTAAAGGGTTTAAAGACATTTAAAACCAGGAAACATACTGAATATACAAAATGTGTGTTTTTGGTTTTTTTTCTCCTGAGGGTGTCTTCAGCACTTCTGTTTCTGTAAAATACAGTTCCCCCAGAAACCACCCCCCCAAAAAAATGAAACACCACTTTGGAAATTTAGGGCTGTTGCCTGACTTGTATAGGGAAAAAAAAAGATATAGTGAGGTGCTGTATTCCCTCAGCCAGCACATGATTCTGAGATGTTTCTAGTGGGTAATAGTTTGTTAGTGGGATGATGTATGTTCCCTTGTGGAGGCAACAGTGTACTGTCATTTCTGCAGTTTGTCCAGAGAATTTTTGCCAACCATACTATTTTTCTGAGCAGAGCATAGCTACCCATTCCACTCTGACAGGGCAGGATGTGCTGATACAAATCACAGTGTGGTTCCTGAGCTCCGATGAATCTCATAAAATGAGAGGATAGTCTGCTGTAATTAAATTGTGGAGCAGTCCCTATAGAAAAACAGACTTCCCTTAAGGCATAATATGCTTTTAATAAAAAGGATAGATCTCAATGCATGGTATTCCCTCCCAGCTGCCTGGCAGTGTTTAGGTATTCAGGCTGTTAAATCAAACCCTTGCAATAACAAAATTGGAAGTCTGAGATGCCGTATTTCTTTTTGATGAGGAACTAATCGTGCCATATCACTGACATGCTGAAAAAAAGTGCTGCTGAAAGACCAAGTTCCAACATCAGTAAGCACTTTTTGAAGTCACACACTTTCAACTGGGAGAAGAGGACCTGTTTGTGATCAGCCTGTTAGGCTGGGTAGTGGTTTTCAACGCTGCAGCCAGAAATCTCTTGAGGTAACAATTGGAAATATGGAGGTCCTTTCAGGCCTGATTGCTTTACTTATTAATTTTTGATTTTAATATGCAACCTACAGAATCATTGAAGGCGACTGATGTAAAATAGTTCTTACAAAGCAACCTGGCTAATTAAAACCTGTAAAAATCCTACAAACAGCCCACCCAATATCTATCACCATCAGAGGCCTTAATTTCATGAAAAAGAAGCCCTCCAGTGAAATTCCAGTGGTGGCTGGCTAAGTGGACTCTTCAATTTACTTGTCTCCTTTGGGAGTTTTAATAATGAATGCCACTCCAGCACCTGGAATTGCTGGTTTGTGCACACATGACTGCACACACACACGCTTGAGAGTGCTCCACACTAGGAAGGACCTGGCCTTTGCCACCTGGAAACAACACATGGAATTATGCACTTGAACATGGCCCTTCTTTCTTGTATAAAGGCCAAAACTAAACTCATGTGTGCAACTGGAAAGGAATTTTCCATTTTGACCGCTTGGTAGGTTGTTTTGTTTGTTTGTTTTGTTCTTTCCCAGCAGGGCAGAGTAAAAGGCTGATTCACTCTTATCTGACTTGTCTGAATTGTAAACTGCATCAGGGTGCTTCACTTTCAGGAGGTCATGTTTAAGGAACAGCACTGACTCATCTTCAGGTGGCTGCCCAGAGTGCCAATTCATTATCAAATCACAAACCTGAGGGCAGGATGGAGGCTGCCTGTTTCCAGTTTTGTAGCTACTTGCTCAGCCTTTCTCATGGATTGTACTTTCTGAGTATTAGTAGGGAATTATTGGAATGGGAAGGTGAACAGTTAGGAAGAAAGAACAACCCTGTAGATCTCTCTCTCTATATATATACCTATATGCTTCTATATCACTGCTGTGGTGTCTGAGCAATCCCTATTCCCTACCACAGTTAACTTCACAAAGCTTTAGTGTGGCACATCCCTGTTATCTGCATTTTAGAGCTGGGAACCAAGTGGTGTCTGTGTTCAGATAGACAGATTTCTGTTGGGGCCGCCTTTTATGCGGAAATATTGTGGTTGGAGCAGTTATATGGGAAATTCAGCCTGAAGAGACTGGTTTTTCACCAATCTAGCTCTCCTGGGAGTGCCACAAAGGCAGCACTTGGGCAGCTGGGCTGAGACAGGAGCATGGACTTTTTTCTCCTGCAGCCGGTGACACAGGGTGTAGCACAAAGTAAAAGATTCAGGATTCTAGGGAAAGGTATTGAGAAAAGAGTAACCTGACATTACAGCCTGGTGAGGTCTCTCAGAAGTCTGAGGGTGTGCTCTGTGCCCAGGGGACTGCACCAGAATTTCTCAGTTTGAGCAACACTGAGTGAAATTGTATAAACTTGTCCAATTGCAGTGCTGAGATGCAGGGGATAGCTCTGCTTGAATCTATTTTAAATGAGGTTAAAAATAGGCTGACCAAATCAAAACTGAATTGGGTGTGTGTTATGATGGACTGCCTTCCACTTAGTTTCCCATCAGGGTTCCTTGAGGCAAGGGTTGAAGAAGTGGGTGCTTTTTACTTCATCACTGCTGTTGGTTTGATTTTTGTGGTTTTAAACAGGAATCCACATAGCCTTAAAGATAGAGCTGTAGTGTCAATCAGTGAAGATCAAAAATACCTCAAACAGCAAAAGGACAAACCAAATTAGATACTCAGCCAAATCCAGCAGAATTCATTCTGAGCAATGGTTTGTGAATATTCATCCTGGCTTTGCCCTTTCTGTCCCCTGTTTTCCAGCTGACTGTAAGGACTGTGCTCCAGCACTTCAGGGCCAGAGGGCCACTGAGCAATGCACTATTTATGCACTGTTATCCAAGGGACATTGTTCCATCAGGATTTGTGATCTAAAGAACCAGAGTTTGGGGTTTTTTGGTGTTGGTTGGTTGGTTGTTGTTTGTTTTGGGGGGAGGGTTTTGGGGTTTTTTTGTGCTTGCCTTTTTTATGTGTGGGGAAATAAGGGTGAGAGACCAGCTGTTGATGATTGATAAGCATAATTGTTTTGGGGGATTATTATTTACTTTACATCGTGTTCAGAGCCACAGAATGTGTCTGTTACAAGATGTTATCTCTCAGCTGAGAGAAAAAGCTGTATATCAATAAATATTGAGCTCAGTCTCATCCTGCTTCTCAAAACACACTCCTAGGCTAGCCACAATGTTCCGTGTATTTGATTAGTTGCTTTCAATCTGCTTCATTTATTATGGATTTTATTTTCTTTAATTGTGTGGGGACCTAACTTTGTAGACATGCTGATATGAATTCATAAACCTTGAGGATTAAATCCCTACTGGTTCTGAGTCTCTGAAGTTGCAGCAGCCTTTATTCTTCTCCTGTATTGTTGTGCAGTGATCCACTGTGCTGCTAAACCGCTTCCAAAACTGGTTGCAGCCGTGTCTGTGTTTTAATTGTAGGTGAAATGATCCTTGCCTGCAGTTTGTTAAACACTTTGACATCCTTTTGATTTAAAGGTGTTAGAAAAGTGTAAGATTATTATGTGGCTTTAGATTCCCAAACATCTCCTATAAGTTTTTGAATATTGATAAACTCATGCCTTGAAAATGCTGCGATTGCAACTTCAGAAATTTCTTCTGTTCCAGTTTGTTTAACCAAAGCTTGTTTAACATTAAATATTTAGCAAATTTCTTTCTTCAGATCAGCATACTCATTAATAACTTAAAATATAAACTATCATACATTAAAGATGCAAATCAGACTTTTTATTCAAACTGAATCCTCAGTCTCCTACACATAGTTATGATAAATAGCACCTTCTGCAGTGAGTCACAGCACTGCTTCTGTCAGAAATTACTCCCTGAGCAAGAAACAAGGCAGAATAAGGCAGCAGTCTGGCTGTGTCTATGGCCAGTGCTGACTGCCTGTCACAACACACCTTTAAACTTTTGCCCTGTTTCCCAGTTACCAGGCTCTAGGAATGTCCTGTATTTAACTCACTCCAGGGTATCTTTATGTGGGAACAGTAATTTTGTTGTTGTTGTGGGGTTTTTTGGCAGCTTGATCTGATGGCATGTTCACCAAATTATTGTTACAAAAAGGCATGTCTGTTCTGGGAATACTGGAAGCTGAGGACCAGCCAGGCTGGCTCAAGCTATAGTTTTGTGAGAGAAAGTGACAATAGAATATGTAGATGTCTGGGGGAGGAGGATTTCATGGTGCTGGCTGAGTACATATAAGACAAACTGATTTAGTCATTGGCACAGTAAGAGACCCTTGAGTGTTCAGAGAAGATGCAACCTCACATGGAAATTGGAAGGGTCACGGTGAAATAAAGTCAAAACCCAACTACACAGAGTTTTTCCTCTGAGTGATGAAGCATTTGTAATAGGTTTTTTGAAAAGGGTTCCCAAAGGATTGTGAAGGATTGGTAGAGACTACAGGAGCTGTTCAACCCTTGAGGGACTTAGGTATTGATGAAAATAGGGATAGACACCAAATGGTGTTGACTTTGAAATAAGTTATTATTTTGTATCAACAAACTAGACCCTGGAAATAGTAAGTAATGTCATCCAAGCCTATTAAATAAAAATTGATTGATCTTTTCAGGGAAAAAGGAATTTGAAAGAGACATTTAATACAACGTGCCAATTCAGCTTGTTTTGGCCAGGAGGAAAACTGAGGCAACTCATTACCCAGTTCTAAGATGAGCAAGATCCTGGTCTCAGATTGAGGGCATTTGTTGTTTGTCTTACTGAGCCCTATCAAAATGCTGAGTTTTTAATCACATCACTTCAGGATTTCACAAATATGCTGCTCCTCTGCCTTCAACACAGCCTGTCTGCTTCCTTGCACTGCCAACAGGCCAATGGTGAGCACAACAGTTTCTTATATTATACGACTTAAAAAAGAAAAATGTGGTTTCACACTGACACCTTTTTTGTTAACATGAACAATTATTCTCAAGGATTTTTAGCAAGAATTACCTTAAAAGACTAGCATTATTTGAATATGTAGTTATTTCATTCTGAAAATGAATTTTATATTTTTAATGTTTATTTTGATTGAGGCCCTGCTCTTTCAGAGAATCCTTATTTGCAGAAAAGTATTTCATCAGCTTTAGCGAATGCTGCATCATATTCCTATTACACCTTGTGTTTAGGTTTGCATGGCCCAGGCTGTAAGGCTAAGAGGCAGAAGAGGACTCATACAAGGAAGGAAAATATTAGAAGGACATGCATGGATTGTATTAGATTCTACCCAGGGCAGTCTTAGTTTGGCTCTGGCATGGTACTGGAAAATAGCACCCTCTAAATTCTGAAAACTCTACAGTTTGCAACATGGTGTCTTGATTTATATCTGAGCTCTTTGTTTTAAGATATATGGATTTCATCTGGTTATCTTCTTCATCCTAGGTTTCATACCAGTGTTATTTATTAAAAAAGAAAGGATCTGAACATTGCCCTTCAGCTTCCAGAGTATTTGGCTAAATGGCTATCACACTACAGGTTGCCTTTTCTTTCAAGCTATTTGTATTGCATCTGAGTATAGAAATTGTTTAGTGCGCTACAGCCATGTGAAAACTGTTGTTTTCCTTAATTCTTTATTTTCCTTCCATCCTAACTGATTACCACCTCCGTCAGAATTTATCAGCACTGCTCTGTGCACTGGACTGTGTGACCTAAATTTTATGACCTTGAGTCCAAATCTAATTCTCTGGTACAAACTCATATTTCTCTGTTGATCTTTTAAAGACATTTCCCTCATTAGCATGGCAGGAAAGCATGTGGAAGCCAAGCGAAACAATATGCAATTTTGCATTGCACTCAAATTCCTTGCTGCAGTGCACTCCACTAACCTTCTGTTAAAATTGTATTTTCCCCCCATATCCTTGCTTTTTCTTTTGCCAACAAATAATCTGTCAGTGCTAAGGAGTTATTTATTTTGTTCATCTTTGATTATTCCTGTTGCCTACTAGCCTTCAATTTGTCCATGTTTTCTATGGCTGCTCAAGTAATCACAGGGCCATCAAAGCCTTTCCAGGACTTGAAAAATCCCAGCAACTGTGGTTCTACTGCAAGGATATCTTTATTTAAATTTGCAGTACTAACAAGAAATTATATACAATAACAAAATAAGTTTAACTCTCAGTTGTGCAGAAATCTGATAAGTGATTGTTAAGTGGCAGCTTTTTTTGTCCCCCACATGAATTCTTCAAGAATTTAGATTATTTTAATAAATGAAATATGAAACTAATGCCTCTCCCAGGCATTTATGTATCCTCTCTTAGGCAAAAAAAAAAAAGTGTTTGTGTGTAGCTGTCAATGCAATTTTATTTGACCATGTCACGTCCTGATGGACACACAAATGCTCATGGGTCACTTGTAAAGCTGTGTAACAAATATCCCTCCAGAAACAGCCAGAATCATCAGCTGAACAACTTAAGATAAAATGTAAGATGTTCTTTAACATCACAATATCTCCTAAACCACATCCAGACATGAAAAAGAGGGTTTGTACTTCAATTTATGTAGAAAAAAAAAACACCCCAGTAAAATTTAGAAATAAACCAAAAAAGAATGAAGGGCATCTAAAGGATTTTACTGTGATGCATGGTGTAAACTCAGGCTGATAGGATTTCATTTTTACTTCTTGGAGAATTTACTGGTGGTATTTAAATCTGATGTCAGTGTCACACCACCTTCAAAAACATTGAATTGGGAAAAAAGTGTTCCTTCCCAATCTTGCATTCATCTCTAAGGTCAACACCTGGCTCTGGAAAATAGCAAGTAAGTGCTATGTTCCAAGTTTGGGTTGTTTTGTTGATTGTTTGTTTGTTTGTTTGTTTGTTTTGTGGGTTTTTTTGTTTGGTTTGGTTTGGTTTTTTTTTTTGTTTGTTTTTGGTTTTTTTTGGTTTTTTGGGGTTTTTTCCTGGTCAATATGGCACAATTTACAGGAACAAAACACAGGTGAGGTTTATGCCTTCATTCATATATGGAGACCACTTTACTTGTTTTGTGGTACGTAGAGTATATACTGAGTAACTGGAAAAATTATTAGTATTAGAGCTATTTGGAGAAGAGGAACACATTAATGATGAAAACACTTGATGTTTAGACATTTCCATGCTTTTGTTACAAAGAATTGGCAGATCCTGAGGCTCTCCACAAGGTCATTTTCTAGAAGAGTGCGAGTTAGAAATTTAGAGAAGCTTAAAGCACAGCTCCCTTTTTCCCCTTTTGTTTGCTGCCATTAAAATATGTGCAGCTTTAGGAGCTTCAGATAAACTTTTCACTGTTCACAGTTTATTCAGCAGATGATAATGCACTTGATTAGGTACTTAACCTCCTGTTAAATTCATTGACTCTTGCTGAGTTAAGGAGGGTTGACTTGTGCACACACTGAACTGGATACCTTTGTTCTGTGCTTTTAGTTATGCTTACTAAATAAGTTCCATATCCCAAGGTTCCCTGCTGTCACTCAGAAGTGACAAAAGCTCCTGCCACGTTCTTTGTCAGAAGGGGCCTGTGAGGCCCTCAGTTCCCATCATCTCTCTCATCTAGAAACGACCCTCAAGTATCTTGCCAACAACAGCATCCCAGGCAAGCTGCATAACCCTGCAGTGGTCAAATGCAAGTCCTGATTTAGCTGACACACACTGGGTTGTGAATTCCAAGATCCACAGCACCATTTCTGTCTCAAGAATGCAAATACCTCCGTTTTGAGATAATTGCCTACAGAAGCCTTCAAAGCATAAATAATAACGAGACAATGCGCAGTGTTTGCTATGGCAACATGAGTTCAGAAGCCAGCAGTGCAGTAATGATGCCTCTGAAGAGAAAAACGTGGAGTTGCTCTGGAAAGCAAGTGGCTCCGCACGGCTTAGAAGTTGATCCAGACCTCCCCTGGGTCCCACAGTTGCACCTTGAACAAGGTTATTTGTATGTGAGTGGCTTCTTGTCAAATTCAAAATATCTGAAATATTGTTAAAGACTATAAATGAAGTTTGTTTGGTTTTTTTTTCCTAGCGTGAGAGCCAAAGGTCTGCACTGCGTGCTTTGGAGCACAGCAGGAAAGACAGATTTCAGGATGCAGTGGATACTGAGATATAGTATTGGAGGGCTACACGTAGTGAGGAGAACCAAAGCAGCACAGTCTTATCCACAATGAAATGTAGCTGACTGTCCCTGGAGTAAAATATTTGAAACAACTCAGTTTTGCTTTGGTGGAAACTGGTTGGTTGACTTCAAGAACCTAGAATTGAGTTGATTTGTGTTCAGTTTGGACAAGCAGGGTACCAGAACTGGGGGCTGAACTGTGAATTTGATCACAAAGATGACAAACTCTTGGTTGTGTTTTCTTGTCTGTTCAGTTGTGGAGAGAAAGCATTTAGATGCTTCTATATAAAATTCAATCCGAGTGTTGCATTCCCAAGGGGAACCATTTGCAAATGTTTTTATAAGCCTGGGTAGAAATCAAAGGCCAAAAGCACATCAGAAGCTTCTGATGTATCTTTCATAACTTCTAGGGCCACGGTGTCTTGAGTGACAACAAAAAATTATTTCAAACCCAGCTAGCATCAGATCAGGACTTTGTGCTGCAAAAGAGAGAGTTGAACAAGCGAGATTGTTCTGATAGCTGAATGATCACAACCTCACTCGTGTTGACTAGCGTGGCATTTCAGCAAGATTTGAAAAAGTATTGTCAGAACCCATCTGCTTCCACAGATAGTGTGGTTCACGTGTTGACTGCAATTAAAGAAGCAGAGCTGTCCTTTCCTGTTAGCTGCTTTGCACACTCTCAGCTCAGTCACTGAAAAAGGCCTGAATGCACACCAGGTGAACAGTGTTTGCATCATTTCTCTGAAGCATCCACACAGCAAGAACTGCTGGGAAAAAAACCCAAAAACAAAGCAGCTCCTGCTGGCTGTTTACCAATGTAAATTAATAACAGATGTTCTAACAAAGTTATGACATGTTATCTGGATAGTTAGAGCAACAATCAGCCATCAGTGCTGTCAAAACAGATCTGGAGAAATGGATAAAACCCCATGACTTGTTTGAAGGTGATTTGTTAGGAGTTGAAAGTGTCACCTAGAGCCCATCATCATAGTTCTTTGAGACAAAGGAATGCCTAAAGTTCTGGGGACGTTACAGAATGATTTTTATGTCACTGAAGTCACCAGCCCTGGCTTGGCAGCTCATTTATAGCAGCAGTGAATACTTCAGAGTGACTAAACACCTAGATATTGTGAGCTTTAATTGTTTTGTTTCTCTGGAGACACACACGCGTGGAGGGCGGTGGTGGGAAGGAAAAGATGTTCCTTTCTTGCAGGGAGCTGTGTGTTCAATTCCAGATGCAAGATCTGTTCCCCTGAGGAAGCCCAGAAAATTAAGATTTATGGTGGATCCTGTAATTCTGGGTCTATAATATGGCAGGGACAGAGAGACACAGAGGTAGGGGGTGACAGCACTCCTGATAAACCTTTAGAAGGCAAATCCTTGCAATTTACCCCCCGCCTGTGAAGTCCTCAAGTGCAAGGATTTGAAAATGTGTGCTTGAGAAAGATATTAGTGGGTGTTCTGGTATAAATCAGAGGGGTATTAAATATGCTGGTGTATGAGATTACCAGCTGAAAATTGAAGGCAGTAAAATGTGATTCCCCCATGTGGTTGAAGCTGTGCAAAACTAGGTATTCATTACTGTCAGCACTAGCAGAGGAATACCTTACAATACCCAGCAATTTCAAATAGTTAGTGAAAGAATCTGCTCAGCTGCCTGTGATATTATCAGTGTTCAGAAGTCTGTCCCTCTGGGGAGGATGTCAATCAACTCATTATCATTAAAAAAAGAAGCAGAGAGAAAAGTTTGAAATGTGGATTCTGCCACTCTGAATTCGCCGTGTTTTTGACATTGGCTTTGTTCATTAAAAACAGTTAACCTCCTTTTGTTGGAGCCAATTTAATTTTGAAACTGTTGCAAGTATCTTGTTTTGTATAGAGGCACATAGTTTATTGCAATAAGTGTAAATATTTTGGGGATTTTTTTTTCTATTCCTGTTGGCTAATTACCTTAAATAAATGCCAACACTTACAACAGTGTTAGGAGACAGTGACTGTTTTTAAAATGGACTGTCTGAAGCATGGTTAAGAGATGTGACCTTTGATCAAAAATATCATGGAGAGGAGGAGGCTCATGATTACCAAAAGGAGGAAATCAGAATATGTGGTATATGCAAGAATACGTGTATGTTTCATGAAAGCTTTGTTTGATAAACTTTCAAGAGGAGCTATAAAACTCCCAAGATTAGGATACTTCTGAATGTGATAGCTGAGATCAAAGGGAAAATCATAATGTTGTATATACAAAAGCACTTCTATCTCTGGAATACATTAGTCATGGTAAGCAACCCACTTTAGATTCCATGATTACCTGAAAAACACTTTGTGGCTTACACGGAGCAGACATAGCACTTGAGATGTGCTGTCATTTATATATTGTAGGAAACAAGCTTGGAATTGCATAAAAATCTTGCACCTATTACATAGGAAATCAGCTAGGAGGCTTAACAGTAGAGATTGCATTAAGATGTCAAAGGCAGCCCTGTTCAAGGATATTTTAAGGGTTTTAGTTTAAACTTCACAAAACAGAGTTCTGAGACACAGAAGATAATGTGCGTTCTGCTGGGTTAATGACCTTGGTCAGGGACAGGAGGCATTACAAAGTCTTTAATTTACATCTTCACAGCACTTGTTACAACAGCAGATAATAAAAAGTACAGAGAGAGTTCCCATTTGTATCTTTCTCCATATGAAGAAATACTTAGAGAATAAAAAGTAATGACTAGGAAAAAAAAAAATTTTTTTTTTCCAGTGTCAATTGTGAGTGTTTAGTGATTTAAGCACATTAAATAGACATTTTGTAGGACATGGCAATGTTACTTTTGAAGACCACATCTGTATAATTACCTGTGCAAGAGGAGAGAGTGGGAGAAAAAAAACCACCTGATTTTGTATAGTCAGTGTTTAGGCAGAACTATGCACTGATGGAGAAAGGAGTAGTGTCATAGGGAGAGCAACCAGTCATCTATTCTTACCTCTTGCAAAGTGCTTTACAGGCTTAAATCATTAAATACTGAACAATCTGTATTAAAAAAAAAAAAAAAAAAAAAGTGGTTTAAACTCCCCATGGCCTTCTGGATAGTGTTAATACATGTTATTGTTGTTGTGTTTTGTTTTGTTTGATGGTTTGGTGTTTTGTTGTTTTTTGGTTTTTTTTTTTCCTTGCAATATTACAGTCTCATAACCTTGTATGATTATCTTGATCCCTTTTTACCAGAAGAAATATTTTTTTTTCACTCATGTCTGATTAGTCATTTACAGAAACATGCTGACTGGTTCTTGTGAATGGAAAGTTCAGTTTGTCAGAATTTTCTTCTTTTCTGGGTTCTACCAACAAACCTCTCTCATGGTTTCCCACTTCAGTGGTAGCTTGTGATGGATTTGGAGCTGCTTGGTAAGAAGGATGTGGTAGATTTGAAGCAAGATCTGGAGCTGTTCAGAAATAATGTATTAGTTCAGTGAGGAGAGTAGTACCTTTTCTGCTTGATAAGGAAGTGTAACCTCAGCTTCTCTTCATAGCAGGCACTGTAATGGTCCATGACTCTGAAAACCCTTCCTGTTTGGAACTGCCACACCCATTTTCAGTCTGGTGATTTCTTCTCTTGTCCTCAGTACTGAGAGGCTTTCTCAGTGGAGCACAGCAATGAGTCTGCTTTTTTACTGCACACCCTGTCTCTTACTACTTTTTTATTTATAAAATTATGAGCATTCACTAGTGTTTTTAAGACCAAAATCTGCGTGAATAATTCCTTGTTTGCATTAGGTATCGATTTTAATCCCAGAGTGGCAAAATGTAAGTTGCTGTTCCCTTCATTTCTCTTCCTGGCAGGTGTACTAAGAGGTGCCCATAATCATGCTACGTGTGGCAATTTGTTTCTTTTCATTCTTTCCTTAACCTTGGTTACTGTTGTCTCTTTCACCATTTGCTGGATCTAGTTTTCTTTCTCTTTGTCTTTTAGGTTTTTTTCTCTGTCCTTTTACAGCTTCTCACCCTAAAAATTGTATATGGAAATTCCTTTTCACCTCCGTTTGCTCTCCTTCAGCACTACCTTGCCAGCACTATTTCACATTCCTGTCCAGAAATGTGCCTTCTATATCTTAGTTCAGAGGCAAACAGTGAATCATGCCAGGATCTCTGCCTATAAATCTTTGGTGTATTTGAGTATCAGTGACATCTCCAGACTTGGCAAACTCTATTCCATGAAGTCCATTAAGGAGAAGTTCACAGAGGAGCAGGTGGTTTCTGGCTGTGTCCGCTGTTGTGCTCCAGAAGATCGTGCTTCTGTGCTGAATCATGGATTTAAGAGCAATGAACTCTTTTTCAGATGTGGTCAGAGGGCCAAGAAATCTAAGGCAAGTGCCTGTGTAATGTTTTATTCTTCATGTATACTTCAACTGAACTGGCAGTACCGTGCAGCAGGTAGAATAATTCCTGAGACTCTGCATCTTTAAGCAGTGCATGTGTGGATAGCTGTGACTTATTTTCTACAGAGGGGTGGTTTTATTTTGTTTAAATGTCTTGTGTATTTCCAAAAGGTGGCACTTTTTTTTTTTTTTTTTTTCCATTTTTAAATCCCTTGGAAACTGCAAAGTAAACCACATGACACAAAACAGCCCATTCCACTGAAAAAGTTTTATTTTAGGTTATAAAAAACCTTGTGTTTTTGCAGCTGGGAGAAAAAAAAAATCCTGGAGAGGGGGTTCTCCCCATTAGGGAGTGGGTGTTGGGGCTTTACAGCTATTTTCTCATATTGCAATCTGAAGCCAACTATCAAACCATGACTCTGTGCCTTCATTTTGTCCTGGGGAATGGCATGATCCTTAGTTTTGAACTATTTCCCCTGTTTGCAGTGCTGAGGTGCCATAGGCTGCTGAGTTTTCAAACAGTTTTGTATTTGTGTGGCTAACCAGAGACAAAAAGGATTCTTTGGCAGATATCTCACTAAAAGCACGAGTGTTGCTGCAAACTGCACCAGTAGTGAAACCCCAGTACTGTGGGCAGTGGGGGTTTGTGTGATCAGTGTGCTGCAAGTGTGAAAGCTGCTGGAGTTTGCATGTTACAGAGAGAACTTTTCAAAGTCACTGAGCACTGAACTAGCTCAGCTCCCTCAGCTGCTGAGAGCCCTTTTCCATTCACTTGAACCAGTGCTCAGTCAATACAGAGTGCCTTTGATAGCATCATACATTTCAAATTTACCACCCATTTCACAGCTCCAGGATATCTCCTTTTTCCTATTTTTTAATTTTTTTTTTTATATCGTGGTGTGCATTTGTCTTCTTTGTTGCCTTATTTAATAAAGATGTTCAGAGTTAGCACCTTATCTGATGATGACTGGAGTCAGTTTCTCCACACCTGAGGAGTTTCTGGTCTGATTTGTTTTACTTCACTAAAGTAAAACTGCTTTGCATTTACTGGTTTGAAGTTTTTTATTTTGAGGTGTTTCCTTTGGTTTTCTGTGGAGAGCATTCAGTATTAATACAATCATTGCTACTCTGTTTAATGCTTGTCTCTGACTTGCTGGCTTTTGTTGAACAGCTATCTCTAAAGTCATAAACTCCTTCAAGGTTTGTGCAAAAACCTCAGGTGTCTCAGAATTTAAAATTAGAAAAATTATTTCCATTTTTTTTGTGCACAAAGATACAAAACCTTTTGTGGCAGATTGAGGATAACAAGATCTCATATAAGTGTCTGCATATAATATGGCAGCAAATTACTTTGATTTATTGCAGTCTAATTGTATAGAAAGCCAATGAATTGATATGTCATAGGCTCAAAGTAATAGAGTTTAACTGCAACAGTTATGCAGCTAAGTAGAATTAGAACTTGATTGCTAGTCTACAATAACCTCTCATAACAGAAAAAGCTCTTAATTATCCTTTTTTAAGCAATAATGGAAGTTAAGATGGTTCCTTCAGACTTTAGGAAGGGGAGGCAGAAGAGGAAAAAATGCAAGGCAGATGGAGATTTGAACTCAACAAATCTGTTTTTATCCAGCGCTGTTCACTGTTTACATGGACAGATAAAACCAAACCAAACAAACCCACAAAAGAGCTCCCCAAAATCAACCATAAACCCTCAAGAAAACCAAGCAAAATCCAAGAAAAAAAAATCTAAGCAAAAAATCCCTCCTAACAAAATCCAAAAATGAAAAATTAGGGCTTTTTTTTCCAATATTCTGGTTGAAACCCAAGATGCAACCAAATCCCAAAACCTCAGCTGTAATCTGAGTGGATAATTCACTTTATGTCCCATTTTAATGCAAGGCTGTACTTAGTCGGTACTGACAGTTCCCCTAACTCAGGCAGGAGAATCAAAAGTGTGCTGGTGTGAAATACAAATGTATTGTGCAAAGCCTGTTACCATTTTGCTTAAAACCACAGGTTATTGCTGTACTTTGCACCAGAGGAGAAAAGGATAGACAACAGATTTTTTCCAAGGTGTATTTTCAAGTTTCAGCAGCAATCAAGCTTGCTCTTCATTGGGAAGTCTGTGTTTTATGTACTGACTTTTAAGGGCTGTGAACCTCAGGAAAAGCACCAGGGCTAAGGCAGGAGACTGATGGACAGGAGTCCATGAGGGCCTTTACCTCCCTGTGACATCAAATTCTTTGTGACTTCTGTGACCACGTCTCTGAGGCTAATTTCTGATTTGTGGTGTGCTGCTGTGTTGAGGGAAAACAGGTTGCAATTATTCACAGCTACTCCACAAAATACTCCTTTAACAGTTTTTGAAAGGTGTGGGGTCCCTGCTGCTGTGTCACATGCATCCTACAGCATCAGTTTTCAGGCTGGTGCTGTGATTTATATGCAGTCCCTCTGCAGGCCTTGATGCTGCAGGATCGAGGGGAGAAGGGGCTGGGTGTGATGCAGTGGAACACAGTGTCCTTGATTACACAGCTTTTGTTGCAAAGCAGTGTGTTTCACCCTCTGCCTCTGGTAGGATGACAGGGAGGCAAGTTTTTTCTTGGGGCAGTGGAAGAGAGAGGCACCCAGGTTATCACATGCCACAACCCACAAATGCAAGGGTCCAGCATCTCTCTCCATATCAGTAAAATGAGCACAAGAGGTGCCTTTTGCCAGCAGATTCCCACTGAGCCAGTGGAGTAGGAAGGAAGCAATTAACTGACATGTACTCCCAGTAATAGCTGCTCTAGGCAGCACATTAAGCAGTGCATTAATTGATGCATTAATTGATTTATAAACACCAGCTTCCTGATTAGCTTGATTATTGCTATTGTACTGGGATGAGGAGGATGGTGGGGGTCTCAGTAAGCCTTAGTGGCAGTGTAATTAAACATTTCTTTTGTTACACTCTCTGTGACATTCACTAGAACAGCACAGGAATGATGCATTTTTCTCTGCTTGAGTAATGCACTGGATTCATTTCAGCAAACTTTACAATGCACAGAGTTGCATAAGGGCTTCCTGAAGCGTGACTTATCTAAAAAAAGAAGGTGTTTTAGTGAAATGAACAATGAAAAGATGCAGGGGTCTGGGAGGCAGAGAAGGGCTAAGAACCAGATGATTAACTGCAATAAAATGTGTAAGGAAAGTTGTTCTCTTCACTGTCACACCTGGACCTTATAATGTCCTGGTGTCCCTTTCCAGATCCCTCTTTTGAGATGAACATCACGCTTCAGCTGGTCACAAGGAACTAAATGATGGCTTTGTGCAGGCTTTGTGCCCTGCTTTTGCTTAGAGTGCAGGTGCTGCCCTTCCACACTCTGGGTATTTCCACTGGCAACAGGCAAAGGGAAAACCAAGAGAAACTGATATCCCTGATAATCCCTTCTCTGATGCTGGGCTCTGGGACAACTGCAAGAGTGTAAATTGAACCCTTCAAAGGCCTCAGGAGAGAGTATGTGTGAGACAACACAGCTGCATATTTCTTCTCAGCAGGGATTGTACCTCAAAGTTTGGGCTAAATTCTGCTCTTCTCTGCAGCACCCTTTGCTCACCTTCCCTCTGCAGCCTCTTCCTCACTATCTATCTCTGCAGCCTGCTCCTCTCTTCCCAGTGGATCAGCAGGAGCTGTGAGTCATTCCACATCTCACACTAAACTCAGAACAATATTTAATCCCTTGACATCCCCCTCAAGTTGTTAATGGACTCTGTTCCTTCTCCTTTTGCCCTCTCATCACGGCAGGGGCAGAGCAGCATCTCTGGGGTCTGTCAAGGCTTCGCTCAGGAAGCTGATTGGGCATCGCCTAGGTCAGCAGCAGGAATTAGCACAGAATCCTGAGTGTGGGGAGCATTCTGTTCCAGCCTTGAAGGGATGCAGCGTTGCAGTTTAAAACACAGATGCTGCCCAGTGTGTAGACAGGGTGTCATGGAATCACTGGTAAGTGGGTGACTAGGGAACTCAGGGAAAAAAAAATAGTATGTGCACATCTCTCTGCCCCCCATACCACTTCAAACATCCCATTGATTGTTTTTGAGGTGAAGGGGTTTGTCACTGCCTGAAACACAATGATGAAAAGAAGCTGCAGTGGAAATAGAATAATAATACTCTTGTAAAAAAGTTTTTATTCCAAGATTTTTCTTTGCTTATCTTTTCAATTAGATGTCATACACTAATTTTCAGCAGTTCAAGATATGGGTGAGCTTCATGGAAATTAAGCTCCAGTGCTCATGCTCTGTGTTTTTATGAGCCAGGTGCATTTGCCTGTACCAGGGAGGTCTCATTCTCATAGGCATTGGCATATTGCTCCCCCATGGACAAATGCTTGAGGGCAGCTTAGTGTGCAGGGCATGAAGCTGCTGGAGCCAATCTCTCCAAGTTTCTAGACTTTATTAATATCTGGGCAGTGTAGGAAGCTACCAAGTCAAATTGCACACTGGGAAATGCTGCAGACATTTGTAATCGAGGTACAAAAACGGGGAAAATAATATCTTGGACTTAATGAGGAGAGTGGAAAGCAACTAGGAGCAAAAGTCCCATTCGATTCAGTGGAGTTTGTGTGGCTGAGATCTCTCAGAAATTCTTGAAAATCCTCCTCTAGCTCAACTAAAAATATTGAGAGAGGAAACATTAGGTATGTTTCTATGCATAATAACTGTGCAGAGTCTATCTTTCCACGCTTATTGCAACTGACAATGAGGAGTCTTTTGTTCCTTGGGTCATTGGCACTGTCTCAATAATTTGAGGCAAAAAGCAGAATAACTTCAGTAATGTTTATCTTTTATTTACTTTCATAGTCTCTGTCCCCATAGGAGTGCAAATGATAAGAGTCTGTTTCTTCTGTTACAGCAAAACCATTAGGAGTCCACTGGGGGAAGAGGGGTCCTGGATACAGAGGGAATGTGGTTGGAAAGCAAGGTTCACGGGCTAAAGCCAGGGTTCAGCTTGAAATGGAAGCACAGGGATGACTCTCTGCTCTGTTTGCCATTTTGCTCACCTTCAAACCTGGGCTATTTTTCCTGCATGCTTCATATTTCTGTTTTCACATTAGTAAGAAAGCAATAGCTCGAGCAGTACAATCATCTGGGCACTCAGTAAATGCACCACGACCCCTGATACTACAAATGCATAAGACACAGAACAATCTGTGTGTAGCTCAATACCTTACACGAGGCATCTTGTCTCTAGACAGTTCAGTTCTATCTCTGTTATTGTTGAGACAGTTCTTGTGCCTCATCCTTTTTTACAAGAGTCCTTCTCTGTAAAAAAATGGTAACTGTCCTCCAGCTGCTCACAACAATTGTGGTAGAAAATAAGTTTGTTCTTTAAAAATGCCCAGAATATTAAGTTTAATCCTCTCGTATTGTACCACTTGATTGTTTTTGTCCTAAATGCTCCAGAGGTACTAAATTCTGGCTTTTCAACACAACTAGGATGGTTTATGTTGCTTTAATAGTAATCATCTGTTTGACTGACTTTGGAGTGGCAGCTTTCCTGACTGTGGACATACATGGAAAACTGGATCTGAACCTAGGGGCAGGTGTGTGGATCAGCTGTTATTGTATGGATATCACATAAGTATTGCTGAGCAATGTTCATTTATGTCTCTTAAACTGAATGATTAATGTATCCAGTCTGCATTCCTGTTTTCTGTTGCCTTAGGACTAACATGCCTGAAGTTTTGCCCTTTAATATGTTTGTTGCTTATATATTGCTGCCATTCTGCACTTGCCATACAGGGAGCCAGGTCTGTTCAATCTAAAGAACTGCTGGAATAACTCAGGGTCTCCTGAATTTGATGCTACAGTAATCACACCACCAGTTTTAACCTGCTTAGCAAGTGATCCCATCTGAGGCAACATGTGGGTTCCTCACCTTCAGCAAAAGGAGAATGAGCAGATTAAGGATTGTCAGGGATTTAGGGATGATGGAAGTGGGGTGTCTCAGATGGTCCTGGAAATGTGCAATGCATTTCTTCTGTGCTACTGGGAATTAGCACTTGTGGCATTCCTTGGCACCCAGTCTGTAAGTCCACTTGAGCCCCAGAACAGTGACTGTAATTCTGGCAGGCCAAGGGTGGGGACAGGCTTTGTTGTTGGGGCCCGGTTTCCACCAAGAGCTCTGCTCCTGGTAGTGCTCCTTATAGGTTTTCTGGAATTTTGGCCACTCTGGCATTCTTTCCTGGTGTGTGGTAGAAGAGTTGCTTACCCGAGCTGTCCTTAGCAAACAGCAAGGCTGTTGGTATTTCAGGGAAATAAAGTATAACGGGGATTCTTCAGCCCACCAGACACATTAATATGTTTTCTGATTATTAATTCAGTTTGCTGCAATACCAGCAGTCTCCTCTTGTGACAGCAGTCAGAGGCAAAAGCTCTGACTGTAATTACAATTGAAATTGTAAATGAGCTTCTCCAGACTAAATGGGCATTAGATCAGGTACTCTTTGAGAGGTAAACAGCAAAGACTGAAGGGCCTGATTGATGTCTTACCTGGTTTTGTCTCATTTTGCTGTCTCTAAATCATTGCCATTGTTACGCTCAGATTTTCCCAGTCATGGAAAGATTTGAAAGCAGGAACATTGTTGAGGGTTCATTGGTATGACAAAAAGTGCAGAAGCATATGCTGGTGAGTTAAGTTTTCATTCTCTTGGCTGGTGATGCAGTATTGGAGACTGTAAAAATGTCAGTTTAGGACATACAGCTTCAAATAATTACTCTTCTGTAAGTCTGGATAAAGCAATATAATGAAATTACTGCTAATACAGTGAATTATGGTTTAGATTCATGTTCACAGGCAATGTGTGTTGTTTTTTTTTTTTTCTTATATTTTTTCCTTGACTGTTTGTTTTTTTTTTTCTTGTTTCCCCTGTAAGCAAGGCATTTTGATTTCAGGTTTAATAATCTCTAATAGCTTCCTTTTTAAGGTCGGCTAAACTAACACTATGAGGTAACTACCATTGATCTTAGCTTGATTTATGGTCTATAGATGACCAAGCAAAGACTTGAAAAACTACTTTGCACTAAAGAATAGCTATAAACCCCACTTTTCCATCAGAATGAATTTTGTTAGTCTGAAGATTCTGATAGAAAAAACCTTGGTATCATGCTCACAGATAATAAATTATCTGCAACCTTTCCCAGCCTGCAATCAATATGTTATTCGCTATTTATTTCCCAATTTTAATCAAATCCAGAGAAAGAAAACTCAGAAAAGTCAACCCAGGACAAAACTGATGATAACAATGACATTTATTGACATTTCTGAGGCACAAGGAGATTTAAATGAAGTTAAAAAACCTCTCAGCAAATGACAAGGGGTCTAATGAAAACCCAGTGAACACAATAAAATATGCACCGTCAGCTGCATGCAGGTCAAAGATGGAATTTACATAAAAGTAAGATAACTTTGCTTTTGTGGCAGTTTATCCTGCTGCTAGACAGCTCCTTGGTTGTTGCAAACCACAGCAATAACATTGTGCTGCCCAGGCCACACAGCCTTACCTCTGGTTATGTAAAAGAGAAGGAAACTGAAAGGAAGGGTTGAGGGGCATCCAGCAGCTGAAACTCAAAGATCTTTAGGTACTCTTTTATTCATTTATAACATATATATTTAACTGGATTTCTATTTGCTAACAGACCCCTTTATTTACATCTCTGATCCTGGTGATCATGTGCATTTTAACATCCTACATGTTTGGCCTTTGCATTCGTGGTACATTTTAAAATGTTCCACCAGGTCTTCTGCATGTACAGTAGTTACCAAGCCCACTTTCAACCAAGCAGTACTTTATTATCCCCAGTCTCACCAGAAACATTGCTTTTGACATTACTCTGCTCTGTATAAAACCCTCAAAATGTCTGAAATGTTCCTTCCTGTGTTCCTGTGTTTGTTCTGGAGACACAGTCTTGGAGACAAGGCTTGCAAACATCTGTAATCTGAAGCACTTGTTGGATTGCTCTTTCAATTAATTTATTAGACAAATTTCATGCTGCTATTAAAATAATTCTGTGGCCAGTGACAGAATCAGGCAGTATGAGGAGAAAATGGTGGATATTTTTTACTTGTGCATGTGAAAGCAGACAAGGTAACAGCTGACTCATGGAGCTGCTGGGCTGATGAGGTGGAAGAAAATATGTGGGAGAATAAGTTTGCAGAGGTTTGAGAGAGACCATTTCCAGAGAGCAGGCTTGTGGACAAGATATACACTGGACATTTGCACAACTTAGGTTTCAGTTTATAGACTCCTCAGAGCAGGTGCTCCTACTTGCTCTCCTGGTGCCTGAAGGTCTTAATCCTGGAACACCAGCAGTGATTTAGCAGTGTGGAGGAGTGGAGAGATCCTCTTGATCACATCTTATTTGAGGGCCTGCCACACAACCATGGGACATGCTCGAGGGAAGCTGCAGAAGGGTCCAAAACTTCAAGCAGCATTTAAATGGAAGCAGGTAGGGGTGAATTTGCAAGAATATACAAATACCTCCAGACTGTACATCATAAGGCTCTGTCAAAAATTGAAATGTTATTGAAATGTGGCACAATAACAACTTTTCTGTTACAATTCCTCCAAACTGCTGTGAAACAGAACTGTAAGTCCAATAAGAAGTTTTCTAAAAAAATTATGGGAGTAGCTTCAATTTTCACAGCCCCATCATGGACGATCAGAGAGATTCAGGTTTTATTTAGAAGTGCAGTGGTGTTTAGAAACGAGGTGCTACAATTGCAGACCTGGATTACGTGCTGCTACACACTAAATAACAGGTAAAATAAAAACAGGTCCTTGACTGATCTTTAAATTCAAAATGGCACAAAGAAATAGAGACAATACTATGATATTATATTGGTAGCTGATGCAAAAAGGTGTTCAGTAGACTTTTTGAACATTGGATACATACAGCCACTCTCTCTTGTTTATCAGTCTTTGTAGCTGCTATACTAGTCTTATTCTGTTAGTACCCATTTTGTATGAATATCTAAAATGAAATATGTATAATTACTCCTTTGTACACAGACCAGAAAAAATATACAATCAAGCATTTTACCTTTTTTTCTAGGCTGGCATAAAATGCATGACATTGTTGTTTCAGAGGTATGGTTTTGACATTCTCCCATACAAATGAAATGAGCTGATGTAATTTAAATGACAGCTTCTGGAGCCATTTACTTAGTTCTGCCTTTTTTTTGCTCTTTCCTATTGCACAGCTGATGTCTTGCTTTTAAAGCTGCTACTTTGAATGAATTGTGTAAATACCTTCGGTGTTCCATGCATCTGCTGAATTATTTTTACAGTTAGGCAGCTGGGAGTGTCAGCTTTTCCTTTGTTGTAGGTCAGGCTTCTGCATTTGTCTCTGCTGCTTTGTGCCCTCCTGCGATCTCTTTCTGTCCTGATAAGAAGGAAGTGGAAATGGCAATCAAACAAAATTTATAAATAAATAGTAAAATTGATTTTATATTTATACTTCCCATCCTACATCACACAGCTTGTCAAGAGGGCAGCTGTAGTAAAGCTGCTGCTGTACCTACTAAAGTCATTACACCACAGATCTGTTGTGCTGTTTTACGAGCCCATAATCTGCTTCTGTGTGAGGCAACCAGATTAGTGCCTCATAAAAATGGCAGAAGCACTACTATTACTGTTCCACAAGTTTTTATGCTTTGCTGAATTTTATCATTATTATTATTATCATGTTACTGGTAGTGTGGCCTAGTGAAGCTGGGGTTGCAAGAGAGAATTCTTTGTCTAAAAAAACTCCAGCCCAGTAGCTTGAGAGGAGTGTGAGCCCCTTGGACAGAAGCAGGAGTTTTATCCATAGGTCTGGGATAGGATACCTGTCCAACCTGCAAGTCATGTCTGTGATGCTGTTCATTGGGATAGGTGGATCGTGAGGCCAAATAAATTTGCAAGTCTGAGTTTTGAAGTAGGGTGAAATAGTTGACATCAGAATTGTCAAAGTGATAAAAGGGAGATAATGTGTCTCCTCATTTAGTTATTCAAATATCTAGAGCAGGATTTGAATACTAAGCTTCTGTAGCTCTTATAAAGTCCCTTTTTCATTTCTTTCCACACTCAAATTTACCAGAGGTTTTAAAACCTCTACTTGTATTCAGTATCTCTGTTTCTAGATGACAGTCATGACAACAGAAGACTACACTTGTGACAAAAGGGGGGCATTTTGCTTCTAGTAGGGGGAAACAAGCAGAATTATACCCATTTGGTCTGTGGAAACTCTCTAAGAAACTGAGGGAGTTTCATCTGTTTGTTTGCATATCTATTGTATCACTCTGAGAAAGTCCTGAACAGTCTTTTTTTTCCCTTAAGTGTGCCCTCAACTTTAGAAAAACAGGATAATCACAAGGACGGTGCTCCAGGAGTTTTAATGAGAATTCCTGCAGACGCAGAATGATTGAAATTATGTCCCGTGTGCCAGGGGAGGAAGAGAAAATCCTTGGAATGAGAGGGCAGGCAATTTATCTGTCCCTGCAGCTTTTGAGGCAGAAAGGACACCTTACAGGGTCAGGGAACTGTAGGTTCTGGTGGGCAGCCGGGCAGGGGAGGAGCTGCAGCAGAAGCACCTTGGGAGCAGGTGGTGATGCCCACGTCCCTTGCTCTGGGCACTTGGCCTTTGCCAGGACACCGAGCTGGGGGCTGACCCCTGCAAAGGCTTTTAGATGCAAGGACCCAGCAAATCCTTGCTGCCACCCAGCTGAGCCAAAACCAAAGACATTTCTTTCTTTGTAGCTGTTTGCAAACTGACAGGAAGCTTTTAGTTATCCTCTGGTGCTGCTGTTTCTGAATACCTCACCTTTTAAAGTTCATTTTTCTCCTGTTCTATCTGGTGCTATGTATTGAGTATAAATTATAATTTCAAACACAAATAAGGATATTTATCTTGACATCACTTTAAGTATATTTTAGCAGAGTGACTCCAGAGTGCCCATTCAGCAAAATACATCCTTTCAGGTGGATCATTTGCTTTTCCTTAGCCTGTCAGACAGAAGACTATTTCAGCTTTTGTCTCAATAACTCAGGGCTCTCTTAATTTAAATTTATTAGAAGCCAGGGAAGGTGCCCTGCTGCAGAATAACCTTGGATGTCTTACAGGCTTTTCAGCTGCAGTATAAGGGCAATGCCCTGAGTAGATACAAATTTAACTAGACATGAGAAATTGCAAAATCCCTTTTTTTACCACCACTTTTCAAGTCCCTTGATTCGACCATCAGAATAAATTTTCTATGATCTCATAACTTCAAAAGCTCTCCTCGCTCCCTTCTTCCCCCATCTGTTTAACCAATAACCTATTCTCACAAACACTGAAAATCACATTATGAGCAAAGTTGTCTTGATGGGTCTGGAATGTACTGTGGATCCATGCTGAATTAAGTTATATGTGTGCTGAGACTAGGCAGGATATAGTAGAAGTGGCTACCTTATTTTTTTTGTTGTTGTTTTTCTTAAAGGTAAACTTTCTTAAAAATTCTTCTTTTAACAAAGATAAAAATAATGCATTTGGGGCCAACTAAGAAAAAATGGAGATGATTTGTACAGCTGACATTGAGGGGGATTTTTTCAAAAATATTGTAAATCAACAAGGAATATGGAAATAAGATTTTTCCCACCATTTCCTAGTACCACTGACAGGTCAGAATTGTAATTTTGGAGACTTGTTTATATTGTTCCCCCAACTAATTTGCGGTGATGTTGCCAATACTCTCTCTCTTGGTGAATACACACAGAGCATCCAAGATCTGAATCCCCTTGTAGGAAATGAGGTCAGTGTGGTGTTGTCAGAGATGGTGGTTATCATTAGGGATATCAAGATCCCTATTTTAGGAACTGAAGGAGCCAATGAAAAAAAAATTTTTTTGAAAGATGTTAGACCAAAGTTGCATTTAAAGAATGGATTTTTTGGGGGGAAACAACTGTGTCAACCAACCCACTTCACTTCTATAATATGCCAGGGAAGAAGCACTAAATCCCTTGTGTCCTGGCTTTGGGAAGTTTTCTGACCCTGTCTCTCCCGATATCCTCAAAAGTAAAGAAAGCACAATCTGCAGAGATCTAGTGACAGCATGTGTGTGTGTAAAATTGTTTGAAACTTCCACAGAGAAGGCAATTATCAGCTTTCCTATCAAAAGAGTGGTGTTGGAGCTGCCCCGTGCTGCTGGTTGCTCATTAGTGATCCCCACCCTCAAGGTGTGGGCAGGTTGAGAGGGAGGAAGCTGCGCGCACCGGGCAGCGAGAGAGGAATTCAAAATGATCTTTGCAACCACGAGAATGTGAGCTGAAATGGAAGAGGGGGAAGTGCATGATCCTTCACGTAGGCAAGCTGAGTCAACTGCATAAATAAAGTATGAGGAGCAGCTGGCTGGGAAGCTGTTATACAGAAAAGGGTCAGGGGTTGTGCTGAACCACGAGCAAATACGTCTGAGTCATGAGTTAAAAATGTCACACTGCTGTGGTGAATCCAAATACCATACTGGGAGGCAGCAGGGCACTTGAGGGACTGTTTCCATTCTGCTCAACTTTGATAAAGATCCCTGGGCCTCAAGGCTAAAGGGTTATACTGAATTTGGGGCACTTGCCTTAAGAAAGATCTGGATCAGATGGAGGCATTTTAACAGGAAGTTCCAAGAATGATTAGATTCCTAGAAACTGTTGTCTGAGATCAGAGATCAAATTGAAATAGCATAGCCAAGATTAAAAAAAAAAAAAAAAAAGATGGAGGGAGCACATAATATTTTTTAAAACTACAAAAATTTCTGGAATGGAGGAAAAACTGATCTCTTCTCCCTGCTTATGGGCTAAAACTCCCAGTCTGTAGTGGGCTACAGCCATATCAGATTAAGCACAATTTATTGGAAGATGCAGAAATAGAAGGAGGACTCTCAGAAGAGAAAACGTTCGGGAGTTTATTGACTGTGTAAATGAGGATTAGGAATTGTTCGGATTATCAGGCAAAAGTTAGCATAATACCACTGGCAATCAAGTAAGAAGGTGGGGTGGTTAATCTCCATCTTTCCCAGGTGCCCAGAAGTTCCAGGTAGAATTCTGCTGATGTGTAGAATATGGGTACTGGCAATTTGGAATGTTACAGAAAGGAAAATGTGACAAGGAACAACTTGTTAGGTTAAACTAACCTGGAAAACTAGACAAATAAAGGGCAGATTATTCACAGAGAAGAGGAAACTCAGCTAAGGAAGGAATATTGCTGTATTGCAAAGATGAAAGGTTTATGTGGAGACTTGCTTTGAACGTCTCTCCGTTTTAAAAGACAAGGAATTAATGTGCTGCTTTTGAAGTCTTAGGAGCTTGAAGAAACTCAGGAGGGACTAGACCAGTCTCTGGCAACTTTTACTTCCTATTGAAAAAAGTAGTCACTGCACAAAGGTGTGTATGTTGACACTTACTACAATTGCACCTTTGTTCTGCTTTGTAGATGTCCCCTGGGGGGAAGGCCAGTCCCGGTGGGCAGAAATAGAGGACCAAGCAAATGTCATCTTTAGTTTATATCCCCCTCAAAAATAATGATCTGTGTCTTAGCTTGTGTTAGAGCAAATACCAAAGTCAGGAGGTGAAAACAAAACCTCAGGTTACCCTGTCAAAGCAAAACAGAAAAATATGAGGGATAAACAAAACCTAAAAAGCTCAAAAAGCAAAACCGTATCTGACTGATGCAGCAAAACATTTTCCGACTCTTTGGTTGACTGGAGAGAAGAGAGGTTAAAAATAAAGTTTGGGAGGAGAGATGGAAGCAGGAACAGGGAACAGACTTTCTATATCCATTATGGGCTATGGCTGGGATGGTGAGTAAGAGAATTTGGTCTGTGGCTGCAGCAAGGAGCTCTCTCTCTTGAGATTTCTTCATTATCACCTTTCTTTTGCAAGGGGAAGGCACTCTTTTTTACTATTCACCTATTGATTATCCAAGTATCAGTTTGGCAATGTGCCACTTGTTCTGTGTCCCATGCTGTTGTTTCCATTGCTCAGAGAAAAAAAAAAAATCACTGTCAAGCCAGGCAAGGATAGATAAAAACATAAAAACAAAACATAGGGAGCCATCAGCTTGTGCTTTTTATGGAGACCAGATCTGACCCAACCAGAATCCTCAGTCCCGAATAAATTTTAATTCAGCCCTTTAGCCCCGTAGGTTTGGGGATGGATTGTTCTTTCTTTACTTAGATTTCTAAAAATAGTGTTATTTTAAAGTGCCTGGACATTGCACATATCCATAAAGATTATGTTCTTGCTGAGATCAAGAAAGCTCTACAGTCTCCTAAAATAATGGGTGGATTCTAAGCAAGTAAGACAGAGAAAGAAAAAGAGGAAATAGAAAAGTGAACTTTCTTGAGATGAAGATGCAATTTGCCACAAAACTGTAAAATTGTAGAATGGTTTGGGTGGAAGGGATCATAAATATCATTGGTTTCCAAACCCTCCTGCCATGGGCAGGCGCACCTTCCACTAGACCAGATTGCTCAGAGCTCCATTCAACCTGGCCTTGAGCACTTCCAGGGATGGAGCATCCACAGCTTTTTTGGGGAAACCTGTGCCAGTGCTCCACCCCCCTCACAGTAAAGAACTTCTTTCCAACAGCTGATCTAAACCTGCATGCTGGTCGAAAAATTCCCTTCCCATATTTCTTGTAGGCTTCCTTAAGGCACTGGAAGGCCACAATGAGTTCTTCCCTCCAGAGATGTTGAGCTGTTTGACCACAGCTTTGGGTGCAACCACCCAACCACTTCCTTCTCCACTGGGTGGTCCATTCATCAAATCCAAGCCTCCACAGTTTATAGGCAAACACGTCAAGTAGGACACACTGTCAAATGCTTTGTACAACTCCAGGTAAACGCCGTCTCTTGTTCCTCATTTATCAGCCAATGCTTTTTTTAGGCCACTAAATTTGTCAGGTATGATTTGGCCCTCGGTGAAACCATGCTGGCAGTTACCAATCACTTCCTTATTTTCCATGCGCCTTAGCATAGCTTCCAGAGCGATATCCATTCATCATTAATCTCCTCACACCGAGGAAAGGCTATGTGAAAAGTGGTAGCTCTTTAGCTCTTTCATCATCTCTTTAGCCATGCGTCTTCAGAGAAACTTCAGGGTTTTTCTGACCCAAACATAGCGGTGAGATAACCTCACTTCTTATTAGCGCTGACAGAGGTACCTTGTCTCCACAGACCCCACAGTTGCCTCCTCTTTTTGGCATTGTACATCACAGAGTCCTTGCACGAGCATCTCAAGGATGTGCAGCAGCCAGCTTTCTCCTGTGTCCTTTAAGGCTTTTCAATCTTTCATGCCACTCCCCCCAACCTTTGGAGATGATGTATTATCCAATTCCTCGCATTAAGAATTTACCATTCCTTGGGATGCCACGCTGGCATCCGCTCCCCGTGATGCTTAAAAAGACAGCAGTATTTCATAGCTTTAGTCACTGTAAGAGTAACCTAGTTTAACACAATTTTAAATTGGAGTGAGCTTTAAAAATTATTTGAACTCACCCCCTGACCTGAATATTCACGTTTTTGTCACATTGATCCATTTTGATACAATGATGTCGTAACAGATCTGGGGAAGACGCAGGCAAGAGTCTTTTCAACTTAAGTAAGTCTGGAGAATGCTTTCTTCACGAGACCTAAAGCACAGTGCAGGAGCTGGGCAATGCAGCTCTGTGTGTTTAAAACAAATGATTTAGCATTGAAAAAGCACTGGACACAGTGGAAAAGATGAGCTTTGGAAACAGTCTATACCACCCACTGAAGACATGAAAAGGGTATTCAAGTCTCTATTATTGTGATAATAGTGTCTCTAGTGATAAAATCCAGATTATTTATCTACTCTTTCGACTAAAAATCCTAAGAAATAAAATGTGTTATGGAGGTGCAGCAAAATAATGGAGCACAAATCAAGGATAAATACAGTAAGCTAATCTTGGCTTTTTTTTTTTTTTTTTAAACCAATATCCTGCCATTTAATTACTCAGTGTCAGTGTTCTTCACTACCATACTAGTAATTTTGTTTTCTTCTGGGGTATTGTAGTTTTTGTGGCTTATTGTAGACTGCATTCTGCCATCCATGTCACTACTGTATAACTCACATTCTGCCCTCCCAGTTACAGCAGGAATATAAAGGGAGTGAGAGACTAATCAGAGCGAGCACAAAAGGAGACAGAATGTGTCCCTGAATGCTTAAACTCATCAAGAGAAGGCCTGCTGCCTTTTCTATTTTGAATGCACAGTTGGTGCCCAATATCAAATACATTTCTTTTGGTAGTGAGGTCTGTGGTTGCCTGCACAGAAAGCATTATGATCCAGGCACTAATTCCTATTCCCTATTCTATTCTGCTAAAAGTTGTCAGTGCTTGCATGCACCCATTGAAGTGGTTTAATCCTACTGCCTTTCTGACACCTGAATAAAACCAGACTCCCTGCATGGCTTAAGGGGCTGAGCAGATGTTTCCAGGAGGCAGAAATGAAAACAGGAATATTCAGGTCAATGGCATTGCAGGGACAGTAGTCAAGGGCCATGAAAGACATGAGGTGTAGCAGCAAGGTCTCTGGCAGGCCTACCAAATATATACATAAACAGAAATAAAGAGGTGAACAAGGGTGTTTCCATATGTTCCAAATAACTCTACGTGTATTTGCACATGCAAAAGGAAGAGCACACTTCCTCCTGGACATAGCTATAAAAACACCAATGTACCACAAAAACTTCACCAGAGACCAGGAAAAAGGATATATGCAATGGACCTCTTAGACACTTGCAGTGCTCTGAAACTTAGCAGGATCAGACATAGGGAAGCCAGAAAAAGCCCAATAAACGAAGAATTTAAGGTAGAGATAAAACATTTGATTATTTTTCCAAGCCAAAAAAAAAAAAAAAAGATTGGAAACACTTTTCAAAAGATGGTATTCACTTTATGAACAAAGGTATTGGGATAGATTTTGAAAATAACATTTTCATTTAAAGACCTAGCAATAAAGGAAGAGAATATTAGAGCCATTAGTTATGCACCTACCACATCTTAACATCAGTGGTAGAATTTCAGCTGTCATAAAGCCACAACATCAGAAAACGAAGATCATGACAACAAAGACAAATCTACAGATCTAAGTAATTAAAATAAAACAGGCTGTATCAAGACCTGCTCCACAAACAACAATGATGATTCAATCTGAGGTCCCAGCTTTCAAGAATATTTCTCATAAAGCAGTCAAGCACAGGAAATGTGAAAGTGCAGAAAGGTGCAGTCCCATGTAGAAATGCAATTTTGCCGGTTCCAAGTGTCTCCCACCTGCACTGTACTTTTGCAGGGGTAAAGGAGCAATTTTAATTTCAGTGTATTTGATGCATGCCTTCTGCTCTATTGTCTTCTGGTGTTACATGCCAAGGACAACTCATCTTTCTGTGTGAGATAGCTGTGTTCCTATGTCAGAGAAGTCCTTTTTATGCTTCACGTTAAAGATCATCATTTTCCAGGAATAGCTCAAAAGCCCTTCCTGAGGTTTCTGGGAAGAAAGGCTTTATTTTCTTCACCCTGATCAGATATCTTCCTGCATCCTTCCCTTAGCTCCTAGCCACACAAATAACTGAGTAGAAGTGAGGCCCTCGTGCCTTCCTCAGGCCCTTTTCAACCTCCAGAGCAATATGTGAGCCACAGTCAGCACATCTGGAGTGATTTAGTGACATCCTCTCTTCTGTTCCTCCTCACCCCCAATAACCTGAGCCCCCTTGAGAAGTTTTCTTTTCCTCTGCACACTTGGCCTTCTTGTGGGATGGCTCTGATGTGACAGACTCCTGAGGTACTCTCCATGAAACGCTTTCTCTTCAAATAACTTCTCAGAAAATACTGTAGGACTTGCTTCCTCTCTATGGAAATCTGTGTTTTCTCTATCAGATTGGGCTGGCAGGGGAATAACCTGATTTTCAGGCAGAGGACCTCTACTGCTCACAGGCTGTTTATGGAAAAGGCTTTTGCTGGCCCGAGAGGGAAGAATGGTAAGGGACAAAACCAACGTTGAATTCTTAAGTGTTGGATAGTAGTACTGCAGATTGCTGTGGGCTAAAATCAGCTAAAGCCATAATCTCACCAATTTTGGGGGTGTACTCCCCCTACTAGGACAGACATACCTGTCCATCATCCTTCTCTATTTCAAATGGATGGCAGTGAAAAAATCAGTGAATTGCTGTGAAAGCTGTGACATTCCCTGTATCCCTAGATCATGCTGTACGAGCACTGTGTTGTCCTCAGAGAGGTCAGGAATGACTGTCTGCAGAACATATTGCTTCTTTCCTGTTTGTTGTGGAGTGCTTGCACCACTTCCTCCTCTAATGCTTGCCTTCAATGAAGTACCTACATTTATTAAGAAACGTATGAGCAGATTGCAGGTGCTTCAAACAGCACTCCTCTCTCCCAAACTCTTAATATCATTTGTTTATATGGCAATTTGTGGCAATGTTCTAGCCATCACACTGTAAAAAAGCAAGCAATCCAGTACCAGGTGTACTGTTAAGATCTTGTAGGGCCTCCCTGGTTTGGTCAGACTCTTGGTAAAATTTCATAAATGCCCTTGTATCTGGATGTTGAAAATTAACAAGCAATTTTTTTAATTTCAATGTAACTCGTTATTTTTTTTAATTTTAACCTCTGCTGCTAATAGTCACCTCAGCTTACGGAGATGATTCACTGCACTGTACATAGCAATCAGAAACATTAACTTTGCTAATATCAGTCTGACTCAAGATACACTAAAATATCTGTTCAGAAAGCTAAAAATATATTAAATTTGAACTGTGCGTGTTCTCAAATCTTTGAATCTTTGTGGTGCTACTCAGATATCTCTTTTGTGGGCCCAAAAATGAGAGAAACGAAAGAATAAAATTGTCCTTGATATTTCAATTCCGGAAATGGGGAGAGCTTGGGCAAGAAAAAAAAAGATCCTCACTTACATCTTCTGAAAATGACTTATGTTTCTAAGGATGTAAGGATGGTGTTATACACCACTTTTGACCAGCCAGCAGGGAGATTCAGTGAAATGTTCCCACTTGAGACAGGTGCTTACACAACTGAATAAAATTAACAGCTTTCCTGTTTATGTAGTCATAGGGAAAAAAAAAATCTCATTAGGACATGGATCCTATCTCAGACTGCACCACACTTCGGGAAGCTATTTCCTTCTGACTTTGTACAGAAAAAGGGAAATACTGGCCTTGCTTAGGGTGCATGCAGAGGCACCAAGGTGACACACCGAGGGTCTTTGCTACCTCATGATCAAAGGAATGAAAGGAGCAATTCACACACAAATGCTGTAATAATGGTGTCATGAGGCAGTGATGGTTTGCTTCTGAAGGGAAAGGAAACAAATGAAAATAGTTCTTAACTGGTAAATGTGAACTTAGTTGAACTTTTTAAGAGTAGAAAAAACATAAATGATGTTTCAGGCCTTTTTTCCCTTTTTTTCCCTTTTTTTTTTTTTTTTAATCCTTTTGAAAGAAACCATGTACCAGTTATAATCCTTTAAGATAGCAAAATTCTTTAAAATAAATTGTCAGGAGAGATCAAAGAATGAGTCAGGGATGTAGGAAAGGCTATGTCACATCCAATAAATAATGAGTGTTTCTTTAGCATGTTGCCAGAGGCAGCCAGGATCTGGTCTTTTACATAAAGCACTTGGTGTATGTGTTAGGTAAACAGGCTTGAGGAAACGAGGAGGGAAAAGCAAAACCAAGGTAATTTTTAGCATCTTCTTTTGGTTATAGATTATTTTTCATGATCTGTTATTTGATCAGCTGCTGGGACTGCTCAGACCTTACAGCAGATATTAACATGGATGGAAGAAGTGCCACAGATGGGGAAGGAAGGAGCTGAGAGCAGTGGCAGCACAAAGATGACTCATCCATAAACAAGGCACAGGTAGCAGGGAAAACTGCTTGGCTGTACAGCTCAAATTGAAAACATGAAAATATCAGGAGCAATCTCACCAGACCTCTCCTTTTATTCTTGCAGCTCAGAGTTTTCTGGAGTTTTGCAGTTGTTTTCCTTCATCCTGTTACTTTCAGGTATCCCCCCTTTAGCAGGCCAGCTGCTTTTCTGTGTTACATCTGACAATGCAGAGCTCTTGTGTAACAATGAGCAACCTGGTCTCTGCCTCTTCCAAAACAGAGACGTGGTTTGAAATACTAAATTTTCACACTCCACCCCCACCCCACCCTCTCCCTTGCAAAAGGACTCACCAAGTGCCAGCCCTGGAAGAGCCTGTGGGCTGAAAGCAGACAGGATCACAGAACTAAGTTGGGAAAGACCTCTGAGATCATCAAGTCCCTTGCAAATTTTTCTCTCTTTCCCTCTCACACATCAGCTTGTGTCTGTTGTATTTGCCAGGCACCCTGAGGAGACCCTTTGGAGGCTGCTGGTGGGCTACAGCATCACCTCTGTGCTTTGAGCACAGCCAGGAGCTGGTGGAAATCCCTGTTAGTGCTGTCCCTAAAAGGCAAAGCTTAATGTCACCACTGGATGCCCTTCTGGCTACCAAGATAAAACTGCTGATGCTAAGCCCAGCTTAAGCAGGGTAATATGAGGGGTGCACAAGGCATTTAGTGCAGAAAGAAAAACATGATTTAAATGACTGAATGCTCTGCTAAATACAGCTGTGCACCAGAACCAAGACATATCTCAAGCTTGGCCTTTAATATTCCTGTATGCTCACCTATCACAGGATTATGGTTGATTCGGGTTGGGTACCAGCAGAGTTTCTGTGGTTGCTGGGTTTCAGGAGTGCAGTGGGTCATTGCTGAGCAGAACAAGTCAGAAATTGTGATCTGTGTATTTGTGGTAGGCTGCAGGGCTGGCAGTCTGCTGGGTGGGTGGGTGAAGAGCCTGGAAAATATAAATCGTGAGGTGGGAGTGAATGTTCCCATCTGATGACAGACACATCTAAAAGAGGACTTTAATTAGCTAAAAATATTAGTTCTTTTAGCACAACAAAAAAGTATGTGAGTTGGTAAAAGAGAAAAGAGGAGGATTAATGGAACACATTCCTATGAGTCAGTGGCAATATCCAGCTAGGTGGAGAGGATTGGTTTTGGTTTGGCTATTTTTTCCTTGATGAGATATCAGAAAGCCTTTCCTCATCTGATTTTCTTGGAAAAAGCTCTTCCCATAGTGGGAAAACATTGTATAGTTAAAGTTAGGGAAAAAAAATCAAAAAATGAATGAATGCATCAATGCAGTTATATTTGGTTAAATAGTTCCATTTCAGAATATATGTTTTGCTTAGAGTCTCATAATTTAGTGCTGATTTTCCAGGCAAGCAAGAGTATATGATCCTGTTCTGTCTCACTTATTTCTGAAATTGTTACCCAGTTCAGCCAAGAATTAGATGGCTTTAGAGGATCTCAAAGATGAAAGTCCTATTTTGTGAAAACTAGTTCAGGAGAAAAGCTGGAGTCGCCGCTTCTGTGGAGGAAAGCTCACAGCACCAGGTCAATAGTTGATTGGCCTGATGGCCTCTTCTCAAACTAAATCCAGGGCTTAGGACAAGTGCTAAGGCTGACTTTGCAGAGAAGGAAAATAATAAGGCCCTGTTGACACAGGGAATAGGGGTTCAGGTCACATGCAGAGTTAGGAGTATGCTGGTAACAGAGGGATATTGAAACCTGTCTCCAGAAAGATCTGCTCGTCATGGAGTTAGTTGTGTCTTCCCTTTCTTTTCAGCCCAGATGGTAAAGCCAGTTCCCACATGGAGATAAAATTATATATCTGTTTCTTTTTTTTTTGGTTTTTTTTTGTAAGTGGTGTTAGTCCTACTTTACTGTGGATTCTGTGGTGGTGAATTGAGGTCTGTCCTCCCAAACAATTCCTTCAATTCCCTCTGGAGTTATTCCCATCTCCAATGTTTGTGCACCACACTGTGGTAGTGTTGTACAAACAATACAACACTAAGCCTGTGATGGAGTCTCAGGAGGAGGTGATTAATTTATAAGCACAAAGTTTTGTAATAAATTTATTTCTATCCACCAAAGACAAGTTCCTCTTTAATATCCCCTCTTAATACTCTGTGTCAATTTTCTGATATTGGACTGGACTTTTCTGGTATTAGCTTGCTCTTAAGTGGAGAGAGGGATTTTTGGGTGCATCTCATTCATGCTCTGAGTGCCTGGAAGCAGGGAAGGTGAATCTCCTGAGGGCAAGTGAGTGCAGGGTGGTGGCAGGTTTGTTTTTTCTCTCACCTGCTCAGCTCCATGAGCTGCTCTCACGTCTCTGCAGCTGCTGCTGAGCCCTGGCCCAGGGTAGGACCTGCTCTGCCAGAGCCTTGCAGGCACAGCTTGATGAGATGCTCCTTCAGTGCAGAGAGAAACAGGGAGAGGAGCTTTAAAAAGCAAACCAACCACACCAACCCAGGGCTGGCTGCACCTGTGTACAAAAGAGGATGGCAGGAATTTCCCTGCCCTATCTGGCCACTGGTCCCCTGTCCAGCCTCAAATCCCCGCCAATGCCAGATGCTCCAAAGTGTGGGACAAGGCACAGTGCAGCAGGCAGCCATGCTGCCAGGAGATGTGACTATTAATACCCACTTGTTTGATTTTTTTTTCTATTTCTCCTCTTGGAGGCTTAACTCAGTAATTTAATTTCAGCACATTCTTTTTCTCCTGACTTTGCCTCAAAAAAGGGTTTGATTCTCCCACTATAATAACAGCTTCCCAGTCATCTTTGCTAAGCAGCTGAAGGATTCACTGTGTTCTCTTAATAGTGCTTTAATTCTGTAGGTATTGATAGCTGGGGGGATTTATCTGCAGTTAAATCTGCTCTTTGGCTGTGTGTAGTAACTTCTCAGGCAGGTCATGTACTCCATTCCACTGCTATCTCCTATTCCTCTGTATATTTTTCTGCATTTTGCATTATCATTTGTTAAATACATTCCAACCTGCAATTTATCTTAGTCAGCAGTTTTAGGACCTTTGTGTCTCTCTGCACACCCAGGGAATTTAGAAATAAATCACTGCTCTTACTGGTTGTTTTTAATGCAAAAAATGTTTTAGGGAAAGTCAAGAGGGGCTTGGTCAATATTGTCTGGACTCTCCTGTGCAATAAAACATTTTCCATATGCTTTCCCAAGTGATAGGAGAATCCTGATTCAATTCAATTTTCTGTACTTGCTATTTTTAATTTTTAATATGTATGTTTTTCATTGAATTCAAGCTCCGCTGGTTAAATTTCATGTGTTGGAGATAATGCAGGCACTAGTCAAAATTATTTTTCTACTACTTATGCGTTGATTTTTGTTGGCAGGTTTTACATAAAAAGAATCTTTCTGCAATATTTGGTAAGTTAGATAATGCAGAATAAGCTAAGAAAGCAAGAAACAGCACAGCTTTGTTAGGCAGGGTTTCTTAGATATCTAAAGACAGAACCTGTTTTTAATAAGATGTTTCCTAAACTACATTCCTTTGCTGAGGTGGAAACTGCATTAATGTAAGAACAAACATGTCTCTCCTTTAAAACCTGTCAGAAAATAGGGTTCTTTGAATCGAGGAGAAGGATTTGCATAAAGATCTAGGTCTCCCTCCTGCACCGTTGGAACAAGTGAAAGTCTGTGCATCCAACTCTGATCCTGTGGTGCTGTGGGGTGGTGTAATGCTCCCAGTGCAGTGAATTACCCTTGCTAGGCTTGCCTGCCCTCTCTAATTATTGCTGGAAGGTGTGAGTGGGCTCCTCTGGTGCTCAGTGCAAGAGTTCCTGCCTCTGGATCAGCACCAGAGCACTTGGCACTGTCAGGGCCATGCCGCACCCATGGCCCTGATGTCCCTTGGCTGCTGTGTGGGGTTGGTGGAGCACCTCTCTCCTCCCCACAGACATTCCAGAGCCTCACCTGAGAATCTGTAGGAGCAGGGGCTGTTTGCCCATCAATTTGTCTGTTGCTCTCAGCAGGGCTCCTCCTCGGCAGCGCTGGGAGCCACCGAACGCTCGGGTAATAACGCGCAATAAACGATCACCGAGTAAAAAAATTGTGCTGGGGATTGGGTAAAATTGATTCAAATGGGAGGCAATTGTCACAACTTGTTTCGAAAACAAAGGCAGGGCTTTTAACAGAGCCGTGGCTGTAATGCTTCATTATCACAATCAAGTTTCTGTCAAGAGCTAAGAAAGGCTGGGAGCTCACGGGGACCCCTCTTGATAAAGAAGTAACATTCACTTTTTGTTTGTGAGATTGGTCTACAGGTTTAACAAATTAAAAATAATTGCTGAAATTAAAAATGATTGAATAATGCGTTCAAGGGACAGTTTCCATATTAGCAAACTGGTCTGGTGTACATTCGGAGGAATTTTCTGCCATGTTATTTAGCAGCAGGGATCAGAAATATTCATTTCCTCACAGTAAGATGCATCTAACAGTTTCCTTAATTTGGAGACAATTAAGACTGGAATGTGGAGGGACTGTTGCAGTGGAGTGACTCATGCCATATTTATTAGGGAACAATAAGATTACCTTCTGAAGCAAAACTAAATCTCCAAACTACTTATTTTTAAATAACTGCAGACTATATATGAACAGGGATAATCGGATTCGAGAGATTTTTCTGTTACTGAACCAACAAAAAGCTGACACATCTATTTGCTGTGCCTGAACAAAGTGAAGAAAAAACCCAACAGTCTAGAGAAAATGACTTAAGCTCTATAAGTACAACTGATCTTTGCATGTGTTTGTTAATACTTTTGGGGTGTTTTTTGAAGTTCTCCAAGCATTGGTATATGAAGTTGTTTCAGCTGAGGCAGAGGGCAGAACTTTGCAGCTTGTGCTTCCTTATCATTTCATCAAAAATACAGTCCTGATATGTACAGGCACATTCTGAAGAAGGCAGCTGGTCTCCTGCCAGTGTGCCTACCCTTACCTATTTGTTATGGGGCAAGGCTGCCATAAATATGAATTTATAATTCTCTGCCACCGGCTGGATGGACATCCTCTCCTTGAACTAGTTCCCTCTTCAGACAGACACAAGACTTTCAAATGGTCATCTTTCTGCCTCATCAATCTAAAAGTCAGCATTATCTAAATATTTTGGCAGAAAGTTCATTTGCTCAGAAATCTGTCAAGAGATGCTTTTCAGGTTTTATAGATTTATTTGCATAAACCAAATTTCAAGTTAAGTTGTTCATGTGAGCTTCCAGGATAAAAAAATTTGCTAATAAAACTTCTCATGCCCAAAACAGATTTTGGACAGAATCAGGGAGTCACTGAAATAGGAGATGCCAGGAAAAATAGGGTTGAAAATCAGCGTGGGACTGTCCCATGCAGCCTTTGTGGCTTTCTTTGTCCTTCCCTGAACTTCGAGTGTAGTAAGAGAGTAGAAGGAAAGAAGAGGTGAAGTCTGGACAGAGGAAGGGCTTTATAGAAATGTGAGGTCAGAGTGTAAGAACTGGACAGGTGAGAGGGAGAGCACAGGAAAAGGACTCTGACCTTGCTGTAACTACAGCAAGAAAAGAAGATGAACTTGTCCTGGAGGCAGAGAGGGAAGAGAAGCAGGGAAAGTGGGACGAGGAGTTGTAGCCATTGCATGAGGAGCAGGCTTAGCAGTAGGAATAGTGATGAAAGATCAGCTGTACAACCCAGACAGAGAGAGCTGCTAGGCAGAGGCTGCACAGAGAGAGCTACAGGGGAAGGAAGATGGAGAGGTAATTATAGAAAAGTAAATCACAAAGCAATGTGTCTGTATAAAGAATTTAAGTAGGAATTCAGTAAGGAATAAGATTTTTTTAAATACATTTACAGATATATTTCAGATCGGATGGAATTACTTTAGATATTTGCTTTATTTTAAGGATGAATGAGGAAGTTCCTTGAACCATCCTTCTGAAGGAGGAGTATTGTGACGTTTGCTAGGAAATACAGAGAGTTTTAGAAGATAGTTTACCTGTTTGCAGTCAAGGTCTCAAGAGAATCTGAAAAGTTTTAAGGCATCAGTACAGTAGCCAGTAGTACATTTTTGAATTCTCTCAACTTCAAGTGTCATTTTTTGCAGATGTAATGGTTGGACACTGAACAGGTTTTGAAAGTGTGTCCTACAGCAATCACACCATTTGAAAATCAGCTCCTCACCAGAAAATCTCCCTCTTTTCTCCTGAGATTTTTGACTTTTTTGTTTTTCTTCAGATATATTAAAATAGAAGAACCTAAGGAAATAGTATCCATTTTGCCCACTGACTTTAGGTGACAACACTATCATTAGAGATGATTGGTTGTCAAACCCAAAACCACACACTTCCAGAAATGGGATGGATACCTGGTAAAAAGTAAATTCAACGTGATCTCACAAAAGTCATCTGAACTGTGATAAGCTCTGAACACCACAACTGGATTTATTAGAATTGGGGATGCTTTGAAATTACAGGAGAGTTGTTCACTGCTTTTAAAAACTGTATCAGCAAAAGAGCTTTATAGAACAACAACAAAAAAAGCTATGAGTTGCAGGAGCTTTGGCATAACTTCACTTAAGATTCCTTTTTACTTGTCTGGCTGTGCTGATCACTGTGATCCTAAATGTAGGGGATTTTAGGAAAAGCAATTTTCTTATCCAATTTTTCAGGGAGAAAAAAAAAGCAGAAGAAAAATACTAACATTCAAAAACTAAAAATGTAGGGATCTCATGACTCTGTTTGCAACCAGCTGTGAGCCATTACTCACATGAGTAGTCTCACTGATTGCAGAGGGTCTATTTGTGGATAAACTGGAGCTTACACCTGGGAGCAAAGGCAGAGGAATCAGGCACCAGTTTGGGGAGGCAGGCTGGAGCAGGAAAAGGCTGTTCTGACTGTGTTGGAGGATGTGCTCCTGCAGTCTCAGGCTCTGGTGGCACCAACTTCTACAAGGTTGGAGGGCAGCTTGTGCTTCACTACCCTGAAGCCTTTGCTCTGCACCTCCTCACTGTCCCAGAGGCAACAGGAGGAGCAGTAAGCAAGGGATTGTGAGAGGGTTATTTGGGTTTTGAGTAAGAACAACAGAACAGAGGGAGAACAGAAGATGAAGGTGCTATTCCCAAGCTGGTTTTTCTTCTCCCTCTCACTTATCTGGTTTTTCCACCCTCTGTCCCTTTGCTACTCTATTCATTCTTCTCCACACAGACCTTTCCACCTCACCTGCAAATCCCACTCCTTTATCCAATAACACTACAACTCTCTCTCTCTCACTCACCTGTAGTCCTTTCCATCACATGGAGAGGCTCAAATTTTATTGCATGCCCGCTACAACACAAATATAATTTCCCAGCTCCTCTTGCCCTTGCTGGCCCCCAAGCACTGCCCTTCACCACAGCACGAGCACCTGTCAGCAGGTGACTCCTCCAAATCTGGCCTGTCGCTTCTGCTGCAGAATTGAATTTGCCTGAAGGATTTTTGGAAGGACAAAACTGACTTTGTAGCTGAGAAGCCTTGAGCTTTCCCATCTAGAAAAGAAGCTGAGGAAAGAATCAGATTCCAAATCCAGATTTTAGTGATTCATATGTGGGATAAGTTTCACAGAAATGTCTTAAGTGGGATATAGAATAAAACTTAGAGATCTCAGCTAATAGCTCAAAGCCAAAAGAATAAGGCATGATGTGTTAAATCCCCTTGCTAAAAATCTACTTACCTATTCTAATTACAGAGATGACTCATCAGGACACTGATATATGATATAGAACATACTCCTCAATTTATTTTTTTTTTATTGTGGAAGAAATTTATCATGAGTTCAGTGGAGAAGAAATGTGACAGCTGAAAAGGAATAAAAATGCCCTTTATGCTTGTTATATTTCTTCCCTTGGGTTTAGGGCTTGGGGTGGGTCTGCTTTTGCAAAATATGCAGAGTATAATGGGCAGCAACATGAATGCCAGCTGTCACATGACTGTGGAAAACTGGAAGGATAACTGGCCTAAGGTTATTATCTTTGACTTTCCCTTTTTTTCACATGGCTACTCCTAATATTTCTTAAACAGCATTTTTTGCCTGATACAGAACACAACAGAAAAGATCAAAAAGTGCTATACAACCAAATACAGTTGGAAGTTTTGGCCAGCTTCAAAGCATCCCTGGGATACCAATATCCTGTTCTGGGAAAATATCTTCATTCAATACAATATTTACACAAATACTTAAGTCTATGATAAAAGAAACGCTTTCATGGATCAGAGACCAAGATCATCATAAGCACCTAATTCCAACTGATTTTTTTTTCTTTAAATGCTCAAAGTATATCTGCAGGGAAGATGGACATTTTGAGATAGCTGTCACTTCATGTAAATCAAGTGATTTTTTAAAATACTTTTCGTATCATCTGGATTGTTCTTGTTTGTTCCTGGAGTTTATTTCTCCATATACAAAGGTAGAGATGATCCATGATTCTGTTCTCTTGTTTAATGGCTATTTTGGCATTCAAGTCACTTGAGCTCAGTGCTCTATCCCAGCTGTAGAAATTTTCTATTCTTTCAAGTGAGTGAATAGAGCCACCAGGATATGAGCATCTCTGTATTCATATTTGTTTTTGTAAGAGCAAGGTGCCTGGAGAGCACTTCAGAAAGCATTGAATAGACTTTATTGAAGGTCTAGATTATTAAAAGTGTGGCTCAGAACCTAATCCTGATGAGGATTTAGCTCTGATCAGCTGTGTTGCAATCAACAAAGAAATGTTTCTTCACTGTCTTGCCTTAGTGGCCAAATGCATTGTGCATCAAAGCAAATCTGCATGAGGCCTTCTTACACAAAAGATGGCAGATCATGGCAGACATATTATTCCTTTTTTTATTTTTCCTTACTATCAGGCTAAAAAGTAACATCCTCTCAGGCTTCCTCCCTCCCTCCCTTTTTCAGACCCAGTTACCAGTTGTTTATTCAATACAAACTGAACTATTTCTAGCACTGAAAATGAGCGCCTCTGATCACTCCTGAATGCCTGTCACTCACTGCTAGAACTCCTTCCCCGAAGCTAGAGAATATAGGTTCAAATAATCTTAAATGGCATTCCCCCCACTTCTGTTTGTAAACTTGAAAATGTCTGCAGACCCACCAGGCTGTGCATCTGCTGAGCCCAGCAATCCCAGAATGTGTCAGATTTAATCTGTGTGGTATCCAGCATGTCTAAGACATGCTGAACTCAGAGCACATTTGCTCCAAGTTGATCCTGAATCTACAGTGGCATTTGTCTGGCACTTTGGGGCATGCAGACTTATTGCTCAGATGTTCCAAGCCCTCAGGTTCCGCCGGATGGAATAATAATTTCTCTGAAAAAACAAAACTCTAGTAGTTTGACTCAAAAGGAAAATTATTCTGGTCATGCCAAAAGCCTCACTTTGCATATGCAAGGAGTTAAATATGTGTAAGACTCTGACAGCCAAAGTGGTGAACTTTGGCAGAGAAATGCAGGCATTAAACACAGGGCAGACATTACCACAGCCTTAACCTTGTGATAAAGAGCAGACCTGGACACCTGTAATTCCAAGTGAGAGAAAGAGTCTTAATCCCAGAGGGGCACCTCTCTGAAGCTCATTATAATGCACCTGCATGTCTTGGAGAAGCATAAATGCGTGTTTTGGGAGGCTTAGGTGACTCCTTCAGCAAGCTGAGGTTGGTGAAAACCATGTATTTATGCCGATTTCTTCCAATGCCCTGCATGTACTCCTCACCCTGGGCAAGGGATTGCAGTACCCAGCACAGAATATTAAGTTTGGAAAGTTGGAATTTATGGTCTTACAGGTGGCTGAGTTGATCTTGTGCCTTTCATCCAAAAGGAAGTGAGCTCACTTTTTCCTCCTCCATACAGAACTTTTGATACCTGTCAGATGCTTTTGGAAGTAGAGTTTCGCCTTTTACCGTTTGGTAGAAGAGGACTTTGAGAGCAGCTCACTAAATGTCTTCTGCAGCTCTGCTCTGAGCTTCAGTCTATGAAGAGCAAGCAAAAATGACTTTTCTTGATGGATGTCCGCACTAAACGACAATGAGGAGCTCAGTTATTCCAGTAATGGAGATAAGTATTGCAGACAAAACTGGCTGGATTATTGTCTTAGCTGGATAAAATATTTCAGACAATGTGTTAGGATTCTGGAGTGCAACATCTTTGAATTTTATATTATGTGTTGGTCACAGCTGATGGCAAATGTATGTATTGGCTGAACTGGGTACCCTCTGAAAAGCAGGATATTTTTACACAATTATTACATGCACTTGTGTTCACCATGCAAATGTGAGTAATCCTATATGTGCCCTCACATACCAGATGGGGCTTTTCACATCTAAAAAGGGTTGTGCTCAAGTCAGATGTAAATAAGGCTTTCTATTGTTTTAGATTCCCTATTCTTACTAAGAATAATGAATATGGTATTGGATATCATGCATTAAAATCTGTTATTTAAAATATGGATACATGATATACCCAGTGAAACTTATCCTGATGAGGGAGAAAAATTACCAAGAGATGATAAAAACTGTAAGTCACACATGAATTAACTGGAGAATAAAACTTCCTTCTATTGTATATAACTTTTATAAATATAGTGGTCCCACTGAAGATTTCAAATTGCTAGTTCTAAAATACAGCTGCTTGCATGAGCTTATGATAATATAAAAATGTTGGAAGGGGAGTTAATTCACTACTTCATAATGGTGAAGTTATTGAGCTATGATAATAATTTCTGTGGATTATATATTTATTGGGGGGAAAAAAGTCCTCTGGATGGTTGCCACTGGGCTGAGAGGGATCTGGGTTTATTCATTCTGGCTGTTCTCCCAGAAATAGATGGTTGACCCAGAAGATATTCAAATCCAAGGTTTTTTTGGATAGAAGCCCATTTCAAGCTGCAGACCTTGCTGGTGTCCTAGAGCTTGGTGAGGGGGAAGCCTTGACCAGTTGCCCAAAGTGTGCCACTTCTTGCCGTGGGTACAGGATGTGTCCTGACAGCGCATGGGGGGCAGAGGGGGACAGCCTGCCCAAGTTTGCTCTGCAGAACAGATCTGCTCTTTGGGTCAGAGCAACTACATCTCCAGTTCTTTGTCAATTTCCTTCTTTTTTTATCATTCATTCTAGTTTGTTAGTATTTATGTGACAGCGAGTACAAGAGCACTCATGAAATGCCTACAGCAGATTCGATCTCATCAGAGTCCTCAAGACACCACTCTTACACAGATAAGTTAATAATGACCTCAATAACCTCAGAGAACTTGTGACAAGGCACTGCAGATTTGTAACCAAAATATCTAAGCCAGGGTACCTTCTTGATTGTGGTTTAGTTTAGCACAGCAACACGAAAGCGCTGTGTCGCTCAAACGTACTTCAGTTTGAGGGCTCTCCTCATGTAAAAGATAGGCAAAGCCATTACCATTCCACATAGCTCAAAAGCTCCTTTTCCTCTCAATTTTCTTGCTGAAATTACCTTTGAGACAACACTTTACCCCTCACTCCTATTAAATGATTATACAGCAAGAGCTGTTTCTTAAGTGGGATGAAGTCTGTGGATTTGCAGCGCTATTTTTTTCAGTTATTTATTCCTTTTTTTTTTTAGTAAATATTTGGAGTTTCTCATTTTGGTTCTTTGTTAGATATTATGCTACACATGTGGGCTCTGGCAAGTTGAGGGCTGTGGGAGCAATTCTGATCTGAAACAGCCTTCTGCTAAACACAAAAATGAGTGCATACCAATTTCGGAACCTCTCTATCTCGAATTACCAAAACAAACAGCTTTGAAATTGGAAATGTGTTTACCCTGGCCCTTCAGTCTGGCAGAGCGACCTTGGCCTCATGGAATGGAAACCGTGCATTTGAAACATCACAGGCACTGTAAAGGTTTGGAGGCCAAATATGGAGAAGGCTCTGAGCATTCTGGATTGAATACATAAGGAAGGGAGGAAAGAGCTGGCAGGACCCACAAGATAATGTGATGCCCTTCTGTTGTACAGGGTCAGCCACAGAGCTCTTCATTTCTCAATGCAAACAATCACTGTTACTTCAGCAGTCTGGAATTCCTTGAATTCCATTAGTGTAGTAACACTAATTATTTTTTAGAGGCATTGCAGATGTTGTGATGGGAACCATAGCATGATTTTGTCTGTCCTCTCTGTTTGCTGGCAATAAAAATAAGTGTCAGGATTTGTTCTTAACTCTGCCGTTATCAATCTTGGACCTTTTAGACAAAAACTAATCTGCCATGCTTTATAATTTAAATTATTAAAACGTAAGTTAGGATTATCAAGTTTGCAAATTAAGTGCACGCAGGGAAAAAAATCATGACCACTAACTTTAATGACTTGATAGTTTTATTAGATCTTCAGAAAAGATTATGGAAAATAGTAATAAAAATCTGAAATAGGTTACATTAAGAATTTTTGCAGATAGTTAAGACTCGCTCTTGGCATAAATTTTAAATGTTGTGTGGTTGTCAGGGGCTGACAACTATTTTACACCCATAATGGGCCAGAGCTGACTGAAAATAGTTTATCTTGATATTATCTGTGGACTAAGTGCTTAAACATATTGTAGCTAAATTCAGTGTATTTATGGGGATCCTAAGAACCAGGTAATTAGTGCATTGCAATTTTATTTCCAACATCGACCAGCAATATGAGTCCGTGAGCCAACTTCACAGATGGCATAGTCAACTTTAACTCCATTTATTTCATTGTGATGTCCTTATTTAGTCCCCCAATTATTTCAGAATCAAACAATATTTCGGAATCAGGTCTATAATTTCATCTTTTTCCTTGATGATCCTGAACCACTCTAGCCATTGCTGCCCCACGGATTTGTAGTCACAGTCTGGATTGCATTCAAGGTGCAGCTGGGAGCTGGTCCTATTTCTCTGCAGGTACATTTAGGGGCTGCAGAAAATTGCAGTCCTCCCCAAAGCTGTGTGTATCTTATCAGGATAAGTTACCCAATGGAGAAGCTCAGAGTGGAAAAGCAGATGTAGCTGAAGATCCAGCAGAGACAGCTCTCAGCATTCTTGTGTTTGCCTCCTGACTGATCCCATGGACTGAACACCATGGCTGAAGCATGTAAGGAGAGCTCACAATGCTTTAGTTTGGTTTGATCCAGAAGGAACCAGTTTGTGCCCACTGAGTCTGCTTTGGTATGCAACCCAAGGCACGGTGAATAGCAACTGCCAAAATTAAATTGCTGGCCTGAACCAAACTGCTATTGTAAGACATTCTGTAAAATATATTCAAAATCACTCCAAGCCTGGAGAGCAGTTTGGACAATTTCACCTTTCAGCAGTCTGGTTTCAAGTCAGAATCTACAACCTAACTTCTGTGTGTGAGAGGTAACCCATGAAGCAGTTCTGGAATTCCTTCCAAAATGCTCCCATTATCTTCCCTTTTTGTTTTACAATGTCCAGCCATGCTTCCCTTTAGAAAAGAGGTACTGATTTGAGGGGTTTTTTCTTTTCTTTAATACTATAAAAAAAAAAAAAGGTGTGAACATAATTTACTCCAAAATTCCAATGCAGTGAAGAAAAGAAAAGCAATGAATCTTCCAAAGACATGATAATGCTATGGAAAAAAAAATTAGATAGAAGAGAAAGTAAGAACTATTCAGGGCTTCTTCATCTAAGATTTTACAGTACAGAGAAATCAGTGGAGTACAGGACTTTTTGTTTGTGATGATATCCAAGCTGCAATAATTGTGTAAATCTGCTGAGTTTGTAAGAAAAGCTTAGCCAGTCCTTCTCTTTGAATTAATTGCAGCATTAATGAACAAGTCTTCGTACCTCATACAAACACTTCAGTCTGATACATTCCAAACCCCTGACAGGCTTTACTTTGTTGCAGCCAATGATCACTTTAATAAAATATTGCCTCTTACTTCTTCATTGAACCAGTTATGAGAGCTTTGGTGACTTAAGGAGCACCAATCTGGTGAATGCAGTGAAGAGCTGAATTTTTATCATGGATAAATGGTGTCAAGACCTTGACTCGGGGCTTTATTTAGGCGAATAATATCTGGAAAACTTTGACTGGCAGCTCCAATATTCCTCCTTGCACGTCCTAGCATGACAGCACAACAGTTCCCCTCCCCAGTGAAGGTAGGTGCCCCATTTGAGCATGCACTGCCAAATCAAGCCTATCATTTCCAACTGCTGTCAGATTTCTAGGATATTTTTTCAACTCTTTGAAGAAACTCTGGACACAGCTGGTAGAAGAAAGCAAGCAAAGCCAGTTCTTCAGCTGTAGTAAAGTTTCCATGCATACAGCAAGCAAAACCACTCAGCTCTATGGTAAAAACAGATTTATGAATCTCATAACCTGTAAGGGAAAATTATTTACATAGAGTTGCTTGAAAAATAATTTGAGTTGATATATCATTTGGCACCTTGTGAAATCCTTATATTATGTGAAAGCACAGTCCCATCATCTGCTTTATCTTGGTCACTGCAATGTACATCAGTCAGGTCATCTTCATCCTATATTGCATTTTATTTTCTTATACAGGATACATACAGGTATGTCTTTGTGTGCATGTATCCTCTGCATCATATATCCACATCCACACATATGTGTGTGTGTAAAAGTATCTATATATAGAGAGAGAGAGAATCTGTGTGTGTGTCTGTGTACAGATATTCTGTGTACAGAACGAATGAACCTCAAATTAATGTTTAATGGTGTTGTTGTTGTTCTTTCTGGCACAAGGGATGATCACAGAACACATTTGCCAAGATGCTGTGGATTAATTTCTTTGTGGGTTCTATGAAATGCTTCCCTGTTTTAAACCTCTTTGTGAGTGTATTCTTACAAAGCAAGCAGCCTGAAAAACATTGTAAACAAGAAGTGGCTTTCACATACTCTATTAATTTTACTCCTTGCTGTGACATAATCTCTTTTTTTTGTCATTTTGGTCATGTTTTGGTCTTTCTGTTCATGATTACAATATAGCCACTTTTAGCAAAATTTGAAGTAACTTTTGGACTTATTTCATATACTTAGGAAGATGAGACCCTGGCTACACTCTCCAAGGGCTTTTTGCCTTTTATAATTTTCTGCAGCATCATCAGTCACAGATGAGGTGAACCTTGCACTCTGCAGTGCCAGGCCTGCAGGCAGCTGTTAAGGATTTCTGCTGCTACGACTAAATGCAGAACTTTTCATCACTGGGTGTCTTCCTGACTGCAAATTGGTACTTTTTAGTTTCGTTTCTCTGCTTGAACTCTATTTCTTTACAGGTTTGTTTTCTGGGAGTGCCACACTGGTTTATAACTGTCTCTTTGAGACATGAGCTCTGTCACAGCTGAGCACGTACAGCATCCCTTGTGGTGTGTGAGACATAGAATGGTCACTCCTGCTTTAAACTTAGAGAGCTAAAATAAATCCTCTGTCGCTTTGTGCCTCTCCTCAGTTTCTCTGCAGAGAAACAGCACTGAGAGGAAAACTGCAGACCATGACTGCAAACTACCATAAAACCTGTAATAAGGCAAAATGAACTTGGATACTTCAGGATTACATATGACCAAGCTGTAGGAGTCCTCATCCATTATCTTTATAATTCTACCTGCTAATGTGTTCTGTGACTTGTTTCTGGACCAAAATGTGGCTTATCAACATTAATGAACCTTTATCGCTTTTCCCTTAAAAAGTTTGTGATCTGAGCCTTTGGGCTGGAGGAGTGTTGCTAAAACAGATGCTTTATAAAGAGCTGTTAGTCTTGTGCAGCCAGAGGTTTGACAGCCTAAGGGGTAACTGAGACCATTTTCCAGTATCATTTCACATTCCTTAGGCGTCTCCTTCAGGGAAAAAGAAAGATAGGATACCCAGCCTAGTTTTCTCACAAACCTGTGAGGCATTATGGAAAAATATTTATTTTATTACAGGTCAGAACAGGACATTTCATCTAAATGGTTTTTTTTAGAAATTATTTTTACACTATTGCATCTCAAGGCCAGCACATATATCTGTATATGAACATGAATGGTAGTTGACATAAAAATGCCTGCATTTGTGTTTCTTAGACAAGCTACCTAATCAGTTTAAGGAGTTATTTATTCAAGCACTTATTCAGAAGCTGAAAAAATTTCAGGCTTGGAGATGCATTATTCTATGAATTGAATTTAAAACTGCAGCTGACTTCACACTGAGGTAGAGGCCCTGGTTTAAAGAATGAGAGGCGGACTATACTTTTTCCTGACGTTTTTGATTGGATTAACGTTGGGCACAAATAAAACTTTTCTGTATCTCTGAACGCAGGCATTTTTCAGAAGGACAAAAATGCATGCTGTTTAAATATTAGATACCCGTGTCAAATGTTCCCTTTGTATATATTCTCCCAGTATATTGGCATTACCCAGGTTTAACTTACTGCATTTCTACTTGAGGAATCCCAAAACCATTATTTGCCGGCTTCGGTTTTTTTAACATTGATAGTTTTGTCACGTCATTCATTACAACCTTCTGCTTCTCTTTGGAAAGCAGCATTACTCCACTGGAAAGGAGCAATAGGATTTCATGACAGCAGCACGTTAGCCCAGACAATCGATTACAATCGTAATTCCTCACAGATGTTTTAACCCGGTGGGTTTAAATTGATATCCAAGTAAGTTTTAAGAGACTTCGCAGAATGGATGTGCCCCGCCACTCTACATACGGCTGCCTTCCTGACAGTGCAACGCGTTTTCTGTAAGGAAGCACCATATGGCTTCAGCTCAGATGAGACAGCACCACTGTGTGCTAGATGAATTTCTCTAAAGCTGAGCAGCAAAACTATAATGCACCGCGCTGAAGTGCATATGTGAGGAAACCAAGAGTGTTATAAACACAGGTGACAGCCTGGCAGGCTTTTCTGGAGGCATCACCTGTCCTCTCAAGATGATGCATGATGAATAGATATTGGCTGTACATGTTCTCTATCCTTCCTTAGTGCTTGGTGGTGTTTATGCTACTTATGTGCTTGGGTTCTTTGGTAATACAGTTAATAACGTTGTCAGTTTTGACCTCCAAAGACCTCTGCAGTAAATCACATTGTTTTAGTCAGTTGACTCTAAATCTGTGGGAAGTGCATGTATTATAGAGGAGGTTTCTTAAAAGTTGTTTCTCCCACTGGGCTGTCATAGCAGTTGACATATGGCCTCACGTTATGTGTAAAAGTCAGTGCAGCACAAAACCCACTCCAACTCACATGAAATCTATTAACAAGTGGCTTAAATAAGGAATCTCACAAAGAAATTCAAGTACAGGCATTTTTTCCTGGGGTCACGGAGAGATTTGGCGTTTGCTAATGTTATTCAGTAAGTTGCTCGTGCCTTTGCCAACTGGTGCCCTGCCACTTTTCACCAAAATATCCTGGTGCTCGATATTTTGCTGAAATATCTGTGGAAAATTTTGTCAAAGTGCGTTATGATGTGATGCTTCCACAGGAGAAGTTTAAGAGAAGGAAGAAAATGGGTTTCTCGTATGAGACAACTTTTCTTTTTAAAATGCAAATACCAAGGTCACTGGAGGCAAGTTTAACACTTATTTCTTTTGAGCCTAGCTGGTGACACTTTTGCAATGGGATGGGTGTCCAGGTGAGACATCCCTGCCTTTGCAAAAATAAGATTTTCTTGAGGTGTTATTGAAACTATGCTATTTCTTTAACCTGACTGTTGGCCGTTGATTGATTTTGACTACTGATGCCTTTTTCCCCCTCATTTTTTAATGTACACTAGAAGTTTTTCTATTGTTGTTGTTGGGCTTTTTTATTATTATTATTTTTAATCCTATATCAACTGTGGTTTCTCAACTGCTAGGGCAACATTTTCCAGTAGACTGAACTTAAAATTTTACAACTGGAGGTGAAAGCTGATCCAGTACTCAGGCTGTCAACTACACAGTCCCAACACAACACACTGTCAAACAACTCTAATTTATGCAACCGTTGTGAGGTATGATGGAGAAATATCACTCTGACACAACTGTTACCATCATTCTCCTTCATCACTAATATCACCTGTGAAAACATAGTCCAGAACTTCATTGCTCTCACCTTCTGCACAGAACTGATGCTAATTCCATTTGTGGAGCAGGGAGAAATGGAGAAAAAAATCCTAAAAGTAGTGAGACTGGGTGATTTCCCATTCTTTGCTGCAGTATTTCCTGAGAAAATGGTATTATTGTCTAGTATGTTAAAGCAGAAGTATAACTTAAAAGTCGTTAACAATAAGACACTGAAAATTAGGGTACTGAAGACCTGACCTTGACAGGTGTGAAGCAGTTTTCCTACAGGTCTGGCCAAGTTCATCTGTTCTCTGCTGAACATCCTAATATGGTCAAGAATCTTTTAAGCTTTCTGGTTCCCCTGCAGCCACTGAAGCAAAAGACTCAGTCCTCTTCTGAACAGCTCAGTCATAAGAAGGCTTAGGCAGTATGGAAGGGAAAACAGATCTGGTAACACAGGAGAAAGTGTTTTATGCCCTTAGTGAATGCTGGCTATTCACTTCAAACATTGTGTAGTTTTCATGCTACCTGTTAAAAAGCAGCTGTGGAAAAAAATGAGTTTATTGGGGAATAAACAAAAGTCACACAGAGTAAAGTAGAATTACAAGATAAAATTTAATAAAAATTTATACGCGTTTTTGTTTTTTTATCATAGTGCTAAACCGACCTTTGTTTTCATTGCCACAGGATGAATAAACAGAGAGACATTGATGTAGAAGCAAGTATAAAAAGATACAGGCATTTAGATGGCATATTGTTGTTTTCTGCTTATAGCAGCATAAATTCCTATGAAGACTCTCTGGCTTCATGCTTCAAGAGAGGAAGATATTTTATGCCTTTATTTAAAATACTTGATACACAGAAAAGAGAAACAGATCATCGATTTAGTCCATGACATGATTGTTTTAGTCTAGACAATATTGTACTCATAATTCTAAAATATTTGAAGTGCCTCATTCAGATTAGATGGGTTTTGTTTTAATTGCACAGAATAATCTTAATAAGAATGTCTTAATCATATTTTAATATCAAAAATTAAGTACAAATAATAATGATTTCATGTATAGCAATGAAGCTTTGTGATATCAGGATGTATATTTTCCTTTTCTTTTAGCTGTTCTAGTAGTTCTCTGTTAGTTGGAGGTCAGCACTAACAGACACTAAATTTGAAATTGTGTTCTCAGTCTGGATAAAAACATTAAACAACATTTTCTTTTTCATAAAAATAAGAGCACTAGTCCAACAGCACTGCCTGCCTCAGTAGTTACAAGAAAAGAGCAGAACCGTCTGTCACAGTAATTCCCACACAAACAACAATGAGGAGCCAGAACTCTTCCTGTAGGTACATATTTTTATGGCCATCCTTTGTGGAATGTTTCATGCTCCAAGATAATACATCAGGCAAGCACAGTGACTAATAGCTGCACTTTTTTTGACATTTTTGGATTTATTTTGAACTCATTTGAAAGGTATTATACAGTGCTCAATTTTAATGCTTTGGGTTTTTGTCACAAGAGTTGGAGTTCACTCATTTTCTTTTTTAAGAATTTTCTCATGCAACTTCTTTCAATTAATTTCCAAAAAGATAAACATTTATATTGGATATCTGAAGTGATGAGATGCCTTCAGTATTAATGCATTGATTGCCACAACAATTGCAGAAATTGATCATGAGGTCTGTAAATTGAGAGATTGTAGTGGTGCTATTCCTTCCCTTTGGCTTTTAGACTCCTGAAGATGAGTAAATTTCTCCACTGAGTTCCAAGTAACAGTATCTGCCTGCAGTCTCAGAAGTGACAATCTCAGCAAGCAATAGTAGTCATGTAGGCAGAGTTCCTCTGGTCTTCCAAGCTGACAGAATTTTCTGCCTGATTTTTGTTTGTCCATGCACTCACGGGTGAATGAAATATCTTTTAAACTGTGCAGTTTTCTTGAGTATTGAAAACACATAGAGGTTGTCTCATTTGCAACTAACATGGCTGGTAGTTATTACAAAAAACTCTGTAATCAGCCCCATTAGGCCAAATATTGCCCAGGTAAGTTGGTTAATTTGCAGCTATCACTGTGAGCAAAATGGAATCATTTACAGAGAGCTTAGATGGGCTGACCAAATAAGCTGTATAAATTAAGTAGCTGCACACATTTCTTTAAGCTGTTTCCCCTTCCTGCTGCCCCTTTCCTTCCAGTTCCTTGAGGTTCATTCCTTCATTTCTTTTTTCCTTACATTTATTTGTGGCTTTCTCCACCAGTCTCTCTTCTCCTTTGCATCTCTCAGGTTTCCTCCAAGGACAGCCTTCCTATGTTTAACCGCCCTTTTTTCAAGGCACACGTCCTCAACCTATACATCAAGAAACAGAAAAGCATAACATAACATTTACCACCACTCTCTCTGCAGGCAACATGAGTTCCATTTTCACATTGTCATTTATGTTTTAAAACCCCTGGTATTCTTCTCCACTCAGGTCTGCTTCCTTTTAGGATCCCTGGTAGAGCAGAAGAACGTGATTATTCAAGGAACAGCAATCCAGGTTAAAAGTGGAGATAAACAGAAAAGATTTCTGTTGAGGGCCAAGAAAGTATAGAGAAAATCAAAGCAGGGAGTCAGGCTGAGGAGGCAAACACCAAGAACCAACCAAAAACCCATAAATAGTCTGATTGAGAGGTTTGAGAGTTCCCTGCATGATGCCTGTGGCTGCATTTCCAGATAGTTCACTAGCACATACATCCCACCTGCAATGGGAGCTTGCTCTCACCAGCATCTTTAACTCTTTTCACACCAACCTTTCAAGAGCAACATACTTTTTGTGCTTCCTGATCCGTGATGCAGTAAAAAGCATCTGGTAAATAGACCTTGCCACATAGTCCTAAATAGTTTCCAACAAAGCATTTTTTTTAACTACGAAGGGTTAAAATATCTCGTTTCTACACCACTGTCCCAAACAGTACCACTATATTTTCTTTTTTATATTTATTCCTCTGCTTTCTTTAGGTTTCCAGCCCTCTTCAAGGTGGCAAACACTCCCAGCTGGGAAGCTGATGTGAACAGACATTTAGGTGACATGACTATATAGGAGAAAAGAGCTGTAGCAGGTAGGAAAAACAAAGTGTAATATAATGCTAAAAAATGTCTTTTGTTCAGGATGTCCACACAGTTTAAAACACAATGAAATCAATTTCATATGGCAATTTTATAGAAAAATCACCATTATGTTTTACAGTGTTCTTCGGTTTGGGGTTTTTTTTTGCTTTTGTGAGGGAGGATTGCAATCTTCTTCTGACCATCAAAAAGTATTTCCATTCTACTCTTGTTCACCTTAAATACATTCCACTGTTCAGGCCTTTCACTAGCTCGGTAAAACGTTTCAGATCTGAACTCTATCACTCCACTGACTGAACTTTGCAATTTAAAACTAATGTGCTGTTGCACTGTCTACAGGCACTCCTAATGGACAACTTCAACATTGTTTAGATGCCGGGTAATTTGTTACAACCCGAATTTCCTCTTCTACTTAATGGCTGAAAGTTAAATGTTTGCCATCAAAACCAGTGGTCTGTTGAACATTGATCCATGTGAGAACAGTGAACCTGTGTCTTTGCAAATTTGTAAGTCATCTAAGAGGCAAAGCAAAGCTGACCTCGTAATGTCAAATCCCATTTAGAGCTGGTGAACAGGTTGGAAAGAAGGTACTTGATATCTTTTGAGCAGGATTAAAAATACACTACTGTGCAGAAGGATGAAAGCCTCAGTAAATTAATGTAGAGAGTCTGGCCTTTCCAAATAATTTATAGTTGAATTTTGTATTTTAGGAGGAATGGGATGCAGTTAATAAGTGTTGTGACTTCAGTACACAGTTTCTGAGCACACAGGCTTCCAGATAAGTGTTAGAGGCTGTAGCTTTGCCCTTCTGTGTGCACCATTTAATTTTAAATTGTCTTTCCTTCACCGTCATTAGTAATTGCACTTTCTAATTTCATTCAAAAGTGGTAACTCACATTGCTTAGTTAAAGCATCCATTTGGAGTTGAAATGTATATCTAACTGCCTTTTACTATATTTTACCTAAATTTTTCTTATTAACTGGCTACAGGCCACAGCAGCACCTAGCCATAGAGTCATGGGGCTGGGACTGATGCCCCACTCAGGACTATTTTTTCCATGTCCCTGCCAGGTGTCTGTGTTGTCCTTACTCGATAAATTCACTCTCCTGGATGTCAGCTATGAAACTTTTGGGGCTTCCAGACTTGCACCTTTAAGATCTGACTCACACAGCCTGCAATTTTCTGCATGATTTACTGGGTAGGTATCCACTTTATTTGGCTAAACTAGCAGGCATAGTTGTCGTTTAGCATTAATTTTTTGCATAATGGGAATTAAATTTTTAAGGACTTTTTTTTAAAACAAAAAAAAAGCTTAATATCTGAAAATGAAAATGTTTAGGTAGTAAAACTTGTGCTTGTAGGGCTTGCAAAGGCTCTGAGCAAATGCAAGAAAGATCTTCATCCACTCTCTTCCAGAGTGTCTCTGCACTGTTTTAAATACATATACACTGGCAACACCCAGGGCAGGATTTGAAATGGAAATCAAAAGTTCTTTTGAAGGGCAGTAGCAATTTATCAGGATTGTCAGAGACCGGTGAAGAGGATGGTTTCTGGATATAAAAACAAGATGTGACTCTGATGGTTGTGTGTGCTAATATATTTATGAATTTGGGCAGAAAGATGATCGGACACTTCATCTGTGCCTAATGCAATTTCATGCAGATTCTCACCAGTTGTGACCTCTTTGCATTGCTCCAGAATGTTATGCCTGAAATAGCTTGCCCTCTTCATCCCAGTATTTTTTATTAGGCTTCTGCTGTGGCCAAAACCTACAAAATCTAACTATGCAGCCTGTGGAGTGCAATGCTTTCTGAGGAATTTAAGTGGAGCCAAAAACCAGGCTCCAATTAGACAGCTTGCTACATTCTCACCATGGAGAGGAGACAGCATGTAAACTACCCATATGCATTAATTATAATCTCCTCCCCTACTTTCCATTTTTCAGCTTGCCAACTCTCTCTCTCTCTCTCTTCCCAGAATGAATTCTCCTGCCCTTCCTTTGTGGCTAGGATTAGGAGGCTTTGCCCCCTGAAATTAAAAGGAGATGGGCACTGCCAAAAAAGGCTGATCTGTGGGGACCCAATCAGGCTGGTGTGTGTGGTTTTGTGTTGTTTTTTTTTATTTTGTTTTTTGTTTTTCTTTTCACTGAGTCATCAGTGGTTAAGAGTGACAGTGGGGAACAATTAGTGTTTTCATAAAACTTAGACCTAGGGCTGAGGAGAGAGCAGGAAGCAATATATCTGTGGTGAGTAAGCCTCAAGAGCCATAATTTCCCTGTTTGTTTCAGTTCAGATGAGTGCCATCCTGTTGTTTGTTTTATAAACTGTTTAATAAACTGTAATGTTTATTAACAGTAATCCATTAAGATCATCTCCTTTGAGACCTTTCCTGTACAGTCAGTGCTCTGCACTTCAATGAGGAGCCCTGTTTTATTTTCCTTTTGTTTCTTGTTTTGCACCAATTCAGGAACTTTAATGATTTTATCTGAACTTTTATACCACGCTGCATAGAGAAAGAGATCTTAAAGCTGTTTAGACAACCTCTGCCAGCTTCAGGCGTGTCATACAGAAAAATAATGAAGTCTAAAATATGTGTGTGTGAGCCCCGTCGTCTGAAATTGTAACAGCTCAATTTCCTTGCTGGGATGTGGGAAAATTAGCTGTGCTATGTCATGTGGTGGATCGAGGTGGGAGGTAGCACAGGTGGTCATAACAACTGCAAAGGTTTTATTACAGAAGGCTCTGCTCATTTTTAATAAAATTGTCCTTGAAACCAGCTAGCCAGAAATTAATAGGAAGCTTGCAATGACTTTTTTTCCTCAGGAAAGCACTCTGAAATTTCACATAGTGAAAATCACTTATCAGTGCATCTAAATCGAGTTTTATTTTAAAATACAGTTTTTAATTAAAGTTTGCAATTCCGAGCCTGCTGCTAGTACCTGATATCTTGCTAAAAGGTCACAGCACTGGTGGCATTAATGGCAGGAGAAGCTGATACAGAAGATTATGAATGTTCAAATTGCAGTTTCAGTTTATCGTTAGGAGGGGCCACAGCCATTCCTGGCTGAGGGCAGGTTTAGTGATGGAAGTGAGGTGCTTGTTCTTTGGCATGGCTGCTGTCAGGGGAGCCAGGCCTTTTCCTAGGGTGGCTGTGAGCAGAGAAAGGGCAGATGCTTGTCCATGGTCTCAGCTCCCTCCTTTGAGGAGGGTGTTGCTCCAGCAGCCCCAGCAGTGGAGTGGTGGGGCTGGTGACTGAGGGGCAATCACACCTTAACCCCTGGAGATAACAGGGGATAAAAGCACCAACTCCCTGCCCCAGCCTTGTGTGTTGTCCTAACCAAGAGCAGGAGCTGCTTCATGTGCCTTGTGTCCCTCACTCTTCAGGTGACAAAAGTGACTTTGCCTGTACTGCTGGAAAGCCTTGAACTGGATTGTTTCCTGTTGCATCTTCAGGTGTAAACAGAAGATCCTTGAGCTGCTTTTCTGCAGCTGACAGCGATACAGGGGGACTGTGGAGCTTTGGGCACTTGCCAGAGGAGAGAGGAGACGCAGCTATTCTCAGAGTGGCACTGCAGAGAGCTAAAGAGAAGCAAATTTAATTTGGGAAGTGTGAAAGGACCTTAGGAAGTGAGGCAGAGGTAGATGTTTATTGCTGGGGCGAGGAGGGGCTGGCATTGCTGTACTCTGAGCTCCTGAGGCAGCCCAGTGTCACACCTCCTGCCTCTGGAGAATACCCCAAGTAAAGCAGAGCGATGAACTTTGCACAGCAACTTGAGTAACTTTGCTGCTGCCTGAGCCAGCAACCTGAAGCTGCTGCTGTGCAGGGCAGGCAAAGGACAAGGCTTGAAAATCCTCCAGTTTGGCATGGAGGAGGAGGCTAAGGAGGCCTTAGAGCCAGTGTTCTCCAGCAGTAAGCACGAGACTAAGCCATCTGCAAACAACCCCAAGGATAGATTGGGCACAGTCTTATTACTCCGGTCATAACTCTGAATTACTATTACTTTAAAAATATATTGGTCTAGTGAAAGCTGAAATTAAGTGGAACATATTGCCACTGCCCTCAGGGATCTGGCATGGAACCACCACTGAAAGCAGAAATGATCATTTGCAAACAGAACAGAAAGCAGAGTTCTGAGAGGCAGAGGCACTCGCTTCAGAACATCTGCCAGATGAGCCATGGCATGAGCTGCAGCGTCAGATTATGTGTGTTGGGCTGTTGGGTTTTGTTGCTATTTTCTTTTAAAATTGCTGTTTGGTCTCCTATAAAGCCATGAATCTTTGCCAAAGACAGTGCTGAGGGTGAGGATCCAGATGAAGTAATTATGTCTAGCACAGGGTCTCTGAGAGAATGTATTTCCAAACTTGTGTTATCGATATGAAAGCGAGTTAGCAATAGCAGATTTTTCTATAAAATACAAAGGTGGTCAGAGTGCTTCAGAAAATAAACAAATAGATAAAATGGCACCTTTCAAAGGTTTTCATTAAGGAATGCAAAAATCTGAGCCTTGGCTTCAGCCATATTGAGGAAACCACCATGGCAAAAAAAATACTACCTGAAGTAGCTAAAAGTAGCTATAGAGTGAGATTTTAAAAATAGTCTCCCTGTTTACTTCTCTTATATAGAGAAGAAACTGCTTGTTATAAACAATTATTTTTATGAAGTATCATTTCTGTAATAAGATAAACAAAATAAACTTTCTAATTTGCAGCCTTGGGAACTGCAACACTTTCCAAAGAAGAAGTCAATGGAAATTGGTGGTGACAAGCAGAGGCCTCAGGTAGGTCACAGCAATATCAGAAAGGGACTTTTGTCATTGCAGAGAAATTCTTGCTCAGGCAGAAGAGGTTATGTCAGTGTAAGGCAAAATGGGAGGGAAGCAAAGGTCTTTGTGCCCAAGACAGTTTTATGTGGGCAATAACCTCCCCTTGATGAGCTGGCTGAGCCTGGGGACGTGATTCATCTGGTGCTAATGAGCTTTCTGCTGCCTCCAAACACCTGAGACAACACAGGGCGTCTCAGAGATTAGCTGACTGCAGTTAGGAACTTGCTTTCTTCTGCTGGAGACTTTTTATTATGCTGACTGCTGTTAGGGCTGTGTTTGGTCGAGAAAAGGTGGAGGAAGTGGAAAACTGTTATTTTAAGGAGATCTTTGTGCAGAGGTCTGTGTTAGAGGTTCAAGGCCAAGCAATAGATCTTAGGAACTGAATGAGTTTCTCAACACAGCCTTTGTGTTGCTCAGCAGCCAGGAAAACAACCTAAGGATAATGGCTTTTGAGAAAGGCAAAGACTAAATAACTTTCGGTTTTCTCATTAAAATCTTCTCATTATTTAAAAAGATACTCGCCTAAGACAGCAAGCTGCTGTTTTGTATTTCAGGCTTCCTCTGAACTTGGGCCTCTGAAAAGTTTATGCTGTTAAGCAGACAGAAAGAGAAAAAAAAAAAAAAAAAAAAAAAAAAAAAAAAAAAAATGGAAGGAACAGCTTGCTCAAGGTAACAAAGCACACCCAGGAATTAAATCCAGGCTGCATTATTCTCCCACCCTGCATGCAGCCTGAGGATGCTGATTTGGCTACTACCAGGCTACTCTGTATTAGTGAGTGACACATAGTCTTTATATTTATGAAAAAAAGTACAATCACTGATAAGAGTCTGGATATGCCTTGTCCTTTTAACAACAAAGTTAACCAGTGGAGGAGGCTTTGCATGTAAATGAGGTTCTCTTCAGGTTTCAAATCTAATCAAAGTGGAATTCAACTTTCTTCTAAAGGATATGCAAACTACTTGGTCAAACATCCTTCAGCCCCTAAGTTTATCACCAGCCTGACGTCAGTCTGGAAATCCCAACTTTCTTAAGAGATGATAAATGTTATCTGCCAATCTCTTCCACTGAATAAACTCTGTTTGATCTGCATTAATCACACTTGGCAGAAGCTGTTCAAGCCTGCTAGCAGCAATCCTGGTGAACAGCTTGGCATCATTGCTTAATAATGAAGTGGAACAGTATGAAAAAAATACATGAAGGGGCCTCATTTTCATTGCCACCCCAAAGTTAATGAAACACACATTAAAATGTATGGTTTGAAATATTCAATAGATCTGAAACTGTCTTCTTGTAATCATATTATTGCTCTCAAGGGCAAAACATATCCCTTTCTTTTTCACTTTTCTGCTACGATGATATGTGTCAGAAGAGCACAGAAAGAGAAATACCAGATACTTCTGTAATTTTTGATACTTTTTATCATTTTAATGAATGAGTGTTCGATGTCCTGAATTAATCTTCACAAATTTTGCCCAAGAATGTTTGAGTTGTTTTCGCTTTCCCTCCAATATGATCAAGCACAGTTCAGAGCTCAGCAATTCCTGCCATTTTCCTTAGTAAGGAGAGAGGGCCTGGGACAGGTCTGTGCCACACTTCAGCCCAGAAAACCCTATTTTGGGGATATTTAAGCAGTGACTGGAACACATGCTGAGACTTTCCACAAAAATGCTCTGTCTGGTTGCAGGTTCTCATCCAGAAAATGCTTCAAAACCTTTTCCAGTGACTTTCAGTGTGTGGCTGCACTAAACTCAGTGGGACTGTTGACATGGGGAAAGCCTAGCACAGAAATAAGGAATTGATAGAAACTTCTATTAGAGTGCTCAGGGAGAGTGAGAAATGTGCTCCTGGGGGTTACATGGCACCTGCCTTGGTCCTGAATAAATGGGAAGAGGGGGTAATAAAGGAAGTGAGTAGAGGGGGAAGTACAGAGAGTGCAGTCACAGCACTGGAAAATGAGATGTAAGAATGGAAAAGAACAGAGGAGACAAAGTGAAAACAGTGAAAATATTTAGTTTGCTTGTAGCTAGATGGGGAAAATAATGGTTTTTAAGAAGGGAAAAATCTTCTCCAAAACCTCCCATGCAGTTTCTGGGTGTGCAGGGCTTGCTCAGCAATGACTTGCAATGTTCTACTGAGGAATCTCTCTTGTAGAAAAGAACATTGGCAAAACCAGCATGATTGACAAAGGAAAGAACATCAATTAACTTTTGCCCCCTAAAAAAATATAGTAGACTTCTCCAAAGACATTGAAAATATTTCCATGTTAGGAGTGTGCAGGGATGTAAGGATAAAATGGCTGATCTTTATAAATGTTCATTCATCTCAGCTTAAGCCTTGAATTTTTGAAACTGAAAGACAAACACAGGTTTTTGAAGCATCATCATCATCTTTTTGTGATCCTCTTGGGCTTTTCCTAAACTTTTATTTCTGAAGGTCGAAGTTGCTTTAAAACATATTAATAGGTTAAAAAACATACTCCATCCCAGTATTCCAATAGATTCAATGAATCCATCCTGTTAAAATACAAACTTCTTCCTCTAACCTATAATATACCCTACTATTGGGGGTTTTTTTCTAATTAAAAACTGTGTAATTTGAGTCCTGACAGACACATGCCCTATGAAATCATGTAACATTATAGTTAAAGTAACAATGAACCTTCCTCTTTTTCTCAGGAATTCATTGCATTGCACAAAAGTTTTACAGAAGGGAAAAGCTTCAAAAGAACAAAAAAAGTAAGAAATGAGGGCATAACCATACTTTAAATAAGATGTTAGCATGATATATGACATTTTTTCTGAAGTTTGTGTATTTAGACAAGGAAATTAAGAAGGAATTAATGAAGTTATTACGTTTTGGAAGATACGACTAAATACCTCAGTTTAGTGCTGGCCACAGAAGCTACATTCATTCTTAAAACAAACAAGTTAATTACTGAATTTTTACTTGGATGCTTGAACTTTCACATTAGACACCTGGAAGTCCATGAAAATATTTAATTAATTGCTAGTGGGCCAAAATATTTCCTATTACTGCTAACATGTGTTTTCTTTCTTGCAGGCACCTACACTGATGCCTCATTAATTTATAGGGATTTGCTACATATTCATCTCACTTTTGGCTATGCCCACAAATAAGTTACATTTTTACTTCTATTTCATTAAAGAATTGCAGTATCCATATGGCAATATATATGTAATGCATACTATATTAATTCAAATTACTCTCCCCTCTCTAAGAAACTGTCAGTTTAATGAGACATCACAAATAAAGTTCAATCTGAAAAAAAATCTCTCACATATAATTGCTCAAAGCATGCATTCTCTCTCCAGGCTTCATTTTCACTGCATGTGTAATGTTTTTAAAGTGGTGTTGAATGTAATGCATTTTACTCTGAACACCCTTTACTTTCTGGCTCAAGTTTCCTTCCTGATATAAGAGGGAAAAGTTGAAATTGCTTCTAGACGTGTAGGGAAAGCACTAGAACACAGATCAAATTCTTTACAGGGTTTTGATAAGCCAGGAGTCCACTATGTCAGAAGCAGTTAGGCTAATCAATAAGGAGACAATGTTAATTAGTTAATGTGCCTTGTACTGGGGCATCCTTTTACAAACTTGTCTTGGGTTGTGGAACCAAAAATGTGTATTCTATTTCATCTGCTGAAAGCAGTTGGGGAGATGTTCTTCTTTATCTCTTGTAACTCTGGGAGGAGGGGGGCGGGTGCCTTTTGATAATGGGCCAGCTGTTAAAACCAGGTGGGGCAGTGTTTGTTATCTCTTTCACTGCCTGTCCTCCCTCCAGGGGAATATTTTCTGCTAATGGGCCATTAAGACACCCCTACCCTCCCCAAGGTAATACATCCACATTCCATCATCCCATTGTGAGATGCTCCACCCAGTGGGGGGAGCCAACCATTCCAACCTGGATAAAAACTGAGACATAGGAACACAAAGCTGTCTGGCTTCTCCTGATTCCCAGAGGAAGACTGGGAACTCTCGCCATCACTGGACCCTTCTCACCATCACTGGACCCTTTTCTCTCAGGATCATCTCTGCTCCAACAGAACCACATCTGCCACTCTAGGAGGACTCACTTTTGGACTGCTTCCAACACCCTGACCAACAGGGTGTCAGGTTGTAGCTCTGACTCTGTCAGGGTTTTCCAGGATTGTTGTTTGCTTGTTTGCTTGTTTGTTTGTTTGGTTTAGTTTTCTACTACGTTTGTATTGTTAATATTCCCAGTAAAGAACTGTTATTCCTATTCCCAAATCTTTGCCTGAAAGCCCTTAATTGTAAAATTATAATTTGGCAGGGGTGAGGGGTTTACATTCTCCATTCTAAGGGAAATTCCAGCTTTCCCTGGCAGATACCTGTCCTTCCAAACCAAGACACTTATGTATAAATATATGTATGTATATATAAATATATGAAGTGACTAAGGCCACATCTTTTGTCTCTGTTATTCAAAGGAACATTTTCTAAAGCCTCTACTGAAAACTAAATCTGATAACACAAAACAGGAAGAATATAATAAAAGGGAAGAATGTATATGAGGAGAAAGCAATGTATGAAAGAAGACTTATCAAAAAAGTATGGACCCAAAATAAGGTCTGGTACGGAAACAAAATTATGGATAAAATTTTCAAAAGCATTTTATTCCCAGGTTCCAAAGTGGTGGAGTACACTGAATTGAATTTTACATCCATCTCCTGGAATATTTACTCTTAGACACATTTTAAACCCAGGAGTCTAAAAGCAGCTATTGCCCAAGTGCATTTTTGTTAGGAAATTTTGTATCTAAATGTAGATGGTGAGACAAAGAATAATTCATAATGGCAGGATATATACATATTGGTAGCCAGAATGCTTCAAATTCTTATTTTTCTTTTGATGTTTTCTTGGGGTTTGGGTAAATGGCAAGGTTCCTGAAACTTCAGTTCTCTTAAAACAACTGTATGACTGGAAAAGGTTAATTTATGAGGAGCAGTCCCCTTTTGGAAACCTGCAGCTTTTAGTATCAATCTGAATTTTTCAGATAAAGGGTAAAAATTGTATTGAGTAATATAGAACACAGAAGACCTTTTCAAAGGTTAATGTAAATAGCAGGAAACTATTTAGACCACTCTTTTTTATTATTATTCTGTTTATTAAGATTTAAGGACTTATTGCTGTTCTGAAGTGAAACTTCAGTACACTGGGGAAGGAAAAAACTTTGCTTAGGAATTCAGGTCCTGCTTACAGACGTGCTCTATAGTGTAAAATATTTGAGGATACTGCAACATAGGATGCTTAAAAACTTGGAAGATGATTGGCAATTTGGAAACCTTCCCTTCCTTCAACATAGGTTTTATTAGCCATGTATTTATACATTAGAGAAAATGGTTATTATTTATGGATAAATTCACTTAGCAAGTCAAAATTAAAATGCTGAGCACTCTGCTGTCTTTCTTTCAAAACATCTCATCATTGCAGGGTAGCCAGGACTGCGGAGGACCTGGAGATTAGGAGGTGATCTCAGGATCATGAACAATGAATGCATGTGCATGCTGACTAAATGGACTTGATCAAGATGTTATAAATACCCTTGTCAAGGAGATGTAAAAGTGGTGGAAACACTTCCAAAGATGCCTCATCAGGATTTCTGGTAAGCACATTTTTTGGCTTCGTTTTCTGCTGTAATCTTTGGTGTGGACAACCAAATCATTCCCCAAATTTTAACTTCATGACTACAGGCAGCTGGAATGCTGAGGTAAATGTATTTATCTTTCCAAGGGAAGAGAGCAGTCATTGCCATTGAGAGCTTGAGGGCTACCAGTCTGAATTTTCCTCCTATATTGATTCCACTCTCTGGGTAACCTGCCAGGTCTCTCTCCTCACCTCTCTTTCTTTTTCTCAGGTTTGGTGTTGGTGTTCTCTTGTGCTTGTTAAAACCCTATCACTCCTGCTGACCAGGGCTGTGTTTTTACTGTAAACTTATCTAGAACTTCTGACAGAACTTGAAGTGTAAGCAAGTAAACAAATAAACAAATAAGTCTGGTCAGAGTGATGGCAGATTGGTGCTTGTCTTCCAGGTAGCTGACAGAGACTCAATTCTTTCCAAATAAAGGCCAACTTTCCTTGAGCAAAACCACATTAGAGTGGATAAAATGACATGAGAACCCTTAAAAAAATGAAGCACAGCATAAAAGTGCAGTGTCACTTAAAAATCCCAATTAAAAACTAAAAAGAAACAGGCATAGTATACTTGAGGTATAGGATCACACATGCTGCAGATAAAACTAACAAAGCATCACCTGACTTGTGGAACAGAAAAGAAAACTTGTTTGAACATAAAAAAATAAATCTGACAGGATGATTTTTGGCCTGTTTTTAGAGAAACAGAAATGCAGATATCTGACTACAACAAATGCATACAGAAGCAATAGTTAGAAACATTACTCTTGATAATGAGAAACAACAGCAATTTTTTTTTTCAATATTGAGATGTAATGACAAGCACTCAGGAGTAATATTTCCTTTTCTTTGACATATGGGAAATTTTTAATTTTTGTTTCAACAGTGAGAGTTATACTGTGGAATCTAGAATTTGGAAGAACATGGATTTGAACATGTACAAGTGCAGTTTTAATATTTCTTTTAATACAAGTAGCCAAGATCCTTTTACCTCTTGGTTTAACCCTTACATATGGTCAAGGGTCTTCCTTGCAATTATTTTGTACCTTTATTACTTAGGAACAAAAAAGCACCAGGTTGTGAATGTGTCAGGGTTCTGATGGTGAATACAGGGACCTGTCTTGGCAGTGTTACATCTTTTTTAAAAATGCTTGCCAAAAAGATGTGATAATATTGCCACATCACATCCCTCAGTGAACACAGATTCCCTTTAAGCACCTTGGCTGCTGTTTCTTCAGGGAGTTGATTTGATTGTTTATAGGCTTAGGTGCTCAAATAGCAGATCTTTCTTGTTTTTGTTTGTGGGGTTTTCACACACTCCCCAGTTTTCTGGAGATAAACTAGACAGGCATATGTAAGCTAATTTGATTATTTGTTATGACAAGGTTAATTTGATTATTATGACTTTGAGGTTTTGAAATCCAACTCTGTCATCATCTACCTTGCCAGGTGATGCTTTTTTCCCTAAGAATTTCAAAAATAGCACCAGTCCAGGGTTAACTGTATGTTTGACTTCCCACAGGGTTTATTCCAAGGTATCTCACTTAGGCATCTGACCACCAGCACTCTCCTTTATCCCTGTGGCCTTCACCCCTTGCTGTGAGGATGGGTTTGTGAATTAAGCCCCTTGCCATAATCAGCTTAACCCCTCTGAATTTAAGTTACTGTTTGCAGTTGCTGGTGTCTCTCAGGGCTGACAGAGTTAATGGCAGCCTTCATAAAACCCATCATTGCTTTTCCTGTCGACAAAATAACTGCAAGGGAAAAAAAAAACAGTGAAGCTATGAACAAGATGATTAAGCAAGCATCTTTAAACAAGGCATGATATATAGCATGCAATAGCTGTGAAACAATTAGACTTTGTTTGATAAAAACATATTCCTGCTTTGTCTTCAGATGTGTGCCCTGCTGTGAGCTCATGGCTAATTGTTTAAAATATTTCCCTATAACTTCTTTTTTTATTATTATTTATTTATTTATTTATTTTATTCCTTCTATATTCATGACCAGTAACAGCTACTGCTGCTTCACACTGGTATAAGCAGTCAAGTCTGAACAAGCAGAAGACTGATCCATTCCTTGTAGTCCTTGTCCTTAAAGACTTTGTCCTATAGCAATGGACATAGAGAAGTTTCATTTTTAACTGAATATGTGGGAAAGAGAACCAAATTTTCCGTGATGTATTTGCACCTGAGCTTTTTAATAGAGACAATGAAAGGAGCATACATTTGTTATTGGCTGGGGAAGGAAAGCTAAAGCTCTGCCATCTGGGGATTTTATCGAGCAGCACTCTGAAATACTCTGAAATGAAAGTGAGCAGCCTGATCCATGTGTTGGACAAGGAGAGAATAATCTGAATTAAATTTGCCACTCTGGGTTCTAAGACAGTATTGGTCATCATAACCTTGGAGCTAAAAGAGGTGTAATTGCTTTCCTGCAGTTACAGGTGGAGTTCATATAGGAATAGTTCCAAAAAAGGTGAGGGGAGCATCCACCAACAGCCAGCTATTGCAAGCCAAATTATCTTCCCATAGGAATAGATACAACCCCTTTGACACTAGAGGAGTTTTATCCACTTACAATAGCAAAGATCTGCCTTCTTACTGAGGTTTGTTGTTGTACACATTCTGCCCCAGGGTCATTCTGTAATTACTATAGAAAATAGTGTACTTGCTTGATAACTTCTTCGAGCAGAAAAGCAATTAGCCTGCCAAGTGACTTGATGTTCCTAAGGAGGGACTGGAGTTTTGGAGGCTGGAGGTTTTTAGCAGGAATAAGTGGAAGTGAAAGAGGGAAAAAGTCTGACTGGCAGAGTAGTCTGGCTAGGGAGATAGAGATGGCCACTTTAGGAATTACAGTTCCCCAAAAAAATCAAAGCTTTGATGCAATACCAAACTCAGAAAAATACTTTGCTGCCAGCTAATGGTACAGGGCCCTTGCAATAGTGAGAAAAACAACTGGAGATTCTGCCTGAACAACTTGCTCAGGCTATCCAGGCTGGCGAGCAGTAGCCACATTCTACAAGATCAGTTGTCACATCTTTTTGATCTAAAATATTATTGGTGCAAAAAGGAAAGAGATCCTTTTGTACAGAGGTGTTATTTTACCTTATGAATATCATTGCTAGTGTGCAAAATGCTGCTTGGCCAGTGCTTCAGCCAAAGTTTACTGGATTAGGATGGTGCTGGTGAAACCTCAGTGTATTGGGCACAAAGGCAGAGATGGAAATGTTAGTGGATATCTCAGATTGTTGCAGTATTGTTATCAAAATAGCACAAAGTGTTATTATTTTGTTATGGAAATCAAGACAATTTCTCTCAAACAGAAAATAGATGCAACACATGATGGACTGTGCAACGTCTGAAAAAACTGCTTAGGTGGTTGGGAATTGAAGAATAAATTAAAGTGCAGCAACCCTAAAGAATAATAACCATTTTTTGACTCTATTAGAGGGGAAAATGATTTTGCAAAGTGTGATTTACCTGGTTCCATAGAGCAGGCTGTATTGCAAGCCTCTGTTGCATTTTCTTTTCTCTTTATAACTCTCAAAAAACAATTTCGAATCAATATGACGTGGAATATTGGAATGTCAGTATCTATTGAAAATGAACTGGTTTATGCTGATCTGACCTAATTAAAATCAATGCAGATATCTTTAGAAAAACGTTTTTTCTTTTGGGGATGAAGCCACATAGGGTTATTGGGTAAATAAAATGCTGCTAATTGTCTGCTTTTTTAGAGAAAATCTTTATGTGATTGAATCTCTGTTTATCGATAGCTAATGTTCTTTTTTATTCCATGCAAACTAGATTAAAAATGAAGAGGCTCATAATTCACAGCAAAATTTATTTTAAGTGATGGGACTACATGTATATAAATATGTAAAATAGTTTTTTTCAGACTGCACATTACTGATGTTAGTTGGAACAAATAGAGTGTTAAGCCCACATATATCTAAAAGCTTTATATTTTTGGATGCAGGAGAAATATTAAGATTGTATTTCCCCATCTATTTTATTTTGAAAAGTAAAAACAAAACACCAGCCACTTAATAACACAAACTCATTTCAAAATCCCAATCGAGTTCCTAGAAGGCTCCTACCAGCCTGATTTGAGTTTTGTAAGTCACTGTAAATTCAAAAGAGAGTGAACCTGTGCAGTGCAATGCCTCTGAGGAGACAAGCAAGGAACGCAGACTAGATCTAAGAAAAAAGAGGGTTAGTTTTTCTTCAGACTAGAATGCACATTATCTAAGTTCATAAGGTCTCCTTGAAATCTTCACTTTTTAAGGTAAAAAAAGGGGGGAGGGGGTGGGAAACAGTTGCAAGTTGGTATTTTTTAAGGGAAATTTTTAAAGTTAGTTTTCATTTTAAAGGGAGAAATATACTTTTTGTGTTCAAAAAAGCAAATTCTGCTTAAATTTAAGAAGCCATCAAGCTCTGTGGTGACAACAACCCCAGTAAGAGCAATTCCAAGACAGAATTCACTTCATGCATCATCTCAGAGGATGTATGACAGCAGGAGTTCTCACTGCTCCCCAGAGACTGCAGCTGGTGGGAGGCCTCCTGAGGGAGCAAGAGAAACAGGAGCACAAGAAATGCAGAATGTCTCATAAGCACCAATGATTTTATCCTTTTCTATTTTCTAGCTTTTGCTGGGACAAAATCCTGCAGATTCACGTGCAGGGATCCTCCAGGTGTCACCTAAAAGAGTGAGATCTGCAAGGCAAGGAAAACACTTACAGGTAGTTGTATAACAGATGCAGATTTTCAAGCATGCATCACTTTTCAGGGATATTGGATGTAAGAACAAATGTAATGAACTAGTTAAGTTCCAGTGTAAGCCTGTCATTGCTGCAAGCTGGGAGTAAGAGTTGTAGCCAGCAGAGTTCAGTCTGCAAGTATTTGACATCCATATGCAATGTCAAATAATTTTCTAGGGCCACACAGTCACGAGTAAAAGTTCACAGATTAATTCCACGTTTTTCTCTGCTACAGTTTTTAATGAATTCTCTCACTTAGATAGAGATTTACATAAGGCAGCCTGTTAAAAATTAAATTGAAGTGCTTCCACCATAAATCTGAACATGCTGTAACACCAAACTCTACTAGGGCAAAGTAAATTTTCAGAGAAAAAAAATTTTAGCAACAATTTAAATTTTGCATCAGTTTTGGAATGCAATTTAATGGCAGTTTTTTTATCTTGTAAAGGTTCTTTAGATACCTTGAAGAAAATATTGCTTTCAGTCTACACTGCTGTAATGCCTTTTACAGGTATTTGTCCCACCTATTGCCCTCAGCCCCTTCACTCCAATGTAAAACATTTAGTGGAGAAGCTTGTACAAGGCAGGCTGTGTACATTCACAGGTAAAAACAGTTTTAATGCAATTCAGGCAGCTAATTGTGAGAGCACAGCTTGGAGTAATGCTTGTCCTGTCACTACAGAAAACTGTTCCTGAGAGGAAAATGTCATGGGATTATCAGAGGTGACTCCTGATACAAGGTGCCTTGCCTGCTTTGTTATTTCCAGCTATGGAAGTTTCACAGACTCACCCCCTTGTAAGTCACTGTGCTTGCTTTGATGCATCCCCTGCTTTTGATTGTGTTTACAGCAGCTTTTCTTCTCTCATTCCAGATGCACTCCCAAATTACCCATCCTGGCAGCTGTTTGTAGTGAGCCAGCATCACAGTTTTAATGAGCTGGTTTGTGGAAACTTTTTTTTTTCCCTCTGAAGACATATCAGGCGTTGCAGACCTCTAATTAATGGTACTTATAGTTAAAGTTCAATAGTCAAGTCTTTTGAGGCATTAAGAGATTATATTCTTTAATAGCTCTGAAATTAATGAAAACCAGCCTTTTTGCTTCTCATTTCTCAGCCTTACTGATATCAGGATATAATTTGGTGTCATGGAATGTGTTCATTATGTCTTTGAGGGGCTATGCTGGTGCACTGGCATGTCACCAGAACAGGGAGAAAGCTCTTGTCTATCAAAGAACAATGAAACCCAAAAAACTGAGTGAATCAAAATGAATGTGTGTGTGTGTGTGTTTGTTTCTGTCAGGGAGAACTTCTACTTTTTTATCCTTGGCTATGATCTTGCAATAGATCAAGTTGTCCCTTCTCTTTCATTTGACTGACAGCAGAGCCAACACTTGCTGAAACTTTTTTTTCATTCCTCACGTTTCCTTTCCCCTTTTTTTTTAACTTCATTTTTCTCTCTTCCTCTCCAGAGATCCATCTCAGCAGCATGCAGCTCCCAAGTGTAATCTTTGATTTGTTTGGCAGTGTATGTCTAAATCAAAGAGAAGGGGCAGAAAGTATCCTGACTGATGTGAAACCTTATAATGATTTTCTTCCGTAATCCCTCACAGAGTGTCATTCAAAGAAAAGCTAAATAATTACTTTAAAACAAGACCTCAGAGTTTCATGATGATGTTCTGCATGTCAAAAGCTCATTCTGTGTCTCAGTTGCAAGGAATAGTCTATCTTGTCAAACAGTCAGTCAATTAAAGAAAAAAACGACCAACCAAACAACAACTCAAAATCCAAAATGAGAAGGAGCCAAAAAACTTGAAATATTCCCTAACAAATCAGTGATCCCAGCTAGTTGGAGGAGCCATAAAAATTGATCCCAGATACCCCAAATATTCCTTTCTGTGATTAAAGTGTTAGAGCAAAAGTCAATGAAGACTGCCTTGAGTTACTTTCCCACCAAATTAAGGGCATTGAGTTGTCAATACACCTCAGGCTTTACAGATCTTATCAGATGTAGTTAAAATCTGCAGTGTAAGAGCATTTTTTCCCACTGTAGTGTTCAATTGAAGAGCGATTTCAAGCGTTTTTTGTCAACATCAAAAACATTCAGCAAATTTTAGACTCTTATTTTTTAATGGAGTTGCTTATGTTCTGTAACTGTGGAGTATATTTGTTTATCTGTAAGGTTTGAAATTCTACTTCCAACACATCTCTATTAGATACATCACTTTGCTCACCCCTTTGCAGCATATTTTGGCACATTTAAAGAAGAACCCCTCAGTCCTTGAGGGCTCTGCCAGGTTTTAAGCCAATGGAAAGGAAACATCCCCGTGCGTCTGCATGAGCTACACTCCTGTGACAAACTTGTGGCAGAAGAAAAGGTGTCAACATTTCTTCAAAGGTGAATTCATTTTTTCTCTCTCTTGAGTTCTTTACAGTTTTTTCTATATACTTTTGGGTTTGGTCATGTATCCTCCTGGACACCCTCAAGTGCCATGTGAGGAGAGCACTTGCAGGTTACAGCCTGAGCCACAAATCCCCAAACGCCCATTTCAGTCTGCAGACCCCCTGGGTACCCAAACCTTTCTCTTCTAAGTGGTTTGAGTTTTGTGAATACCCAGCAGCACAGCCAGCACACCTGAGCTAATGACAACAATGGGCATGGGCCCCAAGATAATTTTCTACACTTTGAGAGGTTTGTTCTGCTGGGCAGCTTCAGTTTCAGCCTTTGCAGTTACAGTGGTGACGGGCACTTAAAACTGTAACCAGAGGAAATGATACAAGTCTCTAATTTTTGAACAACTTAATAACACGTCTCCCAGCTGGGAAATGAGAGACTTCCTCTCTTAAATATCACCTTATATTGCTTTCCTACCAGATAATCATCCTCATTAATGGTTAGAATCACAGTTGTCTTCATTTCCCCTTTCTTGTCTGTTTGACCCTCTGAATCTTGGATATTTTTGTAGGATGGTGGCAATGAAGTGTTTCTTTGCCTAGTGAACATCTGTCTGCATAGAACATCACACAGGAAGGGCAAAGCTATAAACTGAAACTACTTCTGACCAAGGAAGATCAAGAATTTGACTTCTACTCTCAGGTAATTCTAATTTGGCGTAACTCTAGGGTAGCATTGTTACAAGTCGCATTGTTATCCTATTGTCCTAAAACCCAGTCATCCTCCTCAAAAATTCACTTTGTGTCCACATGCAGGAATGCATTTCCTATATAGATTATATAGACTATAGCCCTGAGTCAACATTTCAAATACACATTTCTTTTGGGAGCACTTGTGCTGTTCAGGGTGTTGTGAATCTCGCTGTTAATTGGAAGTCTCGTTGTCTTTGCTCACTTAGGAGAGAATTTTGGCCCTAAGCTGAATTTATGAACACAGAAACTGGCACTAGATTGCTCTGGCCTTTTATTTGCACACAGTCACTGTAAATGCAATGAGAAACCCAGATTGCTGAACTAGGGGCATGGCCATCATTTCTGCCAGACTTGATTGTGCTGTATTAAATAATTATGCAAACATGAAAAAATAACCATAGAGACATTGGTGAAAGATCTCTAAGTACTGAAGGAATGGAAGTCAATTTCATTCTCTTTTCTATTAGAATATTCAGAAATATTCTGGAGTACTTTATGGAATCATTAAAATACATGCTTATTTTATGTCCACATACCATTTAAAATGATACAAAAACAAAATTATCAGTTATTATTAATTTTTTTCATGGTGTGCATATGTGAGCTAGACTACTGTTATTAGTAATTCAGCTGGTGTGTAAAATTATACAAGACTGCATAAAAATAGAACCCAGCTTGTTGTAATGCTTTTTGTATTCAAATCATCCCAAAGTATTATATAGAATATGTTGTTGTTAGGTGTCATTAAAGACTTTCCATTAACTAGGAAAAGCTGTTTGATGGCTTCAAAGATAATCAAAAAGAAGTTTCTTAACATAAGACTAAAAACACTCTCAAACAAATTTATGCCACAGAGAAAAGGCTGGGAAGAGAACTGACTTTTGTCCTCTCATGGTCAATAGATGCTATTAAATCTCTAAAATCATATTAAACAATATTTTAGGGAACTGACTTAAATCCACAAGGGGAATAAAAAAGCATGAAGGCAGATATTTATTCTGAAATTTCAGACTGTTGCAACTGTATTTCAGAGGCTGATGACACACCACGAGCATGTTATTATTCACTTTGGTCAGACAGCAAGGGTTAAGATAGGAATATCATCCCAGGCATTAGCCATTAATCTGGGTATCTCATTGCTTTGCTAAGGTTTAGGTTATACAGATAATAACTCCAGGCCATATTCTGACACCTTTCTTCATGCTGAATGGCATCTGAGGCAGCATCAAGTCCCACAAAAATCAGAGGGTTATTTACAGGGAAATGCATTAGTCAGTGTAGAAGAATATTGTCCTTTGGCAACATCTGCAGATGGAATTGTGCTGTAAAACATTACTACAGCAGCCGGGGCAGGGTGTCATAATGGCTTTGTATACAAGTTTGAAACAGATTCTGAGATAGTGGCTCCTGATAATGTCATTTTTCTCTCTCTCTCAAGGCGTGATTCCTTGCCACAGAGGTGTAATGACAGTACAACACTAACATTTTATCAAAGAATGACAGTCAAACCATGGATAGGAGTTATCAAAGCTATAACACTGAGACATGTTTGGGACTCAAAGTCAGGAAGAAATTTACTGTGTTGATCTTAAAAACTGTTTTAGTTTAATGTAGATTGCTTTGTGATTCCGTGTCTTCTTTTCTTAGTTGTGTGGTTTTATTGCTATATTCTGCAAGGAAAAATAACAGGCAGCTCTTTTAAAACGTACTTTAAACTTCTTTTGGAAGTAAATTAGGCTCTTTTGGAGCAATTTTAGTCTACTTGAGTCTGTGTGATAGCCCTAATATTGGAAAATATTATTGTAAGTCTTCTAACTGTAATATTTGCAAATGGTGAGTCCCACTTTAATAACCTCAAAGAACTACACTTACAAGAAACTGGCTTTTGGGGAAATTAAAATAGCAGAGAAAAGAAATAGCAAAAATTAGCAATGGAAAACCTGAATTTCAGGAGACAACAGAAAGAGCATTATATTTGATTTAGTCAGATATCCAGGTTCAGCACGATGATAGTGGCTTGTGTAATCAAAATCCCTCACATCAACAGCTAATAGTAAAATAACCAATTGTTATGGTGTGCTTCCTGATAGTACAAAAATGAGTGCACACCAAGTACTCTTGCCAGCAGATGCTCAATTTTGACCTCAAGAGCAGGAACTCCAGGGGAAATTTGGGCCTGATTTTGGGCATCTCCGCCACTTAGATCTCGTGGTGCTTCATCTGTGTCTTCAGCAAGATTTCTGAGGGAAAGACAGGTGCTTGTGCATGTGAGAACATCCCAGGATGTCTTATAAGGTACTGAGGGGAATGAAGTAGAAAAAGCCCCACACTGCTGCCTGTGTCTCTCAGAGGTTTCCAGCAGAGCAAACACCTTGGGGAGGAGCTGATGCGATGTTGATGGGAGCTGCTCTGCTCTCCCAGGCAATAGCTGGCCCTGTAGTGCTGTACAGCATGTTATCCAGCTGTCAGGGTTAGTCCCAACATTGTCACTGTGGTGTTAACACAGGACAAAGAGCTTGTGTTGCTTGTAGAAGCTGGGAAAACCTTTCTGGAGCCTTTCCAATATTTTTGACCCTAGGGGCCAGACCTCTTGCCTGAGAGCACTGAACCCTGTTAAGATGTGTGAGCTCCTGATGAGAGCTCTCTGGACAGAAGGTCACAACCCAGAAAGTGAGGTACTTGAACTGCCCCCAGCTCCTTTTCAGGAGTTCCCAGTCTCTCTGTCTGGAGTAAAGATGAGTCATGCTTTGAGGAGAGGGATAGTGGGCATGAGGATTTATCAAGCATGCTCAGGAGAGTCATCAGGCACTGAAACCCTCCAGAGGACATCTCCCTTCCACTGAGATGAGAAAGTTTGGGTTTTGATAAGGTGTTTCAGGAGTGCTGCTTTTTCCCAGGCTGAGAACTTCTGCCTGACTTAGTTTATCAGTTATGGACAAAACGGACGTGGCTGTAAAGCGAGATCTCATCCACACTTCCCTCCATCAGAGAGTTCCCCAGCAGAACCTTTCATGGTTCACCTCCCTGGTTTTCTCATTCACATTATCTGGGAAGGGGGTTTTAAGGGAAACTATTGGATGATCCTCAGAATGCTTATGTGCTCCTTGGCTGTGCTGATATCATGCTGTCAGCCTCTGTCACTGTCTTCTACTGTTACCCAACAACTGCTGTCTCCTCCGAAGGTCTTTTGTGCTTTCTGTTTCTAGTGCTGCCTTCTTTTCTTTGTCTCCCCTTAAAAGCTGCTCATTTAGCATAGGAAAATGAGATTTTTCAGAAGTTAAAATTTGTCTGGTTGTGAATCTTTTTCATGGAATAACATTGAAGTGTCCATTACGTGAAGGTGACTGTCTCTCTTGTCCCACTCTGTGCCATCTGCTGCTGCTGTCACTTTGCCAAGTTTCTGCAGAGAAAATAAAAGTTAGAGCTTCTCGACCCAACAGTGGGAAAGCCTTATTCTGCCCCTCAAAACAGCTAAAACAATTTGTCTGAAATTCCCTTCTGCCTTATCCTGAAGATGCTAATCCACATCAAAAATGGAGACAGAAGCAGTTTGGAAAATTTCACTTTAAGTGACAGGATGATGACAACATCCAAAACTGAGAAGAGTTGTGCAGCTATAAGATTGGCTGAAACTAAAGGCAGGGCTTTTAATTAGAGTCTAGATGGTGAAAACAGAACAGCAACTGATACCAGGGCTAAAATCCACTCTTGGATAACTCTTCTGTAAGAAGCTCCTATCAACTTTCAGCATAAACATTTGCACAGATCCAGCTCTGAATTTCAGCCTGGATTTGCAGGAAGTCCTGTTTGATTTTGAATGTGACATCATAATCAGTTAGAACTGCCATCATTTCTGTCATTATATATTCCATGCTATGAGGAGAATAGGTAACAGCAGCATGTTAGGATGATAAAAAAGATGAAAAGTTTTAAGTATAATTACTCTACAATATAATCAGATTACACTATTGGGCATTATAATACTTCATGGCATGCACAGTGTCACAAATGGAAATTTTAATTTTTACCATTGATAAATTATTTCTTAAATTATTTCTTTATTATTTCCTTGAAATTCTCCTTATGGGACAGTTCCAGGGAAACAAATGTGAAGTGAACAGAATTGAAATGTGCAGCGTGGGTGGTGAAATGGCCAAGTTGATCACTTTGTTCTGGGTTTAGTGGTTGTAGACAAATCTCTTTGATTTATTACAAGTTAAGAATGTACATTAAAATAATTGAAACCCCAGTAAGTACAAGGAACAAAAGATTGGTCTTCCCTTGGTAGACACAGAGGTACAAATACAATATTAATGCTTAGTATAGGTAAAGTAATAAATTGTCTGCTAAACAAATCCAACTGCATTGGGAATCTGAGCCTTTCCAGGAATTGATACTAACGACAAATCAATTTGTGTTCTATACATAATATGAGTAAGAGGAGAGAAAAGCAAATTGAACACTTCTATTGTGGCTTAGTAATTAAATTCTGTGTCTTAAGACATTGTCCCACCACAAAAGTATTTTCAAATAAATGAGTGGCCTGTAAGTGCAGGTTTAATAACATTGACTTAGATACATCCCAGCCTACTACTATATACCTGTGCTTTTTTAATTTTAAGGCAATGTTTTTAGTTAATCCTCTTCAACACAATTGAAATTTCTAAAACATCTGCTCTGAGATTCTGCATTAAAGTTTAGTGGCTGAACTTTTGTCTGGCAATCAAAGAACCACTGCATCATATTGATTGCTGCTGCCAAGTACCTCTCAGTCCTTAGGACTGAGCAATTTTCTTGGGGAATTGGAGCTAACTAGGGCCAGTACCAGCTCACCTCTGTCTCAGTCTGGCTGTTTGCAAAAGAAACTTCTCCAATGACTTGAAGTCTTTGATCTGCAGACTGCTCCTCACAGCAAGCGATAATTTAAGGGTTAATCTGCCTTATCTATTGCCTCTCTTTAAGATGATCTCCAAATTCAGCTCACAGATTTAAGTCTAAGACTTCTCTGACTGCAAGGCTATTCCACAATCTTAACCCTGCTTTTCCCCCTTTATTCTTCCAACAGGTCTGCAGTGATTTGATTATAGGACTTTTTAATAGGACTGTCTCCATCCTGAGTGTAATCCTATGTGCTGTGATTTTGTAAATACCTGTGATCTTTGTCTAAGGATATGAGAAGTCCCTGCTCTCATCAGAGCAGAAGAGCTTATGAACTTCAAAATCTGATCACTTTTATGCTACAACACTTTTCCCAGTAAAACACATCCCCTCTCCCATAAGATCCTGCCAAGTTAAGGGTATTCTGGGCAACGTAACTTGCTACAGCAGGACTTGCTCCTGTGGTCATCCAGGTGAGGGAGCAGAGTGACTAGCAAGGAGAAGTTACATTCTGTACAATGCAGAGGCCAATTTAATCTTATGAGGTGCAGGCATCAGCCTTAAGATGCCACGTTGAAAGCAATAATAACAATTTAGTCAACAGAAGAAACAAACATATTTATGAAGTCTTGGACCCGTTGAAGTCAATGGCAAATCTTCTATTAACATCAGAGTAGTCTCTTTTCAAATCCTATAAAGTACAGAAAAATGGGGCCTGGGAAATAACTGCACCACCCAGACACAAAAAGCCAGCTGCTCCATTCCCCTTTAAGGGCAGTTTCCTGTATCCTCCAGCTCCTGCCATCAACCTTCCAATTTGGAAGCTGTGCCTGAGATCACAGGTAACATTACAAATGATGTTATGTTTTCCTTCTGTTAAAACTGGCTGCTTTTGAACTGCCTGCCTGCACAGCCTGAACCAGCCTAGGACAGAATAAAGCAAATGCTCCCAAAGGTACCCCCCAGCCTCCAGTGATGAGGTGAAATAGGGGATTGATTCCTTCCATACACATCACCATCACTGCACATTGTTCCTTGCTGGCCTTTGAGGCCAAGCCTCATAGCTCATGGGGTAAAGATGTTTGCAAGCAGCACAGGATCACCCCAACTGAATCCCTGTTCTTTAGCAGTGCTGTAAACAGGACTTTTGCTGGAGTTTTGGTTGGTTGGTTTATTTGTATATTTTCTTTTTCTTCATGGACCGTTATTTTTAAATATCATATATGTGCTTGACCTCTTCTCCTTTTAAATAAATAGCAGTGGCACTTGGGAAGTCAAGAGGGAGAACAAACAAAGTTTGTTAGCACTAAAGCCTTTATTTTTGTCATCCTGTCAGCTCTACTGCATGACAGGGGATAAGGTTTAGATGAAACAGCAGGACTGATCCTACATCAAAATAAGGAATAAACTCTTCTGCTTGAAACTGTGCTTATATGAATGCAACTATTCAATGGTAAGTGGATCTTTGAAGCTGAAAGCTTAAAAATAAGATTTCAGGCATTTAAAAATACACACACACACATATGAGTCTTTCTGAGATTTGACACTTTATTCCTACTCCATTTTTGGTGACAACTGGATGGCCAACCAAGCGCTCCAAGCACAAACATCCCAAACAGCAAATCCATAAATAACTGTGTCAAACACTGCAGACAGGACTTGGGAGTTCTCTTCTCTGCAGACATCTCTAGTAGTTTAAAAACAAACAAACAAACAAAAATCCAAAGAGACATCCCCTACCTGCTATTGAGAAGAAAAAGGAAGGATACATAAAACACTGAAAACTCATTACAAATATCTGAGTGAAATTTTGGAAGAACTTTTTGACTGTGGGTGCTGATTGCTCAATGCTGTGACTTTCCTTAGAAGCTTCTTGTTGCATTTGGCTTTTACATGCATTTGGTGCAACACATTTTCATACAAAACTTCTTTTTTTTTTGGTTGGTTATCTGAGTCCTTTTTTGAAGTATATAGGAGGGCAGTAAAGCAATAGTTATTGTGTTTATAATAAGCTCTACAAATATAAGTGTTTTGATCAAAGGCATGGCTGAAGTGATAAGAACCCATTGTTCCCATAATATCCAGTATAAGGTTTAATGTCTTTGTATCAGTTCTTAATCTCTGAACACAAAAACAAAGAGGAACTAGGTGATCAGCTCTGGGTTTAATATCACAGAAAAGAGGTTGGTTTTATCAGTAGAAGCTCTGCAAGGTTTATTGCTGTTAGCCCAAAAGCCAACTCTAGTGTCACTACTGCCACATCTCTGTGGTGATTCAGTCACACGCAGCCACTGCCATGGTGCTGCATGGAGGTGGGAATGGACTTGGTTTGGAGTTGTACAGGCAGGATACAGGCAGTGGATGGAGAAGACAACAGAGGGGTGGAAAAGCCACATTAAGTTTCAGCCAAAAATGCTTGGGGTGACATAAAGCCATGCATGCAAACACAACCCCCCCCCCCAAAAAAGAGAGACACTAGCAGGAACAGGGGCAGGTGAAAGTTGCATGAATTGAAAGGATCCAAAAAAATTACAAGATACTGTGCCATGCTTAAAATTTCCATTCTCATCTCTGCTTTTTTTCCTGTTGCACTAGACTGGTTACTGACTGACAGTGTGATTAAGCTTTTGGTCTTTTGATTTCACAGCAGAAAATGCAAAGTTATTTCAGTGCTTCTCATTTCCCACCTCTCTCACTTCCTATCTTTATAAGGTTAGGATTGTTTTGCATCCTTACCTTCTTTATCATACCTTTCTCCATTAGCAATATCTTGCATATTGCAGTACTGTGCCCCACTGATGTGCAATCTGCAATAATACACAATTAGGTGACCTTTTACTCCTTTTTTTGGTAATAAGATATCTGTCTTGTGATGCTTTTTGTCTACTGCCACTGCAAGCATCCATGCTTGTTAAGACAGATCTTTTGTAACAACAAGTAGTAGTAACTGAAATCAGATTCAAAATGAGGACATGTTAGATACAGCTGGGTCCCTCACATTCCTTACGAGTTTTATCCGTCTTTACCGTGGTTCAAGAGATTGTGCCTCACAAATATATGATTCTGTAAATCAAAATTATTTAAACTTCTAGTTGGAAAAAGAAATGGAGAAGGAAGAAATTAACTAAATGAGAATTCATCTCTTTCTCCAACAGATTATTTTATATACAACTCCCAGCTATTTGTCACTGTGCCACATTCCACTTTCATGTCTTTTTAGGATTATTACTTAACTTTTTTATTGAAATTTTTGATAAAGACAGGACAAGTAATAGCCCAAGGGACAAAGCATTGGATTTACGTATGCATCTCTTGTGTGTGACAATAAACAAACAAAACAAAAAAGGCAAATACATCTCTCCACCAGATGTATGAAAGTAAACACAGAGGGAAGAAGTTTCAAAGGAGAGCAGCATTAATGGCGAGTTAAACACAACCAAACAATCAAAGGAATCTCTGGTGCAGTGTTTCTTTAACAAGAATAGTGAAGAACTTGCTACAAGGAAAAAACCACCCAACTCCTTGTCACAGTGAAATGATGACAGAGCCTGCAGAGCATGCTGAAAGGAGCAAACTAAACATGGTAATTAGACTTTTTGCTTGTCAGTGCAGACTCTGAAGACTTAAGCAGGCTGAGCTAAAATATCAAACTAGAGGAGAAATTGCCTGCAACAGCTATGATGGTGCAGGAATGTCATTGGAACATGTTCAGGATTTAAGTTTTTGTGGGTTTTTTCCTATTTTTTACCAGAGCCCAAAGAGTTTATCTCTGTCGCTTCCCACTTTCTGGTCATGGTGATTACGCCAGAGAGGCAGCTGCCCTCTGATTGGAGAGTGAATCCCAAAATGCTCGGTGGCAGCGTTGACGTTCACCCTGGGCAGCACACAGGTGCCCTGTGTGTAGAGCCCTTTAACTGCTTGGAATGAACTCTGGTAGAAGTAATTTATGCCATGAATTGTAAAGAATTCTGAAAACATATCTTCAAGTTGCCAGGTTCTTGCTGCCAAGAGGATTTCTTGTGTCAAGGGCTGATTCTGCAGTCTGGCACGTCACTGTGAGCAGCTGATGTTTCTGCAGCAGCCTCAGAGCTATGACAGAGTGACTCCCACTGTGCTGAAACCTTGGGCCCCAGTGATTCAGCCACAGAGGGGTATTGGTGCTCCTGCTCTATATTTGCAGAGAACTTAGGTGATCAAGTACATTTTAAATATGTTTCTTCCTCTGCTGTCCCTGATATCCTTTGAGGCAGCTTTTCTCTCAGTGTTACTCTGGGATGCCCCATGGTATCAGCAGGTTTTCACCATTTCACAAGTAGCAGCCATTGCAGCCTCCTTCCTTGGAAGTCCTGGGAATGCAGCCCTGTGCCCTCCTCTCATCCCTCCTGCCAAGCCTGCTCAGGTCTCTCAGCCATCCTTCTTTGGACAGCAAAAATCAAGTGGAATCAAAGCTCCATAGGAGAAAATTGGCCCTGCTTTATATTTCATGAGGCTTTTTTATTCCTTCTTACATGTCTCTCATTGGACTCCTCACCCAACCACTTCAGTTCCTTTTTTTTTCTTTTCCCTTCTGTGTTGTAGTGCCCCACAGTGCTCTTCTTTCTCAACATAGTTTTCTGCACATGTGTTTCACTTCATCTGACTCTCTCAGGTCATATCAACCTATGAGAACAGCTCCTGTCCCTTTCCAGCTCTCAGGGAGCAGAAGTTTCTGCCAGAGAGATCTGAAGCACTTCCCCCCTTGACTTTAAATTGGTTTTGCATATCTTGTTTTCAGTAAAGAACTTGGACAAGCAGATGAAAATAAGAAGAATTGAAAACATTGAGAGACTTTACTGCTGTGACACTGGCCAAAGAAATCCTGAGATTGGCCCTTAGACTACAGATTTCAAGTCACTACTTTACTGTTTAGAAAATGAAAGTAAAGTATGAATAAATGTAGCAATCCATCAAAGCATAGTTAACTATAGACTAAAGGCCACAATTATAGCAGAGTGAATTGTTTTTCGATCTCATCACATCTGTCACACTCAAGAAGTTCATGAATTCTGAAGAAGTCTCCTCATTCAAAATAGAGGAAATATCTCCCATATACTGAGACATTATTTTTAAGGACAGAGCTTACATGGGAACTGCTGGACACCTATAATGAAAAAAAAAATCACGTATTTCAAAGGAATGATTTTTGGAATTAACCAAATCTGAAAGCTTAAATAAAAGACATTTATAAAAGATCAAGGTATGTGGTCATGCCCCCAGTTGCTTTTCTTGGGGATTACAGTAATGCACCAGTCAGGTCTGTTTCTACAAATTTGCAACTGCTGCTTCTGATTTGTTCTGCCTTGATATAATCAATCTGAATTCATGGTCTCACCCTGTGCTGCCACAGAGAGGACTCGTGGGAAACAGAGGAAAAGGCAACAGATCCTGCCCCAGTGCTAATGGCTGTGACATGGTGTCTCCACTACAAGGTCAGTTAGTTAAGAGCTGAGTGCCTCTGACCTTCCTCTTGCTTGTAAATTTAATTGCTTTGGTTGTTAGCTAGTGTCCTGAAGAAAAAATAATGGAAAGGATGTAACCAGCTGATTTATATTTATTTATTCTGCATTCAAATGTTTTACCTATTAAGAAAGTCATTGCCTGAAATTGTGAGTGCTGCCCAAACAGGAATGTTTGCAGTGCTGACACACCAGATTAGCTGGGTGCAATATTACATTTCCAGTGGATTGTCTGTGCACGTCCTAATTCAAGATTACACCAAACATTTCTGTCCTGACTGCCCACATAGTTGGATGCTACTTATGTTTACACTTAAGCATGCTGTCCAGTGATGGGATGAGCTCCTAAAAACCTCCCTTATAAACAAAGCAGGGACTGAGAGGCTTTAAAATTCAAATGATGGGATTCACATGGATTCAGCTGCAGTGGTGTGAAACTGTGTGGTTATGCATACTTTTTCTGCCTCGTATGCAGATGGGCAGGAGGGCAAGGGAAAGCACTGAGACTGTGATTTTTAAACAGTTAGATTTAATCTTGGGGGTTTATCTTATTTCCTTTGAATTACCAAAAAAAAAAAAAAGTGTGTGCTTCTGCCTCCCCAATTTATCTAGTCACTTGCAGTGAAACCAAGCACTAAGATAGGTCTGGCCTGAAAATTGAGCAATGAGATTATTTAAATGCAATGGGAGATGCTCCAGAACTGTGTATTGGCTTTGTTGGCAAAATTTTTCTGTTGTGATGTTCACTTTGTTGACTAGTCTTGTACCTAGGCTGGAATGTTACTGCCTTGACAATCACTGAGGCCAAGTTCCCAGAAACCTCTTCCAGCCACTTTTTTGCCAGTTTGACCAAACAAAAACATTGGTCACTTTAGTGATACTGTCAGAAAAAAAAAAGTAGTCACTCCAGAGACACCCCAGTAGGTCAGCAGATAGGAACTTTGTTAACTAGCAGTGGGAAATGGGAATAAGTACAATTTTCTTTTCACAGGGAAGGCATTAGGTTTTTGGTTCTTACTTGGATATTAAAGCCATAGAGCCTTGATATGTTAATTTGTTGGATCTGAATGTGCCTGGGCTCCATGATGAAGCTGTTTTGACATTGGATGATGGGGATGTTTTGATAGTGCATTTCTGAGGTTGTGCTGTTTTGACACAAAAGGCTTTGACAAGATATTTGTAAGGTCACTGTGACCTACCACTGCTGTTATGTGGAAGTGATGGAAATGTAAATGCACTGATGTCTAATCAATGGAATGAAGCACTGTGGGATATATGTAAATTGAGATGTAAATCAGCTAGTTTGGGTTATAAATGAGCATGTTGGAAAAATGCTTTGTGGGAGCTTTCTTGGCCATCTTGGTTTTCCATTCCTGTGGGTAGAGGAGTTAACTTTAAAAACCTTATGAGGCTTTGTGGTGGCCTTCCAGTACTTAACAGGGGCCTACAGGAAAGATGGGGAAGGATGGTTTGTCAGGAAATGTGCTGATAGGAAAAGAGGTAGCTGGTTTAAACTGAAATACATCGATTTAGATAAGATATTATAAAGAACTTTCTTTTTTACTGTGAGGGTGGTGAGGCACTGAAACAGATTGACCAAAGAAGTTGTGACTGCTCCATCCCTGGAAGTGTTCAAAGCCAGGCTGGATGGAGCTTTGAGCAACCTGGGATAGTGGAAGGTGTCCCTGCCCATGGCAGGAGGGTTAGAACTGAATGCTCTCTAAGGGCCCCTCTAACCCAAAACTTTCTTTGATTCTATGACAGTAAGAAAGATATGTTTGTTTTTTCATAGCTGCCTCTTTCCACTGATTAAAACAGAAAAAAATGTACATTTTCATTTCCATTTAAGAATGCTTGTGACTGTAATAGTCTGATAACAAATTTGAATTGAAAAAAGCAACCAGCTTTAACTGGGCCTCGCATAATCTCAGCCCAGTTTCTGGCCAGCACCCAGTGGGAAAGCTGCTGGTTTAGAGATGTAGAATCCCCATCACAAAATTCATTTTCCCTCTCACAGAGAAGAGGCTGCTGTCACTTCTGCCCCCGAGATGACACCTGGATGAAGCAGGCAGAGTCAGCAACACAAACTGCTGGGCTGGCAAAGCAGAGGGAGGCAGGGAGGCAACCCCTGGTGAAAGGATGCTGCCCTGGGCTGTGGCATGCTGGTGGCTGTCTTTTCTTTTACTGTTTTGTGCCAGGCCAGACAATGGTTGGAGAATTAACAGGGAGCTGTCCCACAAAGAGAGCAGCCTGTTGTACTGTGTGCTGTGGAATTTATTGCCCCAGCAGGAGATGGATCAATATCATAGCAGGAGAGGTAGGGAGTCCAAGAATAGTCACAGAAGGTGAAAAGAGAGAAGAGGCTAGAAGAGGAATAAAGAAAGATTCCTCTTTCCCTTCAGAAATAATATTATTCCTATTTTTTTTTCTTTTTGATTTGGTGTCTGTGCCTGTATATATTTGGGATTTGATGAACAGCTTTTGCCAGTGTCTTTGTTTGTTTGTTTTGAGGTCTTTTTAAATTTTTTGTAATGGTGTGTCTGCTTTATTGCTCTAAAACTTGCCAGAGCTTGATGTCAGAGCACTGCTGCCCGAAGAGCTTGTACTGGCCTCTATTTCCAATCCTGTACAATCTCAGTTTAATCACTGTGGCAGTCAGCTCAGAAGTGCCTGTAGGTGGAAAACATCACTGTAACATGATGCAGTTGGTTTTACTTCAGCACGGCCTTGAGACAAGCCACTCTGGCCCATGGAATGTGTGTAGTAACTCCTCTCTCTCTGCACCAGTTCACACACTTGGAGATACAAATTTGCCCTTTCTGAAAACAGTTTTAGAGAATGTACAGTAAGCCACCATTTTTAGAAGATAAGAGCAAATATTAAACAGATTGCAAACAAGGCAACCTGACAGAACAACTTAAGATATCCCATTAAGCAAACATGTCATTCCTTGCTCCCTTCTGTGCCCTTCCACCAATCTTATCACTTCCATCAATCTTCAATAACTCTAATCATCTCTTTCCAGCCTCTGCAACCTGCAAAGGGTTTAAAAAGCCCTGCACTGGCTTTGTGGTTTCATTTCTCTTCTCTTTGCTCCCAGCAACACAAATAAGTGATTCCGCAACCATTGGGAAGCGAGAGCAGAGGGAAAAAAGATTTAACCTACCTCATCTAATCAGAAGCTCCTAACAGATGGAGGGAAACTGCTCCCTGAGCCCAACAAGGATCTGAGCCAGGGCTCTTCCCTCATCACCAACTGCTGCCAGCTAAACATCTGAATTTCCTCTCTTCTGGAAGCTTATAAAAGCTCTAATCCAAGAAATGGCACCTCATTCTCTCCCCTTCCCTCCCTCATGCCATCTCCTTCTCCCACAGCACATGGCATTACACCCTTCCAGACAGATGAGTTTCAACATTGTGACAGTGTCTGAGTCACCATTTTCCACCCACTGTCAAACCCACTGAAGAAAGAAAAAACACCCAAAAAATCAAAGCAAACTCCATAGAAAAAAAAAATCAGCAAAAAACTGTTAATACTTCCTGTTTCTACACGTCCTTTCAAGGTATTTTGTCCAAAAGGACCATAGTTTCTGAAATATCATGAAGAACCACATTTTACCTCAGGAGGGTAAAATTCAAGTGTCTCTCTGGCAGAAGGTAGAACCTATTAGCCAGCCTCTTGCATTTTTGCAGGCTTGCCTTTCCTTTTTGGAGCAGGAATTTCATCCTGCACCTGAGTAACCTCCAAAGCGAAGGTGGTACCTTGGTCCCTGTCAGAGCTCCAACTTGAGTTGCCAAAATTAAATCGCCCATTACACCAATTACTCATTTCCAGCCACGTGCCGTGTCTGGGCTGAGGGAAAGGTGGACATGTTAGCATATTTCAAAGTCCAGCTCCTGCCTGGTCATCCAGATGGGAAACACAGCCAGGACTCCTTGGCTCCTTTCCTATCCAGCATCACTGTATGTAGAGAATGGGGCCGTTGGAATACCCAGGTGAGGGTCTAGGAGCAGTCAGCCCCAAAGGCTGGAAAGGCTGCAGTGCCCCCCAGGTGGGACACAGCTTTACAAGTCATAGTAAGGACAGATTTGTAGACAATGGAAGCAAATATCATCAGTATTCAGTCCCAGGGAGGCCAGTGAGTTGTGTAACTCGTGTGTACTTTAAACATAAAACCCAACTTTACCTTCTGAGCAGGTAGGATCTCTGGGCCTTTATAGCAAAAGATCTGCCCAATGCAGTCTACCTGCTGAAGTTAATCAGAATGACCCCTGATAAAAACTTAGGTATAATTTGCTTTATTAGACAGATGGCCAGTACTTTGTATTTCATCTTTGTTAAAGGAAGGAGAACCCCTTGAATACCAGGTAAATGCTCAGCTATGCCCTCAGGACTTTCTGAGAAAGGGACCAGAAGCAATGGGTGTGAAAGCATGGAAGTTCACCAAGTTTTAGTTTTACAATTATTTGAGTGTGATAATATTTTGGTAGTTGACACAATGCTCCTGTTCAAATGCTGTACCAGAGATGACTCCTGTGTTCTCCCATGTTCAGTTTTGAGACTCAAACACAAAATTCTTCTGAGTTCCACCTGTGTTTTCTCCAGAGACCTAACGTGCATGCAACTCTACACATGTGCATCTGCACCTCTCACTGAAAAGGAATCTAAGAGTTGGAACCAAACCAGTAAATTCTCTTAAGTTTTAGAAGAAGGCACAACAATAGTGTTATTTCTCTCTCAATATCCACTATAATGTAAATTATTCTATGGCTTTTATTCCAGCCTTCATTGGCAAATAGTTCCTTTATTTCTGTGTATAGCCAGTGTATCTGTCATATGCATTAAAGTGAATAAGACACTGGTTTTGTTTCATAAGGATTTTGATATGTCCAGTAGTAAAAATATCCAGGTTGGTGTTACAAGTGCAGTTTGTCACCTTCTGCAGAAAAACAGGTGCACTTCTTGTAGCTGATTTATTTTTCCTGCAGAATATGCCTTGGTGAGAAATCCGTTCTGTGAGCGTAATGAGATGTGACTTTCAAAAGTAGTAAATGGGCACCAATTGAAGTACAAAACATTCTTTTTAAACAAAAGAAAAAGAAAGTCACTTTGGGTTGGGTTGTGTTTGGGGCTTTTTTGTTTTGTTTTCTTTTGTTGTGGTTTTTTTTGTTTTGTTTTTTTGGGGGGTTTTTTTTGGTTGGTGGTGGTGGTGGTGGTGGTGGTGGTTTTTTTGGTTGTGGTTTGTTTTTTTTTTCCCCACTCTGAGAGTGTTTGAGCACTGTCACAGGCTGCCCAGAGAGGCCGTTCAGCCTCTGTCATTGGAGATTTTCAAACCCCAACTGGGCATGGCCCCGAGCAAGGCGTCTGTAGGAGACACTTCTTTGAGCAGGGGGTTGGACTTGACAATTTCCAGAGATGCCTTCCAGCCACAGCTGCTCTGTGAATCTAAATAGTTTTGTTTTTTGTACAGTCACAAAGAGGTAGTTTCTTTTTAGATAGTTGCATAAATTCTTCCCGTTGTCAGATTCAATAGCATCAGTCATCTCTCTGTCATTGTGATAGGTGAAGCTTATCAGAAATAAGAGGGACAATTCACAGGTGATTTCTACCTTTCCAGGAGAGAGGGCTGAAATAAAGATTAGCTGTGAAGCTATTGCACATTATGGATGCTGAGTTAGAGAGAACAGAATACACCTTCTTTAAGTGTGAATTATTTACAGTCTTTCATGTTAATAGTTCTTCTTAATGTTTAAAGACTCTCCATCCTTTGAATGCAAAAATTTTCCAGGCAAATTAGAAAGAGGGAGAGTTAATGCACTAAATGATTGAGACGAAATAGCCAAATGAAGAACTGTGTTCATAAAACTGCATCCTAATCTGACATTCTACAGAGGAATGAAACTAAAAAGAGAGGATAAAATGTGCTTGGATCAAAAGTATAGCTCCTGAGTCAAATGTGTTCAATAAGCCATTGAAAGAGAATATGATACACTGTGAAGGTTAATTACTAATGAAAAACACAAAAAAAAGGGGGGGGGGGAATAGAAAAGGGAACTCTGGAGATTTTAATGATACAATCCAGCTTGTTTAGGGAACTATTGCCACACATCTGCTTTGTGACAAGTACAGTAAAATTAGTTATGGATATCAAAGGGATTCCTAACACTTAACAAAATGAGACCAAAAGTGTCTTTTTTCCCCAGGTTCAGACATCTGGGAAAACATTGATCTAACACACAGATTCAGTGGGAGGAAAAAATCTGGAAAACAGCAGTGTTGAAAAAGACTGAGTGGATAATATTGGCAGAAATTAGATGTGAATCTGCAATGCAGCGTCACAGCAAAACAGCCATTTTTGCATTTTATTTTATTTTTATTTTTCAGTCTGCCTATGAAGAATTGTCATCCTCCTCCTCAGGAAGGAACAGTAATGCTGTTCTGTTCAGGAATGGTGGAATGGAAAATCTTGGTTGGTTGTGCAAGATGTTTAATGTTTCCTGCTAAATGCCCTTGTGTCCCTCTGATGCAGAAGGGAGCTGGCCCTTAGAGCACAGAGTGTGGGGCTGGACAACCCCCCAGCTTGATGTTGCAGAGCAGTTGGAAAAGAAATCAAAGAAATGCAATGCTGGTGATTGCTGAGGGGACTGGCTTACCAGAAAAGATTAAAACTTGTCTGATTACATCTGAGCCTGGTGGGAGGCAGTGAGGGGCTTCCTAAGAACTAGACAGAAAAAGTTCTATGATATTGGCCACTGCACAAGAGCTGACGACTCATTTGGGGAAGAGAGTTGGCTCTCCTTTCTCCAGAGCCAATCTCTTGGGCAGAGATTTCATCTTGGTTTTAATCTAATTTGCTTTTATCTTATCTTGAACACTTCTTCTTAACCTAATTTAAATTGGCAAATTTTAGGGTCTGGGGTTTTTTTTTAAATCTATTTGTTCAATTTATTGTTAATTCTAGTGAGTAGCAGATGATATCAAACAATAAACAGTTACAGGTACAAGATATGGTAGAAAAGTCGCTGTGCAAATGGATATAAGGGAGAGCAAGGGAATAGTTCTCAAAAAGGGACAGTTGGCTTTGAATATCAGCAGAAAGAGCTTCTCTCAGGCCTGCCTGCATGACCTGCTTGGTTTGCACAAAAGTGTGACCCCTTTAGCAGTTGCATATTCAGCACTGCACTATATCTGTCTCGGTGCATTTGCTTCCACCTCCCCACCCACTCTGCTCTATTTTTTTGTGTGTAGGCGATAAGCATTGTGATTTTTTTTTTTTTTCTTCTTCCCTTCTTTGGCGTGCTATGAATCCTCCTCTCTGCAACTGCAGTTCTGGGACGAAATTTGCACCTATCCATTCCTAGATCTTCCCATTTGACAATTTGGTAGTTTTGTGACCTATTTTGAATAAGAAGTGCCCAGTATGGCACCACTGGCCTCTACCAATGCATGCCAGGCAGGGAGGAGGGGATGTATTCGACACTTTGCCATCTGCTGGCCTCAGCTCTGCAATCCAGAGCTCAGTCAGACCAGGCTGGATGAGAGATTTGGCCTTGTGCTTTATCATGGCCTCGTGCTTCCTCACGGTCCCGGTGCGATGATGAGCAGGAGCACAAGATGCACTGCTGGCTGCCAAGCCAGACCTATTTCCTTTCGTGAAACAGATAGCAGCCCTCCCACCACCTTGGTCACATTAATAGAGATGACTGAACCTTTATCCTGGCAGGCCCTGCTGACTCTTTCCTGCCTTTTCCTAAATAATAAAAACCACAGGCAGGAACGATTTAACTAGCACCTGAACTAGAGGAGGGTGATGGAAGGTCTTGGAAGCTGAGGGAAGGTGACATGGCACTCTGAGTAAGCTACCACTGCTGGACAGCACCTGCCCTTCTCACATAATTGCATCCCATCTTCTGAACAGCTAAGAGAGCAGAGAAATGCAGAGAAACTCATTCCTCAAAATCACATTTTCCCTGGATGCTTAGTCACTTAATCAGAGAAGACTCTTGTGGTCTACATGGAGGATGATAAAAAATTCAGAGCTATATGATTTCCCCTCCTTTTCTTTTTTATTTTCTCTTTTGTGTGTAGCATTTGCTTTTGCATTTCATCAAACTTTAGTACATTATTACTTAAGGAGTTCACAGGATGTTTTGTGAATGTGCAGGGATATTGAAAAAAGAGCTTTTAAAGTTGGGGAATACTGCTTTCATTGTGTGTGATGTGGCTATGTTCCCACTGTTATCCCATTTTGTTTTAATATTAGCCTATTGGACCATGAAAGAATCTAAAGTATGAGAAATTCTTTTATGTAGCTAGTATTATGAGCTTCATAAAAAACGTGGCTCAGATGAATAAACTAAATGTTTATTTTTGCAAAACGATTAGGAAGATGTAACTATTTAGGAGATATAACTGCTTCAAGAAACCGTGGAAAAATTTCACAGGTTCCATATCCATGGCTGGAAATGAGGCTGGGTTTCCCAAAGATCTGTGCACAAAGGCTGTGGGCTGAGCCACCCTGTCCTTCAGTGTGTTTCAGTCTTCCACCAGCTCTGCACTTTCCCAAAGTTGCTGCGTCTTTGAAACCTCGTGTACTTTGCCAAATTTGTCTGCAGTGCTACTGTCAGTTCCAAGATTGTGGAAAGGGAAGGAGGAAAGACAGACATGAAGGTGGAAATAAAATTTCCTTGTATGAGCCTCCTTTCCAAAGGAAACCACCGAAGGTAAGAAAGGAACCCAGGGGCCATAACAGTGCAACATTTCAAAATGATCAACTCACAAAGAAAAGAGAAAAAAGGTGCAGCCTTTATGCCTCCTGCTGCCATGAACTCTTCTCACCTTGGATTTGCTGTCCAAGACAGTTCGTGTCACACCTCTCAAGGACAGGCACAAAGGAGACAGAGGCAGCAACTGTGTTTTGAAATAGCTGTCAGAACACCAGGGGTTAATGGTGCCCAGAGCCTCCTGCCTCGCTGCTCCCTAAGACTGTGCATTTCTTATGCAGAGCTGGTTTGCAGCTGCACTGCTAAGTTTTATCCTGGGAAAAAGCCTCAAAAATATGTTTCTGCTACAGCAATTCTGCCCTTTGTAATTGGGGAAGAAAATGCCAATGAAATATGCCATAGAGCTCTGTGGTGCTGCATTCTGAAATGTATTTCATTGCATGCCATGGAAGCTGGAACTTCAAAACCCATTGATTAAAATGAGAGCATTACTGTACTCTGCTAATTAGGATATAGTACTTAACACTATTCTTAGTTTGAACTGTGCACAGTAAGTACACTTCTATTAATAGGTTTTTTTGGGGGGTAGGGAGACAGTGTTTATCTTTTTTTTTTTTTTTAATTGCATGAAAAGGCAGGAGCCAGCAGTCACATTTTAAGAATGCTCTAGTAAGAGAAGATTTCCTGCTGGGAGAAGCCAAACGAGTGGAAGGAGAAAATTTGTGTCAGATGGCAGAAGGGGGGAACAGACCAGTTGAGGAGGGATGGATAGCTGAGATACAGTGAACTACTGCATTCTCACAATCTTTTTTAACCAGTATTTCTGGGTTTGAACAAGGAAAATACTCACCCTTTTGAACATTTAGGGGAAAGGGTTATCATCATGCATGAAATCAAATAGGGTTTGTGCAAATCCATACAAACACTCGTTTGATATTCAGAGTGGAAGCAGGAAATTTTAAATGCACACAACATGCAGCAAGTCTAAGTAGTGTTTTCTCTGCCACAGTCACTGAGGAAAGGTTAAAACTTCAAACAGCTACAAGTCTCCAGCAGATACCTGGAAAAACAGGTCCTGGAGGTGAGTCAAAATATCTAATATTTGCTACATCTAGATAGAAACAGAAGGAAAGTTGAAAGTAAGAAAAGTAAGCGGAAAAAAAATAGCCACAAGCCCAGATCAGTTTCTCAGTACTAACAAGCTGCCTATGCAAAGTGCTGACAGGTTTTATACCAGTGGTGTAAAAAGATTCATGCTGGGCTCTCACTTGAGTGCAGAGGAGCAGAAAAACCCCACACTGACCCCTCAGCAAATCAGCCACCTGAAGAGAGAGCCTTGCAGCCACGTTTCCTCACCCAGCAGCCTGAACCTTCACCTTTTTCCCTCTGGGGTGGCTGTCCCACTGCAGGCAGGTGGTGCCCTTGTGCCAAAGCAGTCTTATTAACGGGGGGTGTCACTGTCTTGGGTTCAATAGTTCAATGCAAGATGTATTCTGTTCCCATCTGTTGAAACTGGCTGGGGAGGTTTTTGGTTTGGTTTGGTGTTTTGGTTTTTGTTGTTTGTTGGTTTGGTGTTTTTTGTTTTTGTTTTGTTTTGTTTTGTTTTGTTTTTTTGGTTTGGTTTGTTTTTTTTGGGTTTTTCTTTTTTTGTGGTTTGGTTTGGTTTTTTTAATCTCTTTTTTTTCTTTATCTCTTCTATGACCCATTCCTCATGGCTCTGGGAGGGGGTAGGGGGTGGGCGTCTTCTGTTAATGGGCCATTAAGGCTCATTGCATGACTGGTAAAATTACATCATCCCATTGTGGGATGCTCCACCCAGCAGGAGGAGCCCAGCGTTCCTACCTGGATAAAACCTGAGAGTCAGAACACCAGGACAGCCTGTTCCCACTGGATTCCCAGAGGAAGGCCAGACCCACCTCACCACCACTGGACCTCCAGAGGGAAACTCACCCTTCTCTAGGATCATCTCTGCTCCAACAGAACCACATCTGCCCCTCCAGGAGGACTTGATTGGACTGCTACCAACACCCTGACCAACAGGGTGTCAGGTTGTATTCTGACTCTGTCAGTATTTTTCTTTTTTTGTTCATTTGCTTTTTTGTATTACTACATCGTTAATATTCCTAGTAAAGAACTGTTATTCCTATTCCCATATTTTTGCCTGAAAGCCCCTTAATTTCAAAATTACAATAATTCAGGGGGAGGGGGTTTACATTCTCCATTCCAAGGGAAGCTTTGGCTTTTCCCTGGCAGACACCTATCTTTCCAAACCAAGACAGTCACCAAGGTGACCCCTGGGTTGTGTTTCCCCCAGCCAAGGGATCGCCCCGGCCGCTCTCCGGCGTTCCAGAGGGAGCAGCTCCCGGTGGCAGGAGCTGCCTGTGGCCCAGCTGCACCCAAGGAATATTGGCATGCTTTCACTTGATGCACTCTGAACCTACCATGGTTCCAAGAGAAGCACAGAATCTGTTTTCTCTCAGCAGTTAATGCCTGCTGAGATTCGTGCCGTGCGAATGCAGGGTCATCCGAACGAGCAGAAACCAAAATGGAAAGAATGCAAAGGGAGTCCCTGCTCCCCTGTGTAAACAAGTTCTTAATCTTTCCAGGCTCTACCTGAGAAAGGATTTGGGATGCTGATCCTCTATTTTTTAAGTCTCCTCTCCATCATCTGTGGGTGTTTACCAAAGCACCAGGTTGGTTACATAATTTTTCACATTATTCTCACAGGCTGTCCAGTGTATGAAGTCGGTCTCTAATTGAAGTTTTTATTTGCATGCTTCACAACCCTTAAAATATTCTGCTTGGGATGTCAGATGAGGTTAATTGAGGACCCTCTTGACGATGGTATTATTATAATTTGAACTTGGAGAATCCAATATTAATTCTAGGAGGATTCTCTAAGATTTATTTTTCCTCTTTAGGTTTTATCTTTGTATTGAGAATTAGTTTGCTGTCTAAATTCAAAACGATTTTCAATGTAGTGAAACTCATAATGTTCTCATGAACTCTAGAAATTATTCTATTCTTAGAAACAGGAAAATAGCATTGCATTTAAATATTACTATTTGGATTCTACCACACAGGAGACTGGATTATACCTTTTTCTGGCTGGTATGATTCGAGGAATTTTTATGTCCTCTTGGCTACGTGCAAGAAACTATTTCTCAAATTTGGCTGAGATCAGCTGTAATTACTCTTCTAGGCTGTTGCCTCCCTGTGCCTGGAGCTGTATATTACTTTTGGAAAACTGACTGTAAAAGTAGTTTTTATGTAACAATAATGTTGTTTAGGAATGGCCTGGTTTTGCTTTTCCTTGCCATTTTTTAGCAGACAGGACATTCCATGAGGAAAGCTGTTTGCCCCAGCTTAAAAATACAGAATAGCGTGATAACAACCTCAGTGAACGGCACCTTTTTCAGAGAATTGAGGCATCCATTCAGACCTGTAAATGCAAATTTTATCACTCAAAAGTTATGGGAACTTTTTGTTTCCCCTAAGCATACCTTGGCATTTCTATCATCACAGTAAGCTCATGCCCTGTTGAAGCATTTTTACCTTCTGTTGGCAATATTTCCCATGTTCCCACTGGATACAGATACACAAATTCTGTTACACAGGGAAGAAATGGCACACCATATAAACCTAAATTCCTTATCCTATTTAAAACTAAAACTTACAATGATTTCAAAGAACACGTGTAACAACTTTTGGTCCAGAGCTTTGTGAGATCAGTTAAAGCCTGATAAAAAGGACATTTTAACAACTTTTTAAAGAAGTCACCGCAAACTTAATATCAACTTACTCATTTCAGACTTTCAAAATCCTGTGATATAATTCTTGATCAATTGATTTAATTTAGGAGGGAAACTGAATATTTGTTTCCTAGCACATCATACTCTGCTTCCATAGAACTGAAATGGAATTTGGATATAGCTGTGATATCCTTTCACTGAATCATTAGGCAGCGTTTAAAAATTGGTATTTCAGGCAATACTCTACACAGATTTGTTATTTCAAGTTCTGTGTCTGATGCCTCAGAAAGAGAGAGGCAGACTTTTACCTCTGTATGGAGTCAATGGCTGTATTCTAAGGGTCATCTGCAGGAGATTGTTTCAAAACACCAATTTCATGCTCACGTTCATAGCAGTTCTTGAACCCATGTTCACGTTCATATCAATTTTATACAGTATGGCTTTTCTTTGCTCTGCTGGACTGTTCAACAAACTATCTTTCTTTGGTTTTTTAGCTTAATATTCTGGCCTTTCAGTTTTACTCCTCTGCACACCTGGATTTGAGTCATGCGCGGAGAAGAAATGAGATGATATTTTATTGTAGCAGCATCCAGAGTTCTCCTGCTGCCCAGCCATTCCTGTTGTTTCTGTGCAGAGGATACTAATTATCCAGCATGTGAAATTACAATGGCAGAAAATAGTGAACATCTCAAACAGAGAGGTAATTACAATGTAAGACAAATTATATGGTTCCGTTTGTTTTTAAAAGGATGTTGTGAAAAGTTTTTCTTCCTCTTTTTTTTTTATTTCTTCCTTTTTTCCATTTCTCCTAAAGTCTCTGTTCTCACCTCTGTTTCACTGCAATGGGAACAGCAAGCTCAGAATGCTCAGATCCCCATGGGCCACAATCCTGTTGGTATTAAGTACAGATCACTCTGGAGCATGTCTAGCCAGGAGCAAGGGGAGCTCTGGTGAGGGGCAGGTGTCCATATGGATCTCTCTGCTCTTTATGCATATGCAGGGCACTTCCCTGCAGATTTTCCAGCTGCTTCTTATCCTTTTCCCTTTAGATGGGAACTTACATTTGTCTTCCTCTGCTGGCCCTCTCCCTAAGGTGTTACAGCAGAGGGAGGTGATTTGTCCACAAGTTATTAGAGCAGACACCACATATACTAGGAATTCCCAGTGCATAAATAATGTCCTTGCTAATTAATTTATTTTTGTTTGAGCCTCTCGTCCTGTCACGTTACTGGCACTTGTGGTTATTAGAAGAGAAAGCCCAAGTCCTTTCCCAGTCCTTTGTCAGATGGCTGCCTCCTGTGTTAACTGGTGGGCTGCTCTCTGCACCATCCTTGGAATGAAAATCAGCTGCTCTACAAAAAGGCAACAGCGGGGAAATAATAGAAATGATGGAATTTGAAACTCCATAAAAATTAAAAATAAAAAAAATATATATTGCTGTTATGGTAAACCAGGAGATTAACAAGGAAGTCACACAAAACACCAAACAAAGGTGTCCCCTTGTCCTTGGCCAGCCCCCAGGCAGGCCTGAGCAGTCAGGAGACAAGACCTTCACTCTGAGATAGGGTATGGAAACAGGACACCAAGGAATGGCAATGCTTGTCTGGCCACTGTTATCACTGCTAGCGACTGCCACTGGATGGGTTTCCAGTAGCTACAAGAAATGCAGCTGGATCTGCTCTGCCAGGTGTTCCAAGCACTGTAGCAGAGTCTTGTTCAGGTGAAAGAGACAAAAATAAATGTTTATCAAAGAGTTCTGATTGCTAGAGAATTGTCCCCCCCAGCTCCTAATGGAAAGTTACATTTTGCAGAATAATCTATAGATTCTATCTCACAGCTGTCACAGTGAAATTACCTTCAGAGAGGTGAGCCAGGAGTCTGCTAGGAGGCACAGAAGGTGCAAATGTCCCAAATCCGAGTGCCTCAGCGGTGCAGTTATATCTCATCTTCGTTAAAAAAGGTGCAGTGAGGAAAGATTTCATATCACTCTTCTAGATAAACCACATCAATTCTGGACTGCAACTTTCTTATTCTACCCAAAGGTAATAATTCATTTCCTATGCATAAGTAGAGCTGTTATTTCCTTTTGTGCATCCTCAGAAGCGTGGATTTTGTTTCCTGCTCAGCAGAAACTCTGAGTGAAAGCAAACACATAAACTACCTCTACCTCTGTAAAGTAGCTGTGCAGAGTGCCTGACTTACAGTCCAGAAGTCTGAGAAAAAACAAGTGCTCTTTGTTTTATATTTGGGGTTGGTTTGTTTGTTTCTGAACAATGTCTATGCTGAGAGCAATGGAAATAATCAACAAACCAAAGAGACAAGCAACAATAGCCACCACAGGGAAGTTCAGAAAAATCTAACTGATGAAAAAGTTTAGCAAACAGCCTGGAGAAAATACAAGGAAGATGGTGAGTGTGCCTATTTCCCCTTTATTTTCTGTGAGTGATAAGCAGAATGATGCAAAAATATGTGACTTGGGAGTTTTGTTTTCCCAGGGGCTGCACATGTGCAAGAAGCAAAATAAGGGTGAAAATATCTATTGTAAAGCATTTTGTAATAGTGAAAATTGTTAGGGAAGTAAAACAAACAAACAAACAAACAAACCCTAGCTATTGAATGTAAAAATGCACACAAACTAAAACTCCAAAGCCCAGAAGAATGTTGTGATGGTTTCATCACATTCTATATTTTATTTGACTGGGAGAATATAAAAGCGAAACAGGCTCATCTTTAAATTACAAAGATAGTTTATTTACACACACTGAAAGGATGAAAATAGGAAGGAAAAAAAAACAAATGGAACTTTCAAAACATCTTTTCTTCCTTCTCTAAGTTTTCACTTTTCTACACTCAACATAAAAAGACATAACCTGCAACCTTAGCCAGTTTACCATTTTAAGATAATCTTTCATCAATTTTTCAGGAAAGGAGTCTCTCCGTTTCAATAGAGACTTTGTCTATAAGGACTTCAAAGAACTCCATCTTACCCACTTACAGTATTCTCAATACTGAACACGTGGGCCTTGTACTCAAATACACTGCAACATTGGGGTGTCGCCTTTTAAAGGTGTCTCATCCAAGGCAAAGGGTTTTTCTTCATTAAATTAATTTTACTCAGTCTATCACACAATACCTTTGCTCAAAAATCTACACATAAAACAATCACTTCCCCAAATTACACATCTTTCTATGGTTTAAAGGAACAACCCAGTTCAGTCTTTATGTTCTAGAGAAGTCTAGCTAGAATTTTCAGCCACTCCTCCTCCTCTATCTTAAAATCTTTTTCACCCTCTTTCCACTGACTTCAGCTCCATGCTGTGTCTCTTTATGGTCTAATCACTGTATTTGTCTTTCGTTCAGGGAAAGGCCGGTGCTCAGAAGAAATTCATTTGCTAGCGGAGAAAGAGTTAAACTTGTCAGACTTGTCGGGCTGCTCACGTGATCTTGTTGCAGCGAGAACTAAAAAAGTCTGAAGGCCGCGCTGTTCTTTTCAGCCTGAAGCGGGGGGGAGAAGCATTTTGCAGCTGCCAGGGCTTCTCTTCCCCTTCCCCGCTGCTGCTGCTGTTCCCGGGGGCCATGCCTGGGTGGGAGGGGGGGGGCGAAGGTGAAACACTCTTCGGACCCGGCCGGTGACAGAAGCGGCTGCCGCCGGGGCTTCTCTTCCCTTCCCCCGCTGCTGCTGTTCCCGGGGGGCAGACACAGCTGAGCTGCGCTCTCAGGGGGCCCAGGCCGGGCCCGGCCAGGGGCAGCGGGGCCTGGGCGGAGCCCGGCCAGGCTCTGTGCTGCTCGATGTTACCTGTGATCCAGCCGGAAGAAAAGAGGGAGCTCCTCCCCACACTCTCGGCTTATATGAGTATTACCCAAAAGTCGTAACCTACTTTTGAATGGTCAAACTATCTGCCAATTAAATAAAAATAATTTTTGATTGGACCATTCTTAACCCATGACAACATCCACCCCTCGACTTTTGTGGAATACTCATACAAACTTATTATTAAAATTACATACAACTCTCATATACTAAAACAAATTATTCTACTCTATGATAATTCACCATAATTCTACTTAACATACTAATTTTATATGCCTTTATATGCCTATGGCTGCTCACGTGATCTTGTTGCAGCGAGAACTAAAAAAGTCTGAAGGCCGCACTGTTCTTTTCAGCCTGAAAAAAGGGAGAGAAGCATTTTGCAGCTGCCAGGGCTTCTCTTCCCCTTCCCCGCTGCTGCTGCTGTTCCCCGGGGGCCATGCCTGGGGTGGGGGGGGGACGGTGAAACACTCTTCGGACCCAGCCGGTGACAGGAACGGCTGCCGCCGGGGCTTCTCTTCCCCTCCCCTGCTGCTGCTGTTCCCAGTCTCAGACACAGCTGAGCTGCGCTCTCAGGGGGCCCAGGCCGGGCCCGGCCAGGGACAGCGGGGCCTGGGCCGAGCCCGGCCAGGCTCTGTGCTGCTTGATGTTACTTGTGATCCAGCCGGAAGAAAAGAGGGAGCTCCTCCCCACACTCTCGGCTTATATGAGTATTACCCAAAAGTCGTAACCTACTTTTGAATGGTCAAACTATCTGCCAATTAAATAAAAATAATTTTTGATTGGACCATTCTTAACCCATGACAAATGTACATTCAGAAGCCACAAGCCTTAGTTTTAGATTTTTAATCTAAAAACAGGAGGTTTTTTTTCCCCACTTATCCAGCAATACATGGTTTAAAGTAGCATTCTGTGTATCACGTACTCTAAAAAACATTCCCAAATGGGAAAGATATATGGATATAGATATAAGCTGTATATTCCTGAAAAGTCCAGATCTGAAGAAGGACACCTTTATTTGCTGGTCAGATGTGAAAGAAGAATTCCTCTCCTTGGTTTAAGACCAAAACTGCAGCATTTAAAGTTGTTTTAGCAAGGCAATTGCTGAAATTGCTGTACCTCAATGAAGAGCTGTCAGTACCAGGTTATTACTCAATTTTTTGCTGCTTTGGGCAGAATATTCAAAAGATAGACAAGTTCTGACAGGCAATAATCCTGTTCTTATACACCAAGTATTTAGATGCTTCAGGACATTTATCAAGGCTGCCGAAACTGGATTCACAATCTGTGGGTTTCAAAACGAGAGCGAGATTTGCTGTTCTTGCTTTGGGAGAAGGGGCAAATATTCTCATTCTTTCTTCCCTTTCTTTTTCACCTACTTCTGGCTGGACTCAGCTCAGTGATAAACCATCCACAGGAGTAGCCAGGGCTCCCTGTGGCTCTTTCCTAGTGAGGAAGAGGTGCTGAAGCCACACCTCCTGTAAAATGCACACAGCAACTGAGCTTTCCTGTCAGCCACCCCTATCTCAGTCATGCCATGCTGAGAAATGACAGACAGGGCTGCAGAGTGATTGGGGGGAGGAGGAGGGGAGAGCAGACAGTGCTTTGTTTAATTATCCCACTTCAGCTTGATTGCTGCAGCCTTATCTTAAAAGTGATAAGATTTGGAAGCTAGACTTCTGCTAATTAGCGTTCAGAATATTGTAATGTCAGCACCCAGCATCTTTCACTGAGGGTTTACTCGCTCTGGGATGAAATAGCCAGGCTCTCACATCCTCTGATCTCCTCAGAGGACCAGCTGGTAGCCAGGATCTCTGGGCTCAGGATCAGAGGTACTCAGGGAGCAAAGAGGGAACTCTGTGTCTGGCGGGGCTGGGGCAGATCCATCTCCTCCCTCAGGAGGCAGCCCACTCTGCTTGTGCTACCCCAGAGCGTTTGCAGGCACTGCTGTCACCACATCCTCATGCCAGATGAAACTCTGCTGTCATCTACTGCCTTGGCTGGGGCTGGAGCCCAGCACACACAAGAGAAAGGAGCTTGTCTTAGTTTGGAAAGACAGGTATCTGCCAGGGAAAGCTGGAGTTTCCCTTGGAATGGAGAATGTAAACCCCTCACCCCCGCCAAATTATAATTTTGCAATTAAGGGCTTTCAGGCAAGGATTTGGGAATAGGAATAACAGTTCTTTACTAGGAATATTAACAGTACAAATGTAGTAGACAACAAAACCACCCAACCAAACAAGTAAACAAATAAACAAGCAATCCTGGAAAACCCTGACAGAGTCAGAGCTACAACCTGACCCCCTGTTGGTCAGGGTGTTGGAAGCAGTCCAAAAGTGAGTCCTCCTGGAGTGGCAGATGTGGTTCTGTTGAGTAGAGATGATCCTGAGAGAAAAGGGTCCAGTGATGGTGAGAAGGGTCCGGTGATGGTGAGATGGGGTCCAGTGATGGTGAGAAGGGTCCAGTCTTCCTCCAGGAAATCCAGTGGAACCAGATCCCTGGTGTTCCTGTTTTTATCCAGGTAGGAATGGTTGGGTCCCCCCACTGGGTGGAGCATCTCACAATGGGATGATGGAATGTGGATGATGGCTTGGTGAGCCTTAATGGCCCATTAGCAGAAAATATCCCCCTGGAGGGAGGATGGGCAGTGAAAGAGATAACAAACACTGCCCCACCTGGTTTTAACAGCTGGCCCATTATTAAAAGGCACCCACCCCCCTCCCCCAGAGTTACAAGAGATAAAGAAGAACATCTCCCCAGCTGCTTTCAGCAGATGAAAGAGAATACACATTTTTGGTTCCATAACCCAAGACGGAGCTTTAAGCAAGTAGTCAAGAAAGAAGAGAAGCGTGAGTGTCAGATATTGACGATGCAGTGTGCCCAGTCTGCAGCTGCACTACAGGGGGAGACCAAACGAAAGTAGCACAAAAGCAATAGGCAGCACAGATTGCCTTTCACAGTGGGAGGTGAGCAGCACTTTTACCTGGACAAAAGATATCTTTAGGTAATAATTCACAAAGAATTAGACTGTATGAACTCTCCTGAGGGTCCGTGCATGTAACACGGCCAATGGTAAAATATCAGCAAAAGCTGCAGCTACCTCAGGCAGCACACGCTGGCTGAGACAGAGCAGAAAAAACCACTTGGACCCCCAAAATGACTGCTCACGTGAGACCACAACCTTCTGATCACTCCCGAGGTTTGTACCCGTTTCAGGGGCTGGTTTGGAGTATATCTTGGCACAAGCAAGCATATGCATCAAACCCAAGGAGTTTGCCAAAGAGAAATAGAGGAAACTTGCTATCCACCAGCTGTGCTGCTGGCCAGGAGCTTGGGCAATAGCACATAAACACCTGTTTTCATTTGCTGAGGGGTGCTGTGACACAGGGGTGAGCGGTGACATGAAGCTTTTCACAGGGCCGTGATCTGCTCTCAAAGCTCTGTAAACAGCTCTTAGCTGAAAAAACCGTGTAACATTTCTTTTTTCCCCCTTTGTGGCACACAGTTCATCCTCAGAGGAAGAGGAGCCCCCGTGCTCATCTGGGCTTGGGAACAGCATCTCCCTGGAAGGCAGCAGGCATTCAGCCTGAGGCTGAGCAGGTTCAGGCACTGAGCCATGGAGCTGTAAGTGTGCAGGCTTGCCTTGCATGAGGAGGGAATGATGAGTTGTGAGCAGGAGGAGATGGCTGTTAGGTGGAAATAAGAGAAAATGGACTGATAGAAATTCAATTTAAGTTAAAAATAAAAAAAAAAACAAGGAGACCAACCTAGTTAAGTTCATAAGGATTCATGAGTCAAAATGTAAGACCTTTAGTCAGGAAATAATTGCACACTTATGACCTGTGGCAACAGTCAGAACTTGCTGAAAAAAAAAGGCACATGTCATTAAATTTAATAATGCTTAATTATAGAATCATAAATCTTTGAGATTGGAAAGTCACTTAAGTCCCCCTCCTTATCAGTGCAAGACTGTTCCCTATTGCACATATATATGCTGGTATGTTTTCTGCAGACTATTAGAACTCATTGTCAGGAGGATTTGCCTTAAATTCCTCAGTTTTCTATTTCTTAATTTCACCCTTGATATACCTGCTTGTTTCTTGCTAAGTAATTCCTTTCCTTTCCCTCCCTTCCCTAGTGTGTGTGTCAGTCAAATATTTGTAGATGGTTGGAATGCCTCTCCTTAGTTATCACTTAGCCAAACTAGACATATTTATTTAGTTCTTTTAATCTTCCTCATAGGCAAATCCCTCCAGTCTCTTAATTATTTTGTTGCTCTTTTCTGAACTCTCTCTTTCCAAACCTTTCTTGCAGTCATATTGAATGCAGTATCCTAGTTCCTGTCATCCAGAGCCATGGAAAAAGCAGGGGTGCTGTTGCATCTCTGTTGCAAGGTGATGTGTCTTTGTGTCTGAGCCACTATAATATTTTTTTTCCCCCTGATCTATCATGCTGAACACCATGCAGGGCTGGAGAGAGGTCAAGACAACCTCTGTTTTTAAAATTCTGCCCTGCAGCTATTCCTTATGGTGCTGTCAGCAGGGAAGACATTTCGTCTTCTAAAACCTTACTTCTGATAGTTTTTCCATTTAAAGGTGTTGTGATTTGAGCCTTCTTCTGCATTGGGCAATAACTTCCCTTACACTTCTCTCTCTCTGTGCTTCTTTACTGTCCTCTGCCCCGTGTGCTTCAGAGGAGATCAGTAGGAATGGCAGAACAGGCAGAGAAAGAACAGAAAACCCCAAAATGTAGCTTACTGCACAAAAAGCTTTGTCTCCTGGGTTTATCATCCCACAGATTAATATCCCAGGATGGGAAAAAGGCTCTAGGCAGACACTGTGATGAAAATTCAAGAATGAAGGCTGAAGTGAGGAGACAGAGTAGTACTACCTTGTGCAGAAATAACTTAGAGGGCCAAGCTGACATGGGAGATGAAAACAGGAAAGACAGAGCAGGTGTTATCTCCCTGACCAGCACCCAGCAGCAGATTCTGTTCTTGCATAATTGGTGCTACGTTGATTGTTTTGGAGGACTCTGATTGACTTCTCCATGTCAGCTTTGGTATTTCCATTTGCACTGGAACACTTCCTTCTTCTCAGACCCTGGTTCCACCATGGAAAGGTGGAAAGGTGAGCCTTCCATGCAGACTTTGCTTTCCTGGCAGATCCTCTGCCCTTGTCACAAGGTCCCCAAGTAGTGACATCCATCTCTTTAGTGTGCACTTAACAGGGAGTGCTTTCTAACAGCACACTGCAGGAAATTTAGGGGCTTTAAGATAACCAGGATGATGCCCAGGGTTAGAAAGAGACTAGTCAGCATCCATTCTCTTGAGAGCTTACCTGGTTAAATGAAACTAAATATTAAATAAAAAGTATTAAATAGTAAGTAAATATTGCCCAAGAAGCACTAGATTAAAATAATAATCAGTTGTATCAGTGTTCAAGCCAAGGGATTTTGTAGTGTTTGCTTTATCCTTATCTTTTACACTTTTCATTTCGTCTTGTAAAATCATGGCAATTGGCAGAGCTGTGCAGGAATGCATAAAGTAAATGTAAAAATCTGCAAATGTAAAGGTATATATGTAAATAATCCAACAAAGGAATAAGTGTCTACATAAAGGACACCGTATTTCTTCTTCTTTTCTGGAAGTTCTCATCTGGTTTGTTTTGTTGGGGTTTTTGTTTCCTTGAAAATAATGAAATTATTGAGTTTCATACTTTTTAAACAACTATTCACATGACAGTTGCCATGATATTTGTTACAATTAAAAGGAAATACCTTTTTTAAGTGATTTTTCATGTAGCTGCCACTGATGTCTGTTGCACACATACATCTGATAAATCATTATCAGACTAACTGTCTGAAATCATTCCATGAGAAGAAACTGACCCCTGAGAGAAACTTATTTTAAATAATAGATGACAACCACCAACAAGGAAAGTTTCCATCTTTAATACAACAGTCTTCAACCCAGCCACCAATTTTTTATGCATCCAGCCCTACACAGAAGAGTGCCTGTGTGCATGCTCAGATGAATAACGAGGGCCTGAAGCTGACAGGGTTCTTGGAAGCCATCACCCACCTGTGGAAATCATGGTGCTTAAACAAGGGATCCTGAAGAGCTCTCCTCACCAGCACATTTTACAGCTGAACATGAACAAGCAGTAGCCACACTGCCCCAGAGGCAAGGAGAGCAGGGTGCTGCGAGATCTTGCTTTTCCAGTGTGGGCTTGGCCCTGGTTGTCCACAATCCCAGGAGGATTCCCCTCCTGTTCTTTCTGGATGCTACAGGAACCTAAATAAAGTTGAAAACTGAAGTCCTGAAGCTAATTCAGATGATGGATCCTGAAAGCTTTTGCCTTTCTCTGACTTATCTAATATGTCAGGCAGCCAGCATGACACTGGAAGAAGGGTGTTTATGCAGCATTTTTCCCAACTCACATCATTTTCTCAGCCTATGTCTAAAACGCTCTGACACTTTAAGTTGTTTCTTCTACCTTTAAAAAGGTTTTGAGACATTTTTGGGAAAAAGGAAAGCATGCAGAACATGCAGAGATTAAACTCTAGTCTCCAAATCTCGGTATTTTAGATCTTCGTTTTGGCAGCTCAGAAAATGAAGGCTATCGGCTCTTGGATTATGTAAACTGACATGGTGCATTTAGTTTCATTTTCTTCAGAGTGTATGCATCAACTTACCCATAAAGTATTGATTGCAGGGGGCTGAAGCTGTCTGCAAGTGCTGGCTGATTTTAGAAGAGATTTTATTTGCAATTCTGCCTCAAAAGCAAGGTGTTGCCGTTGCTTATAATGGAAAGCATGTGGTGTTGAAGACACACAGGTGTCTGTGAGAGAGGGGCTTGCACTCCAATGCCCAAGTTTGTGTCTTTATGCAGAGTATTTGTGAAAACATGAGGAAGTCATCTCACTTGAGTCATCCCTCTGGGGCAAATTGCCTTCAAAGCTTTGTTTTCCCCGCTGCATCTGCTGTAGTGCTTGCTCTCTCTGTGTTCCACACTTCTATACCTGCAAGGGATTTCCCAGGCAGAAGCAGGGAGTTATGTGCCAAACCCTTGTTCTGTGCACAGACAGAAAAGAGTGTTCCAGGGATGATCACACACAGAACTCGCTCCCAGCAGATGCAGCACACACGGCCTGGAAGGCTCAGCCCGGGTGAGCAGAGCTCATGGCACAGCCACAGAAACCCTGAGCCCCCCAGTGCCTGCCTGGCCCGGGGCCACAGCAGGGACCTGGCACGGCTGGGAGGCCCAGAGCTGTGGCAGAGCCTCCACACAGCTCAACACCTCAGACTTCTGGGCAAACCTGCAAAGTCTTTGGTAGGAGCTGGACAAAACTTCCTCAGACCTTAAAAGGTTCCTTCTAAGAGATCCACAGCCACCACATGGATTTTGATACAGGAGGGATTTGATACGAGAAGGGGCTGATCCCATCCTCTCATTTCCTTGAGGAGATGGCCGTCAATGCTGCCTCCAACCCTTGCTTTAGGGTCACAAGAGGTGTATACACAGGTATATGGTTTTACCTTTGTACAGACCAGCCTGGCCGCCCGATCCGGGCTGGCCCGACAGCCATGAGCAGCAGAGCTGGTCCCTGCTCCCCTCTCCCCGCATCCCGTGTGAAATGCTTGCTGGATCAGCTGGCCCTGGCGGCCTCCGCAGCTGTGAGAGGCAGGAGCACAAAGCAGCTCCACGGGTGTTTCTGCAGCAGACGCCGGGGGATGCTGATACCCCGGGGGATGCTGATACCCCGGGGCCGGGTACCGGGGCTGGGCGCTGCTGTCCCCGCCCGCTGAAGGATGCTCGCACCGCAGCTCCCAAACAGCTCCCTGCTGTTTCAAACAGGCTTTTAAACGCCGTAATGATTTCCTACCTGCGTTCAGGACAGGTCAGACCTTTCCCTACTGAGATAAGCGCGCTCTTGGCCTGACTTGCAAAAGGCGCTGAGCTTTCCCGAAGTTTCGTAGCGCTCCTGGAGATCGCGTTAGAGGTGCAATGGCCGTGGCTGCGGGATGGATTTTCCCCGTTTTGGCAGTGGATTCGCTGCCTTGTGGCTCCTCGGAGCGGCGGGCGCCGGCAGTGCCGCCCGGCCGGGGCGGGAGCGCTCGGCTGACCCGCGTTTCGGAGCGCAGGGCCAAAAAAGGGACAGCGCCCATCAGTCCCGGTGACGGGATTAGCAAAGCTCTCATGTAGAGGAGTGTCTGTGGGTTTTGACGTGTCTCTGTGGTGTGGTTCTGCACTTTGTTCTTGCGTTTTCTCAACATGGAGCACACGGTTTTATTTTATTTTCTGCATCCTAATTTGTCGCACCTGTGCCTCACTTTTTAAAAAAGGATTTCTCAAACCCAGAGTGCTTAATGAGACTCGCATACTCTTTCATAAAAATGTATTTCAGGATTTGATAACTCCATATTGCAGCAGCTGCTTGTGCTCCTGTTTTAGGGAGCCAGCGTTAGCACCACGACAGAGAGCATCAGCCACTCTCTCAGATTCTGTAGGCCACCTGCCCCGCACTGGAGATCCCTGGAGATGTCATTGCTGAAGTGATGAGACATCCTGGTTTAAGTGCTCATGGTCACTGCAGAGCACAGGGCTGGGAGTTAAGCACGCACCTTATGAACAGTAATGCAGAACAGCATCAATAAATGATGATTCTCCTCCTTAATGTTTACTCTTTTTCAGGGGGACTAGAAGAAACTACTGCTGGCCCAGAACCCCTGATTTTTAATTCCTGCCCAGGCCTGGATTGGTGCTGCTGAACTCCATTGTGCCTCTGGGAAATGGACACAATACCTGCACTTATCACTGAGCTGTTGTGCTGGCCAGGTGCTGCCCAGGAAGTTCTCTGAGTGTGGAAGTGCTGCAAGGTGAGAAAGCTTTGTGGTTGTAATGGAACAGAGCTTCAGCAATGATTTCTGGCTAAGATGAGACTGCCAGCCCTGTCCAGTGAAACCCTGGGTAGTTTGCCAGTTGCCTCAGATGGAGAATTATTCTATTTTTCATGGTACTTCTTCCACTGCAAATACAGCTGTTTTTTTCTACCAACATATGCAACATGGCAAGTAAACATGTCTGTGTGTGCTCTGCAGCAGGTTCTGGGATTTGGTTGGTGGTGTTTTGTTTTGTTTTGTTTTGTTGTTTTTTGGGGGTTTTTTGTTTGTTTGTTTGGATCACACATTAAAACACAGAGGAGTAATCTGAGGGCAAGGTAAGCTTTGTGTTGAGGTTAGCACTAATATATAGCAAGAACTCCTTGTGCTTAAAACACAGCTATGGTAGCTGAATTATTGTCCCTGTGCAGTTTTCACAGTTATTACTTGGTAGGTTGCCTCTTCAGTGTCAAATTAGAAGTCATTCAGCCAGAACCATTGCAGTGGTGCCTCTTGAGGTTTGTAGGTCCACATACTCGAAGTATATTACATATTTTTCTCAACAGTTGTGCTTTCACAGGGGTCTGTATTAGAACAGCATGAAATCTGCTGCTGTTTACACGGGCTTCATCTAAACCTCACCGGTGGGTTCGCTTTGTGCAGCGTCAGCAGCACTGAGAGTCAAACTCTGTCTCAGACAAACTTGAAACTTAAAAGAAAACTTGGACTCAGCTGCCTCAATCTCTTCCAGTATCTTTCTCCTTTCCATTCTTTTCTTCAAGGGCAAATTTGCTTTTAGCTTTCTGATACTGTGTGACCACCAAGCAGCTTTTTTTCCTACTTCTCAAGAGCTGTTTCATTTTGCACTGTACAGAAAGCAGGATGAGAAGCAAGTATAGATTTAATTCACTCTTTTTTTTTTTTTTTTTTTTTTTTTTTACATATTTCTGGCCATGGAGGATGACTTTTGTGTGTTCAAGTGTTTGTTAAAATGCTGGCTGTGGATACCATAAAACAGTGGAAAGAATAGAAGGGTTGATGAAAACATTCAAGGAACCAGCCGCCTTATTCAGGTGAAGAGGAATTTCAGGGAAGAAATGCTTACACATTATACTGGGCATAAAGTTAGAAAGTCTTCTTCTGTCCTTTAGTAATTAATAATTGGACTGGTTGGTGAAGCAGAGAAGTGTTGTGGTCCTCATTTCACCATTAAGGAATCTACAACTGCAAAAAGTGAAGGCAGATATTAGAGAGATATCTAACCATTTTAAATTTGTTTAGAAACATGATGAAAGAAGCACCAAATTGAATGTGGAATAAGTTAAATAGTGATGAACTTTCTTTTGTTCAGGTACTTCTGCTTTTGTTAATTTTACCTGGTCTCACCCATTTTTTAAAAGAATATTTTTTTAGTAAATAATACAAGCAGTGTCTTGTCCTTTACACTTGACTGAAAACCAGCCTTACTTTCCATTTAGAGCTTTTGCCTGAAAATTGTCACTACAGTGTCTTCTGGCAAATGAGAGAGAGATTTGAGCATGGTAAAAGGCAAATCTGTGTATGGATTAAAACGGAGAAGATTTCCAGTCTCCCCATAGGCTTCTTAATCTTAAACAGTGAAAACCAGATGAGATTAAAAGGAATTATGTAGCAAATAGAGTTAATGCCTTTATCTAATACAAAATGAAGGGAACATTTTAGACCTAGACAATTAGTTTTAGTTAAAATTATTAAAACTAGGCATTTTATATATATATATATATATGTATATATGTTTTATTTTCTACAATGTATGTTAAGATAGAGTCTCCAGGGAATCTCTTAAAGTTCAAGAATCAAAGTAAAAAAGTGACTGAAAAATCCAGCCTTGATCATGGTTATTAAAAAAGATATCATGAACTTGAATTGGCCCTTGTACAGTTTATTTCCTTTGTCTTTGTGTAAGAAGATGAACTGTCTTAAATTTTGGTTTGACCTTTTTTTTATATTTTCTGGAAAAAAAGATGATAACATTTCTACTGCAGCTTGTATTTGCAAAGAATTATGGATGAGTGGGTTCAAAGTGACCAAGATCCACTAAAATACTTCCATTATACGTTAGGTGTAATTTTTTAATGTGAAATCATGACAGACTGTAACAATCCGGAGAGAATCCTTATAACCCCTTTTCCATGAGAAAGAGAGGCATAAATGTGGCAGTTGTTTTATTTGTCAGGCACCAGAGTTTATAAAAGCAGCATCTCCTCTAATTTCTTTCTCTATACACCCACAGCCATACACATGCAGGTACACATCACATCTTTCATCAAAAGGCCTTCCTTCAGTCCTGCCCAACATTTTCCTTGTATACATTTCAATAAATTTGTTTAATTTTGCTGCCAGGAAGTAATATTACCTCTGGATTATAAGCAGATCTCTACAGAGTAGGGATGGAGTTGTATTGTCTAAAAGGGAGTTGTGATGGATATGATTAATATTGAACAATCCTTTCAGAGCTTCTCTTTGGGTACACCCACACACCAGTGCATCAAGGAGAAAGAAGAGGGTCCATGGAGCACCAACCATTCTGCTGTTGGAGCTTGAAGTGCTGGGCAGGGAAAGTCTGGAGTTTCCTCAAGCCCCAGTGCAGATTCAGCAGGGATTACAGGAGGCTGGGCACTCTCTCCAAAAGGCTTTGGCACGCCCTCAGTGGCTGCAGCTACACCTCTGAAACCTGCCCAGAGACATTTCCATACATAACATATGATGTGCTGGCCCAAACCTTGGAAGTTTTTACCAAGCATCTGCTCAGGCTTCCCAACAGGGAAGTCGTGCTTACACGGGAAGGTGCTGGGCAGAGTCTGCTGCGAGATTAATGAGGGTAAGTGGAGGTTTAACAGAGATGACAAAAAAAAAAAGAAGTATCAAATGAAATCTTCTCCAGGCCCCTCCTGTCTGCAGAGTGTAGCTCAAACCCCTCAGCCACCTAAGAAACAAAAATAAATTCATTCTAGGTCATTTTATTGTTGAAGATTAACTTGAGATCAGAGACTCGCATCACGCTGTGCCGGTGCCTGTGTGTTTTGCAATATAGTTATTGGTACAGATTTTCGAGGACTAAATTGTCAAAATAGCTCAGTAGTTGTGTGAAATCTAATAATTTTGTACAGATTACAGTACCTCTGTGTTTGAAATGGATTTTTAAATTCCAATTGCTGAGACTGCATCTTTAGTTGTTCCCTGATTGTTTGCAGGTATTGTGAAAGCCTTTGGATCATGCCAGAGCAATAATGACTTTGAGGATAGAAATGGACTTGCAGCTGGATCCCCAGGAGAGCTTTCCACACAGGGTAATAGCTCACATATTGAAATGTGCTCACCAAAGGGGTGCTCGGGAAGCAGTAAAGAGAACCCAGATTTGCCTGCAAAATGGCCATTAGAAGCAAGAGCAGATGAATCTATTTCTGTTTAAAATGAATCTAATTTCTCACAGAAGTTCTGGTAAAAATCAAACCCCATTATCTTCATCACTAATTACAGGCCAGGATCTGCAACCATTGCTGAAGGTAGCCATTACCTTGTTCCCAGTGCAATTCCATTTATTGGAGCATGTGTCAGAGAAACATGGACAATTGTTCTTCCCAGGCTAAGCTGCTGCTTAACACAAGTGTCAGAAGCGTTGAGCCTTTATTGATTAAGATTCTGAGTTCTTTATATGATATAACCAGCCTGAGCAGAGATAGCCAATGTGTTGAAAGGCAGTAGATTTTATGTGCAAAAAGAACAGCGTGAAAGGATCTGTGCTGCAGTGATGTCTTGTTTTCTTTGCTGTTGCTGTGGAGTTGAAAGCCCATCTGTCCTCCTTATTACGTTAAATTCATTCTGGAGTCACTTAACTGAAGTATCCTTAACCTAGTGCTTCTGCAAACTAGTACATCCACATAGAAAATAGTTATTAAAATAAACATCTCATTATCAGCAGCCTAATGCAGTACCATTGTGAGTAATCAATGAGGTCTCTGGCAATCATGGGAATTATACAATATAATGGAGTTATTTATAATAAAATTGCTGCTGAAGAGTTGCTGACTTTCCCAGTTAAACATTTTTTTTTCTTTCTTTTGTACAGCTTGCTGATCTTGCTCTGAGTTTTCAACACATTATATTTTCTTTTTGTCCTGTCATAACTTCAGAATAGAAATCTATTAAGCTAAGCACCAGTTTATAAAAGATCACGAAGTCACATAACAGAATCCCATTGTGTTCCTCAAGCTTTAAAAACATCACTTCAGGTAAGAATTTTATGCTATCTTCCAAAATGAAATAGAGGCTGAAAATATCCAGCACCAAGTATTTTATGCATTGCTTCCACCTCATGCTGACCGTTTGTATTTTGCCCCTTCTGCTTTAGTCTCACAGTCAGCCGTGCAGTGAAATGGGTTTGAGTCCCCTGCACACTCATTGCAGAGAGCAGGTAAGAGCCAGGGTAATGCTGAAACCTCAGCTCTGAGTAAATAAATATAGGAGTAAGAAGCCTTCAGCAGATACCAGGGAGGCACACAAATGCCTTTGCTTTGCAAGCCTGTGCCCCCCTCCTCACTTTTCCCTTCTCTTCCTGTCTTGGGTTATGGAACCTAAGATGTGTATTCTACTTCATCTGCTGAAAGCAGCTGGGGAGATATTCTTCTTTATCTCTTGTAACTCTGGGAGAAGGGGGGCAGGTGCCTTCTGATAATGGGCCAGCTGTTCAAACCAGGTGGGGCAGTGTTTCTTATCTCTTTCACTGGCTGTCCTTCCTCCAGGGGGATATTTTCTGCTGATGGACCATTAAGACACCCCTAAAAACACACATTCCCAAACTTACCCTCCCCAAAATAGAACATCCACATTCCATCATCCTGTTGTGAGATGCTCCACCCAGTGGGGGGAGCCAACCATTCCTACCTGGATAAAACTGGGGCTCCGGAACAGGAAGCTCTCTGGCTTCGCCCGATTACCAGAGGAAGACTGGACCCTTCTCACCATCACTGGACCCTTTTCTCTCAGGATCATCTCTGCTCCAACAGAACCACATCTGCCACTCTAGGAGGACTCACTTTTGGACTGCTTCCAACACCCTGACCAACAGGGTGTCGGGTTGTAGCTCTGACTCTGTCAGGGTTTTCCAGGATTGCTTGTTTATTTGTTTGCTTGTTTGGTTGGGTGGTTTTGTTTTCTACTACATTTGTACTGTTAATATTCCCAGTAAAGAACTGTTATTCCTATTCCCAAATCTTTGCCTGAAAGCCCTGAATTGCAAAATTATAATTTGGCGGGGGTGAGGGGTTTACATTCTCCATTCTAAGGGAAACTCCAGCTTTCCCTGGCAGATACCTGTCTTTCCAAACCAAGACACTTCCACTGGTCGCTACCCACAGACAGAAGCCTTGGTAGAAAGTAGCTACTCCTCCTCTCAGATGTTTCCACCTCAGCTTAAAGTGGTGATGAGGGTGGTGTAAAATAACCTTGCAGGTTTCATCCAAAAATGAATGAAAGAACATTCATGTTCTTCAGTTTCAGGAGCGATCTCTACCCAGATGGGTGTTGGGAATCATCGAGAAGCAGTAAAGTTATTAACCACAACCAACACTGGGTGTTTGGCCACTCCTTCCTGGAAAGGGAAGGGATAATAGTGGCAGCTGTGATCTTGCCCTCTAGCCTGTCTGACAATGTAGAACACGAATGCACTGGATATTTTTACATTTATCACAAATATTTTCTTCTCTCCATCAGATGCTCTGGCAAATATTTGGACGCTCAGAACAAGACGGTCATTAAAATTCATAGTCCGTGTTTGCCTCAGCACAACTCAGTTGTGAGACCATTGATATCAGGAAAATTTTTTTAGGAGAAAATAGGCTTGTCCCCTTTCTGTGGGTACAAGATTTGCAGTGCTGTGCTCTGGTTCAAGATTGAGAGGTTAGAAGACAAGCAAGCCACCAGTGTGAAAATGAAAGGAATCAAATTCAGAGATCCTATTCTGCGCCAAGAAAAATATCCAGGGAGTAGCAGTTGAAGCTTGTGTGTTCATCAGGGAGATGAATTTGTAGGTGAGCTGACTCCAAGCTGCACAGAAGTTGGGGAGCTTTTCTGTTGCCTGACAGCAACAAGCTGAGAACACCTCAGAAGTCAGGTGGGGAAAAAAATGCTCTCTGCAGGCTCAGTAGTCCTTCCAACCAGAGGATACCATGTGTCTGTGGGAGGAGGATGGGAGAGGTAAAACATGGTCACGACTGCTATAAAAACAAAAGTTAGACCTAGATTCCCCCAGGTCTCCACCCAGCCCGAGAGATAGACAAGGATAAATCACATCAAGGCTTGCAGGAGATGCTGCCTTGCACCTTTTTTGGTACACAGGAGTGATGATGGAGGAAAGGTCTTGCCAGCTCTTTTCCCCTCATTTGAAAAACTGCACTGCTGTGTTTCATTTTACTTAATGCAAAAGTGGCAGAAGGAGGGAGGCAGAAGAAAAGCATCTATATCAGACACAACAGAAGGAAATATGGGAGGAGGGTGGGGAGGTGGGCTGGTGGTGTCTGGTTTATGGCCCTTCTGTGCCATCTGACTGGTACAAAAGGCTAAAAAACAGCCTGAGCATCTGTGTTGCTCTCTGCACCGCTATGATAATGAAAATCCACAAATGCTTAGAGGAATAAACAGCATTTCAAGTTTCCTGAGGTTATATAAAAGAAATATTTATTCCATCTGAAAAAGACTATGCAGAGAAGTATTTGAGTTAAAAAAAAAAAAAAAGTCATAATGTGTTCACAATGTGAGGGAGAAGAGCAACACAGCAAGCAACCTTAACTAGGCTGTTTCCAAACTTTTGACTGCCTAACCATGCAGCCTTAATGCTCTGTTACCATATTTGTCATGCACACAGTATTATATAGATATATATAATACCAACTGCCTGGCTAGATATAGATATCTTATTTTTATTGGAATTTTATCCTCAGTCTCCTCTCTGCTTCTCTTTTCACAGTTTTTCTTAAGCAGAATGTGAAACTAATACTTTCAAATTTCAGCTGCACTTTTGAACTCGTGATATTTGAAAGCGATTTTTTTTTTTTTTTTCTCATGGCATCCTGAAACTGATATGTTGTTACACAGGAAATGTTGCACATCTCAAAACTCTCCACTCACAGAAGCGGCGGAACGTATCCTTTTGAAGGTGTGGGATGCATGTGAAAAAAAGTATCGAGATTACTCTGCTCCTCGGAAATTATCACTGCAACTCTTTGCCTTTCTTTTTCTTTACACAAGTGCCAAAATTGTCTCCTAAAAACGCTTAAGGTTCATCTTCTGTCATGTAGATGCTGCAGTTTATTTTGAAATGCGAGCGTGCCTGAGAAAGCTGCACCATGCATGTGTTTATGCTACATAAAAATATTAACATAAAGTAAATCCAAACTCAGCTCCATAATTAGATCTAAGGAAGGAATTAGTAAAGCCCTTAAAGGATCCCCCAGGTTAAATCCTACCTGCCCAATGGAAGCCAGTGACACTGGAGCCCTCCGAGGCCTGTGACGATCAAAGGGTGTTAGCACACAAGTAGTCTCAAAGATTTATGTACCTAAATCTGCCATCTCTAGGTGGACAACTTGTTCCTATTTTATTACAAAGGGATGTGATCTTTGTGACAAAGAGAAGGGACAGAAAATGGAGAGCAGTCCTCCAGCCCAGTGAGGTCCATGTCTTGAATCTGTGGCAGTTAAATGAAACTACAAAACAGCCTTTAAAGCAAGGACAATCCTCACCCAGAAGGGAATATCAGGAGAGAGATTGTTTTTTGTCAGTTCTGAGCAGGATCAGATGCAAGCACCAGGGAACTTTCTGGTGAACATCCAAGCATCTTTATCCTTTTGGATGCCAGCGAGGTTAAGAAAGGGTTTTATGAATTGTGGTTTTGGATTCAATGCCTAAATCTCACATAAAACCTACCCAGGATATCTAACTGCCTCTGCTGAATTGATTTTGTTTCCTACTGTTTTTTCCTGATTGCTTATATATATATGTATATATTCCTTACATGTGTGCATTTTAACCCCGTAACTGCTGCTGTGTTTTGTGGCAAATGAAATTTTGGCAAAGGTGAGACCAAACTCCTAATTTCTCTTCAGTCCTAGAGTTCAGTAACTCTGGATGGGAAACATTTGTCATGCATAAAAGTGTTGATTCCATCTCCAGTAATCACCCTCCCATCTCATCCATCATACTCCACCAGATTATCTGTAAATCTGATTAGCTCACATGAGAAGGCAAAGGGGTTTCTTACTCCCTTTGCTGAGCACATCAGTCCAACAACCTGGACATCAACAGAAAGCAGCTTTACACTTTGGGGGGGGAGAATCAATAATCCTAAGGATATGCTTATTATAAGTGCTCACAACCACCAGGAAGGTTGTAGGCAGGATATGAGAGAAATCCTTCATCTCCTAAGATGGTTAGGCCCACAGATTTGCTTGGTTAGCTGATCATGCTTTCTTCAGAAGACCTATCTGCTTAATGCAGCAGCTCAATAACACAGCATTAATTTTAATTAACAAATTGCTTGTACACCTACAGCTCTATCATATTGTTGCTGCAGCCAGGGTTAGGAAATTATCTGAAGAAAATAAATTTGAAGCAACTCAGGCACAGGTAAATAGCCCGTTATTATCCATGAACCACTGTCATTATGGTCATTTCTGAAAAATCATGTGTTTCCCATGGTTCATTAAATCTGTTTTACTGCCTGGATAAATGAGCTACTTCGAGGTGTCAGCAACAACCCCAAGCAGGAGGCTTTATTCTGCTAAGAAAGATGGCAATCAGCAATGAGAAAGGCAATTCAGAAAACATCTTATACAAAATTCATGGGTTTATTAATTCATAATGTTAAATGTTTTTGGCAGCTAACTAGTCACAGAATTTCATCAAGATGTGCACTTATAAACAAAGGGAAAGCAATAGCTTTTCTTTAGCAACTTCGCTCTGGTACTTTTAGTCCTTCAGGTTAAAAAAAAAAAAGTAAAAATAAAAGTAACATTCTCAATATTTTCTATTTCACCAAGATTGTCTATCAGATTATCAGAAAATGCCTTCAAAATGGCCAGCGTGAGGCTTCCACCAAGATTTATCAACAAATGAGTCAGAAAAAACCCCACATGGAACCAGAAGAAGGTAAGAAAGGAGAAGGGGAGGCGACAATGTGCCCATTTCAGCCGGGGATTTGTGCTGCCCTTGCCACAAACAGATTTTAGAGCAGGCCAGGCTGGTTAACGTGGCTTTGGTTCCTCAGCAGGCACTCACACAATGGCACATGGAATTTATTTCTTGTGGTACCATTACAGGAATGCTGTCAAGAGGGAGAGCAGAGACAAAGGCTGGTGCTGGTGCCCATGCTGTGGTTTGCAGAGGAACATCCTAGAAATAAGAGAGGAAGGGGAACTACATCTTCCATTAGAGCATCCAAACAAGCCAGACTCCTAAATCCTTTGTAGGGAAGGGCAGGACAAGTGGTGGGAGAAGAGGAAAGCAGGGAAAAGTCTGAAGAAGTGGGTGCTGCAGGATTTCTGAAGGGAGCAAGATGCTACTGGAGAGGAGGGCAGATGTACAGCAAGCCTCAGAAAGGGCAGAAATTGGCCTTGAGGACTCCAAAGAGAAGTCAGGGGAGGAGATACTTTATCTCAAACACAGAAACACTGAAAGTTGCTAAAAATTTGAAAGAAAGCCTGGAGAAAAGGACCTATCCTTCTCAAGAGGGGTATCTGTCTTCCAGTTTTGCATGTTTTATTCCTCATGTTTTAAGTTCTGAATTTTTCCTGCTTAGCCTGCTATCTTGCTTTACTGTGTGTGATGTGTTCAGAATTTTTCCCCCTAATTAATCCTAATTTAAAAGGCTACAAAACTAGATTAATGGGAAAGGTTTGCTTTTTTATTTCAAGGCCCTACTGGTGCAGGTATTGTGAGCAGGTAACCCTATACCTACAGTTGTCAGTACTGACAAACCCCACAAAAGAAGAGGATAGATAAAGAATAATGTTGGATTACTTTAGGAGGGCTGCACAGGGACAAGGAGGGGAAACTCTTCCCCCCTTCCTCTCTCTAAAATCTGCAAGCAGATATGTGCTTATGTGCAGATAGGTAGCTAAGTGACACTGTGTCTTGGTTTGGAAAGACAGGTATCTGCCAGGGAAAGCTGGAGTTTCCCTTAGAATACAGAATGTAAACCCCTCACCCCCACCAAATTATAATTTTGCAATTAAAGGCTTTCAGGCAAAGATTTGGGAATAGGAATAACAGTTCTTTACTGGGAATATTAACAGTACAAATGTAGTAGAAAACAAAACCACCCAACCAAACAAGCAAACAAATAAACAAGCAATCCTGGAAAACCCTGACAGAGTCAGAGCTACAACCTGACACCCTGTTGGTCAGGGTGTTGGAAGCAGTCCAAAAGTGAGTCCTCCTGGAGTGGCAGATGTAGTTATGTTGGAGCAGAGATGATCCTGAGAGAAAAGGGTCCAGTGATGGTGAGAAGGGGTCCAGTCTTCCTCCGGGAATCTGATGGAGCCAGATACCTTCTGTTCCTACGTCTCAGTTTTTATCCAGGTAGGAATGGTTGGCTCCCCCCACTGGGTGGAGCATCTCACAATGGGATGATGGAATGTGGGTGTTCTATTTTGGGGAGGGTAAGTTTGGAGATGTGTGCTTTTAGGGGTGTCTTAATGGTCCATCAGCAGAAAATATCCCCCTGGAGGAAGGACAGCCAGTGAAAGAGATCAGAAACACTGCCCCACCTGGTTTGAACAGCTGACCCATTATCAAAAGGCACCCGCCCCCCTCCTCCCAGAGTTACAAGAGATAAAGAAGAACATCTCCCCAACTGCTTTCAGTAGATGAAATAGAATACACATTTTAGGTTCCATAACCCAAGACAAACTGCCTTGCCTCTTTTATCTCTCAAAGACAAAAATCTTGCTGCCCTTGGACATGTGCATGCAGTAGAAATGTGCTGATGAGGAGACAAGGAATCAGCTGCTGGAAATCACTGAATGACAGCCCTAAAAGCTGTCTGTGACTTGCTTGAAGGTATACAGTGAACAGGTTCCTGTTGATGTGTATCCATATTACATAGTGGCCTTTTGCACCCTCCCCAGCAAAGCAGAAACCTGCCTGTGACCCAACACTGCCTGTGGGGCAGCCTCTCCTCCAAACCAGCCACACTCAGGATATTGAACATGTATTATTTTTTTTTCCCCTGAGTGCAACAGGGTACATGTGGAATATTATATTGGTTTTCAGCCACCTGCCAGAATTTGATGGCAGGAAATTTGCACGGCTCTTGTTGTAGCCAAGTGACAGATAGTAAGTGAGAGGTGCCATTGTTGGAATTATCACTATCAGATTTTCTAATGCAGCCCTCTTGTAATGAGATCATACACATTGCTCAAGCTTCAATCAGAACTTCCACTGGAGGAACAAGCCTGAATAATAATAAAGCAGAAAGCATTTTAAGTAAATAGAATTTCCCAGATACTGCATAATGGTGTTTGTTATTGCTATCTTTTATGAGCCTCGAGAAATATTTTGTATAAGAATGATTTCCTTCAATATAAGCTGTTATCATGGAGGTCTCCTATGTCAATTCTTATTTAAAATGTATTTCCTTACAGTCCCAACATTATGAAGGCATAAATTAATACGACCTCTTTGCTTCCATTCCATGTTCTTATAAAACCCCGCCGCAGCTCTCCAAAGAACAGTTACGTGCTGCGTTGTACAAATGCAGCCTAAACCACTCCAAATAATAAGATCCATTTTGGCAGTAAAAATTTATTCTGTGTATATCTTGCTGAGCCCCTGAAAAGCCAAGGTCTTTTAGTGAGGACTGCTGTGTTGGGTTATGGAACCTAAGATGTGTATTCTATTTTCATCTGCTGAAAGCAGTTGGGGAGCTGTTCTCCTTTATCTCTTGTAACTCTGGGAGGAGGGGGGCAGGTGCCTTTTGATAATGGGCCAGCTGTTAAAACCAGGTGGGGCAGTGTTTCTTATCTCTTTCACCTCCTGTCCTCCCTCCAGGGGGATATTTTCTGCTAATGGACCATTAAGACACCCCTAAAAGCACACATCCCCAAACTTACCCTCCCCAAAATAGAACATCCACATTCCATCATCCTGTTGTGAGATGCTCCACCCAGTGGGGGAAGCCAACCATTCCTACCTGGATAAAACTGGGACATAGGAACAGGAAGCTCTCTGGCTTCGCCCGATTACCAGAGGAAGACTGGACCCCTTCTCACCATCACTGGACCCTTCTCACCATCACTGGACCCTTTTCTCTCAGGATCATCTCCACTTCAACAGAACCACATCTGCCACTCCAGGAGGACTCACTTCTGGACTGCTTCCAACACCCTGACCAACAGGGTGTCAGGTTGTAGCTCTGACCCTGTGAGAGTTTTCCAGAATTGCTTGTTTATTTGTTTGCTTGTTTGGTTGGGTGGTTTTGTTGTCTACTACATTTGTATTGTTAATATTCCCAGTCAAGAACCGTTATTCCTATTCCCAAATCCTTGCCTGAAAGCCCTTAATTGCAAAATGCTAATTTGGCAGGGGTGAGGGGTTTGCATTTTATATTCTAGGGGAGGCTTCAGCTTTCCCTGGCGGATACCTGTCTTTCCAAACCAAGACAACTGCACAGAGCATTTTTTTTTTTCCTAAGCTTGAGCGTTAGGAAGCGTGGAGCCGATATCCCACTCCGGTCTCCTGATGGAAAACCTCCACCAGCCCCAGCAAGCGCCTCTTCCTTTGGAGAGCTCGTGGGAGCACACACAGGGATCCTGACAGAGCAGGCAGCCAGTGCAACAACAACACTCCAGCAACTGCAGAAGTGAGGGCAGACTGTTTTCATGAGGTACAGTTTTACATTATTTCCCTCTTGCCTAAGGCTTGCCATTGGCAAAAGGACAAAAGCCAAAACAAACTCCTACAGTGCTCACATTCCTGTTTAACATTTCCCTATTAAGAGCATTTTCCTGTTTTGCACAGTTTGCTTTTTGTTTTGGTATGTATTTATTATTGCTGGTAGCAGATAAGAGTTTACATCTTGAGTGCTGTGTCCAGTTCTGGGCCCCTCAGTTCGGGAAGGACATTGAGATGCTTGAGTGCATCCAGAGGAGGCAACAAGGCTGGTGAGGGGCTTGGAACACAAACCCTGTGAGGAACGACTGAGGGAGCTGGGGATGTTTAGCCTGGAGAAAAGGAGACTCAGAGGTGATCTTACCACTCTCTACAACTCCCTGATGGGTGGTTGTAGTCAGGTGGGGGTTGGTCTCTTTCTCCAGGCAACAGCTGACAGAACGAGAGGACACAGCCTCAAGCTGCACTAAGGAAAAAAATAGGTTGGATATTAGGAAAAAGTTTTTTACAGAAAGAGTGATAAAGTATTGGGATGGTCTGCCCAGGGAGGTGGTGGAATCACCATCCCTGGATGTGTTTAAAAAAAGACTGGATGTGGCATCCATTGCCATGGTTTAGTTGAGGTGTTAGGAGATGGGTTGGACTCGATAATCTTGAAGGTCTCTTCCAGCCTAGAAATTCTGTGATTCTGTGATTTCATTATTTCATTACATGAAGTTCTGACCACTGGATCTCCATAAACTGCTTTCTGCTAGTGTAAAAGACCTGAATGATTTCAAAATTTCTTCCTTAAGTAGTTAAAATCTTGTTTACAGGCAAAGAGAAAACATACCTCATTCATAAAGTCAAAATTTATCATTAGTATAATTGAAATCCTAAGAGTCTCATCCAAGAATCGTTATTATTCCACGTACAATTGTTATGAAAAGAGAAAGAATAAGTCTGTGCAGAAAATGTTCAGTACTAAAAATAATAAGGCAGTTAAGTTTTTATGCAGGCACTTAGTTTCTACCTCTTCTCATGATGTTCTGCTCACCCTTGTGGTGTTCCTCTTACCCCTTGGGCTGGGGATTTTTTTTCTCATGGTGGCTGTGTTCCCAGCGAGTCCCCAAAAGTCCTGTGCCAGGACGAATACAATGCTCACTTTGAAGTTTTCCTCTGTCTCTCTTAGATGATTTTGGGGTGACTTTTATATGTCTGCTAACATGCTTTTACAGCCAGACTTTATTTCAGTGATCTGCACCTCTGAGTTACAGCCATTTTTAAAGGTGGATTTACATGTGCTAGATGCTATCTCTTGGCTTGCTTGCTTATCCTAAAAAGCAGAGTACTCCAGGTCCAGGTCTGCATTTCTGTAGCTGTGGGGCCTTTGGTGTCAAGTCTGTGTTCCATATTTAATCATCCCAAGTCTCTACCCCTACACGCTGAGCTCTGTGTCTCTCTTATCCTGCCTGGCCCATGTTCACCAGTACTGGTGAAACCGTGGTGGCTCCACAGAAAGGTAAACAGAAGTAAAGCAAATCAGCCAGAAAGTCTTAAAGAGCTGGAGAAACTGCTGCCACAACCAAACCAACCAAAAAAAGGCTGCAGGCAGGTCAAGAAAAGTTCAGACAGAGCAAGTCCTGATGCTTTGCAGCTCAGTGCAAAGTTTATGGCCACAGCAATTCAGTATCATACATACAGATCAATATAATGACAGCATGTCCTTATATAATACCTTCTCACTTTTCTTAGAGACATGAAGCAGATTTGCCTTCTTTATGTGTTTATTGCAAAACACAAAATTCACTCCCTAAATAGTTCTACAATTCTTATAAATACTTTGTTTTGTGATCTTCAGTAAAATGACAGAGATAACAAAACAGTTATACAATGTAACGTGCATAGCGTGGTGAGACGTATCACAAGGGACAAGGTGCTAAGTTTCCTTTCTAGACAGTGTTTCTTGCTATTTTAGCTTCCAGCATTTTTAATTCTACGATCCAATATGGCTCAAAACAAACCTAGAAGTCGTAACATGTAAAGAAATGAAAAAAGCTGATAGGGCTGAGCCTTGTATAAGGAAAGGCAACAACTGGTGAGACTATTCTGGACACTATTTTAAAAAGCAGCAAATGCTCAGAGCCCATCGCTGGATTATCCAGCACATGTCCACCAAAATTAGATTTAATGAAAATTAATATTCTTATTTCCTAAAGAATGGCATTTGAATTCATGGTATCTCTATTAATTCATTGTTTTGATCTGTTTCCTTTTCCTTCCAGAAAATGTTTGGACTATTTCTCATAATTTGTCTATTTCAAAACAGGGCAACTCATCCCAGAAACTACTGATTTCTTACTGAGGAAACATGGGGTTAATCCTTGTAAAACACAAGAAAACCCCATCAAATACAAGAAAAATCCAGATACAAATCTGCATATCTCTGGTCTTTGCTGGGCTGCTTCTCAGGGAACAGCTTGCTGGCCAGTTAATGGATTGATGGGCAGAGTGTTCAGTGCTAACCACTGTAACAACCCTTATCCAGCTGAAAAAAAACTGACTAGGAAAGACAGAGCAAAGCCATTAAGTAGCTGGTGGATTTTTCAGTCCCAAGTATAATTTCTGTTTCCTTGGGGTGTTTGCTTCCACCCAATTCCCACTAATTTTTTTTTTTAATTATGAAGTTTCATATTGGAAAACGTTTCTTTTCTCTGTGGCAGATGCACAGACACTTTACCATCAAATACTGTATTGGTGATCTGTTCTGAGTGAAGAAAACCAGTTCTCATTCTGTTGCTACTTTTCTACTTCAACAAGTTCTAGATGTCCCAGGCAGAGGGAGAGGGCAATACTGCAAGATGCTGCCAACACATACAGCGAGTAGCAGCTTGTGTTCTGATAAATTTATGATTATCCACTCCATTTATCTCAATGAGAAGTGAACTTTTAAATTTGCATGGTCCATTAAGGCCTCAAGTGAGCAAGGCATTTAAGCATGTGCTTAAATCCATCTGTAGTCAGGAAACCAATTAAGTACATGCTTAATTTTAATGATGGATCCTGTACAGAGGGCTATAAAGCTAAACTGCCTTTAAACTTGGACAAAGTCCCCTTTCTCTTTATTTTCAAAAGAAAACAAGGGAGCTCAATGCAAGGGGTGGTGTTAGTGCGAAACAAGGCTTTTCAATTTCAGCTATCAGGAATTGAAACAGTGAGGATGAGCTGCAATAACTTTAACCCGGAACAAGCAGGGTTGATTCACAAAAAGCTAACTCTGCCTAATGAGACAGGGCAGTTCTGGGTGGCAACAGGAGGCTTCTGCCTCTTTTCTGGCTACAGAGGCAGCCTAGGGAGAGCAGCACAACTCGAGTGGAGCTAGCAGTCGTTCTGTGTTTGTGCAGCCAGGCCTGGAATTCCACATTCTCCCACAGGAGACGCTATAAAAGCACCCATCAAATTAGCCCACAGAACATTTCTTCTCCTGTGCATTTTCATCTGCAGCTTTAATCATTCCATTAACAGTGTCACAGATGCCTTTACTTTGTTTTCTAAGAGCTGTTATCATCGGGACCGACCAAAGCCATGAAGTTGTTACTTCACACTGAGATATGTATGATGCCTATTGATGTTGGTATTAAAGGTTTCTGAAGAAACAGTGCTGCAACATCATTATTAATTCACTAATTGCTCATCTGGTTTGAATTGGCTATGACATTTCATACTATATTCTGTTTCACCCTCTTCACCACACTGTGCAGGGCAGCTAAGTATTTTGAAAGCTTTGAGGAGGTATTTCTGTTTATGAGGGGAAAGGCAATATGTAGACATTCCTTAATAAAATAGGTCTGAATCAGCATTAAAAAAAAAAAAAAAAGTTAGAAATTAAGCAGCAGCTTGTTAAAAAGGAGCTTTAGTGACAGATGATTTTAGCAAAGCCAACAGTATTTGAAATTACTGGGAAGTATTCAGCAACACCACAAAATTACATGAGGACACAATCACCACAGCCTGTCTCTGCAGGTGAGAGAAGTAGCAGGCCAAGGCTGGCCTATCCCTGGAGGACTGATTTGGACCTGTATTAACTGCTTAATCCAGGGAGTTCAGTTTAACACCATTAGAAAAAGCAGAGCACACATTTAACAAGTGAACAGACAAAAAAAATAAAAAAAATCTCAAAGCTCCAGCTCAGCTTGTACTACTCAATACAGCTGTTAGAGCAACACTGGCCCGGGGCACATGACAAGTGGTAGAACAAGAAGATAAAGAGGTCAGCAATATATTTACAGACACTAACATTATACTTCTGGAAAGTATTTTGTGTTCCCTTCACAAATGTACACACTGGCAAAAAGGTAAAGATTAATTTCAGAGCAGTGCATTGATGGGCTGATTTTTTTTATTTTTCAGGAGACAACTCTAATAGGAAGGACATTTTTAGTAGCATTTGTGCCCAAAATTCTGCAGCATGTGGACGTACAATGGCAGGAAAATTCATCCTCACTTTGCCCTTCCCCTGCCCCTTTGTTAACTTTTCTGTTCTGTACCCAGATTCCCTCTCCTTTTCCCAACCACCAAGCAAATTGATCCAGATCTACATGCATGCTTTACTCTCCTTACAAGGGTTTCATGTCCTTGGCAGCAAGAACTTGTGACAGCAGCTAGCATGAGCCCACGTGTGCACTGGGGTCCTCAATTATCCCCCAGGAACCAGGACACCTCTCAATTCTTGTTTTGTTTTTTGGGTTTTTTTGTGGGGTTGGGTTTTTTTGGGGTGGTTTTTTTTTTTGTCAGTCTTCAGATTTTGCTGGGTTTGCAATGTGGCAATTATTCCCAGGGAAATGGCAGAGATCTCACGTTTCCCATGGTGAGAAATAGTTAAATGTTTGCTGGGCCACAGACAGAAAGCAAATGTGCTGCATTTCTCTTAAATTAACCAAGGTGCAGTGGGCCAGAAGAGAAAGAGAGAAAGAGAAGGTCCCTCATTTCCAAGGGTGTTTATCCAACGTTGGCTTATTCCAAAGCACAGAAAACACTGCTGCAGTCCTGGGAGCAGCTCCCATTTTCTTGGCTGTTGGGTGACTGCCCACACAGCAAGGCTGCTGTGTGAAGAGGGGCCCACCTCCTCCTTTGGCCATCTTCTAAAAGAAGACAACCTGTTGTCTCTGTGCCCTCTATGTGCCATCCAAAAACCCATGGATCAGTCCTCATTTGGAGGGAGGTTTTGTTTCTAGGCCCCAGCTGACAGGAGCTTTGCTTTGAGCCTTTGAGAAATGTAGCAAGTCTTTATGTACCTACAGAGAGGTGAGAAAGTTGCCAGAGGTGTTTGGGCAGGGCCAGAATCAGGATGCTAGTCTGTGGGTTCAGCTCCAGGGGTTTGGATGTGGGTTTGGAGCTGTCCCTAAGCTTGCATGTAGGCAGGAACTGTGTGACAGAGCTCTCGACAGCATTTCTCACTGCAGGAACCTCCAGCCTTTGCCACAGAATCTCAGCTTTTTTTCTTTTTGCCTTTTATATGTTTCTGAAAGTGTCCTAAAACATATGCTTTTAATCTCCTTTGAGTCATCAAAGAGTTTAAAACAACACTCCTGAGAGCCTGGGGACAGAACTGATGCTGTGCCACCATGAAATGTGACATTTTGCTAAGGTACCATATGAGTCAGTGTTTTACTGCAGATTTAATTATTTTGCTGCTATCAGAAGTCTGAATGCATTAACTTTTCAGAGCCTGTTCTTTAGTGAGACTGGATGTGGCTGCACCTTGCTCTGCATTCTTCCCTTCTAAACAGGAATACACTGATGGTGGTGGGGATAGGAAAAGCCAAGCTGTGTCACTGGGTCTAGGACAAAAGGAGAGAGCATAGAAAGCAGAAATATCTTTCTACTAACCCTATTTGGGCTTTGGTGAGAGAGATGACAGCCTGACAAGCAGAGGAGAAAATACTCCTTAGCATCTGCCGTGACTGTAGGATAGTGAGAACAAAGGAAAACCCTGTGTATCCTTTCCTATTGCCCTCTGTGTCCACACCCATCCAGCACTTGGATTCTATTGCAGCTCCGTCTTCACTGCATGCAGATTTTGTTCCTTTGATCTGGGTGGATTTCTGTTCTTCGAATGCTTTTTTTTCCCTTGAGTGATAAAAAGCCCACGCGTTTCTACGAGTAAGATTTTATGCATACCACCTCAGAACAGGTGCTAAATCATATTTACAACATGAAAAGGAAAGTTTGATCCCGATAAAGACATCCAATGGACAAATGACCTCAGAGACATGCCCAGGAAGGTGGTGGATCTGCAGCCAGCTGAAGAGTGTGTGGGTGCCATGGGCTGCTATTACCTTGTGCTGGAGTGTTAAACTGTGCTGGTGTTCACCACCTGTGCAGCTGCTCCAAGGTCAGGATGGAGGAATCAGGGCAATAATTAGACATTCTGTTTTTCAATTAGAAACCACAGGGTAATGAAAAGCTTTCCAGAAGATCACTTACTGTATGATTGGGTTGGGTTTTTTAATTGGCTCTTAAAATGAATTCTGTTTAAGCGACTGACTGGACAGTCACTATTCAGCTTGGGAAGTGCAAACAGGCTGGGGTAACCAAAGCAAAAAGGACTGAATTGATTTCCATATTAATAAGAGAGTTCATTCCAGAGAGAAAAGGTTAATTTGCTTTTCAGTGAGTTTATGGAGGAAGTGCTTGTGGTCAGGGTGATAATTTATAGCTAAATCACATGTTTAAAGGCAGAAGCGATTACAGAAAAGCCAGGAGCAGCATTTTCAGTACTATGCAATGGAACTGTCAACAGTGTTCTCTGTGCTTTCTTCTTCCTCAGGCACAGGGATTTGAGAAAGAAGCCAGCACAATAGCACTGTCATCTGTGGCCTTATTTTTCCTCTGCACATCAGATATCTTAACAAATGCAGAAGCAGAGACAGTGTTGTCTCAGCCAGCTTTAATGCTGCTCATGCTCATGGTCTGGGAGTTCTCCTCAAGTACACGTGGCTTTGTTGGGCTTGGCTTCCCCACAAAGGTGCTGTCTGTAGGTACTGAATTTTTAATTTATATCTTGTTAGCATGCTAATTCTTGAGATGTCTGAATTTTTGGAGATGCAAATCAAACAGTTTATGCCTAATATGATGACTTGACATAGATAAAATGATTGCAAGTATGGGTTGGGGCTCCTTTCTTTAATTTTAGCCAAGAGGAATCTGTGATACTTAAGCAACTGAGTATGAGATGGGCTAACTTGTTTCTTTGATATGTCTAGGGTTAGGAGCTGAAATTTTGGATAGTCACTTCCAAGGCTAAGTATGAGTGACAGTGGTAACTGTGCTGCTGATTTAGGGAGTGCTGTAACAATCGTGGCTGGAGGAGCAGTGACAGCAGCTTGCCCATCCTACCTCTGATGCTTTATTAAAGGCTTAAGCAAACATGCAAACCCAGACAAGCCCAGCAAACAAATACCCAGCAATGTCTGCCTTCTGGAATTTTTAAAATAAAAAATGCTAACACAGCACCTTTAGGACTGTGGGGTTTGCTACACCTGATGTAATTTGCATGGGGTGGAATGAAAAGCCCAATTCAGAGAAACATCCAAAAGGGCACACTTTAACTTTCTGTCCCTTCTTGTGTGAGAGAGTTTGAATTTGCAGAGTTCAAACTACTTGGAAGTAAACCTTTTGTTGTGGCTGTTCTGTGTTATCCTGGCCCATGACTGAGGCTCATGAGCTGCTTCCTTCTGGGCTCTGCTCCTGTGTGGAGGAGGTCAGAGCATGGTTCCACTGGTCCATCTCCTTGGCTTAACCTTTCTCCCCCATCTCTTAGCTCTGCCACCAGGCAGGATAGATCATTCACCAGGTCACACCTTACACAGCTTTCATATCTCCTGCTGCCCAGCACCACTGCCAGGTTCTGGCATTCCCTGCAGTCTGAGACTTTGGCATCTGCATATTTTCCTGGGGGCTCCATCTGTGAGTTATCTGAGTCTGGTCAAATGGGGGTACTTCAGACAAGAACCACTTTTAACTCATCTTGTAGCACAGAAACATCCCTGGTCCAGGTGGTCAAGCAAAAGATTCAGGGTCTGTTTCATCCAGGAGAAGAAATTGATGAGGGCATTTGATAACTTGGAGATAATTGTTCACCTTCTCAAGGAAAGGTAAAATCTCCTTTTCTACCACTTTAGGGGAATTGGAAAACACAAAAATGTGAACACTCAAATCTCCTTTCTGAAAGGGCCTCCCAGGGCCCTTCCTTGGGCCGGACTCACTTTGCACACCTGGGCAGTGCTGGTGCAATAGTCACTGACTGTCTGTGGTGTCTGTGTGTCACCTAAACACTCCAGCTCTCTACAGAACTGAAATGTGAGTCCACTCTTCTGGCCAGTGGGGTTCCAGGTGCACACACCTCTGGACTGAGCAGGGATGAGGCTCCCTCCTGGCCTTGGGAGATGACCATTGACTCAGATGCCTGTTTTAAGGTGCTCTAGAACTTCTTGCAGCCAAGGACAAGGATTTTTTCCCATCATTTTGACCCAATCTGAGTCTGGTCAAACGGGGGTACTTCAGACTAGAACCACCTTAAACTCATCTTGTAGTACAGAAACATTCCTGGTGCTCCTGAAGAAATGAGGAAAAAAAAAGGAAACAGACCTGCACTTTATGAGCACTCTTGGATGACACGTACAAAAGTGCATACAGGTATTTTCACTGACTATGAAAAAGAGAGTTCAAACTGACCGAGAAATAGATAAAACCAGTAATCTTCAGGATGCTACCTGCAGTAAAGATTATGTATTGCAGATTACAATCTATGCTAAAAAGGGCATCTTCTTTGCTCTGGCAAAAGAATGGCTGAACCTTCCACATTTCCAAGCTCCCATGCAGGCATGATAAAATCTTAACAACATGCCATTAAATATGCCTTTACAACATCTATTCTGCCTCTCCTAGATGTATCTGTGAATCCACCCTTTGAACTGGAGATTAAATAAACTCCCTGGACAGCTGAGAAGAATTAAAGTATGACCTGATAGTTTCTCTGCTTGACAGTAATATTGTCTGTCAGTTTGTGCTGTATCCAAGATACTGTTCTCTGGTCCATACTCAGAAAACAGATATTGATGGGTTTAGCTGATTAACATCTCTGCATCATTTGGCCTTTCAGTCTCAAAATGCATTTTGCAAAATGTTGCAGCAGGTGCTTTCTAACTATGCACAGTGGTGCTCAGTGCAAATATTTCCATGTGTCCCCTAGCTAAAGCCTTGAAACTTTTTTCTGTCTTAAACAAACAGCAGAGCTGTCAAGTTTGGCTGCTGGACCCAACATTTTGGCTGAGACAGGGTTTGCACCTTGTAAGAAGATATGGGAAGGTTCTCTGACCATTCCCAGCCTCTTTTACAGGACAGAACATCAGCTTCTAGCTGGTCTGAATGCAGATAGTGCTGATACCCCAGTAATTTGGGGTAAGGCACCTGGACAGGTGATAACACAGGGAGGGAGCTCTTTGCTGCACACTTTGAAGCATATTGATGCTTCTTAAAAATAACCATGGTCTTACCTGTCTCACAGGTGGAATGCCCAAATTTTAGTTTAGTATTCACCAAGTTGTGAGAAGGGAGAGGCTGTGAGTGACCCTTTGGAAAAGGATAGAGGAAAGCTGGACATGGGGCTGCTCAGGGGCTACAGCCTGCTCCCTGCCCTGAGATGCCTATGAGAAAATGTTTGCTCACACATTGCTTATTTAAAAAAACCTTCAGACCTTTCCTTTATTTAAGCTTTCCACCATAATTACCCAGAATTTCTTTAAAAACCAGTATTTTGTCAGTAAGTGAAAGGAGCAGGTAACTGTGATGTGTCCCACAGGAACCATCACTCCCCTCCAAGGCTAGTGAGGAGAGAGGGGGGGATGCAGATGTGGGGAAACCAAGCAGCTTCTGAGGAGAGATCACAGATGGATTTAACATCCATTACCTTTCTTATCGTAAACAGATGGCCCAGTCCCAAAAGTAAGGGACTGCATCAGTTTTCAGAATTAGCATCTGTGTGCCAAAAGTGAAATTCACACTTTCCATGGAAATAAAAATAGTGATAGCATCCTCAGAGACTTCCCCTCCTCAACCAGTCTATGGAAAATGGATGGAAATTCTAGAAAATAGGCAGCAGAAGTAGTTCAACTCCCTCCACCCTCCTGGATCTAGCAGAGCTGAAAAGCTGAGCACCATCCACTGATAACAACTCAGACTGGCTCTGCAGGAGCCGAGGATGGAAGGCACAGCCATGGAATGCCCAGGCCCTGCACTAAACACAGGACACCTGGGAGTGATTTGGGCACTGCTGAGACCCCTCCCAACACCAGCACTTGGCCCCAGAGCTCCAGAGAGACCTAGGGCAGAGGGTGAGGGAGGAGGCAGCTGTGGTGTTCTGGCTCCTGCTTGTTTTCAGTTTATGGCCAACATGCACTGTTCCAGCTTCCTGGAGCCTGCTGTGCCATGCAGGTGGAACCTGCATGGAAAGCAGGGAAAAGAGGATAAAGTAGCCCCAAAGTGTGTGGTGGCATAACACAGATGATGAAATATAATCGTGGTTGGATAAGAATGGTATATGTTCTATAAGGCATAACAATGAATTAAGGCTGGAATGAAAATACATAAATTATCCTATTTTTAATTTTTTTAAATTTAATTTTATTTTCATTAACTTCTGCTGGCTTGGGAGCCATTCCTGCACACACTTCCAAATGCCATAAAGTCATTTATGCACCGCTGGGAATTATTTTAGATATTCAGGCCCAGTTACTACAAACTGCAAGTTGATGGCCACACTATAGCTTTGAAATCCAATTTAAATTGGCCATTTTAGCACAAAGCTACACACTTTTGTTACTGCAAATGGACAGAGTTATTCTCCATTGTAAAGCAAATTGTATTTTGTTTACCTAGTGTTTAAATCTCCAGTGTTAAAGGAATTAAAAAAAACCAAAAACAAACAAACAAAAAAAAACCCCTGTGGTAACAGAGTAAGCAGCAACATAGATTGGCTTTTTCCTCCAGCATGATGCTTTTAAAGCACTTTTTCCCCTTGTCTTGGGTTATGGAACCTAAGTTGTGTATTCTATTTTCATCTGCTGAAAACAGTTGGGGGGTTGTTCTTCTTTATCTCTTGTTTACTCTGGAAGAAGGGGGGCGGGTGCCTTTTGATAATGGCCCAACTGTTAAAACCAGGTAGGGCATTGTTTCTTATCTCTTTTGCTAATGGACCATTAAGACACCCCTAAAGACACACATTTCAAAAAAACTTACCCTCCCCAAGGAAGTACACCCACATTCCATCATCCCATTGTGAGATGCTCCACCCAGTGGGAGGAGCCAACCATTCCTACCTGGATAAAACTGGGACTCCGGAACAGGAAGCTCTCTGGCTTCACCCGGTTCCCGGAGGAAGACTGGACCCTTCTCACCATCACTGGACCCTTCTCTTCAGGATCATCTCTACTTCAACAGAACCACATCTGCCACTCCAGGAGGACTCACTTTTGGACTGCTTCCAACACCCTGACCAACAGGGTGTCAGGTTGTAGCTCTGACTCTGTCAGGGTTTTCCAGTTTGCTTGTTTATTTGTTTGCCTGTTGGGTTGGGTGGTTTTTGTTTTGTACTACATTTGTATTGTTAATATTCCTAGTAAAGAACTGTTATTCCTATTCCCAAACCTTTGCCTGAAAGCCTTAATTGCAAAATTCTAATTTGGCGGGGGGTGAGAGTTTTACATTTACTATTCTAGGGGAGGCTTCAGCTTTTCCCTGGAGGATGCCTGTCTTTCCAAACCAAGACACCCCTCCATTTTCAGACACATTCTAACCTTTCGTTGCAAACTGCTCATATTTGAATTTATCTTTCTTAGCTATGGCTGATTAAAACTGGAGACAGTATTGCAGATGAGGTCTAAGTGGTACCCTGTAAAATGGCATGAAGTCTCCCTCATCCTTACTGCAAGTAACCTGTCAGAGGCATTTTTGGATTGCCATTGCCTCTTCACAGCACTGGTGGCTCTCAGTTGTGCTGTGGCCAATACCCCCAGATCCTTCTCAGCATCAGTCACCCCTAGCTAATGAGCTCCACTAAAGAGCAAAAAAGTAACAATGGTCCCCAAGCCAATTGACCCTCTGTGCTGTGGTGTGGGGAGACAGACAGACAGACAGATTGCTGAAGGCAATCTTGCCTTGGATACATTGCAGCTGTGTTAATTACCCAAGAGTGGGAACAGCCTTGCCCTCACAGCCATGGGGGTGACAAAAGAGTGAGATAGCTGGGAGGGAGCCATTTGGAGTCTGCTGGCCATGCTGTGAGGAGGAAGGGACAGGAGGTGATACAAGGGACAGACAGGGTTAGGTGGCTGTGCCAGGGACAAGGAAGAGAGAGCTGGAACAGCAGAAGGAAGAGAGAAGAAGGAAAGAGCCGGAGCTGCCCATGGGAGGCTACACAGAAAAGGTATGAAGGACTTTTGGTCCAAGGTGCTGGTGCTTGTAGGCTTCTGAAGTTTTACTGAAGCAGTTTGAGTGCTGTGGCCATCTTGACTGTAACACTGTAGTATGAAGTTTAATTCCACTTCTATTACTTTTTCCACTGAGGTCGTGCAGTTCTCCCTCCTGTGGCAGCCTGATGCTCTTCACACTGGTGCCTCCTCATGGTGTCATCAGTGAGTTTCATTTGTGCCCTTTGTGGTCATCCCCATGCCAATGCCCCTGAAATCAATATTAAAATAAATATTAAAAAAGATATTAAATGAAACCAGACCTGCTCTCCCTTGCACTGCTTTATTAACAGCCACAAAACCAAAGTGAGACCATTCCTTTAACAAGGAGGTTGAAGGAGAAAAGAGCTCAGCCAAGTACAGACATCCCTACAAGGGCCCAGCTTGCCATTACAGGTCCAGCCAGGGAAACACCATCAGTGCTGGGAAGGCCCAGCAGCATCAACCCCACCTGGCTGCCAAGCAGGGCCAGCCCCCAGAGGCCACAGGGCACATGGGAGCAGTCAGAGAAGGAAACAGAGGCAGGGCAGAGGTCCTCCAGGGTGTGAACACAACAGGTGTCTCAGCTTTTCATTTTGATGATCTTCAACTCACCTTGCCACTGGCTGGAGATACCCCCATGCAGGAGAAACATCTTCATCCCTCAGCTTTCTCCCTGGCCATGTAACACACACACACTTTAATCTGAAGGAAGCCCAAGTAAGTGAAACTCTTACGGCCTTGACTTTTAGTCTGAGCACCCCATGCAGGTTTTCTGAAAAAAGGGCTGTTATAAAGATTTCTCAAAGAAATTGGGGTCGCCTGCTGCAGTGAACTGAACATAATTGGGAAGTGCTGTAGATAGTGTCTGTTTGGAAATGCATTGCGTGTGGATGTGGCTGGTTCAGTTTTATATGTGCTTCTGGCTTCCCATGCTATTTTTAAGAGCTGTAAATGGAGCAGGTCCTGCCCCCCTCCTTCCACCCTCTCCTCCTACTCACTGATTTCTCATCCTAAATTAAATTGGGTACAAACACTGTAACAAATAATTTTCTCTCCACATTATAAGAAGATAGGCATAGACAGAAGTTCAGAAACATACAGCATGTAGCATCTTTACCAGATAAGATCAGCACTGTGGCTTTCTGTCACAGGGTTTGCCTTTAAAAATTGTAATCATCAGCTTAGAATGTTTATCATCCTGTGAGAGGGGTTTTCTTACCACTGCCTATGAAGAGAGATGTCTGTGATAAAAGATTGTCTTTATGGTTATCAGAACCTTTTAATTGCCCACAGCAGGCAATCCTTGAGGATCTAAACTGTGGTCCTTACAAGCATTTACACCAAGAAAGAGATATGTCACTCTCCTTTGAGAAGATGTACATGTTGGAAAGGATGCATCTCCTCCAGCCTAAATTTAAAAGTGTAACTAAGAGGTTGCTGGCTTCCCCAGCTTGCTTTGTCCTCAGAGGAGAGAGGAGCTAGGAAGCAAATAACCCTGCCCTGCTGGCTTTTGCTGTTTTCTGTTTTTTGCACTACTGAGGCAAGCCCAGCAGGGCTGGTTTGCTGGATCACAGGAGACTGATAACAGCAGAGCAGACCCCCCTCTTGTCTCCCCCAGCCTTTCACGAGTGTCAGCCCCAAAACAATTTGCAGAAGCTGACAGTTCCAAATTGCTGATTTAGCCTAAACTCAAGTCTAACTTTTGTTTAGTTTCTAACAAATCTGTGCCAGATACTGCCTGTTTTGCAGAGCCAGGTGCCAGCTGGAAATGGGATGTCCCAAACTCCAGAAGTAAATATTCTCCTTGTGCCATTTCATACAGAAAAAAGCCCTGCACAGGAGATCCTCCTTTGAGGTGCAGGTGTCCCTAGAGGATAGGTTGAGGTGATTTGGTATTGTTCCTGTAGATCAGACCTTCCAAGCAGCTTCCGTTTCTTTATAGCTCTCCCCTGAATTCTTGACTCTTTTTCTTCCATTTATGGCATTTCCATGCTTGGTCCAAGTGGTCAAGCTAAAGATTCAGGGTCTTACAGTCTGTTTCATCCAGGAGAAGAAATTGATGAGGGCATTTGATAACTTGGAGATAATTGTGCACCTTCTCAAGGAAAGGTAAAATCTCCTTTTCTACCACTTTAGGGGAACTGAAAAACAAAAAAATGTGAACACTCAAATCTCCTTTCTGAAAGGGCCTCCCAGGCCCTCTCCTTCCTTGGGCCAGACTCACTTTGCACACCTGGGCAGTGCTGGTGCAATAGTCACTGACTGTCTGTGGTGTCTGTGTCACCTAAACACTCCAGCTCTCTACAGAACTGAAATGTGAGTCCACTCTTCTGGCCAGTGGGGTTCCAGGTGCACACACCTCTGGACTGAACAGGGATGAGGCTCCCTCCTGGCCTTGGGAGATGACCATTGACTCAGCTGCCTGCTTTAAGGTGCTCTAGAACTTCTTGCAGCCAAGGACAAGGATTCTTTCCCATCATTTTGACCCGATCTGCAGCAACACCCGTGGTGCATGTCCCCAAAGACTAGGGAATGGCAATCCCTGGCTCTGTGACTTGCAGCCAGCTTGCAAAACACAGTTTAGCAGCTGGGCTCTCTACTTACTAAAAAATGTAGGCTGATTCCAGGTAACAGGGAGATCATTCTGGACTGAAACCATTTATTTGCTGTTTTCCTGAGGAACAACTGAACAATTTGAATTCAGTACAAAGGTTCTTGCTGAAATCCCGTTTCAAAAGCTGCAGGAGTGTCATTATTCCTCTGCTGCTTCTCACACACCCTGGGCATGTGCTCACCATCTTCTTGCCCTTCAGTGCTTGGCAGCTTTTGCTACAACCAGCCCAGCAGAACACAGGTGCAGATGGTGGCACCTCCCTGCAAGCTTCATCTAACAGAGGCAACTCTAAGGGCACCTTCTTCAGGAAAAGCAAATTTTTGCTCAAGAAAGAGAATATGAAAGGGTCCAGATACCAAGGGTTATGAATCTAGCAATAACATAGCTCCGCTGATAATGACAATATTTTGAATATTTTTTATTTGAATAGATCTGCCTGCATTACCAATATCTATGGTGTTGCTTGGTAACTATTTCCTGATACCATGAGGCTGAAAAACACTTTTTTCAAAACTAAATTACAATTCTGATATTAAATTTCACATTTTAGTGATTTCAGTCTGTCCTCTGTATGGCTGTCTAGCAACAGCAATATTCTTGGTAACATTTTTTTATATTATCCATTTCTTTTTTTTTTTTTTTAATTTCTTTCCTTTCCAAAAGGTGCCAAGTGAGGTTACAAGTAAATATTTCATACTCCTCCCTTGGAAATATGTTGATATTTGAAGAAGAGTCAGTAAAACTGTGAAGTGAAAATGCAGGTGAGCTCAGCCTCAAGTTGCATAATTCAGGATGAGTTTCAAAATTCAAGTAGAAAGCAATTCTAAATTATCAGTGGATGGAAATAAAATTTCCACATAAAGTAGTAAAGCAAATGGCATTAAAGTGTTGCATGAAAAATAGGTGAATCTGTTTAAATATTAGTCACACTTCTCTGTATTTATTTTGCTGGTGGTGCAGTGCCAGCATTCACTTATTTTCTAGAAGCTGCATTGTGTGGTCATGAAGATAAAGGAAAATAATAATAATAATAATAATAATAGCAAATGTAGGTCTGTTGATAGGATCATAATTCAGTAATGAATAAAACACCACAATACTCTACTAAATTACTTGTAAATATTTACCTCAGAAAATAAAAAGGTAATTAAAAAGAGGAAGGAACAAACCCCTCTATGCCGCAGTTTTAAAAGTGCATCCGCTGATTTCCTCATGTTGCAAATTTTAGTTACAAAGTCATTCCTTCCAGATTTTTTGAGGATTAACAAATTCACTCCTGCCTTCTCTGCTAACGAGGACAGCACTACAGAAGGTGGTAGGATGATGGGAAATGCCGGGGGTTTGTTGATTTGTGGATGCTTCTGTGCCTAAAGGAGGGGAGCAGTTGTGTGAGATGACTCCTAGCATCTCCTTTGCTCCCTGACAATGCCAGACTGTGCAGGGAGCTGTGCTTGGAAATTAAATTCCCACCTCCCCAAATATATGCGCAGTGACTTTCTGAGACATGATTTTCACAGCAAGTACCCACACTTTGTTCATTTGCTTTTTCAATGGCCTCTCTTGACTGAAGGCTTGAAGCTGGCAGCTGGGAGCTGTAGAAGGTCAGAAGAAAGCAAATAACATTTGTTTAACAGCTACTGGTAGCAGCAAAATTTCAGCTGATGTGTAGGTAAGTGATTGCATCAATTCTATCCCACAACTCTTACAGAAGAAGATAAATCCTCGAGATCACTTCAGAACACCTTTCCTCTGGCTTTGAGGAAACAGCAAAACCTCTATGGTAGATGATTGAGGAGTTCTGATTCCTACAAAAGTCCTCAGCCACTGAATGCACTTCCTAAGAAATCCTCCTCGGTTTTAGCAAAATAGACAGTTTGGAGTTTCTGTCAAGGCTGTAAAATGCAGAAATGGAGAACACCTGTAGAAAAAACTCCCCCCAGTTCATTGCCAGGTGAAACTCACTTCTGACATTTTAAAAAAAGAAATGGAAGGTTTGTTTGTCCCCAGGGCCCAACTGTGTCCTAAGTGCCACGTTCCTATAAAGGCTATGGAACCTTCAGCACTGGGAATCTGAAAGAAAAACAGATTAGAACTATCTGGAGTGACATCTGCAGGCAAGCTTGCTGTAAGACAAAGGAAGCCGAGAGTCCTGTTCTCACTCCTGTCATTAGATTTCTAATATTATTAATAGCATTTGGCAATAATTGCACTAAAAGATTTGTCCTTTTTACTGCAAATATGGGAAGCATTTAAGGCAAGGCCATCTATCTTCCAGAAGGAATGTTATATTTCACATATTCTGGGCTCTAGAAGAGACTCATGAGGAGAGTTTTGATCTGTACTACAGAAAAGGTAAAGCCCCATGGCTGCAATGATCCCCACAGAATATATCACAGCAGCTGTTTATTCATTGTTTAACTACAGGTATATTTAATATTGCCCAAAACCAGACACCATGGCTGTGGCACCTCTTCACTCCATCCCCTCTCACCCAGAAGTAAGGTATCTGTGATTCTCCAAACTGCTGTGGTATTGTTTGTGCAATCACACAGGAAATTACTGAGACAAGAAGATGTCTCGGGTGTAGTCTTCAAGGTACTACCATCCCAGAATAATTAAAAAAAAAAAAATGAACTGCATGCCAAGAAACAAGGGTTGAGAAATTGTGAGTTCTCTTCTTTCACTTGGGGTGAGGGGTTAAACTCCCAGAGGTCCCATCAACATTTTTTGTTAAAACCACAAAGTTCTCCTGAGGCTGTATAACTCAGTCTAGTGGAGCTTTTCAAACAGCATTATACTAGACTCAGCTATGCAGCTTAAAAATTTAAAAATAAATTCTCTTTTTATAGAGCAAAAAGGCATATTGTTAGGTGGCTTGGTGCTTCATAGGTGTGGTAAGCTAAGAACTCAATACTCCTTTCAGGTTCTGAAAATTTAACAACTCAAGGCCTCAGTCCTTGCAGAACCAGAAACTACTGTTGTTACTTTGGTGATCTTTTACAATTAGACATTTTCTCAGTGTGTTTTTATGCTTTTCATCACCGATATTGCACTGTTTATTTCTCTGCTTTTACCATTGTCAAGGCTACAATAATACGTGGGTGAGAAATGTGCTCAGAAAAGATAGACTCCAGTTTTATTCCTCTGCTCACACTGCAAAATACAGCAGACAACAAATCTGCAAGCAAATCTGGATTCGTGACTTATGTGGGCCATTAATATTTAATGCATGCAGCATCCACTCCTTTGCAAGTTTGTCCATATTCTATTCTAATGTCCTGTAAACAGTCTCCAGGTAATTTCTGACATCTCTGGAGCAAGAAACTGCTATGTATACAAAATTCAAACTGTGCTGGAGATGAGAAGTGATGGCAGAAATAAGTGTTAGAGCCCTTTGATCCCCCTCCCTCTCCACAGCAATAAATATATTCAGAAAGGCAGCGCTGCAGATTTATAAATGTTAGCACTCTGAGTGAAGTCAAACTAATTTACTCGATGAACTTCTCTGACATTATGGAAACTTTACAAAGAGATCATTGCATGTGAAGTATTGAAATACTATAATTTCAACTTAAAAAACCCCACTCACCAGACATTCGAGCTCCCTTCTGTAGATCTGCTGTGTTTTGAAGTGTTTTAAGAATAAGTGGGAACACCATAAAGATGGTGAAATAAATTCTGCCTCTTGAAGTTTAGGAGTAACACTGACATAAAATAAAATTGTATGAATCCATTTTTCATGGATTGGGACTCTGGCAGTTAGGGGAGAGGAAGAGCAGAAGGGGATTGTCCTGAATGAAGGGATGGTGATGAGGAAGAGAGGAGTGACACTGGAAATGTCTGACACGGTGACAGAGGGGTTCAGCCCTGTCTCTCTGGTGACAAGCTGGTGCACCATTTGTCCTGGGAGGAAATCAACTGATCAGGTAAATTCAGGAGTTGAGTAGTTGTAGATTTGAGAGTGGTGAGTTCTGACATCCCACCATCAGCACTGGGCCACTTTGAAGGCTTTTGGCTTGAAGTTGCAAGATGCAGCCCTTGGCTCCAGTGGGGAAGGCAGCACTCAGCACTGCAGAGCCAGGAGAACCAACTGCACCTGGAGTTTCAGACCTTTCCCTCTGCTGACAGGTGGAACAAAGGGAGAATCTCAAAAGGAGACAAAGCCTGGAGGCTGGATCTGAGCAGGTGGTCATGTCTGTCAGGAAGGAGGGTAAATAATGGTGAGGGGAGTCCTTTCCCTGCTGATGTGAAGCTCTCTGCTGGCAACAATTGCAGGCACCACTTTCCTGGCTTCTGTAACAGGCTAGGAAATCATTGATGCCTTAATTAGTCCAGAATGGTGCCCTGCATCTTTTGGGCTGCTACAGACCCGTAGGAGCTTTGCTCCCCTCCCTGTGGTGATGCCCCATTGATTTTAAAATCCTGTCGTGCCCTCGCTCTCATCTGAGAAGGCCTCAGCAGCCACCTGGGACTGAGCTAAAGGTCACACAAGACATCTCCATTTTCTGGTGTTTGCCTGGAGGACCCGACCTCTTCCATGTGCTGATCAGATGATGGCTCCCACCACTTTCCAATCCTGAGGGGAGCAATCGAGTGCAATCCTAGCCAGTGATGTATCCCTGCTTTGCACAGCTAACAGAAGTGACTATCCAAATTCCAGCACCCAGGTTAGGCTGCTGAGGCTGAGCTCGGATATTTTTCTTCACAGCACCATCTAGTGCTGCATATACAACCCACAATTTTCTTTGTCCTTGCCTTCTCTCACATAAATACAGGAAAACACATAAATTTTAAAATGAACGCAGAACGGACCCTAGTCCTTTCAAAAACACAAAACAAAAGCAACAACAAAAAAACCCCAAACCCATAGCTTGAATAAATACTGAAGATTTTTTTTTTTATTCCAAGGAAATAATGAGGGAAAAAAAACCCACACCACTAGATATGCAAGGACTTACACTCTAGAAACAATGCTGGTGAAGTTGTTACAAGAACCTCAACAAAGCAGGAAGCTAAACTAACCTAAAATATGAAATGAAATGAAATTCTGCTTCTTTAACTATGTCTTTTATCTGTGCTAGGAAACTGTGTATGGCTAAGTGTGGGTTTGCCTAGGTGAACTACCTTGCCTTTTATATACCCTGTCCACTTTTTCTAACCTAGAAACTTTTTCTAACCCCTAACCTTTTGCTTAGCATTGTTAAAACATGTTTAACTTCACTTAATAATGAGTGCCAAAGATTGTCTTTGCCAATAGCTCAACAACCTGCATCAACTACAGTGTGAGCCCTTGCAGGAAACTTTCCCTCCCTGATGATCATTGCTACAAGAGACAAAGATCCCACCACCTCTCCCCCAAACTTTGATTTGTCCTTTGCTGTGGTAAAAGTAACTGGGGAAAAAAAAAAAAAAAAAAAAAAGGAAGAGTAAAAATAAAAAAATAAATTAAAAAAATTAAAAAGTAAAGAAAGGGAAAAGATAAGAAGAAGAAAAGGGAAAGAGGAAAAGAATAAAGGGAAAATACAGGGAAAGGGAGAAAAATGGGGAAAAGGAAGAGAACAAGGAAAGTGAGCAAAAGTAAATACAGCCAAGAAAAAAAATAAACGGTTTATTTTATTTTATTTTATTTATCTTGTTTATAACAATTTAACTTTTTCAACCATCCTGAAAATTGACAAAATATGGGAGGGGGAAAGCAGCCAGACATTTGCCCAGGGGTTTTTCACAGGGTTGCCTTGTACTGCTACAATAAATTCCTACGGAATCTTCTGGAGATGACAGTGGGAACCAGCTGGAGAAAGCTGCAGTGGATACCAGAGCACTGCATATTGCTGGGAGTTGGATGTGCAAGTCTTCTCCCTCCACTAAATTAAACATCTGGTCGAATCTCACATTCATTTATTGCAACTTTGTAATTTGACCTTGACAGCTTGTAAATTTTCAGGACACTACTCTTAAAAGCAATTCTGTCCTGTTACACTTTCGAATCGCTGGTTTCACGGCTGGGCTTTATGGGGAAAGGTACATGTTTTAAACAGCTTTCCTGTAAAATCCCTGCAGGCTATGCCAAAGGCAAACTAATGACCACTGGTGGAGCTGCAAATGGAATTGGGTAATATATTGATACCAGCAGTAAACAGGGTTCGATTTTAACAGCAACTAGTATAGAATAACACGTCTAATTTAATTTATGAACCTAATTTAAACATTGGAGAGACTTGACACAGAAAAAACTGGTTGCTGTGCTGTTCCTGCACTTTTATTCTCTGCCCATCAGAAAAGGGGAAGGATGTTACAGCAGTTGATGTTAAATTGTTCATCTCCTTATGCTGTTGGCATTTCCAGCCTGCTTGTGGCACTTTTTGCAAGTAATTCTAGCTGCTCTTCGTCCTGATTCAAAGAAACAATTGATTTTCTTGTTATGATTTATTATCATTGATCAGAGTGCAAATAACACATTTTTGCTTTTGGCACTTTGTGCAGCCATAGCCGAAGTTACCAACCTTTTTCTGTTTCTCTCTGCAGGGAAGAACTTTGGCTCCAGAAGTGCAAATGCTCTTGAGCAGCTTTGCCCACCCAAGTAAATCAGGTGAGCAAATTCACGTGCACCTGGGACCAGGGTGATTGTACACAGCTCAGCTTGGAAGTTTCTAATTCTGCTCTTCCTTATGGCACACATTTTTAAAGACTTTTAAACTATTTATATTCATAATTGAAGAGGAGTAAGCGAAAGCAAGGGGTCTTTGTTACAAACAAACAAGTTCAGATTCTTTTTTTTTTTTTTTTTGGGTATTTAAATGATGACCTTATGAAGTATATTGAAATGAAAGAAAGAAGCATTCTCCAAAGTTTTTGCTCAAAAGAAAATAAGCATTACTAATTTCTATTTGTCTCATTTTCAGGTCTTGTAGGCCTGTCTTGCTTTACATGTACCTTTGCTAAATAAAAATGGTCACTATATTGTTGTAAGACAATATAGTTAATGGGAAGATTTCCCTCTGGTGACCACTGAAATACAAAATGTACCATAAAACATAGATATATTCACTAGAAGATTCCTTTTACTGACTAATAAGGAAAATGTTTCTGACTTCCACAGGGAGAATAATATTAATTTTTTTTTAATGTTCTTTTGTGCTGGTTAAGTGTGGCTTTTGCTTGGCTTTAGGTATCAAACTTCTCCAAGAACTCCCCATCCTGTACAAAATTAGAATCCTCCCAGTCACTGAGAGTGAAAGGGAGGAGGTGTTTGTCCTTCTGTGACCCCCAAACAAGGGGTCAGTCAGGTTTTCAAGAGCAGCCCCTTCCTCCATATGGTTTGTGGGAATCGTGGGTGTGGGACAGGATGATGTTAATAGAGCAAGCAGCACTGCAGAACAATCAAACCCTGCATCAGCTGCCCCCATGGCACTTCTGGTGGGTAGTATTTTTTTTAGTGGGGTTCTTCTGTGTGTGCTTGGATACCTGCAAAGCCAGCACAGCAGTGCCAGGGGTTTCCTGAGCTTTACCAAAGTAGCTTTTAACAAAGCATTTGCAGCTAAAGGTGAGTTTGCCAAAACCAGAAAAGGGTGACTGACACCTGGATGACTGCCTGGTTTTAATGATAGCAGGATCTGGCAGAGCAAGGGGAGTTCTCCTGCAATGCTTCATTTATAGGATCAGAGTTTTCTGATGAGAGAAGGAAAGGAAAGGAAAGGAAAGGAAAGGAAAGGAAAGGAAAGGAAAGGAAAGGAAAGGAAAGGAAAGGAAAGGAAAGGAAAGGAAAGGAAAGGAAAGGAAAGGAAAGGAAAGGAAAGGAAAGGAAAGGAAAGGAAAGGAAAGGAAAGGAAAGGAAAGGAAAGGAAAGGAAAGGAAAGGAAAGGAAAGGAAAGGAAAGGAAAGGAAAGGAAAGGAAAGGAAAGGAAAGGAAAGGAAAGGAAAGGAAAGGAAAGGAAAGGAAAGACTTAGATTGGGGAAATTATTTTGTAGCAGATCTAGTTCTGTTTCCCAAACTCATCCTTCATTATTCCCATTCTGAAAACTGGAATTTGTACCATTACATAAGAGTCTTTTTCCCTTTACAAATCTGGGATATTGGGAATCAGGCTACTGATTCATGTGCATTATTTGAGACAACACTTAAAACCAGAGGTATTTCAGGCTTAGTAGCAGTAAAAAAGAAAAAAAACACTACTCTGAATCATCAATAGCTGAAAGTAGAAATTTTTTACGTACATGCAGAGAAAAAATAGATCTGGAGTGGAAACTTTTTTGACAAGTATGAGTCTAATAACATTTGAAGTAGATGAGATATTGATTCCCCAAAAGAAATAAATAAATTCAAATGCCCAACCATCTTAAACTTCAAAACTATCTGCAAAGTTAACAAGTCACGCTTAGAAAACTGGTAACAAAAGAAGTCCTTTCTAGACAGTTGCCATGGAAAAGGACTTCTCTCACTTTTCCTTTCTGAGGACAGCAGCATGCATGGCTGGAGAAAAAGTGAGCAGAATTAATACAGCCAAGCAAAACCTCAGTGACCAGAAGTAAATACAGCCAAGCAAAACCACAACCTCAGGAGTGGTTCCTTGACTTTGTGGTCCAGGTCAGATCAATTTGATAAGCAAAGATGTTAAAAAATTTGCAGTGTCCAAACTGGCTACCAAAATAACAACAACAGAAAAAAAAAAAAAATTCCCAACCCTCCAGCAAACCTCACTCAGGCTGGAGTTTCAACCCTTTCTCTGGGCTGTTCTGGGAACTGAGAACTGTTAATTTGGTAGCTTGCACTTGATGAGAGCACTAAGGAGATGTTTTCAGGCTGACAGCAGGTCCGAGCAGCACGGCACACTCCGTGTTCTCCAGCTGTGACTCAGTTCCAGCCCACAAACCACAAACCCGTGTTCCAGCCCTAAGCTGGTGTCCTCCACCTTCCCAGCCGCATTTTGTGCCTCGTACCACACTCCCTGTTCTCAGGCTGTAGAGCTCAAGAGGAGCTGTTGGCATCCAGCTGCCCTGGCTGGTGGCAGCAGCACTTTTATCAGCATTTTTATTGTGCCCCACTGCTGATGCAGAGTTTGTGTGCAGTAACTCAGCTTGCAGCTAAGCCGTGATTTGGAATTAGCAGCAGCACGGCTTTGAAACCCATGAGCCGACAGCCTCGCAGGTCACAGCTGCCCTCAGCTCTGCAAAGCTCAGGGCTGCCTCACACCTGCCCCCGAGGGCTCAGCAAACCCCAAGCACACCTCCAGATGTGCAGAAATGTCTCTGTGTGTCTGTCAGCTTTCAGACCAGAGCTCAGGGTTGGGGTGGAAAGAGAAAGAGAGAAAGAGGGGAAGAATGAAATTGCCTGTACTGCTCAGTAATCTGAGAGGGTATCTTGGTTTGCAAAGACAGGTATCTGCCAGGGAAAGCTGGAGTTTCCCTTAGAATGGAGAATGTAAACCCCTCACCCCCTGCCAAATTACAATTTTGCAATTAAGGGCTTTCAGGCAAAAATTTGGGAATAGGAATAACAGTTCTTTACTGGGAATATTAATAATACAAATGTAGTAGAAAACAAGACCACCCAACCAAACAAGCAAACAAACAAACAACAGTTTTGGAGAACCCTGACAGAGTCAGAGCTACAACCTGACCCCCTGTTGGTCAGGGTGTTGGAAGCAGTCCAGAAGTGAGTCCTCCTGGAGTGGCAGATGTGGTTCTGTTGGAGCAGAGATGACCTGAGAGAAAAGGGTCCAGTGATGGTGAGAAGGGGTCCAGTGATGGTGAGAAGGGTCCAGTCTTCCTCCAGGAAATCCAGTGGAACCAGATCCCTGGTGTTCCTCTGTCTCAGTTTTTTATCCAGGTAGGAAAGGTTGGCTCTCCCCACTGGGTGGAGCATCTCACAATGGGATGATGGAATGTGGATGATGGCTTGGTGAGCCTTAATGGCCCATTAGCAGAAAATATCCCCCTGGAGGGAGGACAGGCAGTGAAAGAGATAACAAACACTGCCCCACCTGGCTTTAACAGCTGGCCCATTATCAGAAGGCACCCGCCCCCCTCCTTCCAGAGTAAACAAAAGATAAAGAAGAACATTTCCCCAACTGCTTTCAGCAGATGAAAATAGAATACACATTTTAGGTTCCATAACCCAAGACAGAGGGACACACCAGGTAGCTGAGCTGAGAGGCTATATTATTTCTCCCAAGTTTATTTCATTCAAAGACTGCAGAAGCATTCCAGCTGCAGCAGCAACAGGAACCAGAAGGCTTTGGATGGGCAGGTTTTGGCAGCAGGGGTGGCTTCTGTGAGGTGCCAAAAGCTCCCTCCATGTCCAGCAGAGCCAACCCCTGGCGGCTCCAAAGACGGGCCAAGGTTCTGCTGAGCTGGAATGGTGGGAATGCTTCTGTGATAACAGACCTAAGAAGAAGAAAAAAGTTGCTGCACAGGTATAATCGTGGCCAGAGAAGAGCAGGATGAGAACATGGGAGAGGAGCAGCTCTGCAGACGCCCAGGTGAGTGCAGAAGGAGGGGCTGGAGGTGCTGTGGTCTAGCTGCCAACTGGTTGTTGATGATTTTAGAGGAATTCTCCAATTTAAATTCTTCTTTACTGCCTTTAAATTTAGCTATTTAGTGAACTGAACAAATTATACAACAAAAGAGAAAGCAGTTTTGAATCTTTAAAATGCCATTTCTTCTAAATTTAAAAGCATAGCCCTGGCCTACACTATAGTATAAGATGTCACAGAAAGACAAGCAGGTATTGTGAAAAGATATATCTGCATGCAAATACAGTGCAGGTTATGTGGAAACACAAAAGTAAATCAAGTAAAAGTAAAAAAAAATCAAGTAAAAATCATTTAAGAAATGAACTACCACTGCAGTTCTTCCGGGGAGGGGTGGATGATGAGGAGCAGGAGGAAGAGTATTAATTAAAATGTGAACCACTTCTAAATGCCTCCTCGTGGCCTGGAGTTCACTCCTCCAGTTGTTTTGGGCACGTGGTATTGATCTCCCAGCCTGGCAGGCCATTGTCAATAGAGTATCAGTGGGTTTTTTGTATCCAGGGACTTGCTTAAATCATGTCTGATAAAAATGAAAAAAGAAAAGAATTTACATTTATGAACTTATGACAAAAAGTTAGTAAGTGGAAACTTAATCAATAGATGAGCTTATCAATAGAGTATCAGTGGGGGTTTTTTGTATCCAGGGACTTGTTAAAATCGTGTCTGATAAAAATGAAAAAAAAAAAAAGAATTTACATTTATGAACTTGTGAAAAAAAGTTAGTAAGTGGGAGCTTAATAGCTCCTACAGAGCCCTGTGAAGGTTCTGTGGACACGGTGAAAAATCCAGAGTTCAAAATTACACACTTTAAGATCAAGAAATTTAAGTGTGCTGTAACACACCTGATGAATCATGCCCTTGGAATATAAAAGCTTTGTTGACATTTTTTCCCTTCAGCTCCAAAAATTGAAGTCTCTGTATCTCAGTTTCTGAAACGTGGTCTTCTCAGAAACACATTTTCCCAAAAAAGCAAGTTAAGGCAGGCAAGCATTTCAGATATTCTTCTTCAATAATTTCTCATGAAAAACTACAATTTTTCTGTCATTGACTGGCTATAAAGCAACCCTGGACTTATTGTGGCCTGGAAGCCTCAAGGATAAGTACATATTAAATTGTGAAACGGAAAGGAAAAAAGGGAAAATATCCATGCAAAACGTATCAGAAGGCACTGGCCACCACACCAGGGCTGCTGTGGGACAGATTGTGGTTTTCAGGGAGTGTGCAGGTAAATGGTCTCTGTCTAGAGATTATATAATAATCAGGCAGTAGTATGGGGATTTTTTTTTTTTACGTTATTATTGGAGGGATGTAAAAAAAGAGAAATCCGACACTTTTTGGTTTATTAAGTTTCTATTTCCTCCAAGAGCTGGAATCTGTCTCTCTGGCTTGTTTACCTACGTCTTGCTACAACGCATGACATTTTAATTTTGTGCTCCCTTTGTGAGCACCTCAACTCTGACGTATTTCAAAAGGTTTTGTACCTTTGAAAAGCTGGTCCTCTGCATCTGTTCCACTAGATGTCACTCAATAGTCGTCGTTCCCAGCACTGACACAAACACACACAAAAAAGGTAACAAATATTTGTTTTCTTCAGACTCAAAACAATGTTCTTCCAAAAAAAAAAATTTAGTCACTGTTTAAAGTTAATATGTGGTGTCCGAAAGGTTTTCATCATCACTTCAAAAATTAAAGCTTTCAGGTGATTCCATTAGAAGCCCTAGGAAGTTACATATTCATTTCATATAGTTTTTTCAAAGAAAAAAAAAAAAGGAAAAAGAAAGAAAGAAAAAAAAGATAATTTGGAGGGTGATGGACTTGATGTTAATGGATAATTGTGCCTCTGGGCCATGACCACACTGCTCAACATTTTGATCTGGGTGATGCCTCATGCAACTTATCTTCAGTGATATTTCCTAGCTTGTACGCTCATGCCCTGTGGGGCTTTGCCTTTAGGAGTTGGTTTGAATCCAGAGCCCCCAAAAAAGCCAGGAGGGATGGAGTTCCTTTTACTCTGGGTTTCTACCTGGACATTCTCTGGCTCCCAGTTCCAGGCATTTGCTCTGGTACGCTTTCAGAACTGTAATCACATCACAGTGCAGCTGGCTTTTCTTCAGAAACTAAGCCAAGAAAAGTTTCTCTAGCCCTCAAACGATTTCCTTGTCTTTTTTCCATCCTCCCTCAAGCTTCCTGGAGACAGATGAGAGGAGGGCCAGGGGTGTCCCTGAAGAATCCACCGGACATGGATGCCCAGAGGGGGCACTAAGGGCAAGCCAGGAAGGATCTCAGCAAGGTCTCTCACCGGTGAGTGCAACTTTGAGTTAAAACCTGGCAGGATGCCCAGGGTGGGCAACAAAGGAAAGTTGAAAAAGGGTCTTGAGTGTGAGGATGACGATCCCAAAATGCCTCCCGTGGGTCCCTTGGGAGAACGCTGAGATGGTTTGCACATTCTCCCGGAGGTAGTTAAGGACGTGGGTGTCCAGAGGGGGCAATGAGGTGTTGGTTTGGAAAAGGATTGGTCGGAGGGGAGTGTAGAGAAATGTTGTCAAGGCAAACAGCAGCGGGAGGCTGTGTGATAAGGGAAGAACAGTGAGGGCTGAGAACTTCTCTGCCTTATCTTCAAAATCTGCAGTCTCATACACAAGTCTTTTGTGTTCCCAGCTCCCAGGAGAGGGAAAACAGGGAGGTACTGTCCCTACACCCCCAGCCCTCCCTGGGCCATTGTGGAGGCAGGGTGGAGGATTTGGGTTTGTCTGCTTGCTATTAAGGACTTTAAAGGGGTTTCTCTGTAGTGAGGAGTGCCCAGGCCAGGTGTGAGAGCCCACAGGCAGTGGGAGCAGGGGAGAGGTGGCAGGAATTCCCTGCCAGGAAGTGGTTAGGAAAGCATCTCAGGTATATAAAAACACATGAAGGAAGGGCTGAGGAAAAGGTGAAGGTACAGGCAAGGATAATGGCAGAGCTTTTACAACCCCTGGCAGGAAAAGGTGCAGGGAGCCCCGGGAGCAAAGGGAAGGGGGCGGCCAGCAGGACAGCAATTGGGGAGGAATCAGTGTGCCATATGTAAAAATGAACATTAGAAACTGATTGTTGAGAGTGTCAGATCTGCTGCTGTACCAGGGGCTCACCACACTGGGCCGAGACGTGTTTCCTTGCAGACACGGGAACTCCTCTGTCAGACCTGAATTTTATGCCAAAGGGGGAACAATTGCTCAGCTGTTCTTTTGCTAAATGGGGAAGACGAGCAGGTGCATTTGGTTCGAGCTCTCTTGGTGTGTGGGTGGGAATTAGCACAGTGTGTGTTACACCCACTGCTGCCTTTGCCCGTTCCTTCAAACACCTTGGACAGGCCTGGGAGAGGCCAGGAAAATGAGACATGAAGTTGGCTTGTGCCCACTGAGTCGTTTTTCTCTCTGTAACAATATTAATTGTTTTGGGGGTGTTTTTTAACCCAGTTTAAGACTCTGTGCTGACTGTGTGCAGCAAAACTGAAGGGCTGCCACCAGCCAGGTGAGTTCTGTGGCTTTGCTCAGACCCTGCTGCTGAGGAGCCAGCTCCTGGAGAGGGGAGCAGGCTGGGAAGGAGCTGGGACAGCCTGCTTTGCCCCCCTGCCAGCCTGGTTATGGGGTGCTGAGAGCTCAGGGTGCCGAACTTCAGGGGTGCCTGCGGTCACAGGGGGTGCCTGAGGTCCTTTGGGCTTACCTGATGTCCCTGCAGGACTCCTCTGCCTCCTTTTTGGGCACAACCCCCCGGTTTTTGTGGATTTTTCTGGCAGGTGGATTTACTGACAGTTCACCCATTGCCCCAAATCTCAAAGGAAGCCTCTGATTGTGAGGAAGCCACAAAAGTTCATCACCTCGTAGCCGAATCACCCGAATCAATCACCCGAATCAATCAGGTATGTGCTGCAAGGACCTGAAGCGTAGTCTGCTCTGCCGTGACAGGTTTTACAAAATTATAAATTGTAAAAAAAAGGTCTCTGCTCTGTAAAATCAGTAACTAGCCTGTCACCTCTCCTAAGTGCAATTAAGCAATTTGCAGCAATGAGAGGCTCGTTAACACAACCTTCTGTTCCTGGGTTAAAACAATGGGATCTGTTCCAGGAGAGCCCATAAAGGAGGAACGCAAACAACCTGAATCTTATCAGCCTGATCTCCAATCACCCTCTGACCAAATCTTATCAGCCTGATCTCCAATCACCCTCTGACCAAATCTTATCAGCCTGATCTCCAATCACCCTCTGACCAAATCTTATCGGCCTGATCTCCAATCACCCTCTGACCAAATCTTATCAGCCTGATCTCCAATCACCCCCTGACCAAACAAACGCGATAGGAAAACCACCAGGGTGCTGCAGACGAGGTCTGTGAGAAGTTTGTGAGAGAAGGGATGCGGATAAGGAATCGGCTTTTCCCGCATGAGCAGGGCGGAGCCCGGGCTGGCTCATTCCCGCAGCCGCTGCCCGGAGGCGCCGGCGGGAAAGGAGGCGGCCCCGGCCGGGAATGCACAGAGCCGGGAAGGAGCAGCCCCGCAGGGAAGGGGAATTGGAGCGGGGAAGGCGCAGAGCAGCGAAAGGCGGCGGCTGCAGCTCCGGCCAGCGAGGGACGGCACAAAACAGAGACGGGAACAGAACCGGGGCGGGAGCGGGGAGGGGAGCGCCCGGGGCCGCGGGACGCAGAGAAACAAACAGGGAAACAGAGAGAGAAACAGAGAAACACAGAGAGAAACAGAAACACACAGGGAAACAGCGAGAGAAACAGAGAGAGAAACAGCGAGAGAAACAGAAAAACACAGAAACACAGAGAGAAACAGAAAACCACAGAGAAACAGAAACAAACCCAGATTCAAACAGAGAAACGCACGAGACAAACAGAGAAACACATAGAAAAACAAACAGCATACTACGCGCCGCGTATTTTCAAATTGCGCGCCGCGTATTTTCCCGCGGATATTGCGCGCCGCGTATTTTCAAATTGCGCGCCGCGTATTTTCCCGCGGATATTGCGCACCGCGTATTTTCAAATTGCGCGCCGCGTATTTTCCCGCGCATACTACGCGCCGCGTATTTTTCCGCGGATACTGAGCACCGCGTATTTTCCCGCGGATATTGCGCGCCGCGTATTTTCAAATTGCGCGCCGCGTATTTTCCCGCGCATACTACGCGCCGCGCATTTTCCCGCGGATACCACATTAAAAACCACGGGGCTCTTAATTTGAAAATACGTGGCGCTTGGTATGCGCGGAAATTACGCCGGAGTAGGAAATTGCGCGTTGCGGAGTGTGAAACTGCGTGCCGCGTTGTTTGACATGCCGCGGCGCGGAGTTTGAAATCGCGCGGGAATTGCGCGGAGCCTGCGCGGATTTACGCGCGCGGAGCGGGAACGCTCGCGGGGCATCGCGAGAGTTGAAGAGCGGGGGGGGAAATCCGGCACCCCCGGAAACAGCCCGGAGACGGAACCTTTGTGCGCGCGCCCTGCGAAATGGCTCCGGCGCGACACAGCGTCCCCGGGCGGCGCGGGGGGGCCGCTCCCGCTCCGCGGGATCCCCGGTGTCGGCCGGGGCCGGCGGGGGCCCCGGTGGCCGCGGGGGCTCGGCGCGGGTGAGGTTTTATCCTCTAGAGACCCCGAGCCGCTGGGCAGCTCCACACGAAACGCGCGAGCTGTGCAGGCGGCAGCAACCGGAGCGCATTCCCTGCGGCACCGCTGCAATGCCGGTCCCGCTTCCCCACAGCCCCGGGCCGGGAGCGGGGGAGCCGCGGGCGCTGGGAGCCTTTTTAACCTTCCGCGCCTTTCTGAACGTGTTTGCGGCGTTCCCCCTTTCGCTCCAAGCGGCCTTTAGCGGGGTTTGGTGTTGCTTTTCCCCTCCGCGTCTCTCCCGCGGGTGTCCGGGCAGGCGCGGTGCGGCGGCCCCGGGGCCGTGCCCGCCCCGCTCGGCTCCCGCCGCTGCCCGGCCCCGCGGAGCCCACAGAGCCGGGAGGGACCCGCAGAGCCCGGCAGAGCTCCGCGGAGCCCGCAGAGCCCCCAGAGCCGGCAGAGTCCCGCAGAGCCCCGCAGAGCCCCGCGGAGCTCAGCATCTCTCCCATCCCTGCGGCTCGGAGCGCAGCACGGCGGCCTTGGATGTTCCCTTTCCCCGGCCCCCGTTCCCTTTCTCTTTCCCCCTCTCCTTTCTCCCCGCTCCAGCGCGGAGCGGTTCTGAGCGCCTCTGCTTAATGAAGCCTTACACGCTGTGTTTGCCTGGAAAACGTGTCGAGACAGGGGTTTTAAAGTTAAATCTGTTTTCTGACCGAATTGTAATATTTTACAGTTTCACGGTTGCTGGAGAGATAGAAAGCAGTCAGTGCAGCGCCTCATCACCTGTCAGGGATTTTAGCGCAGTCTGATTTCTTTAACAATTATCGTATGTACAAAATACATGCATACATTTGTAGGTACAAAATACAATCGCGAGAAGCTCCTCAGCTGTTCAGCACTCTGCCAACTCACACGTTATTGTATTTCTTTGTCAGTAACCCCGCACTCTAAAAAGTCTGGCTAAATTTCTGTTTCTGTGAAATCTGCAGTTGCTGTGTGGGTTTTGCTCAGAACTAAATTACTTACAAGTTTAATATGCTTGCTGCAGCTTTTCTCCCTCCAGTACACCATCACGCTGTTACTTCTCTTACAAAATTTTCACAACTTTTTCATTTTCTTTCTGTCTTGAGAACAGTAGAATAAGCTACACCTTGTCCTAATGTGCCTTTAGATGGCAAAGGAAGACAGATGCTGAAGTGAGCTGGATGCGTTGTTGCCACTGCTGTTCCTCGTGTAGCTTGATCATCTTTCCTCAAAGACAAAACAAGACCAAAAAGGGAAAAAAATTAAAAAATAGCTGTGGAGATTAAAAAAACACAGCTGCTCTTTCTGAGGCTCTTAATTGCTATCAATGAGTGTGGCAAGTTCCCAGCACCAGGTCTTACCTTTTGTGGTTAGATCTGACAACCCCTCACAAATCAGACTATTTAAAACTCTGCTCCAGCAGCTTTTGTGATCACAGGCGCTCTGACGTGCTACAAAAGTAAAAGGAGAGGGAGAAAAGGGAAGAAATACCCAGGACACTGGGAAATGGTGGGGGGGTGGGGGAATATGGGGGGTAGAAAGCGAGATTAAGGCTCCGTGTCTCAGAGTTTGGCACTGACTGGGATTTTGCTGGAGCCAGTGGAGATGTTGGTGGCATTGGGTTCATTTGTGCTACCCAGAGCAGTAAGGACATCGTGGTTCAAGAGATGGATCTTGTCCCTGGTTGTGCTGTACCTTGGATGTGAGACCTCACTGTCCTCTGGCACGCTCCAGAAGCACTGGCTCCCTGGACACAAAGATGGAATGATGGATTAAACATCCCCAGCTTTCCTCACCTTGCTTATTATTTCACTCAATTCTCAGCACTCCAATATTTCTCCAGTAATTTTATCCACATACCAGCTGCTTACCCACCTTCATATCTCCACAGCTGGCCAGCCTATTTTGGCTGGAATAACTCACATCCACATCTGTCCACTTTGAGCCCGTGGGCTGAACTGAAGCATTTTTTGTTTCAGAAGACTTCAAGCAGTAGGCCCCAAGGAAGTACACCCTGAGGCCACAGGATACAACAACTGGACCTGCACATCATTTTAATCCAAAGCACAAAACTGCAACTTGCTATCAGGCCAAGCTATTTACTCCTGGGGAATTGGAAGGGAACAGGTGGGAGTTGCAATGTTTCATAGCTTTGTTTAAATGAGGCTTATTCTAAGTTACCTGGGGTTTCCAAGCAAAACAGAATTTGCACAAACAAGTGCAGAAATGGTTTCTCCTCCACAGAATTATTAAAGTAGACACGCAGTCAAGAAGCACAAGAAAAAAACATTCTAAATTGGCCCAAGTCAATGAGCCATTTGATGGATTTCTGACTTCCACTTCAGTGCTTTATCTCTCCCACACTGATAGGAAATGAGCACTGAGGGCAATCTTACTGCTCTTTGAAATAATGGACATTTGCTTTTCTAGTAGTTAAATCGATGCAGGATCTATTTTCTGAACAGCAGTAGGTGTTTCATCTGGCTTACCTGGCTGATGGATTTGATACATCCATTGTCCTGGGAAAGATGCAGAACACATCTCAGAGAGGCGAGGAAAATTACTGCACTTAAAAAAAAAAAAAAAAGTAGCAAGAAAAGAGTAAAAATCAGCTTGACTTTGCTGTAATTCTTTTGTCACTACAGTGCAAGGTTGGGAAGAACAGTCAACGATGTGAAAGTCGACATGTAAAATCTCAATTGAGCCCAAGTCTGAGGTGAAGGAAATAACTGAGTGAAAACTCTTTCCAGTGAGGCAGCTGTTAATTGCATTCATCAGTCCAGTGAATATAAGGGAAAACTAAATGAACTCCTGACCAATGACTCTTTGAAGAATTTCTTCTTACATTCTCATTCCCTATGCCTGATCCAGGTGCCTGAGCTGCACATTTGGTGCAGGCTCTGAGTCTTTAATATGGTGTCTTGGTTTGGAAAGACAGGTATCTGCCAGGGAAAGCTGGAGTTTCCCTTGGAATGGAGAATGCAAGCCCCTCACACCCTCCAAATTATAATTTTGCAATGAAGGGCTCTCAGGCAAAGATTTGGGAATAGGAATAACAGTTCTTTACTGGGAATATTAACAATACAAATGTAGTAGTAAAAAAACCAAACAAACAAGCAAACAACAATCCTAGAAACCTTGACAGAGTCAGAGCTACAACCTGACACCCTGTTGGTCAGGGTGTTGGAAGCAGTTCAAAAGTGAGTCCTCCTGGAGTGGCAGATGTGGTTCTGTTGAAGCAGAGATGATCCTGAGAGAGAAGGGTCCAGTGACGGTGAGAAGGGTCCAGTCTTCCTCCAGGAATCTGGTGGAACCAGATCCCTGGTGTTCCTGTATCTCAGTTTTTATCCGAGTAGGAAAGGTTGGCTCCTCCCACTGGGTGGAGCATCTCACAATGGAACATGTCATGCCCTTAGTGAGCCTTAATGGTCCATCAGCAGGAAATATCCCCCTGGAGGGAGGACGGGCAGTGAAAGAGATAAGGAACACTGCCCCACCTGGCTTTAACAGTTGGCCCATTATCAAAAGGCACCCGCCCCCCTCCCCCCAGAGTTACAAGAGATAAGGAAAAACGTCTCGCCAACTGCTTTCAGCAGATGAAATAGAATACACTTTTTTTGGGTTCCATAACCCAAGACATATGGGCACTACTTTTGGGGCCTAAGTAAGTTTTTCACCACTTCTTGTCTGCAGGATTTGTGGTAAGAGAAATACAGTCCAGCACTGAGGCATAAGCCACCTCTCTCGAAATCAATGCCTCATACCTGCCCTTAGAACAAAGAGTGCTCCAGGAGCTGAGGCCAGCACAGTTCAGAGTCTCTGGGCTGGTGCTGAAGGAAATAATCTCTATTCGAAGTGGAGGCAGCACAGAGGAGGCACACAGCTAATTTAACAAGTGTGGGGAGAGAGTGAGGTTTTGTGGCAACCCCCATTCCCCTATGCCATTATCTCTTCCTTAAAAAAAAAGCATTTCCCCTCAGCAAAATTCCTCTATTGTTGTTTCTGGTGTGCTGTTCACTTACAAAGGTGGGTTTTTGGGTTTTTTTCCTTATTTCCTATTTAATCTTTGCAGCATAAGGACTTTATAATCTTATCATCAGCACAGATGTGAAGCCATTCAAACCCAGCATAAGAGAATCTGAAACCATGTCTCCAGTGGCTGCCACGGGGCCTCTCTCAGGACTAGACTCAGCTCCCACCACCTGGGGACCCTGAAAGCTCACACCTGAGCTCCACCAGGATGTTCCCTGTGCAAGAGATGAGACACAGACATCGCAGCTCTCCTGGCCAGGTAACAGCACCAAGCACACACAGGCAGGCTCCTCACAGGTCCAGACACCAGAGGGGGAGGACACTTCACACAAGAATTGCACATGTGATTTCTCAGGACACCCTTCTTTCCCACCTCCCACCTGTGGGAGATAAGTATTTGACAGGGGAAAGCATCCCAGACCAGAGAGATCTCTTTATCTGTGCTTCTCTTAGGTGGCTATTTCTAATCTTCAGGGCTCTGACAGCAGAGCATCAAATTTCCTGTTGTTTTCAGAGCAGTCAGAGAGGAAAAAAATAAATCTCAAGATTCAAACATACAGCTGTTCCTAAAAGCTGTAAGAGGAAGGACATCAGCCTCTGAATTACCTCAAAACCTACAATAATTACACAAAAAGGGTTTAGAATATTATGAAAACCTGAACTGTCTTCTTAAGAACTGCAAAATTGATTACAAAGGAGATGCTGTCAAAAGGAACACTCTGTTAAAGGTAAGTCTTTTGAAAGGCAACAGGTTGGTGAGTACAAAACCAAATCAGCTTTTGGGGAGCACCTTGAAACTCTTACCGTGCTGAGCTTTGTACAAGGACAACAGAGATCCATGCAACAGGGGGTGCTTGATGCCAGCTAAAGTATCCAAAGGACAGTTCTAAAATTTAGATTTACAGATGATTTCATTAGCTGCTCACTGAGCAAGGTACACAGTTGATATCAAAAGTCTATCTGTACTAGAACTACAAAAGGAAATCTCTTAATCCCTTCTTTTGCTTAGGCGAATGTCTATCTTTTCCATGCCCTGCATCTTTGCAGCCATAAGTGGCAAGGGTAATTAAGCAGTAGTTAGGAATCTGCTGAGTGTTGCATGTCCTTAATGTGCTTTAAGGAAATTCCAGCATTACAGATGCATGGCATTCCTATTACTTGATAATTGCATTTTGAAGTTTGGCGTTGTAATTATGCTAATATGCATGGGGTTATATTTTAAATTTAGTAGCTTATTTTATGTGCTATGAGTTCTTGCCCCTAGATGAGTAAAATTTCATGGAAATCTGAACTGCAGCATCCCATCACTTTATCCTCATACTCTAATTAAATGCTGACATTGTTTAAATGAGTTAAATTGAGTACGTTGGTTTTGTGTGTGTTTTGCCAACTCAAAGCAAATTTAAATTAAGAGCCTTTATGAGAGTTCCATACTCCTTCTGGCATGCTACATTATCACATCATAATAGATGCAATTTAGAAGATTATATCACTCTCTAAGTCATTCTCCCAGTTGTTTAGGAGACAAATTTGGGCCCATCAATTTGAGCTGAATGTTTTGTCAGCTATGTAAGTAACCAAGTAACTCCCAGTGAGTCACTTCTAAAATCTGAACACAGGCAACTGCAGGATGATGCTGTGGTGGGGCCTGTGTTTCCAAAATGGACAGATGACCCAAATTGCAATTCAATTCCTGAAACACCTGTCCTAAGAAACAAGTAAACAGGAGCCCTTTTCAGCATAGAGGTGCTTCACATTTTCTAGAAAATCACAATGCTCACAGTTTTCTTAAGTCTGGCAGCCAAAATGATTAGCTGTTTCAAAAGCTTAGGCTAAAAAGTAATTAAAAGTGAAATTCTTAGAACTGGTTATCCTTCTTAAAATGGCTACCATGCTCAGGAACACTGCCTCTAGGCTGTACTCTGCTTGTTACCTCCATTTAAAATCTGTCTGTAACCTAGGCCTGAAAAATAAATTGGGACAATCCGTTATGTCCTGTCTGTTTTAATTCTGCAATTGTACCTAAACAGGTGGATGGATGGATGGATGAATGAAGATGACTTGGCAACAGGAGTATGGCACCATTTCAGTGGATCAGGAGCCTTCAAAGGTGAGGGGAAGGGCAAGAGAAGGGGAACTTACTCTTTTACATTAATGTAAGAAAAGCAACATACCATAATTCTGTGGTAGTTTTAATCATTCTAAAAATAAATTATTAGTCCCTCTGGGTGGGAAGAAGTTGAAAGAAAGTAAATGAAAGCAGGGAAAAGTGGCTGGAAAGGGAGGATAATGAAAAACACGAAAACACTCTGAAGAGCAAAACCACCATCCATCTAAGTGATTGATGAATTCAAATATGATACAAAGAAATATTCAGTACAGCCATCCTGAGTGAAAGTAGATTTTGAAGTTTCAGGTTCCTTTTTAACAAACAGATCTCTGAACAGCATTTAGCACATGGAAGACTGTACCTCATTTGAAGCAATTGCTTATCTGCAAGGGGGATGTTTAACCAAATGAAACCAAATCAACTGCTGGCATCAAGTCAATGACTGCATTCAACTATCATCTCTCAATTTCTTTTCATTCTTACTGACCTGACCCATTGTCTTGGGTTATGGAACCAAAAATGTGTATTCTATTTCATCTGCTGAAAGCAGTTGGGGAGATGTTTTTTTTCTTTATGTCTTGTAACTCTGGGAGGAGGGGGGCAGGTGACTTCTGATAATGGGCCGGCTGTTAAAACCAGGGGGGCAGTGTTTCTTATCTCTTTCATTGCCCGTCCTCCCTCCAGGGGGATATTTTCTGCTGATGGACCATTAAGGCTCACCAAGCCATCATCCACATTCCATCATCCCATTGTGAGATGCTCCACCCAGTGGGGGGAGCCAACCATTCCTACCTGGACAAAAACTGAGATGTAGGAACACAAAGTATTGGTTCCACTGGATTCCCAGAGGAAGACTGGAGCCTTCATCTCTGGACCCTTTTTCTCTCAGGATCATCTCTGCTCCAACAGAACCACATCTGCCACTCCAGGAGAACTTATTTTTGGACAGCTTCCAACACCCTGACCAACAGGGTGTTAGGTTGTAGCTCTCTGTCAGGGTTTCTAGGATTGTTGTTTGTTTCTTTGCTTGTTTGGTTGTTTTCCTACTAGATTTGTATTGTTAATATTTCCAGTAAAGAACTGTTATTCCCTATTCCCAAATCTTTGCCTGAAAGCCCTTAATTGCAAAATTATAATTTGGAGGGGATGAGGGGTTTACATTCTCCATTCTAAGGGAAAGTCCAGTTTTCCCTGGCAGATACCTGTCTTTCAAAACCAAGACACCCATGTTACTGGAATGAAAAGAACTAAGAGGAAAAAAATTAATTTTATCTCAATTTTTTTGCATTTTTGCAAATTTACCTTTGCATTTAGAGCATATTTCCCATTCTGCACACCAACAAAAACATTAAATGTCTCCAAACATGACTCTCTTAGTAGCTTCCTCCTACCACCTAGCATTTAATTGCAGTGGGGAGAATGCAGAAGTAAGAATGATTATGCATCTTCATCACAAGGGTTTCTCACAAAAAAAACCTTAAGGAGGAGACTGAGAACAAGAACCATACAGCTATATTACTTTTCCTTGCCACAATGAAAAAAACTGAAACTAAAATTAAGATGCTTCTATAGAGACAGAGCTGGTTTTTGTCTTCCACCTGACATCCCAGAAATACAGGGCATGTTCTTGCTAGCACAGAATAGAGCCACTTCCCTTCTGCCTACTCTCAGTAATGAGATACCAGCATTCTGTGTCCTGAAAGAGCTGACTCCTTGCTCTCAGTGCAACGAATCAGTCTGGACAGTCAAAGATACTTGCACAAAATGGACTCCAAAATAATTAATCCTAGTAATGATCTACCTGTTAGCCTTTTCCCACTAGCAGCAGCCAGCTCAAACCTAGACCAACCTAGATTGAACAAACATTTATCATTCCTGAGTGCTGACAAAGTGGAACAAATTAAAATGCCCAAATCACACTGAATTTCAATGTTTCCTGGCCTCTGAGTGCTTGATGAACATCTTTGACCAGAATGCGATGGTGTCTTGGGTTATGGAACCTAAAATGTGTATTCTATTTCATCTGCTGAAAGCAGTTGGGGAGATGTTCTTCTTTATCTCTTGTAACTCTGGGAGGAGGGGGGCGGGTGCCTTTTGATAATGGGCCAGCTGTTAAAACCAGGTGGGGCAGTGTTTCTTATCTCTTTCACCACCTGTCCTCCCTCCAGGGGGATATTTTCTGCTAATAGGCTGTTAAGACACCTCAGGCACTTGTCCCCAAGCTTGTCACAAGTTATCCCATTGTGAGATGCTCCACCCAGTGGGGGGAGCCAACCATTCCTACCTGGATAAAAACTGAGATGTAGGAACATGAAGTATCTGGTTCCAGTGGATTCCCAGAGGAAGACTGGACTCTTCTCACCATCACTGGACCCTTCTCACCATCACTGGACCCTTGTTCTACAGGATCATCTCTGCTCCAACAGAACCACATCTGCCACTCCAGGAGGACTCACTTTTGGACTGCTTCCAACACCCTGACCAACAGGGTGTCAGGTTGTAGCTCTGACTCTGTCAGGGTTTCTAGGATTGTTGTTTGTTTGCTTGTTTGCTTGTTTTACTACTACATTTGTTAATATTCCCAGTAAAGAACTGTTATTCCTATTCCCAAATCTTTGCCTGAAAGCCCTTAATTGCAAAATTATAATTTGGAGGGGGTGAGGGGTTTACATTCTCCATTCTACGGGAAACTCCAGCTTTCCCTGGCAGATACCTGTCTTTCCAAACCAAGACAGATGGTGAACACTGGAAATGGTGTGCTAGAAATACCTGCATCCTAAATTCCTGGGAGAATGCAGCCTGGACCCTACTGCTTGCCATCTGTGCAGCAAGTCTAAGCTCCTAGTCACCTTTTGGTGACTCTTTATCCCTGTGGATGCAGAGATCATCCCTCCAGACCTTAAGGGCAAGAGATGCAATGCTTGGCACGTTGTTTGGGCTAGAGAGACTCTTTCTGCAATTATTCTCTTGCATGGCCACAGCAGGACCACTCGTTCTATGGCTGCCTGTGAGTGAGCTGAAATTGCAGTTTACTCCATCCTCTCTGAGTGGTGAAATTGTCTGGTGTTCCATGCCTGTACCAACACTCATTCAGTCTTGCCTAATGCAGCTATTAAATTAAAAGATCCTACCCGTTCCGACTGCTCTTCCTGAGTCAAAGTGTTTATCCATCCCACTTTAGGTAAAACTCTATAAAGGGTCTATTTATAAATGTTGCCAACGTGGTTAATGCTTTTGACCTTTGCTGGGGAGCAATTCCAGTAATTGTGCAACGCAGCAGCAACATTTTTTTGTTAGTCTTTTGGATGTTCCTGTTCGGGAACAGTCTGATGGCCTCTATTTCCCTCTCTCTTTCACTCTCTGTATTTTTTAAAGTCTGCCAAATAAAAGGATTTATTTGCTCAGAGTGCAGACCAGCTGAGTTTAGCAGAAGCTCATGAGCAGTAATCCACAGACCAGTTCACATACCAGATTCTGAGAATGCACCCCAGCAAACACAGAGTCCTTGTGGCAGGTAATTTTAACAATCAGAGCCCAAAGGGACACAAGGGGAGGACAAGCACATGTATCCATGGGGTTAAGTATCTGCAGTTTCATCTTTGTATGAGTGATGCAATTACCTCCTGGATCCTGACTTAGGGCAGCTGAGGGGAAATTAAGGAAGGCCAAATTAAAATGCTTAAACGGGGCAATTGTTCAAATTGTAAATGAAGAGTGCGTCTACGCTAGGCAAATGACAAGACAAATTTTGAAAATTTTGTTAAATGGTTCCATTACTTTTTTATCAACCCTTGTATTTATTTTCATTCACTGCTTTAGAAGTGCCCTACAGCTCTATCTTAGCTAGGTTTTGTTAATGTGTGATGGACAGACTGGAGCATACATGATTTCAGAGGGGTAGGGAGCAGCAGTGGCACATCCTAATCAGCACCAAGCTGGAGCTCTTGGGTGTGTCTGGGTGGAGAAAGCCTTGGAACAGCAGAGGGGAAGGGTCTGGCTGGGTAAAGTCATAGAGCTTAAATCCCTCTCATGTAGCTGAGTGCAAGGGAGATGTGCTAGAAAATAGATGGGCGTGAGGGGATAGAGGGATTCCTCATCAGCAGCACAGCACAGAGCATTTGCTTTCAATGTCCTCTGCAGTAACAAGAAAACTGAGTTCCTGCTTTCCTGCTCCTGAATTTTTGGTTCAAGTTTGGGGTGAGTTTTTGTTGTTGTTCTTGTTGTTATTTTGGGGTTTTTTTGTGTGTGTTTGTTTTGGGGTGTTTTGGGGTTTTTTTAGCTGTATTGGAGTAAGATTTACACCTTTGGTTTGAATTACGGAAGAGGGAATTGGTGATGAAAGAAATATTGGCAATCACCCGTTTTTGAGCTGCTGGAGTGAAGCAGGGTTTGCCTTTCTAATTGTTTGAGTTTGTAGCAAAAAAAGCCCAGGATTCCCAGCATGCTTTCAGGTCTGGGAAAAGGCCAGAGTCAGGAGTTCCATGCCAACCCTATGTCATCACTTACTGGCAATCTGCCACAGCAGGAACTGCACAGTTGAGAACTGTTTGGTTACTCCAGCAGTTCATATTTTCCTGCTGGAAGGAGGCTCATCTCTCATCCTGAAGATTTGGAAAAGTGTAACAACTCTAACCCTGCTATTTTTCTAAGTGGGAGAAAGGTGAAAAAAAAAAATTATTTTTTCTGTATAACATCCTTCCTAGATTGCCCCTGGGATCCTGGAGACAAGAGCAAGAGAATACCACTGTGTGTACCCTTTGTAAACATGACTAAAGTAAGGGCACAATCCCAGAGAAGTACTGGAGGTGCCACTTTTGCCAGGTGTCTTGGGTTGTGGAACCTAAATTGTGTGTTCTATTTTCATCTGCTGAAAACAGTTGAGGGGTTGTTCTTCTTTATCTCTTGTTTACTCTGGAGGGAGGGGGGCGGGTGCCTTTTGATAATGGGCCAGCTGTTAACACCAGGTGGGGCAGTGTTTGTTATCTCTCTTCATGATGGGCCATTAAGACTCCCCAGGCTGTTTTCTTCCTCAAGCTGTTCCCTTTCCCAAAATAGTACACCCACATTCCATCATCCTATTGTGAGATGCTCCACCCAGTGGGGGGAGCCAACCATTCCTACCTGGATAAAAACTGAGACGTAGGAACAGGAAGTTCTCTTGCTTCACCCTGGTTTCTGGGAAGAAGACTGGACCTCATCTCACCATCACCGGACCCCTTCTCACCACCTCTGGACCCTTTTGGCTACAGGATCATCTCTACTCCAACAGAACCACATCTGCCACTCCAGGAGGACTCACTTTTGGACTGCTTCCAACAGCCTGACCAACAGGGTGTCAGGTTGTAGCTCTGATTTTGTCAGGGCTTTCCAAAATTGTTGTTTGTTTGTTTACTGGTTTGGTGGGGTGGTTTTGTTTTTTTTCTACCACATTTGTATTATTTATATCCCTAGTAAAGAACTGTTATTCCTATTCCCAAATCTTTGCCTGAGAGCCCCTAATTGCAAAATTATAATTTGGCGGGGGGCGGGGTGAGGGGTTTACATTCTCCATTCTAAGGGAAACCCCAGTTTCCCTGGCAGATACCTGTCTTTCCAAACCAAGACACCAGGCAATTCCAGATGTGCAGTTTAAATGCCCAAGGAGTAGGACACCACAAGCTTTTTCATGCTCTGTGGAGTGATGCAGCTATTTTGCCTCCTGCCTAGGGAACACTGTCCCACGAGCACTCTTTGCTGATGGTGTTTCAGTCCTGACCAGGAATGTCACAGCATGCACACACACACAGTGACCTTCAGGTACCTCTGTCCCAAAGGGTGAGGAGGACAAGGTGTGCATCTGGTGCTCTCCAGTGCTAATGGGCTCTCTGCACACAGCCCCAGACTGGTGCCAACCCAGAGGGAGCACCTGTGTGACTGCTGGCTCCTCTGCACCAAGAGTTGTGCTCCACAAACCTGTTGTATTCCTCTGGGGAAATGTTTTTTCCCCAAAAACCCCCTAAAGACTGTAAGTATTAGTTTGACCCTACCTCCCCTTATCTCTGGCCTATGGCTCAGTGCCAGCTATCTATCCCGAGACAGAGTCTAGATAAAAACCCATGTTTTTCCTTGCTTGCCCTCTTTGGCCCCGGGAACCCCTTCGAGAATAAAGCCTTGGAATATACCCTGAGGTAGGATCCTCTTTTGAATCTTTTACCCTATCCCTGACGTATTCCCCCCAAAGCTCCCCAGAAACTGAGCTAGCACAGCAGCCCCAGGGGGCAGGCAGGGGGGTAGCATGTCACAAACCCACTCCTCTAGGGGTACAGTTTGCTGAGAGACCCTAAACCACAACTGCACAGCACCTACAGGGTGTTCTCTGTCAAAAGCAGGCCCTCAGAAGGGGTGGAGGCCACACCTCCCACAGTCCTGAGCTGTCTGTGATCCCCAGCCGTGTTCACAGCTGCCTCCCTAGAGAAGGGCTTAGCCACAAGCACTCCTCCTCTGAAGTGCCGGTGCTTTGAGGAGCTGAAATATTCCCTGAGTGGGTAGCCAGGGGAATTATGTGGAAGCCAAGTGGTAAAGACATTTCCCTGAGGAGAGAGTCTGCTCACAGCCTGGAGGTGATGCACCACACAGCAGGAGATACCGACCTCCTTGGCTTCAGGAACAAAACCCGGGATTCCCCAGCACTGGCACCCACAGACCGCCTGCCTGAGATGCTGTTGAGGCAACACAGCCTGGGACTCCACTGAAAATAAATCCATGAGCAGAGACTATGCCTGGGCCATGTTGGGCCCATTCTGGGCCCATGTTGGGCCTGCAGTCACAGAATGCTCACTTGGACTTTCCTGCCTGACCTGCTCCTGCTGTCTGGAGCTGTCCCCCAGTTTTCCTTCGGGGTGTGGACCTCCCCTTGTGCACTTTGAGCACCTGCACCAAGTTGTTTCAAATTCCACTCCTGGAATTTTAGCTCCCTAAAATTTAGTTCTGCAGCTATGCTCAGCAGAACCACTCTCAAGCTCACTGGTGGATCTGGGCCAACATCCACACCAAAGCTACGACTGAACTCAGACAGTCAAAATATGCAAAGCAAATGCCTGAATTTTATTCTCATGTACACAAGTCACAGACCAAGGTGAGTGCAGTACAAACACACTGCCTGCCTCTCTTTTGCACAGAACAACCAGAAAGAAAAGGCATTTAAAAAATGTCAGACTGGAATTTGGTTGTTGTTGTTGTTGTTGATCCCCACCACACTGACAGGCTCTAATTCAGTGTGAATTTGAGCCAGTGAGAGGCAGCAAAGGAGCCCAGATTGGGATCATTATTCCTTACACACTGCTTGCAAAATATGGCCTCCAAGGCCACTCCTACCTGATGTCTGAACCTTCTTCAACTGGGAATTGCAGCCCAGGAATTGTGTTACACATTCATCTGTGAGGTCACAGACAAGGGAGGGACTTAGTCCACACGCCCCAGTAAGGGGACTAAGAGAATCATGGGAAAAGGAGTAATTGACAGCATTTCTTCACACTCCTAGCCAGACAACATCTGTTCAAATTAGATTTTGTGAATTTGACGCTGCCTGAACAGCAGGTCTGGTCCATAAGCCACCAATAACCCTTTTTCCTTTCCTCTCCCTTTTCTAATGAAATAATCAGCTCTAAAACAGATTCATCAGAAAGAGATATGTGCAAATGGGGTTTTTTTAATGCCAAACAGAGCTTTACTAACACCAGCAAAATCAACATGGGTATAAGGGATTGCTCATTAAAAGGTAGAATCTCTATATTCTGCTCTTCTATGAACTGAATTATTTTGAAGACAAACATATTTCTTATTCATCTTTTCTCCCTGGTGACAAGTTGCTATTGGACACCTTATTTAATAGTTTCACAGGCACTCCCTGCAAAGAAGAGTGAGAAAATTTATCTCATCTGAAAATGGATTTTCTTTGAGTGGGAAAATCCATGGATCCGGCTCACTTGGCATGAGGATTATAATTCTGAGACAAGCTTAACCTGTCACATCCATCCAAACAGGTTTGGGTTGGGGGCTTTTGGCCAGAATGTTTACAAATAGAAAGGGAAAAGCTATCTCACAGTTTAAGCTTCCCTGAATTGTAATTTGTCCTCTTTCTTTCTCACTAAAGAAAGGAAAATTAAAGCAAGATGAATCTCTCTATTTAATTTTATTGCTAAAATTCACAAAATGTAACTTTTTATGTCCCTTGCAGGAGACTTCCTGCAGACAAAACAGGAAAATCTTATGCGTGAGTATTTGCACCAGAAACGCTGGGACGTTTGTCTAAGCACTGTAAAATACTTTGTGTTCCCAGCCATAAAAGAGTAAAAGAACAATTATACCGATTATGGCAGATCAAAGATCCATCTGCCCAGCCTGCAGGTTCTGAGAACAACAAGTAGGAGATATCTACAAATAATGCACAGAGTGACCCTTCCCCTGTATTGTCTGTGGACAACAGGACAATTAAAATCATTCACCATCTCCATCAGAGGCTGCTAACAAGGTTAAATTAAGCTGTGGCTTGGCCATTTGCATCCCACCAGCAGAAGAAGAAAAGCCAAAATTAGTCATTTCTCACCCTGATTTATTTGGTCACATCTAAAACTATCCCACAACAGATGATATCATCTACAGTTATTTTTTTTTTCTTATCTAGTAATTACACTTCCAACAAAGTAAATTATTTCTTTCATGGTCAGCTACAAGTTAGAAAACTTCTGGGACATCTGTAATCTCAGATCAGCTTCTGAGGACAAGGACAGTTTCTTTTAGCACTTTAACAGGAATTATTTTCCCTTCTAGGCTAACCCAGAACAGCAAATCAATACCACAAAGGTTATGTTATGCCTCCTTTTGCTGCAGAACAGCAAGCTGTTGATGCTGGGCTTTTTATAAGTGGCTCATTGTATTAATAAAGAAGTCACACATTGTCTCTCCAATCACTGTGCATTTAGGCTTTTCTCCCTTCATGCATTTTAGTGGCTCTTGAAGCTATTGGTTGGAAGAAAGTTTCAGAAACTTACACATGATTTCATAAATATGGCATCTTTGTCATGCTAGGACTGAAAACACTCCCCCCACAGCTACTGATGGGTTCTCAGCCTTTTTTAATGCCATTCTGTTTTCCATTTTTTTATGCTAAGCAAGGAATGTCATATAACAATAAAAATTAAGCTGCTTAGAGGAAATGTGCTCCATCCTCAGTCAGGAGAGCTAATGAAAACTGGGATTCATCAAATTCTGCTGATAACAGAGACTAACTGCACCCAGAACACATCTATGTAACATATCTGGCAACATATCACTACAGAGTCTCTCTTGATTAGAAAATCTGTCTCTCCCTCTTTGATTCCACGAGGATGAATTAAAAGGAGCTGCATTCTGCATGTACTGACTCAGAAGTTCACTAAGCAGAGGTGACACTCCCAAGGTCCTTTTGGCTTCTGTGCTAAAACCCATCCAAAAGGGGCATCCCTAACCAAGCTCATAATTACAAGGACAATCTGATAATTAAAATTAATTAATTATTAGACAATCCTAATTAAAAGCAGTCTGACCTCTCCTTCTGCTGGTCACTATACCAGCAACACCCCAGAAGAAGAGGTGTGCACTTCAAGGACATTCCAGAAGTGTCCAGGCATGAAGTCCACCTGCTGGCAAAGAACGTGGCCACAGCAAGGAGAGCAGCTGCAGTGGAGGTGAAAACTCAAAAGGGAGTGGCAGAGCCATCACCTGGAAACAAGCAGAGAGGGGCAGGCTTCCCTGCCACTGGAGTCAGTGATGGGAGAGAGAGAAAGCAGCAGCTGGATCACCCCAGAGCCAAAAACGAAGCACAAAAACATTTGGGTATTTCAGCTGCAACTGCTTAGGGGGCACAGAGTTGCTGCCCCCCCAGTTCTGCACTGCTTTAGCTGGATGTCAGGAAGAAATACAGGAGCTGGACGTGGGTGGCTCTTGCTCTGTCTATTCTGTCCCTCTTCCTCCTTCCCTGCATTTATCTGTCCTTCCCTCCCCTCCTGCTCCTCCAAGTTTTATTTCTTGGCTCCACCCGTAACACACTGGGATTATTTTTCATTCAGCTGCACTGAAAAGGCAGGATGTTTGTAATGTCAGGCTCAGGTGGGGATGAAAGAATAAATGAAGCTGGAGGCCGTGTGTGCAACAACCTGAGAATTTCTATCATGGATCCTATTGTTAGCAACAATAAGAGAAACTCCTTCTGCCCTTAATGAAAAGGGGCAAAAAAAGAAAGCTGGAGGTATATTACACTTTAAAGTTGCAGCTAGTAGACTAGGAAAAAGTGATATTTTAGTAAAATTATAAAGAATAAACAAAAATGGGGTCTGCTGTTCCATCACCCATGGCAAATCCAGCCCCAGTCTTTTCTTATGTTTATATAGACACCCTACATAGGTGTACATATATATAGGGTATATATGTAGGATATATAGGAGATACATATATATATATGTGTATATATATATATATGTATATATATATATGTATATATATATATGTATATATGTATGTATATATATGTATATGTTTATGGCCATTGCTTTGGAATTCCTGGACAGGGACTCAGATTTGATGAGAGGGGAGAAAAAGTGGAGCCTTGTCTTACATTCCTAGGCTGTGACAAAACCATTCCTGGAGCTGCAGCAGGGACCTGACTGCCTTGTGGTGCCCAGATAAATCAGATTTGGCAACACCTGGTCCAACTGACTTCCAGAAAAGAAGCAGGAGAACACAGCCAGTGTGTTAAGAACAATGAAATGAGGCATTTCTAAACTGGTGCAACAAATACCCCCTGACAGGTTGCACTGGTTTAGCTGTGTTAGCAAAAACCATAAAAACCAAAAGCTTTGACTGACTGAGAGCACTAATCCATACCCAAGCTCCTTGGAAATTCCTCTGAACCAAGCTGTACACTTGGTAAGCAGTACATCTTACTGTACTGGCACAGGAAATGGCCAATCCACTGGCTACTGAACCATGGAAAGATTTCCAGGTATTTTCATCCCACTGACACACAGAGTACGTTGCAAATATGTTTGTAAAACACGAGAAGCAAGCAAATATAGATGATACAAGTTATATATTTAACTGGAAATTTACAGTGATTTTTTGTTAAATTGCTTGAACAAACCTTGGATAGCAACTAAATATTCACAGGTAAGCCCTGACATGGAAAGCTGTCTGATTTTAACATCAAGTGCTGCTATAAAATCATATCTCAGAGTGTTTTTAAGAAGTACACCTCGGTTTCTGTGCTTTCAACATAAAGGAGGAGCTGTAAATCCCAATTCTCACAACATTAATTTCAAGTGGCTCTTGCTGGGAGACAAATCTCCTAAACCTGTCTGACTGCATGTAGCATTTTCCCAATTTCCTTCTTTACTGACTGACAAATTTCATGTGGTGACAGAGTAATGCCAGAGACCCCGTGGCACTATGCCACGTGCTAAGAGGGTGCACATGGTCTCTCAGTGAGCACAACAACACCTGTGGGCTTTGAGGATGTAAACCTCCAAAACAAAGCATTTCATCTGGGGTGAGAAAATTTCAATTCTGGAAGGGGGAAGCGAGCAAGGCTGCCAGCCTCAGCAGAAACTGAAATTTTGAATCCATATTCCTTGAATGGGGCACAGCTAAATATGAACTGTGCAGATACCCAGGCTGCAGACTCAGAGGGAGAGCCAAGGATGGTGGTGATTTGTGCCATTTGCACACCACTTCTCTATTAATTAGTGGGGAAACAGAAAACAAAACAAAAACAAAAACAGAAAAAAACCACCCAAAACCCCCCAAACAAACAAAAACCCCCACAAAACAAACAAAAAACAAAACAACGACAACAAAAAAACCCCCACAACTTTACAAAAATAAAAGCAACTTTCACTTGATAAAAATTTTAATGACCCCCCCCCCAGAATTCTCCAGATTATTTCCTTCCTGCCACAAGTTTTGATCTCACAAAAAATGTTCAGTAATCTAGCATTTTTCAGGGTTTTTTTTTCTATTGATTTCTGTATTACTGCCACAAAAGACACAAGAGAAGCAGAACATAAATCAAAAAGAACTCTGCTGCACAACTGAATACCAGTTTCTTACAGAAAGGCTATTATTATATCTTGTGTAATTATTGCATAATGCAATTATTATATCTTATAGAGGAGAAAAAATACTTTAAAAGAATTGCAAGGGATTCAAGGCATCTCTCAGTCCCTCAGGTTCAGTTCTGGCCCTGTAACTCCCAAGTGTGACTCCTTCCCAGGTGCTGTGAAGTCCTCAGGTTCAGCTGGCACCCTTACACCGGTATGACAATAACTCTCAACCTCAGAGTGTTCACAAGGAGAGAGCTGCAGATTCCATTTACAATTTGAATTTCTAATTACAGAAGGTCTCTCAGCAGTGTTCTTGCCAGCTAAAAGCCAGAAAAGGAGCTTTCCCCTCTCGTCTGTGCCAAGGCTTGGTTCACACAAATGAGAACATTTGGGAGAGAAGTTTATTAAAGGATGTTGTGGCAAGGTACAAAAGGCTACAAAACTGTTCTTGGAGTTTCTCATGATGGATACAAAGGTTCTGGTGCTGAAGCATCAGGCCAGAAATCAAGATCTGAGATGTTTATTTGAGCTCACTCAGCCTCCTTTCTGATTTTGTGTCAGCCAGTATTTTTTCTTTGCCTTTTTCTGCCACACTGCCCATCTCTGTCCCCTGATGAGGAAAACAGACTTGATACTTCCTTGTTGTGTTTCCAGTTTGTTTTTCTTTTAGAAATGCTTTATAAAGAGGGCACTTTCTGCTCAGCACATGTCCTCACATGTGTTTCACCGAGTGTGTTTTCACGATGTGAGCTATTAAACTATGGGCCAAACTCTCTTTTCAGAGAGTCCTTGACACCAAAGCTTGTTAACTGACCCATTGAGGAAGTGGAATGTTACCTAAAAATAGTATTTCTGAAGCTGCAAAGTACCTCCCAGTTGACTGATTATACAGGTGGCTGTTGTTCCACATGTAAAACTGTTACATGCTACAGAAAGAGGAAAAAAATGTGAAGAGGAATGGAGGGAAAACAGGTTACTTTCCTCCTCTGCCTACTGAAAGAGAAACTAAAATTTTAGTTCAGTTAAAAATCAGAGTTTTGTTCCATCTCTTTAAAAAACTTGGAGAGAAAGAGTTGTAGCTTTTTACTTTGGCAACACCACATAAGGATAGCCTCCTGCTTTTCTTTGCCATTGAACTATTTACCAAGTTTAATCTGAGCTGACATAGTCTTTAGTTGCTCTGAGAGCAGCAATTTCAAGAGGTAAATCTACCATTTATGTGTAACTCAATCTCCACCATTCCATTTCCACATCAGAGGTAGTGTCCTGGTTTAGGGCAAATTTGGGAGAAAACTTCTGAAGGTGTTCCTCTGGAAAAGCAAACCCAAGCGGCCCCTCCCCCCAGCCGGTCCAGGAAAAGAACTTCCTCGGAGAAAAGTGGAAAAAACTATTTATTTAACAAACAGATGCCCACAAGCACAAAGAATGAATAATATGAAGCAATAAAACCTCTGGCCGCTCCAAAGAGAGATGGCAAACTGAGCCAGTCCTTGCTGTGGGTGCAGCTCAGCTCACTCAGTCTCTCACCAGCCCCACTCCCTCCACAGGTGCCAGCCCTCGCTGCTCCTCTGGGTTTGTCAGTACAGAGCAGATTTAAACAGTCCCAAGAAAAAGAAAAAAAAACCCCAACAGTCCAGGGAGTCTTCTCTGCCCTAGCTAGCTAAACTAACTAAAAGCACAGGAGATCTCTGTCCCACCGCTGTCCGTGCCTCAGACAAACGCCGCAGCCAGGCCGTGTGGGAGTCAGGCAGTTTTCTCAAAACAAACTGCGCTGCTTCTTTCTCCCCCTTCGTTCCCAGAACCATTTTAAAGGTACAGAACCCGAATATACAGCACAAACAGAACAGACGATTGGGGATACAAGCAGCATAAAGTCACCCTACCACAGGTAGATACACTGGCCTAAAAGTGAATTAACTTCTCTGTCAGTAATCCTGGAGCAAAGCTCATCAATCACTGGGCCACAGGACAAGGGAAAGCTACACACTCATGTCTGGCTATTTTTCTCTGAGATGGAATACAGGTCAAATACAGATTACAAGCCTGATGAAGGAATTACAAGGTGTGATGGTCTGAGTTGGACAGGAGATAAAATACAATTATATTGGTTTATTTGAGGTTTCACTCTCAAAGCTTCTGTCAACAAAGCCTATCACAAAAGGCAGCATCCTGTCCATGCAAATTAAGAATATCCAAACCAGGGGAATATTCTAGAAGATAAGGAAGCCCCTGTTCACATTTCACTAGCTAGTGGAAGTTAAGCACTAGAAAGCACAATTTTTAAATTACATAGCAACCTGTTGATAAATAGGGAAATCTTTTTGCAGGTATGAACAAATAAATTGTTTTTCTGGAATATAACAGCATTGGAGACACACACCAAGGAGTTTAAACAAAGCAAACCATCATGCTAAGGAATTTTAAATTTTAGAAGAGGTTTTGAATAGTAATTGAGGTAGATAAATTGAGTATAGTAGAGTCAAACCAACAAGACCAACATATTCAGAAGGCACAGGGCACAGTGCTTGTTTATTTACTGTTGTGACTTCAGAATACAGAGCACCTCTGATGGTGCCACAGTTGCAAATGACATCAGCAGAAGGATTTACAACCACTCAGGGCGTTGATGTGTTTTGAAATCTGAGCATCCCCACAATTAGGACATTTATTACCAAGGCTACTCAAGGTTTGTGTGACTCTTCCCTTACCCTGGTATCAGTGAAGGGCAGCACTACCTCAGCTAGAAAATTTGCTGGCTAGGACTCAAAAGCTTTGTGCTGAGGGATTTTTTTTTCCCAGGAGTTAAAACATTTCGTTTAACTTTTTGGTACTCAGCTCAGGGGGTTGAGAGAAATTTCCTGGGGAAGAAATGTAATTTATGGCATGCTCCTCATTACTTTACGCTGAACAGGTGCTAGCAGGGAGGCTAAGATAATTTCACACGTGGATGGCTGTTAGTGTGAGCGCTGTGCTGCCTCAAGTTTCCACCTGTAGGTCGGAAAAGCTGTTTAGAGCCTTGTCCAGGAGGTGGCAGGAGAAGTTTACCGAAGTTTCCGTGGTCCCTCCCTGTCAAGCTCTAACCCACAGAACCATTATGAGTGAAGAGTTACCATAAGGAAAGGTGATAAAGTCTGGTTGCTGAAAACCAGACAAGCCTCTCACTGAATATTTCTTCCTTGAATCTGATATCTACGCCTGTATAAACACACTACATTTAAAGGAAATCCAATTTGCAGCAGCATTCCAGCACTGCAGTTAATACCTGGAGTACAATTTAATTTTTATTCTAATTTCATTTCTGCTCTGTTCTACAGAAAGAACTGTTTGGCAATACTCAATTTGTCCTGAAAGGCAACAATTTAAAGGAATCCAGTGGAAAAAAAAAAAAAAAAAAAAAAAAAGAAAAAAAGAAAGAAAAAGAGAGTAAAAAGAAAAATCAGTGACCCAACTGAAAACCATCCATCACTGATGTTCACACTTTGTAGCTGGAACACTGGAATACCAAGTATTTTTATTGAGAAACCTCATTAGTACTTTTGTCTTTAGCCATCTTGCAGCAACAAGGGAGCCCAGCCCAAAGCACTAGATTTGGTACAGAAAAAGTCGTTCCCCTAATTTGAGTTAAAAATAAAAAGAATGAGTAATGCAAAAATCAGCCTCTGCCCATAATTCCTAGAATCTGTGCTTTGTTCATCCTTTTTTAATTATTTCGAACTCTATTTGTCACTCAGTACATTTTCCTTTTCTTTCATAACCACTGTGGACGGGAAGAAGGATCAGCCTCTTGGGAATTCTGTATTGGTTAGACACCAACCATTAATTTAAAAGGGTCAGGTTTTCTGACTTTGTAGCAATTTTTAAGTGGTATTCACATTGTTTTGCTCCAGCAGAACAAAAAGTAAATTTAGAGAAATTACTCAAATTTAGGCAAAATACCAGCCTTGAGAAAAATAATACTCAGAAAAATAACTTTTATAAGTGGCTAACCCATGCAAATGGGCAGCCTGGCATGAGAATGCTTAATATTATTATTTATTCAGATTTTTAAGTGATGATTTTTTGTTTCTAGAAGCGCAACCACTGTGGCATACAAGTTGCAGCAGAAGAAGAGGCATGAAGCAAACAAATTCTCTTTTTATATGCAGGACAGAAACGCTGCCCCCAAGGTGCAGTGAGCAGTTTGGGACGCCAAAAGCCTTAGGAAATATCGAGTCCCTGTGACAGCAGATCAAACCCTGCCACAGGAAGCCTGTGACAGAGCTCTGCTGCAGATTCCTGTGTGCCCTGGTAAGGGAAGATGTGTTAGATGGTGGTGTCTGAGCAATTAGAAACTTTCACCCAAGTTACACGATGGAGAATTGGTGTGCACAGCGTTTCCTCAAACACTCCCCTTCAAGTTTTCAGTTTGGGGAAAAAGAAATTAAAGCAAAATAAAGGTGCTTTCCTCAGAAACATGAGGTTCTGTAGGGAAGTATTCAGGATTTCTCTGGGTTCTCCCTGCAGTGTAGTTTGCTGAACTTGCTGAGCTCTCAGTAGCCTGTTCAATGGAGCACTGTCACCTCTGTCAGCACAGGACAGATCTAAGGGGGCACACAGTGTTACAGACCTCACCAATGCAAGTCACTGCAGGGTCAGTTGTCCCCATAAAACAACAGAAGGATGTAGCTTGGAAACATCATGGCAGCAGCAGGAACAACAGCCCTGAGATCAGATTTTATCTCCTTCAATATCTACAGCCCATCCTGGGACACAGGAAAAAAGTCCTGCTGGGTCCACGGGCAGAAGCACTGAGTGTGATGGGGTCACAAGGGCAGGAGACACAACCCTAACTAAAGCAGAGCACCCAGCTGTATTCCCCATTCCTCAGCTCTGGGAATGCTTCACAGCCAGAGAGAAAACTCAGTGCTGAGCACTTGTGAGAGGAGAAAGAGCAGAGGCAGAGAAGCCAGAGATGGCAGCAAGCCTGACATCCAGAGCAGAAGTTGTATCTTTCTTTCCCTAGCCCAGCCCCATCTTCAGATCATCAGATGCTCCCCATCATTTTATTACATCATTGGTGCTGTGCTTCTAATCACATGGATTTAATTCTCTCATTACCACTGCTCTGTCTGACAAGGGCTGCTCTGCAGCACTGGAAGTGCCAGATCCGCAGTGCAGAGATGTGTTTGCCATTTACTGCAGGCTCACAGTGCAGGCCTTTGATCCCAGCCAAAGGCAAAGCCAGAACTTCTGTCACATTTAAAATCACAGAATCACAGAATTTCCAGGTTGGAAGAGACCTTCAAGATCATCGAGTCCAACCCATGCTCTAACACCTCAACTAGACCACAGCACCAAGTGCCACATCCAGTCTCTTCTTAAACACATCCAGGGATGGTGACTCCACCACCTCCCCGGGCAGGCCATTCCAATACTTTATCACTCTTTCTGTGAAAAACTTTTTCCTGATATCCAACCTATACTTCCCTTGGTGCAGCTTAAAACTGTGTCCTCTTGTTCTGTCAGTTGTTGCCTGGAGAAAGAGACCAGCCCCCAGCTGACTACAACCACCCTTCAGGAAGCTGTAGAGAGTGATCAGGTCACCTCTAAGTCTCCTTTTCTCCAGGCTAAACAACCCCAGATCCCTCAGCTGTTCCTCACAGGGTTTGTGTTCCAAGCCCCTCACCAGCCTCGTTGCCTCCTCTGGACACGCTCAAGCATCTCAATGTCCTTCCTAAACTGAGGGGCCCAAAACTGGACACAATACTCGAGGTGGAACTTGGAACTTGGGGTTTTCCCTTTCATGAATTTACCAGTGACCCATAGGAGGACAAAAGCTCAGCCTCACACTACACTGCCTTGGTGTCCTAATGACACCGGTACCCTGAACTCAGTTCCAAAGGAAAGGGAGTTCATGAAGCTTTTTTAATTTTTTTTTTCAAAAATAGAATAAATGTGTTGTCTTTGCAGTATTTTCTCCACTTGCATCAGAGCTAAATGCATTAAAGGGTAAACTGCTTTGCTTTGCCATTAACTTTAAAAGCATGCAATTTCAGTACTCCACCAGGGCAGAGAGGCCATAAATTAATCTGTGTTCAGCAGAGGAGCCACGGCCACAGCTGAAGTTCCCCCAGCCCTCGTGTCCATGAGAGACCTCTCTGCAGCTGCTCCTTGGATGGGGACAGAACAAACCACGTTAGCCCCAGCTAATTGCCCTCTCAGAGAAGGGAACTTTGTGTCTGGATGCTGGGAAGACAAAATGGTGTCCTGAGTCACCTTCTTACTGGGAATGAGAACTGAGTGGCAGGTCTGAAACGGTGCATTTAAAAAAAGAAAAACAAAACCAAACCAAACAAAAACACAACCAAAAACAAAACAACAACAAACAAAAACCCAACCAAACAAACAAAACCCCACAATACAAAAACAAACAATCAAGCAAACAAACCCCAAACCTAAACACAACCAAATCACTTAAAGGAGTTATCAGTGGTCTGTTTTCTAACTGGAAGGGAAAGGGAGCTGGTTTGGATGTGCTACAGGCAGTAGTTATCTATAGAAACCTGAATAAGGTGGGACACTGTCCTTAGTTTGGAACCAGACCACCCCAGCAAGGAATTCAAATGCAAGAAGATACAGGTGGCACTAAGAAGCAGTCAGGTGCAGAAGGGGAAAGCTTCAAAATACAGTGCAAAACCTCAATATTCCTCCAAATTGCCACCACAGGACGTTGTGTTTGGGCAAGGAGAAGCAAGTGCACAAACAGGGTGGGAGACTGGTCAGGAAACAACTTTGGTGAAGATGGCCTGGGATTAGAGCAGATTACCTAATAAAACAAAACAAGATAACTCCCCAAACAAAACAAACAAACCAACCCTGAGATATAGGAACAGAAAGTCTAATAGTCTCATACAGTAATTCTTCCATTTTACTCTGAACTGGCAAGGCCTGTGCTGAAATATGTAGTTTTCAACATCTTGCTTAAAAAATAATGCATATATGTTAAGAAGAGGTTTGACAATTATTAGAGGAGAAAAAAATTATTTATGAAGAAAGAGCAACACTTTTCCTTACCTCTCCTCTCATGAGAAGTGTATTAAGCTTTTAAAGTGTATTAGATCTTCAGATACAGAATGGTTTTAGCAATGTTATTTTGCCACATTGGGGCATTCAAGGAACCAGAAAAGAGTGGATCCCTTATGTCACATCAGAAATGTGTTAAACATCTAAGAAAATATAGGTAAGGGTCTGTTACAAACTTCCCTGATAACTTCAGAGACAATAGTTAAAATTCTGTCATTAAAAGGTATCAGCTTCCTCTATGCAGAATGGAGAGCAAATGTGAGTAATAAAATGCTCAAAAGTATTTGAGCATAATGGAAAGTTATCTTTGGGCATTAACTAAGGGAATAATGTTTTAGGTTAAGGTAATGCAGGTTTGAAACATTTTTGAAAGGCAGCATAGCGTGGGCCTCAGAGAAAACCTGATTATAAAAATGGTCTTGAATAGGGCAACCACAATTTATAACATAATAGATCATAGAATCAAGCTTATGATTTCAAAAAAGCAAATCTAAAAACTCAGGGATTCACCTGGACTGTAAACTCAAACAAGTAAATGAGAACCTTAACCAAGAGCACCCTGAGGAAGGGGATCAATGATGCTGCCCCAACCTCGTGTAAACCCAGTACAGGACCAAATGTAATGACCACCAAAATGTGAAAAGGATTAGGATAGCAGAAATAAGGATACAGCTACCAAGATCAGCAAAGAAACGAATCACTAGGGAGACCTTTAAGTGGGGGAGCAACACAAGAATTTCTAGAAGTGGAGTCAGATCTTATGAAGCAAATTACTAAAATGGTTCAGTAGCCATACACTGGGGAAAAGTGTTAAAAAGAGGTTTGTTTATCATGTCAGTAGAGGGGAAAGTTTAAGACAAAAATTAACCCCCTCATGTTCTAAGGCAAGATTAATATTCTGCCTCCATTTTCAATGAAGTAATTTTGAATGCAGAATGAGTAGCCAGCAAGATGTAATAATGTATTCCATGTAAGAGAGAAGCACAGTGCCAAAGATTGCCATCCAACACGTTCCCAGCAGAAGGCTTGGATCCCTTCTTCTTAAAATGCTGACAGATTTTATGTTTGAAATCCCAGATCCTGTAGAAAGGGCTTGAGAGGTGGGATTTTGTGCTTCAAAAGATGTCAGGCTAAGGCAGCTAAAGAGAAACAAGGGCCAATAATACCTGCCCATAAAAAGGATGGTAATATTCAAGAGCTATGAAAAAGTCTTGGAGGAGATAATTAGAAACAGGGATAAACAGAGAAAAAGGGAGAAAATGCAGCATGTGTTCACTAAAGTTATTGTTGATAAGCAGCTTCTATTTTATTAAGAGATCAGTTTGACCAGGAAAGGAACCATTTTTAGCCAAAATATTCTCAGCCTTTTGGATCTGGTCTAACATGCACAAAATGTATAAAATTCACTGTCAAATGCAAAAAGCTCTGGAACACTTGAGGACTGATGTAGTGAAAGGAAACAGAAAATTAAATCAAAGATCATTCACTTAGCATTTGATAAGAACATTTCCTACAGATTTACTCTCATGAATCAAAATGGACCAAGAAGGAGGAAGCCCCAGGGAATGATGAATCCACCAGAGATGTATCACTGTGAAAGGACAAACATGACACATCAGACTACGTTTCCCACAGAAATAAGAAAGTGCAAAACACTGTTAAGCTCTTTCTTATAGATCTAAAAAAACCCTGAACCACGAGGAAGTTACATGGCTGTAAACCTCTTGGACCACTAGCTCTGTGATCAGAAAATCTGTAGGGCAGAGTGATGCATTAGGCCTGCTAAGATGAAATTGTTGCTGCCTATCCTGATGGGGTAGAACCACCAGAGAAATCAGAAACTCATTTCAGCTAAGGAACAGCATCACCCAGTCAGGTTTAGGAGACCATCAATTAATTATGACAACAAACTTGGAAAAGGTCAAAACACGAGGAAAGTGAGATTCTGAAGCAGGTATTTATAAAAAGCATTTGGGAAAAGAAATCACAGTAGTGTGGTTCATAAAAGAGATAAATGTCACCAATGCCCATGGCAGGAAAAAAAAAGGGATTTCCTTGTCTAGGCGCTCTTTTAGGGTGCACACTCCAGATTGGAATAAGAACCTGTGCCCTTTTATGTATTAAGAGCAGCCAGCATAGTTGTGAAAGGTTCTCTGAACAAACCCAACTTTTATAGGTTAATTTTGATTTGGGAGTTGGGTCAATCTTCTGCTCAGAGTTGTTTTTCTCCTCTTCTCCATCTTAAATATGATTCACTTATTGCTAACATGTGCTGTGTCTGAGTAGCAGGAGGAAACAGTTCTGCCTCTGAAGCACAGGATAAAAAAAAGTTACAGCTGGCTTGTGTATACACTTGAAAAAAAATGCTCTTGCTGTTTTTCTCCTTTAGAAGTGTTGGGCAGCTTGTACTTTTAATGCCATATCATTCTTTGAAGGCAGATTCTGATATCTGTGCCAGGAGAAGAAATAACTTTCATCTTTTAAAAGAATTAGTTGCTGGTGTAAGAGGTCATTACAACATTTTCCTGTGAATCATGAGCTGGATAATAAAGCCAATAGTCTAACAAGACTCTGCATCCCACTATTGCCCTGGGACTCTGAAGAATGCACATTGAAAAACCCAAATGCAAATTATCTGTGACTGCACTCCACACAATTTCTATTGTGAAAAAAAAGAAAATAGTCAGTAAAATTCCAGAGAGAGATAGAAATGTTTATCAGATTAGCAAGAGTGATACAGAAAAAGAAACAGACTGGAGAGCACCATTCATTTTTTCAGTTTTGTTTTGTTTTGTTTTAAATAACTGGATATGATCAAAAACATTTATATCACTTTATGTTCACAGCCTGCAAAGTCACAGTGGAGCTGTCTTGGGCCCTAGGAACTCTTAGGTTTACCTATTCATGCAAACATCCAACTACACAGAGTGTCTTACTCAGTGTGCAATTTCCCCTCTAGTCAAAAATTCTGAGGCACACCACACTATTCAAACAACAACCTACAGCAGCAGACCAAGTCCAGCTCAGGGCTGAAGCCGTGGCAAAACATATTTGTGAGGCACAAGGTGGATGGATTGTTATTTCACATTTGGGAGGCAACATAACTGAGATGTAGGAATCAAGGAACCATCAAAATAGTAGTAAGTACCAAAGATAATATGTATCAAACCCAATTTTATTTTTTAAAGCAAATATACAAACAACACTCCTCCCCTCACTCCTCACGTTTTCTTTGTGTTCCCAACACACAGGCCTAGATACCAGATTATTTCACCAGGAGCTCTCACTCCTCTTTCCCAACACCCCCACAAATTGACCTGTAGTTGTGACTTTATCACAGGGGCATAGAATCCCTTAGCCCTAAATGTCAAGGAGGTGACTAAAACCCCACAGTCTGGCTTGCAAAAAGCTCAGAAATGTGGCCGTGGGTATGCTGGAGGAGAATCCTGGATGGGAGGTGGAGGTGAGGTTGCCCCATCCTTCTTTCTGATAATGTGTAGCTGACTCCAGAGTCAAACTAAATTAAATCACTATATTTTTTTCTTGGCAAAATGCTTTGCATGTCAGCCATTAGAAAAAAAAAAAATATCACCACAGTAAAAAAGAGGAGTATCAGCTGATTTTCCTCTGTGATTAAAAAATGTTTTTTTAATCTAAGTTCAACTTCATCTGCTCCTTTCAAAATGACTTTTTAATGTTGATAATATTTCCATCATTTGGGGTGTTTTTTAAAGTCATTTTATTTTCTTAAAGGAAAAATCATCAAATTGGTAAATATCATACCATACCATGGCGAACCTCTCTAAATATCCTGAGCAATTAGTTGACAATTTTTAAAGTGCCAGAGCAAACTGTCACCCAGAGCAGACACTTCCCAGATTTGCAAGCTTTCTCTTTTCTAATTTTTGCTGATAATAGTAAAAAGGTTTTATTTTAGGGGCTTTGATAAAATCTCCAAAGAAATAAGCTTCTGAAAGTCTAATGTGTTAAGTTACGAAGCATTGGTCTTTCTTCCCTTGTGTTTTTGCTCAGGTAGGCAAGCAGATGAGAAAACAGTGATTCTAACCCAGGGCAGGGAAAAGAAATCTGAAAAATGGAATTCTCCCTTATATGGAGTGATGGCTCCATGGCCAGCTCTCATAGTTCCAGCCCCTTTGCAAGCACCGTTCTCACAGTGGTGTGAAGCACCCGAGCTACTCCCAGGCAGAACACCACAAGTTCTGCTGACTAATATTTCCATCAATTCTCCCTTCGATACAGATGCCTCGCCGAATAAAATTTTCATTTTTGTCTAGAACTATGGCAACCTGGGCAGCTGCCAGGAGGCAGCTTTGGTTGACAACTCCTAAGAGTGATTCTCAGGCAAAACAATTAGTGCTAACTGCTCTTTTCCAGGGAGGCAGACTTCTTGGCAAATTGCACAGCTAAGTCAGAGAATTCAGAGGAGGAGCAATCCAGCCTGCTTTGCCCAGAGGAAGGAATGCAGGTTTTTATAGCACGGAAGGGGGAATTCTTTTGGTTTCTCACTGCAGCTCCAAATAGCAAAGCTGCCTGTGGCAAGGGCCTGCCCCGGAGGGCGTTCCGTGGTGGCAGGGTGGGCACCAGCAGGGCTCTCCAGGGTGCCACAACAGCAGCCCTGGGGCTTTCCTGGGGATGAATTGGCCCTGCAGTGACAGACTTGTTCCTTCCAGGCCCAGCCAAGCACACCAGCTCGCTCAGCAGGGTGATGTGTCCCTGCACTGTGCTGCAGGAAGCACCACACACCATCCCCTCCCTGAAGGGTCAGGCCCATCCTTCGGGGGGCTGGTTTTGGGCAAGAGCCCACCACAGTTCCCACCAGAGCAAGGGCTGCTACAACAAGCTCTGAACCACCTTAGATTCCCACAAAGCCTTTCCAACATCCCCCCTCTGTCTCCTCTGCCCTCTCTCTGGCTCTCACTCCTCCAGAGCTGCCAGGCAGCCACAAGCAGGGAAGCTGCTTTACTCATTACCAGCACAGTAGCAATTGCAGGTGAAACCCTTCCAAAGAATTTGCTTAAATCGTGCCTGGAGAGTGGCTGAAATTGCTTGTGAATTGCTGAGCTTAAACCCGGGCTTTCCATGCTTCCCTCTGCTAGATTTGCAAATTGCTTTTTGGTCTGATTTTCCCCTCCTCTCATGTCCCTTCCACACACATCAGCAATTTCCAGCTTTTTCCATGAAGGAGCACTGAGAGGCAGTGCCCATTTGCAAGCACCTCCCTGCTCTACATGTAATTCAGTGGCCTTGCTGAAGACACCTATGTGTTATATATATATATTTTTAAAACATGTTTGTTGCCTTTGTAAATATTTCCAACCCACAGTCTTTTTGTTAGTATCTTTTATTAGACACCTCTCTGGAAACAGTTTACAAGTGTGGCCCAAACTTAAAGGCCAGTTTAAACAAGCTGTAAGGCAAAACAATTAAGAGGATTCTGTCCCCAGAGAGTTTGCAGTGTTAATTCATATACAAACAGTGTTGGCTTATTTTGAGCTAGGAGTCAAATCTAATGCTATTTAACAGGACCTGCATGCACAGAGAAACTTTTTGTCCATTCAAATTGTCCTTTTTAAACAAGAGGGATTTTTATTCCCCTCCCTATATCTTTTCATTTAACCACTTGCACAATTTTGCTTCCGTAACACCCAATAACAGCTAATAAATAATATTGTTTACTCTCCATTTGTTTTTGCTTCCTGCTGTTGAATGAGCAGCCCATGTTTACAGATTAGCAGCAGTTGTAAAGCGCCCTGACTTTCTCTTCCATTTCAAAGCTATGAGTTAGAAGCACATTTTATATTGGTCGCTCTGGCATTTTTGGAGTAGCTCAGGCATTCACAGTGCAAACCACTGTTATTCATACTGTTATAATTCCTCTGCAGTTAAGTCATTACTAGCAATCAGAGCGGGCTTGTAGTACAATTCCTTATTTGGGAATGTCATGTGAGATGCCCAGAGCAATATGAAAAAAAAAAAAAAATAAAGGCCAACTTGTCTGGCTGTGGAGGGATTTATAGCAGGCCCACTGGCAGAGAGATCTGCTGGGAAGTATTAAGAGCTCCTGCTTAGCTGATCATATAAACACCCAAGCCAGCAGGTGCACTACATTTGGACACTATCTCTTTCCTTCAGGTGCAGCATTAAAAATCCTGTCATCGCAGCATGTTTATGGAAACGTGAATTATAGTGGCCTTCTCCTGCAGATGGTTGGGCTGAAGTTTTTTTTTTTTTCTCTAGGCAAACGTGAAATTCATTTAAAATCACTTGAATGTTTTCGTTCTGCTCTTTAACAAATGGCAATATTGCTAAGAAAAATTCTGCTTCAGACAAGGTGTTTCTTTTAGTAAGAGAGAAGCCTCTCTCGGAGCAGAAATATCTGATTAATAGTTACTAAAGACAACATCTGAGAGTGTTTATTTCCAAACAGCTGCTCTCAAATCAGACACCCTCCTTCCCAAAATGTCACCCAAATGTGAAAATTTGGATAAGTCACTTTAAATTTGACTCAAGCCTATAACTGATATTGTTTGCAAATATCCATATTATTTTAATGTGCAGAACATTTGAACAGATTAAAATATGATCCACTTCATAATAACCATACCCTAGGGAAAGCCAAGGCTGAAGTTAATGAATGAAATTACTTGTGGTTAAGGATACAGTAATAATTAAATTATTAGGAACCACTTAAAACTTGCCATTTTACATGAGAAAAAACCCACCCACCCCATGTTAATGCAACCATCTGCTCGGACAGTCAAAGAATTATACTCAGGAAATGGATAAATTAATGTTTTATATGTAATTTCAGCTTAGCTCTCCATCTCAAGTGCTTGAGTACGGAGACTTTAATTGCACAATCACATTCTTTTCCACTCTCCACAGCAGCCCTATGTAATACATAACTATTTTCTACTGTAATGCTTGATGAGTCACTACTGTAGAAGGAACTGAGTATGTTTGGGAGCATGTGTATTTAATGGAACTGTAATCAAGTCAGGAAAAATTCTCTCTTCCTGTAGTCTCCTTTTATGGAATTCAGAACAACAAACCAGAGCAAAAGCTTAGGAGAGGGAGGAAGGATGATCTCGAAGGTACGGTGTCATCCTCACCCTCCAAGACCTGAATTCAATCTCAAACCCAGCCTGTTCAGCCACTGCCCTGCTGCAACCCAAGTTCAGGCAATTCAGGGGAAGTTTTGCAGCATGGTTTCTTCCTTTTGCTTTTGAACAAGTGGGAGTGTTGCTAAGAAAAGCCCCACTTCAGAAAATCATTACCTGTTGCTAAAAGATTTGCTTTTTGTAACAGAAATAGCCCCACTTCTTGCATGGTTTTTGCTTCGAGTTGCCATCACCTCTCTTGCCCTCAACCTAGCTGTTTTCTGAACTCCACTGACAGAAAACCAATCAGCAAGAGAAAGGAACACATTTCCTCTCATATCACTTTAGAGAGCAGAATCACCTGAGCTCATCAAGGCATGAGATAAATCCCAGCATCAGCCCAAGGGAAGTGGGGAGATGATTTTCACAAAGCAGCAAGTTACCAAGTGGCCGAGTTTGGTACCTTATTTTGACTCTCTAAGCCTTGTGAGCATCCATTGCTTCCTGGGGACTCTCTGAGGGTAAACATGCCAGGGGTCACAATGCACTTGCTGCAAATACAAGAGCCCTGCATAGGCACTGGACAAATTGGTTTGCTGCACTGGCATGTCTTGTTCTACAGAGGGAGAGTTTGTACATGAACTCATCCTCTTGGCCAGCTTATTGTGACATTGCTGGTATTCTAGCTCCACATTGTTTGCCATGATGTTTCAGAAGATTTAGCATTTATTAGAAGCAGGAGGTTTGCACGTGTAGCACTGCTCAGGGTTTAACTTTCAGAGATGAGCACCTCCGTATAAAGGATTTGGTACAAGGAAAGTCTGTCAAATCATACATGCTGCTCTAGAGACCTACTCACCGAGCACCACCTTAAGTAGCTTTTCCCTCCTTCCCCAGAAAAAGCCAGCCTGGCATTTAGCACTTGTGTTGCAGCAAAGCAGACACCCCCTTGTTCTCTAACCTCATATGTTAGGCTGATTCTCTCATCTGTGATCTGCTCACCAGCTGCTCCTGGTGCAGGAGGGCCCCGAGGAGGAGGCACGGGGTTCTGCAGCCTGGCCGTGGCTCCACCACAGCCTGGCCTTCCTCATATCCAGCAATGTCCCCACTCCAGTGCAGCTGGGAGTGCCCCCAGGGTGCTCCAGCACAGGGGGTATCAGTTGCAGAGGGGAAAATCAGCTGAGGTCTCAGCAAAGACTACAGGGAAGCAGACAGAAATAACCCAACACACTCTGGGGTGAGTCCCAGAGCCAGTGCCAGGGCAAGGAGTGAATTTGGTGACAGTGGAAGCCCTGCACGTGGTGATTACCAGCTGCCAACAGGGCCCTGTGTCTGCAAATGCTCAAGGTCTCTAATCTCTAAGGGATTTAAAATGCATGGACAAATGGGAGTACAAGGCAGGTGAGTGTTTTTGAGCTGGAGAAGCCTCTCTGGAAGAGGTGATCCTCCTTACCCAAGGCATTTGCTGGTGTGAGGACCGTGCTGTGTGTCCCCAGCCTGTTCCTCCCTCACAGACCTTTATGACAAGTCAGGCCAAGGGGGTTGAGCGACCTGGTGGGCATGTTGGATCTTTAACCAGCTGTCTGTAGATCACATCAGCTAGAAACTGATCTTTCCCTGGCAGAAAATGACCACTGTTGACCAGGTCAACAGTGCCTGACCCCGAGCCAGAGTGTGCCCAAGGTGGGCAGGGAGGCCAGTGGCATCCTGGCCTGGATCATGAAGAGAGTGACCAGCAGGAGCAGGGCAGTGATTGTCCCACTGGGGAGGCCACGCTTCAAGTCCTGTGTTCAGTTTTGGGCCCCTCACTCCAAAAGTGACATTGAGGGGCTGGAGCGAGTCCAGGGAAGTGCAATGGAGCTGTGGAAGGGCCTGGAGCACAAGTCTGATCAGGAGTGGCTGAGGGTGTTTAGCCTGGAGAAAAGAAGGCTCAGGCCTGGAAGAGTTCAAAAACAGTGTTGATGTGGCACGTGGGGACATGGCTTAGCAGTGGACTTGGCCATGTGAGACTTATACTCAATTATCTTAAAGGTCTTTTCCAACCCAAACAACTCTGTGATTCTATATTACTGGCAAGAGAGCAGAAGATGAAGTACCTGCAAGAGGAGAAGGAGGATTTTAAAGGGATATAATGGCAGAATCTGCACAGAAAGGGTGTACTTTGCAAGGTTAGAAAGAACTGAATTCATGTTGGCCCAGAAGATAAAGGAAGAATTGAGCATGGCTTTCCTCACAGCAGAGGGAATGCAGGATAAGAGAGGGAAGGTTTCCTTCAGGGTAAAAAAGATGAAAATTTTTATCATCTCTAAGACAAAGTGATCACTGTTTGAGTCCAGCCAACAGGAGTGATTCCTAGGCCTTCTTGTCAGGAAGCAAGGACTGAGACTGGATCAATCAGGGGCAGTACCTTTTCTAGCAGTCAGTGACTAGAACTGCATTCCTTTGGTGGAGTATTTTCTGTGCTAGTTCAGGTGAGCTTTTCTCTAATCTTCCAATAACTTTCAATCATCATCACCTCACCCTGTGCCTGAAGCATGTACTACTATACAAGTCCTAAGTGGTAGGTTACAGAAATTTCTCTATTTGAAAGGGATGTTTTTCCTTTCATTCAATATATCAAATTTATGTCAAGTTTATGTCAATTTTATGTCAAATTTATACAAGTGCTAACATTTTGCCCACATAGAGCTTCCAAGCATTTAAAAAGAAATTTTTATGCTTCAGCAAAAGCTCCGATTTTACTCAGGTAAAGCAAAGTAATGAGGTTAAAACAAAATCAAAAGGAAAAAAGCCCACAAAACCTAAAGAATAAGGACACAAACACAATTTTTGCTCTGAAAAGCTTTGTTTTCTCCCCACAGATAGAACGTGCAAAATTAATTCTGTGAATTGGGAGAAGTCGAGCGCTTTACTCCGGAGTGGCTTTGCTGGCACTTGTGGAGAACTTTACAACTGCACAGCCTCTCTGCTCTGCTTGCTGTGCTATCATTACCAATTAGCACTTGTGAGGAGGAGTCCAGCAACCTCCCAGGCACGGAGCAAAGGGGCTCTGGGGGAACAGCTGGACCCTGGAAGCTGCTCACAGTTCGCTGGGAGTTCAGCCCCCACGGCTGCTGCGAGCCGTGTTCCCTCTCACTGGAGCTCCACGGCAGCCTCCAGGCTTTCATCAATCATTTCCCAGTTTAATGGTGAAAACGTGAGGCTGATGGTGGTGGCTGAGTGTGGATGGAGTCTCTGCAAACTTCCCTTTGGAGCTCAGCTGAGCTGCCTCTTCCAGCCCAAAGGAGCCTCAGCGTTGCACAACTTGGGGTCTCCCGAGGAGAAATCACAGACCACGCCAAGCTGCAGACAGCATAATGGCAAGGTGGGGAAATGCTAATTAGGTGTCAGATGGAGACCACCAGCCTTATTTAACTGTGAGGTCAAGCTGACTGAAACCCTGTCTCCAAATTAGATATAGACAAACTGGTTTTTGAGCAACATTTCTGATAAAGTCTCCTCTTTCTTCTGTTTACACACAGGAAGCAGACTAAAACTCTCAGAAATGTGTTCTTAGTTGTTCCTTGAACTGATTTTTTTTTTTTTTTTGTGACCAGAGAGGCATGAGTAAGGGCTAGACTGTCTGGCTTTCTTTTTCCTGTCAGCCCCCCAAAACATGATCAGATCCAAAAGTCAGTTTGTGCCTTCTCTGTCTTTCTAGACTCAAAAAAAATAGGTTTTTGGAGAGCATTTATATCCATCCAGAAAGTATGGGGCATTTTGATCTTAACTCCCTGGCAGGATTAGATTGCACTACGAACAAGTTTGGCTTAGAGGCACACTCTGTACCAGCTTTTATGGCCCAGAAAAAAAGCCTGTCAAGGTCTCCCTATTCCTGGTGGTGTCTTGGGCATAGCCATGAAGGGTCTGTAAATTTTAAAACTTCAATTTAAAAGAATTCTGACCACAGCCTTTGACAAAAAAAAAAAAAAAAAAAAAAAAAAAAAAAAAAAAAAAAAAGTCTGTTCTGAGGGAGTTTTCTTCCACCAGTGACAGAATGTCTGCAGCTACTGTGGGGATGAGTTTCTTGCTAAGCACAACACAACCACCTCATGTAGTGCAGCCATAAAGATCTCAACAGAGACAACATCCAACTAGAAGCCCTGGATGCCCAAAGAAAGAAACATACTTCTTTGGAGAATGGAAGTGGCAAGGGGGCTGCGCAGGGGCCACAAAGCTGAAAAGTCAAACAAGAAGAATATTGTTTTCTTCTTCCCTGTCTTTTTTAAAGGCTTTCTCTCAAGAGGACAGGAAACCAGTTTAATTCCAATGATATAATACTGCCTAAGCTGGCTGTGGTTCAGCTCCTCGTAGTGACAGCACTGTAAAGCTATGCCTTTTTTTTTTTTTTTTTTTTGAGTTAAGCTTGTCTGACTTAAGCTTTCACTTCAAAGATGTTGACGGTTTAAAAGGGAAACAAACAAGGTCAATTATGTTTTACAAGTTCACTAATGATCTAATTCTAAACTATAATAAATGAAAGAATCAGAGAAGGAACATTCATGTGAACCTCTGAGAACCAGTCCTGAGTAAAGGAAGATTTCTCTTTCATAATGTATAAAACCATCACACAACAAAAAAGAGAAAAGTAAATGCACCTATTAGTAAATTTTGACACCACAGGGGCCTTAAAAGATCCCTTCCTTCCAGAAGAATGAACACATCCTTAAGCTGTCTTTCTGTCATAAGTCCAAATGCTACTCAATTCAAAATTTTAAAAGCTACCAAATAGTCTGACTTGAAGTATGTGTGTCTGGCATTTGAGAAACGGGACAAATCTCCTAACAGACACAAGTAATCGCTTTCCTCATGAAATTGCCACAGGAGGAAAACTTAGGGCTATTTTGCAGATCATTTGAGCAAATCAATTTTCGTTCAGACACAATTATTGCTTTCTCCCAATGCATCACAGGGAGATAAACAGAGGTGGTTTACTTTGCTGTGTGGAGGTATAAGGGTTCTCAGTTTTGATGTGTTTCCCTCAACTTAGCTTCTTTTCAATTTCAACCAGTCACTGTAAATTGCATCTTTAAAGGAGAACCAATTTTGCAAGCACCAAATGGTAAGGAAACGGGGTTTTTCTTTTTCATATAGTTATAAGTTTCCCATGTATTTGTCAGTACGTGTTGGAAAACTGTTACATGAAAATGAGTAAAAGCTAGTTGGATGGCCCTCTCCTTAGATTTACAGACAAATAAAACTGTCCAAACTTAAAAGCCAAAATTAATTATGAAGTCCATGCCCACAGAGAAGGGTAAATTATGCTATGAGGCCTCATTTCCAAAATACAGACCATACTGGTTTAATTTTATTCTATTTTCTACTCTGCTCGGTCATCCTTTCTTTACTAGAATGGTTCTGTTCCTCCAAAGAGGAAGAAAAATTCCTCAGCTGACACCAAAACAAAGGTGTGGTATGTGCTTGTCATTTTAGAATTTTAATTAAAATATATACATATATATCTTTAAGTTCATGGTTTTAGAACTGCAGACAGGTTATGCCATGTGCTTTGCTCTCTGCTAAGACAATTCATACCAGATTCAGCACTGAAAAGAGCACATTAAAAAAAGAGAGATCTCTTATTTATTTTTGTGCTTGCAGCCTGTAGAGGAGCAATATTATTCCCCAGACTATGTCCCTTGCTTTCTAGAACAGCTGTACTCATGAACACGAAACCAGAGGAACTAGTTGGAGTTTCTTCCCCAGATAAGAAACAAACCAGAGAAAAATCATGTGAATTTCTGCGTTTTTATTTCTTTCACCTTTTGGCTGAAAAATGGAAAAAAAGTCATGAACTTCTAGTTTCGTCACTAGTGTTTTTCTATGGAGAGCCAGTGGAAGCTTTCTGTGAATGCTCATTGAATGAGAAACGGGAAAAAAAACATCACCAGTCATCTGAAAATTGATTGCCGGCTATTTGGCAATGTTTGCCATGGCACATGCATCCTCTTTGATTCAGCAACACCCTCCTGGCAGAATGGCAACTCAGCATCTCTTTAGGTGACCCCAATCCTCCCAGCTACTGTACAACACATTTGACATTGCTTGGGTTCACAAGATTTCCATGCACCACTTCCCCGAGTCAAAGCAGAGGGATTCTTGGGGCTGGTCTTAGGACAGTGGCATTTGGGGGAATCTCAGTTATGCAGGGCATTCACAAATGTATGTAGTGCCACTCACTGCCCGCCACAAAGGGCCTATTTTTCAAACTGTCAAAGAAACACTTGTGGCGCCGCGGAAACCAGAGAAAAGCTGTCAATTCTATTATTAAATTGACATTCCACACATGCTACTTTGAGATGATAGTCCATAATAAAGTTGCCCTATTTCTTTGCCCTCTATTCATGTCACTACCTAAAGTTTTCTCTTGCATCCTCCTCGGACGCTGAGTGATAGAGCGTCAGACGTGTAAGCTCACCAAGAGGTCGTCATTGTGGAGCAGTGACAGATGTTTACAACACCTGAAGAAGAGGAGGGGACGGAGGTCCTAAAGCACCCTTGGTACTCCAGGCTGTTACAATGCAAGGAGCAAGGACAGTGACATCTCCCGGGGTATTATTGTCAATCAAGGAGCGCCGAAACAAAGGGAGACAACAGGGACCATTGTAATCCCATTGGAGGGAAGAGGCGGGGGGGGAAAAGCATAACAAGGCTTTGTCCTTCTGGTCTTCAGAACACAGACCCCTCTCTGTGTGTTCCTCTAGCTGCTGCAAGCTAATAGGATAACACGAGTTGATCTGACCCTAATGGGAATTGATACAAATTGGATGATAATTCCATTGTGCCCAGTCCTCCCGTGAGGCCACGAGGCCTTCCCAGAGGGAAAGCATCTCCCACTTTCCATGACTGTTTGTTTTTAGACTTGTTGGGTTGCAGGAGCCTGGGTTTCCCAGGTAAGCTGTCCCACCATGCTTCCTGCTGGGAAGCTTCTGTGAAAATAAGAAGACAACAGAGTCTCTCACCCTCAGGGGTGTCTGATTTAGTAAGGGCTCGTGATTGACAGCTGTTAAGAGGAATGACAAGATATTTTACATCTGTTTGGCGTCCTGACTGTCACCCATTCCTTCCCACACTGGCTATTGTCATTCTTCCCATATCCAGGAATCCTACTGCTGCCAATGCAAATGCCAGACCACTGTGGAGCTATAGTGCCACGCAGCATACATCACACAAGACATGAGGAGTGGATCAGGGTCATTGCATAGGGAATGCAACGAGTCCAAAGTATGTTCATTATCCCAGACCTAACATTTTGGACCAATAATTGGACCACCAAGCACAACCACTCAGTTGTGCATATCAAATCAGAAAATAAATCCAACACACGTGGAGTTTCCCCTACATTTTTCTCCCTTTTCCTTGCAATTTATTTATTATTTACTCTGCACAGCAAAGCCCAAGCCATCCTCCAGTGATGATGAATGAATAATGCAGCACATCCAAAGTGCTTATTATGAATGGAAAACTCATATTTCTCCATTCCCATAGCATTCATAGGGGCTTTGGGTTTCCATGGTTTTTATACTCACATCAAGTTTGCTAACTGTTAAGCAGTACTTTTGACACCCTGACAGAAACAGCCTATTAGGTATGGTATAAAGAAAACCATACATTCATTCTGGAAAAACCACTAATTTTATCATGACTTGAAATACCACTGACAGTGACAGACAAAACTGAAGTACATCCTGCAAGGATGCTTTGTCCAATTCATGAGAACAGTGGTTTTTGCTCTAAATCTGGCCCAACAAATGCAAGTAAAGAAAAGAAATAAAGCTCACAATGCAAAACCATAAATGACCTGCCCAATGAAGACTATCCAGACTAGAAGAGATGTATAACTGATTAAAATGAACAACAGTTACACTGAATCCATTCCATCTCCATCACTCTTCAACCCACTCCAAGTCGAAATACTGTGTAAACTATGAGCTCTGCAGCATGCCTGGAATGTCAGCAAACCTGGGCCCTGGAGCAGTGGTGGCAAGTGAACTGTAGAGTGAAGGATCCTTCATAGGGTTTCAGTCAGCTTCAGAAGTGTCATCACCCATCAGCTAAAAATATCTCAAGCTATTTTAAGCAAATCTAAATTCAGCCCACCAGTTTTTTTCCCCAGGAAGGGTAAACTACAGAGCACCTGTGTGTTACATTCTTGGTGCAGAATTCTAAAGCATGAGGAACAGAGCCCTTCCAAATTGTCCTTGCACCACAGGCATCATCAAATCCCCAGCTAAAAATGGTCTGGACAACACCTCTGAGATCTTACTGGTGGCCTTTTCAACCCAAGGAGTCACATCAGCATCGTTTATTTCAGGAGTTAATAACTGAATTGCTCGGAACAAAGCCTCTGGGATCCTGCATTCATGTTAGTCTACTAGGGAAGACTAACATGGACTAATCAAAAGGCATACAGCCCATTTCTGAAAGGGTGTACCTGGTGATGAAAAGGGGTGGAACAGTCTGTTGGGCACAACTGAAGTACAGCATCTCCAAAAGAGAAACTCAATACAGGTGACACACCCTGTGGGGATCAGGTGTTGTGTATCTACTAGTCAGAAGAAAAAGGGATTTTTGTACCTATTCCTATCTCTTTAATTCCTTCTGAGTGATATTCTTCATGACACAAAGAAAAACATACAATTTTTTACTCTTTCTTTTTCCTATGGCTTGTAGTACTTGCTCTCCTATTTTTTCTCTTACCCTATGCCACTGGGACTGTGAAAACAAAGCCCTTGAGCACAGGTGCAGTGGACACTCAACAGGTCACTTGGTCCCCACATTATCCCTTGATAGAACCGCTACTGAAGACCCATCTCTTACAAGTTACTAAAAAACTATTATCCAGGCTTTAACTGCCGATTGGAACTCCATTCAATGATTTAAATCTGAAGTAATCAAATATTTGACACCAAAAGTTCAATGTAACTTCTACCTGGCCCGCAGCCTAGTCAGATCTCAGCACAAACACTGCTGTACAGCCTAAGAATCCTGGAATGTTCTCATTGCTGCACCTACTGAATCAACTAAAGGAGATTAATTTTTCTGAATATACTTATAAAACATACTGATAGTGAGAGAAGGCAGTTTTTGCATTTTGCTCTCTAAGCTTTGAGGTCCACAGAGAAAACTTTGGCTCTGGATTTATTTCTCCAGCAGGCAGCTTTATTTTTCCCGTGGAACATCGCTGTTGGCATAATAGAGGAGCAGGAGGCTGGCAAAGTGGCATGAAACAAACAGCCCAGACTTTTTCCAAGCTGTTCCTGCTCCTACTACATGACTAAGAGTTTAATAAAATGTGCTACCAAGATGCAAACATCTTGCAAGCATTGGAGCATTTTCTTTATTAACTGAAGTGATAAACTTGCCCATTCAATGCACATGTTCGAATGCAAGCAATCTCGACCGTCTGAGCCAAAACCTAATATAAAAAGACAAAGTGATTTTCAGACAATGATAATAACATTCAGCATGCTCTTTCCCCAGTTCAAACATGAGAAGATGGAGCAGGATTCCTACAATCTGCTGGCTCGCAAGAGAGAAGAAACCATTGTGTGGATTTGAACTCTAGTGTGCTGCCTTTAAGCATTTGGTGGTACTCACTACTGCTTAAGAAGATATTTAGAATTCCAACATGAAAGGTCTGTTTCATATTTTAAGCCCAATAAATCTCGATCACAGCTCTCAATTGAGACAGCAGTCTGGCAAAACTACATGGACAGCAGACACTTTACTGTGGCTCTTTCTCCCCACTCAGCCTCTCCCTCCCCCACCTCCCTCAAATTGAAGTTTATTGTTGCCAGAAAAAACAAGCAATAGCATATCTGAAATTTAATCTTCCTTAAATTTGCAGAGCAAGCCTACATAAAAGATTAACCATATAAGCAGGACATACTTTCTTATTCCTCCTGGGATATGCGTCATGCTTTTCCCCCCACCCCGTGTTTTCTGTTGTTATTGATCACCAAGTTTCACCCCTCAGCCAGGCCAATCAGCTAAAGTTAGTACTCTTCTGTGGGGTGGGATCTTTTTCCTCCTTTTTAATGCACCTTTGCTGTGAAAATAAAACCTGTTTGATGCAGCTGCTGCTGGGGAGATACTGCCGAGAGATGAATAGCTGGTAGAAGACAGCAACTTATTTGATGCCTAATTAAAACACACTAATTACAGTACAATCACCAAGGGTGTTACGAAGCACACCCTTTCAGTATAATTCAGAAATGTATCTAATTACAGCTTTCAACTGGCCCAAGAAGCAGATAGCTTTTCTGTCCCTCTCCTTGCCCACCTTATCTGACAAGGATAATGGCTAGATCCCTGGGTATCTAGGGATCCAGGGTAGCTGGGTGATACAGTGGTTTTGGCTGGTATTACTCTTTTTTGAGACCAAAACCTGCTCAGGCAGGATCTGGAGCCTGATGGAGCTTGTGAAAACCTTCAGGTAGCCTCAAAGGTTTTGAGAAATGGGTAGGTTTATGGAGCTGATTCGATGTTGTTAATGGAGCATTTGATGCTCTTCTTGGTGATTATCACTTACAGCTTAAACAGAAAGGGTGTGAGAATACCCTGTGAGGTGTTGAGGTTCCCTTGTTCTCACTGGAGGGGCATTCCTCAGGAGAGCTACCAGTACAAGGACAATCAAAATGTGGCAGCAGAGTTTGCCAGCAGATGGATGAAGTGGTTTCATTTCTAACAACAGGAAGTCAGCATTTAGATAGGCAGGAAAAAATACAAAGACTGAGACGTATAAAATGTAAGTGCAAACGAGTTTGCTTGCATAGATTCACTGCTGCTTATATGAGAAAACACATCACTGAGCATCTCACACTCATCACAGGCTAACAGAGGATACAGGTTTGCATCACTTAATTCCTAAATCAACCCTTTAACTTTCCTCTGCCCGAGACCATTTCTCTGTGAAGTCCTGGTTTCAACACCCTCAGAAATGAATTATCTATCAGAGATAAGTTATTACTACAATGAGGGCCTAAACTAAAAGCAGTAACATCTTGTGTAAGCATGTGTAGGGCCAAACAATTTTAATTTTGGCAGGGAAAAAAAATGGCACACTAACTACCACTTTAAATTTTGGCTCTGCTTTACCATACTCATACAGCATGTGTGAGAACACGTGTGAGCCCAAAAGAACAGGAAGAAAAGAAAACCTAAATCCAAGTGAGGTTCATCCAGTTTGTGCTTCAAACTTCCTGCAGATCTGGATGCAGAACCTCAGTTTTACTTGCATGACTGATTTAACAGTATGTGAGGAAAAACCCATGCTATCCGTGATTTTGGCAATTTTATAAGGCCAGCTATCTGTGCTCAGAGAATAATCACAGGGGCCAGTTAGAAAGGCTGCTCTGAAGGTTAAGGGAAGGCCCCTACTCTGGAACAGGGCCCATCCATAGCAGCTTTTTAGTTCCTGCTTATTTCACACTGAAGCCAACGTGCTGAAGAGCAGATCCCATAGCAAAGGAGATTTGGGCACGAGGCTGCAGCCAGAAGTGATTCCTGGGGCATTAATACAGACAGAAAAGTGGGAAGGCTCAAAAGAATTTTGAGCTTAAGAGGAACTGGGTAATACCAAGATCTTGGGCCCTACACAGCTCCAGCTAGACCATTTCAGTGTCATGGATGGCTATGGAGGCAGTCCAGCTCATCACCTGAAGGTTAATTTAGCAGCACACGGGGGAGTTACACACAGGAGTAACTGTATGCAGAGTGTGAAGAAGGGGTCTGTTTTCCACCTGGCCTGATTTGTCATGTTCTTCAAGTATCCTGAAAAGACAGACTTGGAAGGAGGTGCAGAGAGGATTAATTACATATCAATTGGGTAAAAACCCAAACCAGATTACAAGGATCATCTTTCTTCCAGCTGATAACTGAAAGAACCCTTCCAGCTTGTTTTGGGCTCTGGGTTTTGGTTCTGATTAGTTTTTACCTGAATATGTTGTCCTCAAGGTTTTAGTACCACACAAAAGAGCTTCCAGCCCTTTAATTTTATGGCAAATATCACTTCAGTCCCCAAGAAAAGTGTGACACCTGCTGAATTCACTGTCTCTACTCCATTCCTGTCACAATTTGATGCAATTTTTATATTAAAAGTAATGCAAGGCCACATCTCATGCAGAATCTATTTTTTTTTTTTCCAGGAGAATTTTTTAAATCAGATAATGTCAGTGGGATTTTCCTTTTCTCTTAGAGGCAGAAGACAATGAAGGAAGAATATGGAAGTTGTAGTTTTTTCCATGAATAGTTTTCATGGAAATATTCTATTGCCTATAGGCTGTGGTTTGCAAAACAATTTTTCTTTTAAACCATCTAATAAAAAGAAGGGGGCACTCCTCTTAGCAGAACTGAAGAACCCCAAAGAACTTTTATTTCTGATCAGCAGCATTCAGCAGTCACTCAGATTACGTTCTTTATAAAGCTGTTACAGTACCACAGGCCAGATTAGAGGGAATTTTCTAAGTCCTAGTTCTCCTTAGATCTAAATATGTCTTTAGATGACCTTCCTGATTTAATCCAGAGCATGAGCATGCTCAACACTCTTTTCTATATATTTGGTAGAAGCCAGTGAAATGGAATGCAGTATCAGAGCTGCCCTGATTTGTAATTTGTCTGGGAGGTGTTCCTATAGATGATAAGCACAGATCTCCCTCTTTTTTTGTTATGCTTTTATGAAAGGCTCATCTAACTTACTGATATCCTGAATAGGTGTTCCATTATAAAGGACATGGTGTTTTTGCTATTGTAATATCGTAGATTTTTTTTTTCTGCAAAAGGTATTAAGTTTTTGAACTTAAAACTGCTAAGAGGGAAAAAAAGAGAAAAGTCAAGGGATTAAAAATAAAGAGAAACAGCTCTACCTCTGGGATATTTTCCTCTTTTTTTTTTTACTAGAATTGTTCTATATTTAGATGCTATTGGTCCAAACACAGTCTTTATTTCTAGATCTTACATCACTTTAAATCTAAGTGCCTTGTCCTCTATATCTGAACATCAAATAAGCTAGACTCAGAGAAATACAATATTAGACATGACAAAACATACTGTTACGCTACTGTACTGTTTCCATAGAGAGTTTTGCCTGCTTCCAGAATCTAGATCTGCCAGGTTGAAAATTTCTCAGAAAATAAATAATTTTAAAAAATTCTTTGTATCCCTTAATTCAGCCTTCTGGCAACAAAGTGGGAATTTCAAGAGGCATGGAAAAAAACATGACTTAAGAAAAAGGCATGGATCAAATAAAAGCAGAATTCTGCATGTATGTTTCTGTCTTTTGGAAATACACTGTATACAGGTTAGTTGCTGGTGTTATTGTTTTTCCCACAACCTGACATTGCAGAATTAAGCTTTCCCAAAGGAAGTCCAAGCATGATCCACAATATCCACAAAATCCATAGATCCACAAGAAGATGCTGAAAAGTTTTGTGCCAAACACAACCCAAATTAGAAATGGCCATGGCAACAAAGAGAAGGAGAGGACTTGGCAGAGCAGTTAAACGCTTAATGCTCACTAATGCATTCAAACATACGATCACAGCGATTTTCCCCAGACTGCACACCATTTTCTGTCATTATGATAATTGGGTGTCTTTGTGCTGGACTGAGGGAATGCCTCTGTTTAAGCTTCTGTTTGAATGATTGTTGGGAGTGCAGTTCTCAGCCAGCAGCCCACAGCACTAAAGCAGTGTTTGCTGAGCGCTGCGTTTGAACTGTTAGGAACTATTTGGGCAAGAGTTTTTAATGCACATTTGTCTTGGGTTGTGGAACCAGAGGTGTGTGTTCTATTTCATCTGTTAAAAGCAGTTAGGGAGATGTTTTTCTTTATCTCTTGTAACTCTGGGGGAGGGGGCGGGTGCCTTCTGATAATGGGCCAGCTGTTAAAACCAGGTGGGGCAGTGTTTCTGATCCCTTTCACTGCCCATCCTCCCTCCAGGGGGATATTTTCTGCTGATGGACCATTAAGGCTCACTAAGGGCATGACATATTCCATTGTGAGATGCTCCACCCGGTGGGAGGAGCCAACCATTCCTACCTGGATAAAAACTGAGACAGAGGAACACCAGGGATCTGGTTCCACCAGATTCCTGGAGGAAGACCGGAGCCTTCTCACCGTCACTGGACCCCTTCTCACCATCACTGGACCCTTCTCTCTCAGGATCATCTCTGCCTCAACAGAACCACATCTGCCACTCCAGGAGGACTCACTTTTGGACTGCTTCCAACACCCTAACCAACAGGGTCTTAGGTTGTATTATTCCATTTATTTTACCTTTTTTCCTCTCTCTTCCTATTAAATTGTATCTCTGACTGGAAGTCTCACTGGTTTTGCTTTCAAACCAGCACAACATTCTAGCCTTGGTAACTTTCAGAAAAGCAGTCCCTGACCTTGTTGACCATGAAGGGCAAAGGAAAATTTTCCTATGAAGACCAATTTTGCAACCAGAGGGCTACAGCACCCTGTTAATTCTGAGTGCCCACGATCCCCTGGGGATGGCTTACAGGAAAAGATTCATCACGTCCATCTGGGAAACCCAAGGAAAGCGATATTCCTAATATAAAATTTCCTATATTGTGTTCAGCTCAGATATGAAATAAATCCATGACAGACAGATGACCAAATATAAGAATGAATGTCTCAATCCACCATGATAGATATAGTATTTCCACTTACATCCAATGCTGACGTAAATTGGATTAAGGGTATAGCTTCAACCCATTGTTCATGAAGCACACATTGTACAAGAGAAAAGCAAGTGTATTACTGATGGCAGGAGTTTTCTGACCCAACCTTCAGATTTAAGCATCCAGCCTACCTTGACACTATAAACATGCTTGGAGAAGGCAGCAGCTGTATCTAAAAAACTGCAATTTGCTGCAACACTGGAAGATAGAAAATATGAAAAGCTCTTCAGAAAACATCCCTAATATTATGTCATTAAATTTATTTATCAGTTAGTGAGTCAAGAAATTAGAGCACTAAAAAGATGGCTGTGGTGGAGGACTAGAGAACCTAAGTCTATTGTTGAAACCCAGGAAGGAACCATAAAATATACATTTTTCTTTAAGCTTGTGACCTTAATTCCTCTCTCTCCTTTCAATTTTCAATTTACTTCCCAGCTGAAGAATCATCTTCTTTCTCAGCAGATCTATAACCTTGTCCTGGTTTCTGCCCTTATTCTTTGCCTCCTTACATACCTGCTTCATTTTTTTTTTTTTATCTTCAGCTTGTATCTGCTACTGGTTGTGGAACACACCAAGGGCTGAGTTCACTGGGTGGGTTTGGTCCAAAGTAAGGGGTGGAGTGAGTCCTTTCACCAAGAGTGCTGGTGGCAGAGCCAAGATGCCCTTTGTTAACTTTCTACACTCAGCCCAATAATGCAGGTAGTCACACTTTTTCAACCAAAGACCTTTTCTGCAAAAGAAGGGAAAGGCCTCTCCTGAAAGGGATCCTTTGGGAGACGTGTTTTGTTCTGGTTTTTCTATTTTGTATGCAGATAAAGGAGCCCAAAATACTTCAACTGAGTTCCTAAGAGACAGGATTTTACGGAGACATTTAAAATAATTGGAAAATAAAGCTGGACTTCTCAGTGCTCAGCTGCCCTAGCTGAACATTTCTGTTGGTGTTTGCAAATTTCTTAAGTTCTTCTGTTACATTTTCTTACCGTTTTTCTAATCAATCCCAGTTCTAACAGCTATGGAATTTTGGGCTGAGGAATCAAGGTGCCTCCTGGAGACTCTGAGACCCAAAAGGTCGAATTGTCTCAGAGGCTGGTCGAAGATCTTTGCTTTCCCATAGATCCCTCCTTGCCTCAGCTTGCTGCCCCTCCAAAGCCAGCTCTTACTGATTCTGCCTCAGAGCAAGCACGCAGACAGCACATCCAAAGAGGCTTTCAGCAGCCTGCTCTTAAACTTGGTTTCCACACAGAGGGGAAGAGGACGTTCAGCTCCTCAGTTTACACAATTGAGGGACTCAGGCCACATTGTCTTGAAGAACCTCTTCAAGAGCTGTTGAAATTATCTGAGGCTTTCTAGCTGCTAAAATATTCCCTCCTCCCATATGCTGAGTGTCCACTTTGAAAACCTTGCTCATTCTTTCCTGCATCTGGCATAGATTTCCAGGGGGGTGGGGCGGGCCCTGCGGTCGGTGTGAGCCGAGCCCGGCTCCGCAGCTGCTGTTTCCTTCCTCTGACAAGGCAAAAAATATCTTCAAGGGGGGAATCCCGCTTAACATGCGGGATTGGGGATACCAAAGATGCTTCAGCTTCTCCTCCTCTCTCTGTGGCAGGGTCCTGAAGCAAACAGTGCAGCTAATATTAACCCACAGGCCGCCCTCCTCCAGTCTTTACCCTTTCTCTTAACTTGTCGTGACTGAGCTCAGCGTAAACACCACAAAATTAAAATGTTGTTTAGGAATTTATAGTGAGCAATTCTCTTTGGTGAGCTCCATTGCCTTTCAGATTTTGCTTTTTTTCCCCAGACAGCTTTGATTTTTACGCATCCATTTACATCCAATTGATATGTGCCAAGCAGAATTCCAGTCACAGACTATTTCTCCCTACTGTTAATGGCATTTCTGCATCCTGGCAAAATTGGCTGCATAGAATGTTTTGCAATAGGGTAAAGAAATCATACAAGGCTCAGGGTATTGTCCATCATATAATGGAAATACTGAATGTTATGATCTAAACAGAAGGGACAGAGTCACCACAGATATTAAAGTTTAATCAGAGTCTCTTGGAGAGCTAATGTAGCTAAAACACAACTTAGGTGTAGCAGACCTCAGCCTTGTTATGTTCTGTATGGAAAGGGATTTGTTTATTTAATTAGAATATAAACAGGATGCAAATTGCATTTAGCTGCAGGTGGGCAAGCATTTTTGGGAACATCAGCCATATTGTGCCCAAAGAGGGATTTTTTTTTTTTTTTCCCCTATGACTTGCCCTAGCTCTTCAACAGTGACAGTATTGGGTGATAACAAGTCACCACTCTTTAGGGCATCTGTGAACCTGCTGGTGTGGGGTCTGTCTCTATAGGCAGAGATGTAGCCAAGGATCAATAACATGGTTTACCTCTGTGTGTCAGAGCTGGAAGGGACCCTCAAGGATCATCAAGCCCAACTCATCAGTGAATGGCCCATACAGGGATTGAACCCCCCATCCTGGTGTTATTAACACCATGCTCTGACCAGCTAAGCCAATCTCAGGGTCACATAATCACATACCAGAGCAGGTTACAGACAACTCATTTGTGATCCTCCTAAAAGATTCACTGAGACGCTGCTGACCTTAGCTAAAACATACTAATGAGACGAAAAGAGAAAATTAAGTGTATTCCATACGTGGGCTAAGAGATGGCAGTGCAGTTTCTCCAGCCCATGCAGAATGAGGATTATCCTGAGCTTAACGGGGAAAACTGATGGAAATGGGTCAGGTTTAGCTGGGGGGTGTGGACTCTGCTCAGCCAGACTTAAGCCAAATCTCCCTGTCAAGATCAGTCCCAGAGCCAAGACACTTCTCTGGGCATATCAACACAGCCACAGAGCAGCAGCTGCTCTGGGCATTTCAGGAAGGGGCTCAGGGAGAAGCAGTGAGCACTGGGGCTAAGGGGGTAAGTAATGGTAGCAGAGCAGTGTCCTTGGCTCCTGTTTAACCCAATTTCCTCCCTGCCCATTCCTCTGCAGAGCCCTGGGCAGTGGGGACAGCGTCAGCCACAGGCAGGTCTGACATCTGTCCCAGGACACAGCAGGGAGCAGCAGAGCTTTTCCTTCCTCGTGCTCCCACAGTCCAGCTGGGCCCAGCTGGCCCTGCACACTCACAGGACTGGGAAAACAGATGAATTACAGTCACTTAGACTACCTGAATTAAGCACTGAGGGTCTAAGTGCTTGAGAGGAGTTCTGCCTCCAGAATGGTTTCTCCACCTGTTATTTCTCAGCAAGAACATTTTTGATCCAACTGCTAGTCCAGCTTATTTTACATGGAGCTATAATTTTCAGTGCCTTTCTACCAGTGCTTGTTATCTACTTAGATAGGAATGCCTGTTCATCTTTTTCAAACAATGTAAAAACTGTACAAGCAAGTGGATTTTAGTCCAAATCCAAAAAGCTGGTACAAAAGATGCATAAATCTTGAGCTACCCCTATGCACTGAGCAGTCAACCTTCATTACATCTACTGTTTTTGTGTTATTTGCACCTGGATTTTAGCCAAGAGAAGCGTTACCATGGTTAACAACATTTTAAGTGAGGAGTGACCATCCCCAGGAAAAAAAAACTTAAAAAAAAATCTTAATATAGCAATGATCAAATGCATTCAGTGCAAGGAATTATTATCTGCCTGTGAATTGCTCAGCCTGAAGGAGTCTCAATGAGTCCTGGGTGGCTGAAGATAAATGTATTAATTTCTCTGTTTGCCTCTACTGGAAAGATTATCTGTGGATAATTCTGCAAAGGTTTTCCCTCCTTGACCCTTCCTTCCCAAGCTGTTTATTCTTGGGTGTATGGAATCTACCTCCTGCTACTGTGAACCTGGAGCAAGTTGATTTAGCATCTGCTAATTACTGTGTGTGGTTTCCTTATACTTAAGCAAAATTAAAATGCTTTATCTCCCTTACTCTCAGTGATAGCGTGGTCACCTCTCATCCAATAGCAGAGTTTAACCCATAACAACATGCAGCTGAAGCAAAAATGAATCTTTACAGAGTGAAATAAGTGCATTAAGAAGAAGGTTAAGAGTGTCTGAGTGTTCGTGGGTTTGGTTTGTTTGGTTGGTTTTTGATTGGTGATTGTTTTATTTGGTTGGGGTTTTTCTAAGATACACAGGTGTGGAAATCAAAAGTGAAAAACAAATTCCTCCCTTTTATGCTCTTCTTCCTAACGAAAGTCAGACCATTTCAAGGGGGAGAAGAAGAAGTAAACAAAGAATATTTCTCGCTGATGGGTCAGCCACAGTTTTATGTAGGCTGAAAAGTAGATTGTAATCCTGTGAAACAGCAGCATACTTTTGTTCCTCCCTCCCTGCCCCCATCCTGAAAACACACATGGCTTGACAAAATGCCACTAGAACGTGCTTGAAAACAGTGATCTCATTGTGCAGGCTGAAAACTCAGGCCTCAGTGTAGCTGGATGATTGAGAAGCACAACATGCTCAACAGATGTAAAAACTGTATAATTCATGGCTTTCTCAAGTGGGGAATGAGCTTCCACAGCCAGTTCCTAAACCGCTGCAAGAGGTGTAAAACATCCAGCCATTTCCTACGCGAGCGCACCAACTATTTCAGATATGCACACGCTGCTTGTGAGTTTTGGCCAGTGGTCACTGGGGTTAGTTCTCTCTGCTCTGCTCCGTGCTTGATTTGGGGTATTTCAGTAAGAGACTCTGCATTTTATCCTTGGTTTTCCCATTAAAGTGCAGGGAGGTGGGGGGAAGGGAACAAGCAAACAAGCTCCAAGCAACTTAAGTCCGGGGAAAACTTAAAAGGAGATTACAGACCTTGGACTTCCCACTTGTCTTAGAGGGCTGGCAGGAAAGCCAGTTTAATCCAACTGGGTTTGTTGCTCCCTTGGGTCTGCAATCCTGCATAGACCTCCCTGGCAGGCTCTGTAATTCTGGAAAGTTAACTGAGGCTTGCACGATCCCTTTTCATATTTTTTTTTTTTTTTCCCAAGGAATTTCCATCCCTTGCTTTCTTCTGAACCTCAGAACCCAAAGCAATTAGTTCCTGAAACTTTTCTTAAAATTTCCATATTTTCTTCCTTTAAGCAGCTCTCTCTGCTACTGCACATATTTTCTGCAGGGCCTCACAGGGGAAGGCTGCTGAAATTTCTTGTTTCCAGACCCAGCAGGCAGCTGGAAGACATTTTACCTTTCCATGCTACAGGTTAGAACCTGTGTCAAGGCTGCTCTAAATCATGCCCAGAGGACTTCTTGCTCACTAATGACTGTCATTCCCATCCTTGCCACACCTTCTCCAGCTCCAGACATATTCCCCCAAATAGGAACAGCCATCCCCACCTTTGTTTCAATACTCTTAATAGAACCACGTGCCAGAAAAATAGATTAGTGCATGGGTACAATCCTGGGTGCCAGACTGCCAGCATCTGGTCAGAAAATAGGGAATTAGCCTGGGAAACAGGAGGAAAAAAAATTAACCTTTGCCCATCAGCTGTGCCCCAATATATATAAGTTTTGAAAGAGGATCTCTCTACAAGAGGAACATGAATGAGACAGAATTATGGCATGTCCACCACCTCCCAGAGTTTTGAAGAAGCCTTCCCAAACTAACATGCCTCTTTAATTTAAAGTGCATAGAGCCTTCTAGGCAGCTCCCCAGCCCTCACAGCAGTTGGCAGGTGGAAAAGGACAGAGCAGGAGATAAGAGTAGAGGAGTGAATATCCCTTCTGGGAACCTGCAGCCTCTGAAAGCAGAGGCTGATTTAGAGATTTCATTTGGCACCTGTCAGAGGTGGTTGTGATGCTCAGAATGGCTGTCCCCTAGCATTAGTTTATCACTGCTGCCATGCAGTAGCTATCTGGGACAGTATTTTCATGCAAAACCTCACTTGAAAAGACTTGCAGCTTCTCCTCTCTCTTTACTCTTTTGGGAAAAGGTTTCTCCTACTCACTGAATGCCCAAAGTGCATTATTATTTCTGGCCACGTCTGAAGACATCCACGTGTAAAAAATCATAGGTAGTCCAGCTGTTACATCTGGTTAAATTCTTTATTGAGATGGGATAAATCTTCTCTCCTCTCTCTCTTTTTCTAAGGCTTCAGATTTGGCAGGTACCTACTACCCAGTGCTGAACTCGTGCCTTGTCCCAGTCAAAGAATTTTCATTTCACGTAACACAGGAATAGCATGTCAGGTGTAGAGAAATTTAGCTATGCAATTAGTTTTCCTTTTTTCACTTGGACCTCATGGAAACAGAGCAAGGTGCATGGCTCCAAGGATGTACTGGGTCACAACAGACAAATAGTCTCACTGGCTGGCAAAGCAAATCTTTCTATCCCTGCCCCAGGAGGATGAGGGGGTTTGCCCCCTCCTCCAAATAATAATCTTCCTGCTGCAGTTAAAAACACCTTTGCCTTTCTCATTTTGACCTCCTTCCTCCTCCAACTCAAGAAACAGTCACACACACTCATGGACAAAACTAAAAACTACCAAAAAAACCCCCCAAAATCAGTGAAGATTCTTATCTTTAAGTCAGTATTACAGAACTGTAAACACAGACAACCTCCCTGCCAGCTTTGCAGGCATGAACACACCACATTGCTATAGGTGATGGTTTGGTGGGGCTGAAGTAGCAGGTAAAAAGGTTGCAGAGCCTTATTTTTCCTGCAGACTTCACAAGCTAAAGTGCCTAGCTTGTCATTTTGCCTCTAGTTGGAAAAAACTAAGTGCACAATTTGTCCCAAGTTTGCCCTAATATTTCAGAAAATAATTAAATAAAAAAAAGGAAATTTAAAAGATTTCTTTTTCATAAGATTTCTACCTAAATTCAGCATGTCAATCCATATTCTGCATGTCTAATTCTTGCATTCCACGATCAGGGACACTCACCATAAAACTGCCAATTTTAACAAAGCTCCTCATCCTTGTCAGACAAACAATCCAATGACCTATACCCTAAAACCTCTGACCTTTATTAACACATTTTTATTGTTACAAGTGACATGAAATACTAAGACTGCAAGACACCATTATTTAGTGGTAATTGTATGAGAAAGCTTGTACTATGCACACACTGCTGTCCAAAATGATAAAAATCCTTTGTGACTTTCTTGGTTCAGAAAGGACAAGAAACCCAGACAGAAAAGACTTTAAAGCACAACTTCACTTAGCTGACAATCAAAGTGTATTTTTGCTGTGCCTTACTACTGAATAGTGACAACATAAGGCATGGCAAGTCCAGTGCTGAGGAAGTCATTGTGATTTTTTTTTCATTTCAGTGCTTCCACAATTGAGATGGCTTACACAGCCCAATCACAGCTTATCCACCTCAAAGAGGTTTGCTTGAAGTATAACACACACTAGAGAGATGTTTATTTTCATCCTCAGGGTCACTGTGAGAAATCCCTTGAGCTGCATTTTGGGCAAAACCCAACTGCTCTGATGTCAGCGGAGTTTGTCCACTCCACTGTGGGCAATTCCTTCAGTGGAGCCAAACACAATTTGTGACTGTTTCATTAAAGGAAAGACACACAAAGTTAGCCCTTTGCTGCACCTTCAGAATTAAGAAAACAACCATTGACAGAATTTGCATGTCATCAGTGAGTTTGTCTCAAGAACAGGGCATATCCTTTTAATTAAAAAAAAAAATAGTTCTCAATGTTATTGTGCATTTTCGTTCAGGTTCCTCTTATATTTATATTATTTATATTTTTTCATTCAGGTTCTTCTTATATTTAACTGCAACTCCTCAGAAGAGTTGCAGTTAAAAATAAGAAGATAGCTCATCCATCTCCATGGAAACCAGGAGGAAAAGTCAGTGCTGAAGGAACATGTTTCGCATGGATTGAATCAGGTGGCTCAGGCTGGTGTTGGGGCTTCACACTGAGGCTGCTGCATTTTCTGTCTGTGCTACCTGGGCACTGGCTCTCCCCTGGGACAACAGCAAGAGTTAAACCTCCCAGGACAGATGCTTCAAGTCACACCTGGGGGACTCTCTTCTCTCCTGAACAGGCAGGAAGGCAGGGCTGACACATCTAGGGGATGAAATCATACTCTGAGCATGTGACTTGACAGTTTTGCTGTGGTCTGTGAAATTACCTTGGAGTTACAGCTGCAGTCCAAACAGGCAGGACTACCAGTGTTATTGGGGTCCCTGCTGCAGAGAGGACAGTGGTGGGGGTGATGGTTCCATTCAGGGTCACTCAGCCCCTCCTCAGCCACCTCAGGTCCCCACCAAAATCCATTAACTTCCAAGGAACCCTGCAAAACAACTTTACCTGCTAAACCTCTTGGCAAGAGGAAAACTGTGGGGAAGCAAGGTGAATCATGAAGCTGCTGGAAGAGATTTGTCTCCTCACTGATTACTTATGTTTGGGAATCTGGCATAATCTGAAAGGCTTGGCCACTATTTATATTTTTCCTGTATTTATAATCATCTGTATAAGTATCTGGTGTTTGAGGACAGGCACTTTAAAAGCAAAACTAAACATTGGCTCAGACCCTATTCCCAAATATTCTAAATAACAAAGTCCTTCTGAAAGCATATTGTGACCTTGCTTGGCACTGCTGCAGCATGATTACCCCTCCATCCTCTCACAAGGAGAGGTGAAAGTTGGATACTTGAGTCAAAATAAGCAGCCTGGCTTGCTTAAAGACCTACTAAGAGTAGAGACTACTTAAAGGTTTACTAAAGTAAACCACAAATAATGAACTAACTTTGATTGTTAAATAAACATCTTTGAGATTGTTGTTTTAGCACATCTGGTAACACGAAATGACCTATTCTGAGTTGGTCAAGCATCCATGTGTACGAGTCACAAATCCTCATAAGCACAAAAGAAGCCACACCACATTCTTATTTTCCTGTTTGTCTTCTGGTTTGAATAATTTTAACCAAAAAGTGTCACTGAACCTGCAGCACTTTTTAAAGTAGATGATTGAAGAGGAAATAAGCACAAAGGAAAAATAAAGAGTAAATCCCGGTAGATTAAGGATGAGGGAATAGTTGCTGGGATCTGCAAAATACTTCCATTGTATGGGCAAACCCAAAACCAAATCAATAATGTTTATTCCTGGCACCATTCGAATTCACAGCACCCATTCACTGCACTGAACTTCTGGGGAATTTCACTGCTGGTGTCCAGCTCTGGCAAGAAGGTAAGAGCTGCTATAAAGGAGCTCCTGCACTCAGGGGAACTCTTGTCTACTGCAAAAGTCATCCAAGACCATCACTACATGCTGTTGGCTTACTGTTTGAAGAAAAAAGTAAAGAATTCTCAAACCCTGTGAGGGTACCTAACCTAAATTTCCTGAAGAGCCTAAATGGACTGAATATCTATTAATAATTCTTCCAAACTGAGAGCAACTCAAATATATGACTGTGCAAGTTTGTCTTAAAATATTCTAGAGGTGAAATCTGTTGAAAGAAAGACAATTAAACAGATGTATGTGTAAAGCTTGGGTGAATAAAAACTACAGGGTTCCCATTTGTCAAGAAACAATATATCAAATGACGGCAAATCAGATTATTGTGAGGTCTTTGTATACAGTAACACTACATATTACACTATTGGTCTCACTCTCAGCTCCCTGTATTTGTAATTTGGTGGCATCACAGAGCTATGAATTCCTCATTATTTTTAGCTGCCTACAACTTCTGGCTTCTGTAAGTCTCAGCAATCAAAACCAGTCCTGAAGCCAGAAAAATCAGTTGGTAGCATATCAATGTGATTCAAAAATGCTTTTGGGGGTAATATCTTTTTAAAATGTGTATCAAAATACATATGCCCACAAAGTATACCCATCCCACATGAATCTTTAAACACACATTCATTGATTAAAACACTCCAAACGTCAATTTCTCCATTTCCTTTGTATATACATATTTATATATATATTATAAATAAAGTCAATATTTAACTTTCGGTCTGCTGTAAATCCTGAGGTTACTTTTACAGAATATTAAAGTGACAGTAAATTCTTTACTTTATAATACCATAAAGTGAGCCTTTCTTCCCTGAAAATCCTAAATTTCACGTGACCTTGTAAATCCTGTGTTAATTTGTTAGATATGTGGCCTGGAATAATGTGAATGGTTTCCAGAGAAACCCATTCTTCTCTTGAATTTGGTGTAATGAGCTTTACACCTTCAAACTCAGAATCACCCTTTTTAGTCAATACTATTTCAGTGCAGCTAAGGAAGAATCTGTTACCAAAATGCAAGTGGATATTATATCCTGAGGACTTCCAGGCACTCTTTCCAATATTGATAAGTGTTTCCCCCAAAAGTGTTTAACTTAGTTTTCCTAGCTTATCAAAAACAAAAAAACAAAAAAACCCAAAACAACAAAGAATGACTGCAAAAGTCTTTTTCACTTCTGCAGTGGAGCTGATACACAGAAAAATTCTGCAGCTCTTTCAGACAGATGTCTGGTTTGCCAAAAAGCATCAAACTGCAGATCTAGAGAAAGCAGTTTTTTGTCACTAATATCAGTGTGGTCTCTACATGCAGGCTAGGGAAAGTTTGCTAGTTTGTTCAAGATGGGACTATCAGTCAGTCCCCTGAACCATCTTTTTGCCTGTGTGGTGACAGTGAATCAGGGAAGAAAAGGGAAGTAATTATTTGATGAACCTACCAAGGACTGGCTGCCAGTAAACAAAAATTAAAAAGAAGAAAAAAAGTGGCTCTATTAAACAAGTCTTGTGAGCTGTACCAGGTGCTTCAGCCCAGAAATCTCATCACTTACAAGGGAAGCATTATCATTGAAATATTAACATTTTACTGTATTTTATTAATATTTTACACATCCCTGAATGACAAGCAGTGTCCTCAAGGATATCAACACAAAACCAGCAACCAGGAGCTAACCCAGTAAAGGCAGAACCACCTCCTGCCTTTTGCTTCCTGCTCTGCAGCTACAGTTTTCAGAATTCCCATCAAATCAGTCTAACACAAGCAGCTGGTCCTCTGTGATCCCAGGGAAAGTTAATGACTCGCTTTAAGCTGCGGTAATTGATAAACATGCTCTTCATTTAAAGGAAAGCAAGTATTTCCTTCGCATTTCCAGGACACTGGGAATGCCTGAAGCCAAATCTCCTCTGTGAATTACTGTGACTACACAGCCAGGCCTGTCTCTATTGAATTTCCTCATCCTGAGCAGTTCCCATCTATTCCAAAATACGAGTCAGCATGAGGGAAGGTGGCAAAGACTGGCTCCTAGGGCTGGGTTAATCCCTGCAGTAGCAGGGATGAAATCCAAATTTATACTAGAATTTGGGCAGCCAGCAGAGCAATTAAGGGCTGCTCTGCTATCCCCACACAACAGCTGCAGCACAGAGGATGGCTGAGCATTGCACAATACTGCTCCCTCAGCCTGCTGAGGAGGAGGAGGAGATCATTGCATGTTCAGTTTGCTCTGGTTCAGGTTCACAAGCTCCATGGAATGAGATCTCAAGCCCTTCTTGGTTTCCTCAATTACTTTACTGCTCTGTTTCAGGGGAACTGGGAGAAGTACAGTGATTCAAGGATGTTTCTGGAATCCTGCAGTAACTTGGCTCAGAGTTTAATCCCCATTACCCACAGGTGCCAGGTTGAGATCATCACACTGAACAGAAACAATTGGCCAGAATCAAGCCCGAGCAGAAAGAGTGCTGTTTGCAAGAGAAAGAAAATATCCTTTGCTGCAGAGCTGGCTGAGGGTGAGCACCAAGAGATCCAGAAGGACAGACTACAGGTCCAGGACCTGCATTCCTGTCTGACCCACAGCACTGCCTGTAAGAGACTGTGGTAGGTCAGAGAGTCCATCAGCCCCTCACCAGCAATGATCTGACTCCAATTACCCCAGTTCTTGCCTTTCCATACAAGAGTACAGATGTGGAATTTAGCAGGATGAGAAGTAAGTAACCTCAAAAGAAACTGGCAAAATCTGAGATTGTCTCCAGTTGCTTCTCCAAGAATCCTGAAGTTTGAAGCCTTCCCTTCCATGACAGCCTTCAAGGTTAGGCCTGGGTCCACCTATGCACTCAGGTTTTTCCTCTGTGTTCTCATTTGCTATCAGAAGCTCTATTTGGCACTGACAGCACTTGAATAGGTGTGCTTCATCTTTGCCAGGTTCAGGACAGAATTCCATGCAATTCAGTGGCAGCTGAGTCCATGCTGACAACAACCCTAAGGCACTGGCACTTCTGTGGGTCTGTACAGACACAGTCAGATCTTAAAAAAACAAGACATCAGGTGAATAAATACCTCAGCCTTTTTTGTAAAGGAAAAGGAGATGGCAACAGAACTTTATCGACTTTAAATTGACTAACAGAGGTCATCTGGTTCATTTCTGACTGGGGAGAGCACTCAGGTGCTTCCATGGTAAAGACATTGCACAGAACAGCATTTTTAACTACAGGTGCTTAGCTGCCAGGCTGAATTACCCTTTTTTTTTTTTTTTTGTTAAACACCAAGTAGCTGTGCTGAGGAATTTCAAGTCCATAACAGGTGGCAGCAGGAACCTAGGACTCCAGTATTTAATTTGTTGCATACTTCATTTCTGAGATTTAAGAGCACAAAGGAGCCACTAAAGGAAGTCAGGCTTGCCTGACAAAGCTGTCAATGCAATAAAGGTGCATGTATGACATGTGTGAAATAATGAAATAATATGTCATCTTAACATAGTTTTTTTCTCCCACCCTAAAGCACAGACCTTGGGAAGAAAAGAATGCATGTTAACCACATATTCCAGGAAAGAACTCCCTTGGGATCCTGAGAGTTTTTGCTTGTAAATTTGAAATATGAATATCCCATTCCCAGTGGACTGCTTTAACAAATTCAGTTGCTAAGAAAATAATAACAAAAAGCAAAGACTCCAAGCCTACACTTAAAGGACCTCAACTGTCAACTGACAAAATCAATATGAAAATCATATCCAAAATTAATTAGAAAGAATCAACTATTCACTAGTCATTTTTTTTCCATAAAAACCAAGCTAATCAGAAGCCACATAGACAGAACAAGTGAGGGACTGACTGATGTAAAAAGAAGCCACTGCTGCTATAACCAAACACCATTTTAAGGTGCCTGTGCAGCTGCATTATAGTGCAGCTCAGTTCTGATCTGTCACCTCAGAGGGGCATTTTTAATGTGCTTTTCTCCATATTGCTCTCTGGAAATCTCACTGTGGCACCTTTCCTCAACACAGGACCCCTCAGAGGAAGAAACATTTTGGACATTTAGTTGCTGCTGTACTTCCCTGCCATCCTCCCGTGCTTGCAGAGCGAGGCAGGAGGAGGAGGAGGAGGTGGCTGCTGGGCTTGGTTCTGATTCACAGGGTGGCACAAGGGCCTGGGAGTTCCCAAAACTCTCAGGGATAACCCTCACTTCAGATGGGATTTTAAAGTGCACGGGAAAGGCTGTGGTTACATTTAAACCCTTTTCCTGGCCAAAGGCCACTGCCACCAGGTGTGCCCCTCCCCAGAGGACTGTGTCTGGAGTTACATTAAATCAGCCAAGAATTTGCCTCCTTTGCTCATTTTTGAGCCTCATCCTGCTCCTCAAGAAGAACTGTGCAGGCAGAGCATAGAGGGAGTAAAGGAGGCAGACCCAGAGTCAAATCAGAGATGCTGGTGTTCAGATATCATGCAGGAACTGAGGTCATAGCACAGGAGAGCTCTGGGTTTGGGGTTTTTTTGCCATAATCTACAATTTCTCAGCAGGAAATTGTGTCCTGGCTGCAGCTTTAGCACAGGACATCACATGGCTTTTGTAGCTGGGTCTCACAGCTTCTCAGAACAGCCTTCTCCGCCAGGCAAGGTGCTACAGCAGTTTGTGCAGGACAGCCTGAACCAACACCTGGAGCACGGATCAGCTCATCCTCGAGCTCACCCGTGCTCCAGGGTGGACAGGGGCTTTGGAGTGTTCTGTCCCAAAGCCTCTGCAGTTATCATTTGTCATGGCAGCACCTGCATGAGGAGAAGACCATTTGCTGGGTTCTGCAGGATCCCAGCCAGGCTGTTGCCTCAGGAAATCACCATGGCACCAGACAAATGGCTTTTCAGGGAAAAGCACCTGGAAGCTGGCATGAATGTCAGCTCAACCATTTTGACACTGGCCATTAGCATGGGTTCAGAAATCCAGGTTTTCATAAAAAGGAAATCCTGAAAATATTTAATTAGTCTGGCCGCAAATTACATATCCATTGGGTTCAAACAAGGCCCACTTTTGCTGAATTGTCACTACTTTTTCAATTACAGACAGGTTAACAAAGGGCAGAAAGGAAGAAGAAATGGTGGATTTGTATTTTGGGCAAACAAATAGAGTATTTTAGTCAAAAAGTGCTGTACAACCCACCCATCCCCTGCAAGGTCTGACACTTATCTCTGCTAAATGCTTTTATTTTGACAAATGACCATTTTTTAGGAGAGGGCCAGCCACCAGCTGTCCTGGCATAAGGAGAACTGTGTTCATAGGACCCACTGCCCCAAAATAATTGCTACATTGGTACCCAGCACTGAAACAAGCAAAAAGCAGAAAATCAAAGGTGACAAACAGCAAAAGAGGAAACATCAGGTCAAGTAAATCTGCTACACACACTCAGATTCAAGTAGTCTAGGCAAATAACAGTTTAAACTTCTAACTCAGGTAAGGACTCAGGGTGTCAGATAATTAAGCCTTTATGCAAAAAAGCCATTGGTTTCTGACTTGGGCAGTGATTTCTTTTGCACTGGGAGGGTTTGAAACAGCAAACCAGATTATGGAGAGCAAATTGCAAAGGTCTCTCTGCTAATCCAGGACATTATCAGATCCTTGTGTCCTCTGGGACACAACAAGGACAGGTATTTCTAAAGGCCCATGCAGGTAGTACCAAACACTGCACACAGGATGTACAGATGGCTTTTAAAAAACAAAAACCTACCAGACTCTGAGGGAAAAGGATGGTTTTACTCCTCAAGGTGCCTGTCTTCATTAATCAGCCTCCCAGAACTGCTGCCATCTCCACAGGCTGCACATCCAAAGCTGCACCCTCGGCCACGTGTCCGTGGGCCTAGACCCACTGACTCTAGAATTTAATGCAAAGCATGCTTTCAGCATATTTTTGTGATCCTGAAGAAAAGTTGCCTGCCTTCTGTTCTTAAAACAAATGGGATTGTTCCATATTGCCAGAATATTGGGTATTTGTTTTATAACAGTGCCATATTACAGTGATGTATGTTTACAATAAAAAAAAAAAATGCTGAAGTGATGTATTTCCTAATTACATTCTCAGATAATTCACATCCAATGCTAGTATCTGAGCCACCTCCCAAAAGTAATAATAGGGGTCCTCTCCACTGACCTTGGAGGGAAAATAAGCCCACAAGTCATAGAAAATTATATTTAAAATTCTTTCTATAGGGTAAAGTGCCTTCTTAGGTGGCTCTTGAATAAATGGAAAGGAGCCCACAGGATTCCCATCATTAATTTTGACAGGGTTTGGCTCTGTCCCTATTGTTTCATTAAAAACTGGAAATAAGTCTTGTCTACTCAGATAATTTGAACCACACTGTAGCTATGCAAGTATAATTCACTGCAGTCCGAGCCTCCTGTGGGGATAGAGGCATAAATCCACATGATGTGAAGGGGACATAATCCATAACTGCATCCCCGAGATGGCTGTGGCCAGAAGGAGGTTTATTGATCAGAAAACCACCTGCCTTCCCCCTTCCCAGCCCAGTCACACACATGGCACAGCAGCTGCTCCTCGGGGGCCTCCTTTCCCACACTCCCCCTAATTTGTGCCTGTCACCCGTGAGCATGCACACAGAGCCCTCCAGCTCCCACTGGCAAGGTCTCTCTGCTAATCCAGAAAGCCAAGACATTACCAAAAAAAAAAAAAAAAAACCAAAAAAAAACCACCCAAACCCCCTCCCATCAAAAAAAAAAAAAAAAAAAAACAACCAAAAAACAAAAACAAAAAAACCCGAACAAAACAAACAAAAAAAACCCAAACCCCCCCAAAACCAAAAACAAACAAAAAACCAAAAAAGCCCAAAAAAACCCAAAAAACAAAAACAAAACAAACAAATAAAAAACCAAAACAAACAAAAAAACACACAAAAAACCCCCCAAAAAACCAAAACCAAAACCCCAAAAAAACCCACAAACAAAAAACCACCAAAAAACACCAAAACTAAAACAAACAAAAAGCCATCCAAAAAAGAAAACAAACACCAAAAAGCAAAACAAACAAAACCAAACTCTCAAAAACAAACAAATCACACACCCCCCCCAAAAAAAAAACAAAAAACAAAACAAACAAACAAAAAAACACCCCGAAAAAGTGGTGATTAAATACGTGAGAAAAAAAAAAATGGCAAGCAGCCAAAATATTTCACATAGACTTGAACTGCTGATGCTACCTCTGGATATGGCCTGTGTGCCTCACAATGGGCATCTCTGGCAGATTCCTTAAAAGTAAGGGAGTGCTTGAGGGCCTAACAGAAGGACATGTTTTAAAATTAAAAAAAAAAAAAAAAATCCCAAATATTGGAAAAAGACCTTGGCTGGTTTCCTTCTGGTTTGAGAAACCCAGAGAGGTTGTGGAGGTTTTCACCTTGGAGATATTCAAAAGTTGTCTGGACAGAATCCTGAGCAGTGAAGCACAGGTGATGCTGTTTGAGCAGGAAGTCTGAACGAGGTGACATTTGGGGATCCTTTCTAATGTCAAGCATTCTGTGAAAAAGTGACCTAGCCCAAGTCCACGTGGGTCTTTAGAGCCATCCCTAATATTCTGAACAAAAGCATTAACTGGGCATGTACCATGATTATTTCCAAATCACTGTCTCCTTTTCTCTCCCCCCCTCAAATTCAAAGTTGCCTCCTATAAGCTTTAAAGATTGTTTTGAAATAACTATCCAGAAATATACACATGTTGTGCATCGCCCTGCAGAGCTTGCAGCAAAGCAAATTATAGTCTGGGGTGGATGAAGGCAGCTGAATCAAAACATATCTCTGTACAAAATGCTTGTGGCTTAGCAAAAGTGGTCTTTTTGTTTCCTCTCATGGTTAAAATATATTGTGTTATGAGCCAGTGTCATGCTATGAAGTACAGAGAGAAAAAAAAACCATACTGGTCTTTTAAACAGAGAGTTTTGGGACCAAAGCTAATCCACAGAAAATTCCAAATACCTTTGAAATGGGAGAGTTACACTGCTGTCTCTCTTCAGATGTCTGACAATGGCCTCATACTAAATTTTATCATCATGCTCATAACATTATATTATGCATTTTAACAGCCTTCAGAGACCGGGGGAGGAGAAGACATCTCTGAATTCTGACCAGAGTCCATTCCAAGCAAAATTAAAAGGCCAAGTTTTATTCTCAAACCAGCCAAAAAACAGGTGCAGCTGCAGGTTGTGTTGGTTCAGAGCACAACCAGATTATCTCAGGTACAGATATTTGAATGGCACAGGGTTCAACGCAGGCCAACACTCACTGGTACTTTGACCTGACCCCACTAAAGCCAACTTGTGGGGCTTCCAGTGCCCTGGGTCCCCCAGTGCCCTGACGACACTCTGATCAGCCCCCAGAGAGGGTTTGTTTTGTTTTTTTTAATCCCTTAGGCTCACATTTAAGATCCAAACTTGGTCTCTCTGGTTCATCACCCAGACACGAAAGCCTGTGTAAAAGGCACAGCTGAGCAATTCATACTGGTATTAGAAACTTCTGCTGTGAAAATGGCCTGGGTACTATTAACTTTCCAGGTTATCTTCCATAAGATATTCTATATCATCAAATGCAGCTGGGTGCTCAAGCAAGCATGGATAATTTTTGCATTGTGCACCAAACTGGAAATAATTTGTTGCCCCTGAGAGTCAGGAGTGCCACAAGGCACTGGGCTGATCCCCCTCGTACAGACAGGTCACATTTTTTAGGGTTCCTCACAAGGACTCCTTGGACAACTTTAATTAAAGTATTTGCACAAATCACGTGGCCTTAACTCCTGTTTTGGCACCTCACCTCCTTGCATTCCTAGTGTTGAGTAGCTGGCTGTGATTTTCACTCCATTTCACATTAAAGGTGCCAGAATACAGGTCTAGAAGCAGAGAACATACTGTCTGCTTATTTTCAACAGGCAAATATTACTCCTAATAGAGTCCTCCAGGGGTTTGTGCAGCACTGCATTTGCATATCCTCAAAACAAGGAATTTTTCTAAAGTAAATGCATAAATACAAAAATCCTGTACTTCTCTGGTACAGTCACCAGAGAAGTGGACCAAAATCCATCCTCTCTCAGCAATCTCTGTGTTTTGCTTTAGATTTTTAAGCCTCAATAGCAAAAAAACCTTTCTTTTAGCACAATTGAAAGAAGCCAAGCCAAAACGACCACTGCTCAGCTTTAAGACTGATGTCTAAAAAATTCAAGAGTTTCAATATTCAGCGTGGCTTTCTCTAGGTAAACATGGCTGGGGAAGGGGAGCTGCAGCTCTTTTTTGTTTGCTTGCTTGCTTGCTTTTTAATTGGTGGAGCATTAGAGCAGATAGATGAGCACAAACTTCCTCAGAGCATCTCATGTTTTGTGCTACACTATGTGGTGTGCCCACTTCAGAGGCAGCCAACTGGTTTTAATCATCCCAGTGGGAGAACATCTTATTCCTAGCAGAAAAGCTTCAAGGAAAAAAAAAAAATAAAAAAGGCAAAAAATAATTTAAAAAATGATAAAAACTCCAAGCTGGCAAAGGCACTGTTATCCAGATAAAGTTTTACACTGGGGTCCATCTATTCATCCATTGCTGAATGCTGTCTTGGGGGAGCCAGTTCATGCAGAGAAAGCAAGAGTCAGCTCAGAGTCCTCCCCAGCATCTCCAGAGCACCTCTTTGCTTGCTTTGGGCTCACAGAGTGACAGATGGATTTGTCTGAAAGGTGTCTCTGCACCACCACCATGAAACAGGCTGCTTTGGGCCAAACTACAAGTTAAAGGCATTTAGCTCACAGCTAAATCCAGGAATACACATATAAAAATAAATATACTTATAAATTTATTGTCCATAAATGCATAATCTTTCAAAATCTCCTGTATTGGGAGAGACTGTACTGCCCCAGCTCTGGTCACAGACAACTCCCTGCCTCCCCTCATTTCTGTCTCTGTGGAGCAAGAGCTGGATTTCTCACCCTGAAATGGTGCTTAGGATGCATCCTGGGGATGAGGGAGAGCCAGGCCAGAGCAAAGGATTGTCACTGGGACACTGGTGACCCTCAACAATAACTTTAGCACTTTTTTAAGCTCCTCTGATTTATGCCAGAGGTTTGGTTTGCCTTTGAAGAGGACGGCTTTAAAGTCCCCCTCAGCCTTCCATTAAGCAATCAAACCACATCTTCTGTTCTCTAAATCTGCTGGATGTTTTAAACAGATCTACTTCTCCAAAACGAGTCACTGGAGGTGAAATGATTTCCCATCCTGGAAAGTATTATCTCCCTAGAGTACCTACACAAGCTCCAGTGTCATTTTCTACAGCCTGTGCCTGCAGTACTCTTGTTGAAACATCTGAGGTCCAAATTTATGCTGGAACATGTGCAATAGGAGACAACATTTGGCTCCCCAAGTGTGAAATAACTCAGTTGTCTACTGACTCTACATTAAAAAAAAAAAGCAACACCAAAACCACATCAGCTTCTTGGAAAGGATTAATTTTCAAAACTTGAAATAATAAGTGGGTAAGGAGAGAGGAAAAAAAGAAAGAAAAAAAACATTTTTCACAGCCAATGTCCATTTATAACGTTCTGTTGAAAACACTGACGTGCGATAAAGCTCTTTTCCCCCAAAATAAAGCAAAACATTTTCCTGCTGGAATATCTCATTCCTTTCATCTACCCAGCTACAGTTTATAAAGCAGTTGTTGATACAATCAGGCTTAATTACAATTTAGAGGAGCAATCCTCATCGCTCCATCTGAATTCAGGTACCTCTGAGAGCCAGCAGGCGCCACGTTCTGCGTTTGACTGGAGCAGCTTTTATGCCTCTTTTCAGTCCATATTGAAAAAAAAAAACAGACTTAGGCTCCCAGCACTCTGAGAGGAATGAAAACAGAGATCATTCAAGGAGATTTGACTCTCCAGCTCAAGCGAAACCAAAACTGTTCTGGGGACCCTGCAGGACTCTGAGCTGAGGAGGAGCGGCTGCTCCCGCTGCACATTCCCAGCCGGGCAGCCTGTGCTGTCACCCCAGCCTGGGGGAGGGCAGCTTTCCTAAGGGTCCAGCCAAACCTGCACCACAAAACCCCTGCTGACAAGCCCAGGCATGTGGTTCCAAGTGCAGTGACATTTTCCTGGCTCTGGAACGCGTGTGTGAGAACAGGGATGGTGCTTAAAGAGAGTAAATCACCCACGCTCTTCGCGTGCAGCAGAAATGGAATTGTTGTGGAATTTGGGAACAGTGGGACTCATGCCTGAGTGTATCCCTCTGTTCCACCACTGAGAGTGGTGTATCTCAGTGGATACAAAGTGTAATACAAAGATGGACACCACCTTTGAAATTTTTTTAAGGCAAACAGGGTAATACAGTGAGGAAGTGTGCTCACATTTGGCACACGAGTGTGCTTCCTACTGAAGAATTAAGAAGAAGTTGCAGTCAGTGCAATGTTTCTGGGTGTGTGATAACCTGCTCATGGGTCAATTCAATTCTCTAGTCTTAATTAGTAGTAACATAATAAACAGAAAAAGACTGGGGGGTGGGGGGACACCATAAGCTTCAGAAATGACAGAAATTTGGGCCAAACTACAAGTTAAAGGCATTGAGCTCGCAGCTAAATCCAGGAATACACATATAAAAATAAACATATTTATAAATTTATTGTCCATAAATACATAATCTCTCAAAATCTCCTGTATTGGGACACACTGTACTGCCCCAGCTCTGGTCAGAGACAACTCCCTGCCTCCCGTTGTTTCACCGTTGTTTCACTAAATCCAAATTCCATGTCTGGCTTTAAACTCCACTAATATATTTAGAAACACCAGCACATGTTAACTCAGTTCCTGGCTATGTAGATACCTGCTTCAGGGCAATAATGTGATGTAAAGAAGTGCTTCAAGGGGTATCACACCTGTCTATTGTGAAGTTTGACCTACAGCATCTATTATTTAGAGGGTTGGACCTAATGAATCTGCTACTGCCAGAGACACCAAAGCCTTCACAGAGAAGAAGGGGAAATGAACAGCTCTTACACCCCAGACACAAATGCCTTAACTGCAAAATGCCTGTGAGACATTTTGAACAACTCAGAAGATTGTTTATGGGATCAGTGGAAGGGATCAGTGGATCAGCGGTGGATCAGCGAGTTCCACGGCGCCCCAGTGGCTGGCACAGGACCTGATTCCACCCTGCAGGAACAGGCCAGCCCTTCCCCCTGGCTTTGCTCATCCCTCCAGCCTCCCTGCACACATTCCTCCCTGCCATGAGGAGCAGGGAGAGCAAAGCCTGGGGATTTCTCTGAGTGGAGGGGATAAAGCCGCAGGGCGATACCCCGCTACATGAAAGAGGAGGATGCCAAAGCCTTAAAGCACTTTGGCAGAAAGAGAGCTCTGTGTGACTAAGAATGCAAGCTCTGTGGTTACTTTAATCCCTGGAATAGCTCTGCAGATTTCTGAGTAATATTGCACAGGGCAAGCTTGGCTGCAATATTTTTTTATATATATATATCTTTAAATTACTTACTGGTGTACAGCCCTTGCTTTTCTTTATATGAACTCCTTCTAAAACATACAGGAGAAGTGAGGAAAAAAAATAAGTATCTGTCTGAAAACAACTTCTACTACAGAAAATTTGAATCCTGGGAGAGAAATTAGTTCCAGTAGCTGCCCAAGCAGCCCCATCCAGAAAGGATACATCTGCTGTCTCAAGGAGTTTTTCAAGGAAAGGAGCATTCCAAATATTTTTATTTGTTTCATTGCTATTTTTATTGTCATTAATTGATTCTAAAGCTGCCAGAGCAGCACCAACCTGTTTCTGTATTATTGTCACTCTTCTGTGTCCAGAGAAATAATGTCAGGACAGAGATGGAGAAGAAAGGGGAATTGGAGTTGCATGAATGGTACAGATGAGTTGGAGTTGTTACAGACTATTTCAGAAATATTCTCTATTTCCCCCCCTCCTTTCTTCAAACACAGGCTTAGCATCTGACTACGAAACTTTAGTTTAACAGAGAAAAGAGAAAGAAATGTTTTATGCTTTCCATATGTTTTGGTACCTTTAAAATAAAGACATGGTAATACTTAAACAGTATTAAGCTTCAAATAGCTGGTACTGTGTTTGTTACTATAACCATCTCTCTAATTACAGTGGAATGTGACAAAAAAAAAGTAAAGAAGGAGGTTGCTTTGACAGCTCTGCACTCAGGGCTCCCAACAGGCCACCAATTAGAACCTGGAAAAAGGAAGGAACTTATAAAAACTAATGACTGCTCAGCAATGGGATCTAGGCTTATTTTTGTTATAAAAGTACTTTTTTCCCCCTTACAATAAATCTACCTCCTTTAGCTACAGCAACTTTATTTAGGTCACGTTCATGACACGTAAACAAAATTAAAGATCTTTTTCCAGTCAACACTTCTCTTCTGTTTTTTCATTTATATCCCCTGGTTTCTATAAACATGCAAAGCCTGTCATGAACCTAAAAGTGAGCTCCTGATGATGAATGAAGAATATTCTGATTTCCAGAAGTTCACAGTCAGTCTGAAGGGCTCTAGTTCTGTGTAAAATTTGTGTAAATCTGTGTAAAAAAGTTCTGTGTAAATCTGAACAAAATGATCCATGTCCCAGAGCATTCAGAGAACAGGTTTACAATGCACTTATCCAACCTCTAACCACCAGTGAAGATTTCTTTTCTCTCAGACTCAGTGACACCTCTCATACTTAAGGAAATAATATATATATATATATATATATATATAAACTACATAACATAAACAGTAATGCTGAGCACCACCAATGTTATTTAAGGCAGCATGAAAAAGCTGAACACACAGAATGAGATGTAGAATATGCCCCACTAAGGAAGTTGTCCCAGTGCAAGGTTTAATCCAGCTGCACAGAGGTTAATGGGTGTCTTTTCCCTCACTCCAGTGCAGTTGGGTTTGGCCTAAATTACTTTCTCTGTAATGAAAAGGGCTTTTTGCCTCTGCTGCATTTCTTCTACTGCTGCTCTGTAGCTCCCATATCTTGTCTTTTCCACCACTCTGCTGTTGACATTTTAAAATAAAATTACATTTCCAATGTACAAGCACAATAGCATGTGAATGCAAAACTCATTTAAGGGAAGGCAAATAAAGCTTTTCAAATGTTTTCAGATCTTGGTTGTGGTGCTTGTCTGAGTCTATTCCACAACACTTGGCAATTCAATTTTCTGCTTTGAAATTGCTCAGAATGTTTTTCCACAGACAAGACTTGCCCAGAAGTTCAAAGAAAGCCAAGATTGAACAGGCATTTTTTATTTTTAAATCCCTGCATTGAGGTTGTTTGTACCCAGGAGCTCTGCTCAATGACAGCAGCACAATGAGAGCCTCAGCTGGAGGAAGGGTTTTGCTGGTATTGTCTGTCATCTCAAAGTGAGATGGCTCTAGCAAGAACCACTTATCTATCAACACACATGGCACACAAGTAATTTTGGCCTCATAGCCAAAAGACTCCTTTTAATTTAGCATTTACAAGCACAGCTCTTGTTGGGAGAGGTTCCTCTTTTTTGGCTGGGGGTTTGGCTGGTTGTTCAGTGGCTTAATCTGACTTTACTTTGGAGCAAAGATCCTGATTCAGCCAAGGGTTTGTGCCTAAATACAATCACTTACACCAGCTGTAAAGTTGCCCCAAGTTTAGATGATGGGCTCAAAAGCTGTGAATTTGTAGAAGAAAGATACACTTACAGTTGATACTCAAATGCATGTGAAAAAAAAAATGTATAGGGAGTAATCAAATTGACCTTTCAATAAAGTTTTTCTACTAACATTTTGTTCAGTTCTTTAAGGCTCCCATTTTCCACTGAACTTTCTTCTCCATTTTGTCTACATTTGATAAAGCCCACACGTCTTTGAATGCCTGGTAATGAAAATCAAAGTAATAGCCTCTTGCAGGTGTACAGGGCTGCTCTCAGTGCTTTCAATATTTGTATTAAAAGAGAGAATGTGTACAGGAGATGAGAATGTCATCCTGAATACCTGCTGCAATTTAGAATATGCTGTAAAAGTTCCATCAGTTAGATTGCCTCATTGGCCCATCAGTCACCAGCGTGGAACAAATGTTCAAATGCTCCATTTCTCTTCGTGGCACACCTTTGGTCACCAAAACCTTTGTGTGTATATCTGCAATTATAGCAGTGGAAAACACTTCTTGAGAGAAGTCACAGAAGTTTAAAGCAGTATTAATTTTAATGACTCATATTTTCTTACCACTGCACACAAGAGGCATTTGGAGAATACATCCTTGAAACTGCTCTAATAGGTATTTCCCATTATTTCAAACATTGTACAGGCATTCAGAGAGCTCTGCAAGAATCTCAAAGCTTATTGAGATGTGTTCCAACACTGCAACATTTTTCCCAGTTTCTGCTGTGAGGTCAAAGTCTGTATGTTTTTGGAGGTCCAGCTTGTGAAGGCAGTTAATTAGTTAATGCAGTTTTTCCATTGACAGTTCCACTGAACAGACTGAAATTGCTCTCAAAAACCAACATTGCATCCTCCCACACTCTGCAGCTTCTTTCCTGCCCCCATGCTGCACTGCCACAGTGAGACACAAAAAAAAGATTTGGGGGCACAGGAGTAAAAAAACCCCTTTCCTTTATCAAGAGACACCTTGGTCTTTTTCCTTGTTTGCAAAGGAAGCTGCACCAGGCTGGCTTCTGAAGCTGATGTTCACAATACACAGAATTTTAATCTAAAAGTGTAAACAGAAAGAGAGAAACTCTCAACAACTCCAAGGCTAACTTGCATAAAACCACATTTCCACTCGGATCCTGCAGCTTGACCACTCGCCACTTGTCCCTGCCTTGCTGCCCCCAGGGATGTGCTGTGTGCTCAGCCTGCCACACCAGTTTATCTCCTAACAAGCATTAACCTGGAGCAATGCACCACCCCAGTGGCTTACAACCTTTTCTGAACTTCAAACCCAGCCCTGGTATAAGAGGTTACAGTCCAAAGTGAACAAAAGGCAAGGCTTAAAAAGAGACAGATATGCAAAAGGTATTTTTTTCCTCTTTTCAGACATGTAGGACTGTATAGTTCCCCTAAACCTCCTGGAGATGGACTGATGCATCAGAGATTTCCATGCAACTAGTTAAATCATGATTTTCTGCTTGTTTCACACAGTTGGAGCTACAAGAGAAAATTTAAAAAACCCAAACAACATCAACACAGAAAACACGTCAGAGAGGAAATCTGGTCTGCTGGCCTTCTCTGATAGTGCTGCAGCCCATCAAAAGAGGTTCAAATAGGATCTTTCCTGAACAAACAATAAAACCCCAAAAAGCAATAAACAACAATTCATTGTGGGGAGGGTTCAGACACATTCTGCGAAACCTTTGCCAGGAAAGGCTGGCATCTCCAGGAGCACTTGCAAGAGGAGAGGGTGATCCACCCCTGGGTGATGGCAGCACAAGGCTGAGCTGCCCCTTCCTCAGCCCTGGCCCTGCTGGGAGCCCTCCCCAGCAGCAGAGCTGTGCACAGGCTGCTCCCAGGCACCACCTGTCCTGGTGTTGCAGCTCAGGGAAGCTACCCTCACTGCAGCAAGCTTCCTTCTCACTTCCAGAGCCAAACAACTTCCATTCTTTCCCCTCTCGCATTCCCCTTCCCGCACACACATTCAGTTTTTGACCAAAATGAAAAATTCCATTTCTAAGGCCACATCTGAGACCACACTGTGCACCTCTACCAGCATAAGGAGTTGGCTATAACAGCACAGATTTATCCTGCAGTGTTAAAAGGATCACATTAAAAAAAAAATAAAATCTCAGAGCAAACCAGAGAGCTGTAAAAGCAGACACAGGTATAGCACACAGCTTTACTGAATGACCAGTTTCATTACATCATTATCCATTTCACCTGCTGCTCAATGGCTTTCCCCTGCCTTGTTGCCCAGCTTGAATTCTTAGGATAAGATCAGCTGTTCATATCCAGCTCATAAACAGCTGGAGAGGTTTTCCCTGCTGTGAATGAAACTTTGTTTGTGTCACTCAGGTCAATTAGCTCGATCTTACTTAATTCTGAATTCCTCTGCTACAGACAGAAAACCAGCCTGCTGTAAGAGTGCACCACAAAAGCTAAATACATATACAGGTGTCCTCTAAGTCATTGGTAAATAAGAGAATTTGTACATAGCTTTTAGGGGTAGATTCACAGCTTAAATCACTTTAAAACTTTAAAAAAATGAAGACAAAACCTCTATATTCAGTCCCAAGCCATTTCCTTTCACTGTGGTTGTACAGCTACTTTTCATGTTAGCTTCGCTGCCAGCAGAAATGCTATTGCCTTCATAATAATTAGAGAGGTGGCAGCAAGGGTTTCCTAATTAATGTGGATTTAACTTTTGTATGCTAATTACTCTCAGTTAGTATCAATCAAGTAAAGGAATAATGGGGTCGTTTCACATTTAAATCACAGAAGCTTCAAGCGTGAGCTGCCTTAGAGGAAATCAGCCTGTAATTTAACAGCGTCATTAATAATTGCTTGTAAATGGCAACAGCCGAGCTACCGCGCAGGCTGTGCCTGGTGGTGACAATTACAACCATCCACACGAAAACCGACGGAGGTAAATTCTAAATAATCCCTTCCCAGCGTTTCGATCTGTTGGTTTACATCTCCCGCCTCGGTAATTAAGGCTATCCGTCTTTGCCTGTCAGCGAGGCATCATCTGTTCGTGTGCCGAGCCCACCGCAGCATCCCTGCCTGCGCTCACCTGCCTCCCGACAGCAGGGGGACCTCCCTGCCCTCCCAGCCCCTGCTCCCCGTGCAAAGAGCTGCTCTGACACACATGTAGTGGCTTAAGGCAAATTTGGGAGAACTCCTAGGGAAGTTTTCTCTCTTTTCCTCTCAACTGGTTCGGGAGAAAACTTCTTTAAAGAGAAAGTGGAAAGAAACCTGTTTATTAAACTGGCAAAAGCACTCTTTCAGCACAATAAATTGAACAATACCAGATGACAAGAACTTCGTGCTGCCCGGGACAGATGACAAATTAGGGAAAACAAAGTCTCTCCTGTAGATGCTTTCTGCTCTCAGCTCTTCCTCACTGGGAAGAAGTTGCAGCACTGGAGAGATCTTGGTGGGTCCCGTGCAAACTCCCCTGCCCCAGGTCTTCGGTTTGGGGAGGTTTGAACAGTCCAAAAAGCAGGCAGAAAAAAGGGAAAAAGGGAAAAAAAAAGAAAAAAAAAAGAAAAAAAAAAAAAAGAAGAAATCTGAAGCTGCTTAGCTCTAAGCTACGCTAACTAGCTACAAAGCAAAAGCAAAGCGAAAGTGCCGAAAAAACCCCAAAACTTTGCTGTCTGTGTGTCTGCGACTCTCACTTTTCAAGGTTAGTTTGAGAGGTTTTCGAAAACAAACTGTGCACCTCTCTCCTCGCTTCACTCTCAGGTCCAAATTAAAGGCACAGAGTACAATATCCAACACAAACCCCACAGAGGATTACGGATACATCGTAACATCACCCCAGGACAGCACAGCAGTGAGCACAGAGTGAGACCCAGGTCATGCCAGAGCCCAAAATGTAGGGCTACGCTGTGAGAGCTGATTAATGACACTGTCTGCTGACACATTTAAACTTCCTTTTGCCTGTGCAGCCTCTATTAATGGCCTAAATACATAATGGAGCAACTGGTACATGTTGTCCACAGGAGGAAAAAATACGTATCTTCATGACGAGCTTAAAGCCTTGGGTTTCATGTAGTGTTTTCTGAAGGGGTGGACAGAATGTGCACGCATCTCACAATTAGAGAGGAGCAGTTTGAGAAAGCAGATCAAAATTGATATCAAAATGATGTTTACCTTCAGCTGAGCTACAATTTTACTCAAGGACTCCGGCAGCAGGAGATTTTGTGCTGCCTCGTTCCAAGAAGCAGACCTATTATTGTCCATCCACCAAAATAAAAGGCTGCATCCCCTAGAGTTCAATTCAAATGCAATCTTCTCTAAAAAATTGCCCAGAGGAAAAAATAAATAATAATAATAATAAAAAAAGTGGGTAGGGAGAAGTGCTAATCCAGAAAACTGCATGATTCCCTCAGTAAAGAAACTAAATACATAAGTACAGCAAAACACAGCAAACACATTGTGGCATGCCCCTAAGGCTTCCTCCGACTTCACAACCTCAGGCAACTTCTGAAAGTTTTACTAAGTGAGCAGGAGAGCTACTGCAAAGCCAAGTAACATCATCAACTTCAGCAACAGAATCACAGAAAATATAAGACCCACTCATCAGCTTCAGCTAATTTCAGTGCTCCTGACAAGACCTCACAGAAAACAAAGAAGGCCATTTTACTGGTGAAAAATAGATTAAAACTTACCAGAGTTATAATCTTCTGTCAGGAACAGTCAGGTGAAGCATCACTAAATCACTTATCTCTTTCTTCAGCTTGGTCAGCAGTCAGCTCAGCTGTATATTTCCATGTAATTACCCTGACTTTAAATGAAAAAAAATAAGCTTTTCCTTATATTACAATACACTGAGCACAAAGTATAATGCTCATTTCTATCCTGGAACTGAGCTCTCCTTGAAAAACACTCATTCAGTGAGCCAACACCTATAAAACCAGAGCAGCATCCATCACCCCGTGTTTCCCAAGCACGGTTTCCTCCCTCCAGCCATTACATCAGGGTGCTGAGAGGTCTGCCCATGTTCAGCTGTGTGCTGAGAAAGGCAACACCTGTTACAGGGCTCTGATGTGCACCAAGCAGCCAGAATCAAGGGTGGTGTTGCTCTTTTTGATTGTTTGGTTGGTTTTTTTATTGGATAATTTTTGGTATTAAAGCATTTGCATGACAGGACAGAAAGAAGAAAGTGGAGGAATTGTTTTGCTGAACTTCTGGGAAGTTTTCATAGACAGTTTCCCCTTAGTGAGTCAGTTTATCAGCTGAGGGGAAAGAACATAATCTGAAAACTGCTTTCTTGTACCCATTGGAGCTTTTAGGAGCCACGATTAGGGTAGGAACATGGAGACAAACACGTGGCTGAGGAGCAGCACTGGCAGAGCTGCACTCCTGTACAGCTCCTGGCTCTTTACTTGTGTAAAGCTGGGTCTTTTCCAGAGGCTGAGCACTGTTTGCAGCAGACACAAATTGCACTTGGATGCCACAACACTTTCTCTACCATTTGCTTTTGGACAGCCTCACATTTTCCTCCCCTTACAATGCTCCACATATATTTCAGAGCTCAGTAAGTTGCTCTCTCTTAAGCCACCTTTTTTTTCTGATACTTATTTCGGGTTCTCTCCTTCCTCGAGGCTGTGGTGCTCCTCTCAGGGAGGGACAGGGAATGCACCTACAGATGCACCTGCTCAGAGATCACAGTAAGGCACTTGCAGCTTCCCATATGGGAATTAATCCCTTAAACCTACACACAGCAGAAAAATGTATGGCTCTGAGAGATCAGACCAGCCTCGACTCACTGAGAGCATTTTGTTTATTTATTTATAATTTACAAAGATAGCACTGGGCAGCAAAGGAATAAAGGTAAAAGTGAATATTTGCTGGTGTGGTTTTTTTGTTTGTTTTGTTTTGTTGGGGTTTTTTTTGTTTTTTTTTTGGTTTTTTTTGTTTTTTTTTTTTTTTTTTTTTTTTTTTGTTTTTTTTTTTTTTTTTTTTTTTTTTTTTTTTTTTTTTTTTTTTTTTAGATCTTGAGGGAAAGCAGTGTAGGAAGCAGATGTCCTGCAGCAGCATCCTGCTGGGCTGGCTGGATGCAGCTCCCTCACCTCACTCACACTGCTCAGTGTGGGAGGTGACAGGGATGTGATCCACAGCAATGGCACATCTGTCCTGAGGAGCCAGCAGGATGCTGGGGATCATTTTCTGCCTTTTGGCCACTCTCAGGCTCCTCAACGTCAGCGTTAAGTGAGTGTGAATGAGCATCGCCAGTGCTGAGTGGGGACACTTCACACCCACTTGGTGCAGGTGCAAAGAACCGTGCAAAGTGCAGAGCAGGGAGCACAGCACACCGCTCACACAATCCTGCTAAGGCTGTAATAGTACAGGAGGAAATAATCCCTCGGTGAGGGTGAGTTTTGATGCACTTAAACCTAAACCTTTTCGCTCTTTCCAAGAGGAGTGTACTTCCCACATTAGTGAGAGTGGTAGGAGTTGGATTTGGCCTCTGTTCTTTGTGTTCTACCCTTTCCGGGCTCCCTGTTGCCAATACATCTCTGATTTCTTGGGTTTCCTGTTGAAGTTAGGATCCTGGCCCCCAAAATGGGTGGGGGAAAAACCCCAAAACAACTAAAACATCTCCAGGCCTTTCCTTTTCTCCCATAGTATCCAAATTGTGACAACTGCAGCAGCATAGTCCCATTTTACCTTGATCCAAAGATGGATGTAAAGCTGGGTCTTCTGAGCTGTTTTGGAGGACAAGTGTCTTGTCTGAGGAACCATTTCTAAAATTGTTCTCAATTTGAGCTGTTGTACAACACATCCAGTAGCCACAGAATAACAGGAGTGCAGCTCAATTCTTGTGCACTGCAAGGGTTCAGATGGCTTAATGATAGATAATAGCTCACAGTTCACAAATGTCTCATTCTCTTAGGTTTAGCTCAGTTCAAGAACATTCTGTCTACAGATGGACACAGTCAGATTATTTGGGGGGAAAAAACACAGCGTGGATAAACACCAACATGACAGTGTCAGCCACAGGAGAGGGAAATGATGCAGGGCTGTCACTTCAGAGCAGAAAAACACACCTCCCAACGACTTCATAGCATTAGCACTCTCAAAACTCATGATGAAAAGGACAAAAGCTGTATTGTTAACTGTCTTGGCCCATGTTGCTGATGTTAATGTTGAAAGACCTCAAACAACAAACCAACAACCCAGCAAATCTCCCATTAAACGGAAAAAACTCAGTTAGCAGGAAGGCATAGCAGTTACAAACTTCACATTGACAGCAAAGAATTGCACTCTTCATGCAAATACACTGACGTGTGTGTAAGAAGAGTTGAGTTTTAGACCACTTTGGAGACTCATTTATGGTTCCTGAAGGTGCCCAGCTCGGAGCAAGCAGAAGGAATGGCTGCTCTTAGGACGACTAACAACAAACGCAGCAGCAGCAAGATGCACCAGCTCCCAGGGGGGATCCAGCTCTCCCAGACTGAACCCTTGTGGGAAGGACTGCTGTACAAAGCAGTAGTAGTGCTGGTATCCCCGAGGAGCCACTGGTGTTGGACACGAAGCAACAATCTCATCCCTGCTGGGAGGGTCTGAGTCACAGCTCCTGCTGTTCCTCCGCTTCCAGCCCTTCTTCATCAGCTGCAGTTGTTAATGACAGGGCCATAAATTAACCCAGATTACAAAAGCAGTGTGTCCTGACAGGTACTGGGAGCATGGCTGCAGCCCCTGCCATGTGGTGTGACAGTCACAAAGCTCTGTCAATGTGACATTATCGTGACCATCACTGGGAGAGCCACCCCCTCCTGCCAAAACCAGCAGAGTCTCACCCAGGCCCGGCAAAAGCAGCACATAATTCAGTGAATAACTCTCCTGAAAAGCCCTCGAGTATGGCTAAATAATGACCTTGTTTACCTCATTTAGCCCCAAGTTCTCCAAGCAGGAGTTGGCCATGAGGAGTTCTTGCGCTCTCTGATATCCAGCCGGGACAACGTGTCCTGTCTTTGTTTTCAGCCATCAGGCTTGTGTCAAACACACCCTGACAGCTGCAAGATTTTTTGGTGAAAACAATAATTCCACTTTTCCTTTCCATCTGCCTGCAGATGGTTTAAATCTGACCCATCAAACAGCAAAGAAAAAAAAAAAAAAAAGGAAAAATAATATTCCAGCTGAAATTAAATTACAATGATTACTGATTTCATATAAAGAAAAACATGAAATCTCAGGTCTAAGACTTGCATAAGAGTCTTTGTAATGGTGAATTAAACTGTGCACAGGAGAACTGGAGGTTTTATCAGATGATCTGGGTTCTCTATAGTTCCTCTCAGACCTCTGCAAACTAGCAAACAGCAATGTGAAAAATAATCAGCAGTGTCTGTCATGGATGACAGCTGCATCTTCTCCTTCAATAGGGAGAACCTTTGTCAAGAGCCACAGAAACACAGCCCAAAATATCAGAAGGGAATTTCTGAAGGCACAGATCTGATGCTTGGGGAACCCATTCAGTTTCAATGTTAAGTTTCTCCAAGTTTCAGATCCAAATTAAAAACACTGATATGATTCCCTGTTTGTTATCAATTTCCTGCACCACAAACGCTGTTCTTCAAGTGCCCACTGTGAATGGTGAGTTTGTTCATGAAGAACATCAAGGTTTTGCTGGTCAGGCACTGTCCAACTGGTTCCAGTGCCTGTTTGACAGGACCAGCACCCACTGCAAAGTATCACAGGCACAAAGCAACTAAAAGAAATTCCTTCCTGCCCAGGATCTGGGGGTGAAGAATGAAATGCCATCTCTTGTTGTGCCAGTCTCACCACAACGTGAGGAGGTGGCATTGGATAGAAGAGGAGAGAAAGTTCAGTGTCCCATTCTTGAGTATTTCTCCCTCTGTTTGGCTCACCCAAATCTGGCACAAGGAGGATATTCTGGTCTTTTGGTGTCCACTGACATGCAGAAAGCAACTATTTCTCCATCACAGATGAGAACAGAAAAGCTGGCCACACAGGAGCCACAAAGCAGTAACATTTTTTTAAGCCATGGGCTTTAACAGTGATTGTAAAGACTACTGCATTATCCAGACTGGCAGTGATTCCCAGGTGAAACTGGTGGTGGAATATATGCAGTCACTGGAGGACTTTATGTGGGGTAAGAGCCGAGGAAACAAGAGCTCACTCGTAAACTCTGTCAGCTTGGAGGATGTAGCTTAAAGAATTGTAAATTGCTACAGATTGCCAGATTGCCAGAGATTGCCACAAAAGAGAAGGGTGCAGAGCCAGAGTGTCCATCCCCACGGCGATGGGGACACAGGTAAGGTGACATTACAACAGGTAATGCCATTACAGGTCAGGTGATGATGAGGTTCAGTACTAGATCTCCTAAAGATCTCCTCAAGGATGTTCACAGAGAAATGTCAGTGGCAGCAAAGCAAAACTGCCTGGGAGCAAGGAGAACGAGCAGCAGCAAATCTGATGCACTTCAGCTATTTCCCTGGACAGAGGAAATAAGACTTTTCCTGCAGGAGCCAGAAGGATCTCCTGAGCTGCTGCACTTCCACTTTGTCCCTCACCCAGGCTGCTGTTCCTGCCAAGCACTTCCACTTGTTGTGACTGAAACCACGAAGCAAACAGAAGGAGCTTGCACTTGTTCTGCACCTTTGGACATCGCACATCAAGGGTCCCAGCTGATGGACAGGAGAGGAACTCAGTGTGCACAAGCAAGTGTGACACAGAGCTGCTGCCCCACAGGCCTGGACATCCAGGCTGCCAGACAGCCAGGAGTTTGGAACACTGCCCTTAAAGCACAGGGGGCTGGAAAACAAGAGCAAGGAAAGAGGTGGAAAAAAAAAATCAGTAAAAACAACAGGTGGCTAAGTCACACCAAATATCCTGTAGAACTTGGAACTGGTACAGTTACTATGCATAGAGGATGAATTACCCTCTGGGAGGGTAAAAAAACCAGCATTACTCTCAATTAAAAAGAAATAAATATTAAGAGTTTCAGTGATTTTATTTTTTCCTTCTCACTGCAGCGCTTCCTAAGCCTGACATGGGGATGCAGGCTTAACCCTATCTGGCTAAATAAAGGCTAAACTGAGGCTGCAAAATTGCTGTCCTCTCCTCAGGAGCAGGCTGAGCTCAGGGCACGGAGCTGGTGACTAACGCCGCTGTCACGCTCCTGACACTGCCCAGGGACGGCTCTGCTCTCCCACTGCCCCTCCTGAAGGGCCAAGCCCGACCAGACCCAGCCCTGCCCCAGCTCCAGGGAGAGGGCATTCCTGTCTGCTCCGTGGAAAGCAGCTCCACCATTCACCAGGAGGTTCTTCACAGAATTTCAGGCAGATTCAGGGGAATCGCCCCGGCCCGTCCGGCCTCCTCCCTCTCCCTCCAGTGGGAATCACAGATTATCTTGGAACAGGCACAGATGCTTAAAAAAAAAAAGACAGGATGATGGAAAAAAAACATTACACACAGCCTCCTCACGTGAGCACTGAGTACACCCCACAGCTGTCAGCTTTGTTTTGCATATTTTACATATTTACATACACAAGATATTTCCAAACATCCTTGTGTTTATTTAAAACTCCATCAGAAACACGTCTGGTAAAACAGATCCAGTGCAAATATATTTACTGGATGACACTTCCCTGCATTGTTTTTAAAATGCTTTAGGGGACTAAGGCTCAAAAAAAAAAAAAAAGAGTTTTCCAAATGAGGAAGAGCTAACTCTAATCCTTCAGCATCCACCTTACAGCAAAGGCCTTCAGCCAAGCAGTCTGCAAATGAATGAAGCAACACTTCTAAAACAAGGACAGCTGCTACATTAGAGAAAAGGCTTTCTTTGCTCACATGTCACACATGCCAGTTGCTTATGGGTGGGTGGTGGGGGTGGGCTGGAATGGGAATAAATCCTTCGAAGGAAAGGCTGGATAGCCCTCCTCGGATGGTGTAGGGAATTTAACAAAATCCGACTGCAAGATCAGAAAGGGGGTGTGGGTGTAGGTGTGTGCCTCCCCCTAAAAGCATTTCCTAGCTTAAAAACAGGCAGTGACACCCATGTGCACACTCATCCTCAGGGGGCATTAACTCCCAGCCAGAAAAGGTCAGATCACCACCTGAGGAGGCGCTTTACCACAAACACTCCTGCTTTTTCCTTGTACAACATCCTCTCTCTCCCAGCCACCCAGCCAGGCAGGGGCCTGGGCAGCCCCACTGCCCACAGCCACTCTCTGAGGGCACAGCACAACTGGGAAGTCACGGGAAAGAGCACAGGGATGGCTTCCCACATCCTCCCCCAGTTAGGAAACCAAGGGGTGGGAGGGACCATGGGCTGACTGCTGCTCCACATTAGGAGGCTGCCTTGTCAGGTGGAGCAGGGCTCTGTCCCTCAGAGCCAAGGAGGGGCTAATTAACTTCTCCGAAGTTAATCTCCTCAAGATCAACTTCTCAAAAGCAAAGAACATTAACTTCTCCACAAAAGAGCAGGGTGCAGAGCGAGCAGAGGTAGTTGTGCAATCTGTGGCATTCCCATTCAGCTGCTCACAAGGCAGACAGGGCAGTGCAGGAAAAACACACCAGCAAGTCAGGGAAGATTCACCCAGGCTGCCAATCCGAAAGGGCTTTACTGATGGCATTCTACAGAAGCCCCACTGGATTCTACACAGATGCCAAAAAATAAGTGCATACCTTTTACACTGGCCATTTGAGAGAGACCAGGGAGTTTCCCACTGAGAAACTGGCTTCCTTAAAGTTGAGTTTTCTCTTTATCCATCTCCATCAGAAAAGAATAGAGTGCTATTCTTAAAAGGGAACAGATTTTTTGGTTTTGGCCAGAGATAGAAATCTTTGTTGCTATATTTGGCTTCCAGTGCAGGACTCTCCGCTTGCTGGTGGGAGGAGGAAATTAGAGCTGGTGTTATTCATAACTAAATGGGCACGAAAAACAAACCACCTCCCTTTGAACCTCGGTGCTACCACGGGCATTCACATAACAAATCATTTTCAAAGCCCGTGATACCTCTGTCCGTGCAACAGCCGACACGGAAACTTTATTGCCCACTCGTTTTCCCATGGCGATAAACTGTTGCAGATGTACGCTCATCGTCGAGGCAAACACATCGGGGCAGTTCCTGCTGCTGGTTTGTTGTTTTGTTGTCTTTAATATCATTTCTTTCTCGTCTTCAAAGAAAGCAAAAGTGATTCTTTTGGAGGAGAGACAGTTACTGGAAGGCTGCGGCATCCAGCCGCCCTCCCCCTCTCCTCCTCCCAGCAACCCCAAAAAAGAAATCAGCTAAATTGCTCGGCATCCCAGCCCAAGGCACAGCTCAGCCGTGAGGAATTCTCACCAGATGTCTCGGTCCCCACCCGGCCTCCCACGTCACGCAGGCGGCATTACCCCTGCGAGCCCGAGGTCCTGCCGGGTCGGCCGTGCCTGCAGTGCCCACCACAGCCTGGTGACACCCCTGCCCCACCAGGGACACCCAGCCACAGCCCCAGGCCCTTGTCTGCCCCTCCAGCACGGAGGAGTCCAGTCCCACTCCTCTCCTTTTTCGTGGGCACCTGCAGCCAGGTGGGACCCAGCACCCCCGAGGACACCCAGCCAGACCCTGGCTCCAAGGGAGAGCCCCATGCACCCACCTGGGACCCAATTTCCAGCTGAAATCACCCAAAACCAGATTTATCTGGATGTAAAGGGTAAGATTCCCCACGGGTGTTAAATTCACTAAAACCAGCAGAGTGCCAGTGATTCACATTAATGGAGGACGTGGATCATCATGAATAAAATCAGTCAGGAAATAAAGTATCACCTCCCCTGCTTTCATTTCTCGGTGCAATGAGAGCATAGAAACAACCCCAGTGAGCACCTGGAAACCCAGGTGTGGGGCAGTGCAGCTGGAGACCAGCCCTGGCAAGAGCAGAAGTTACAGGCAGAAGAAAAAGCACTTCAGGTATCTCGTTCCCTTAATACACTCCTGCTTCCTAAAGTACATTTCTCTCTGGGTGGCTGTCTCAAAGCAAAGGGGTCCTGTGCCTGTTCTCACTAAATCACAGTGTGCCCACCTTACTACAAAGAAAGACATTTTCTGCAGTGCTTATCCCATGTTTTCCTTCCAAATTTCTAAGTCCTCACATTATTCTGGTATTTTTTGATAGCTGCCACATCCTGCTCTGGATCATTCATCACGAGGCATTATTTGCTCGTTTTCCAGCAGCCCGCATCCCATCTTCATCTGCACTGCTTACGGAGATTGTCCCTGTCCCAAGAGCTCCCAACCCCATTCTCTCCTACAGAAGGCTTTTTGAATCCCCTCTCCTCCTTTCCTGCCCTCCCTCTCCTGGCAGTTTTGGCTGCCAGCTCTCTCCCTCTCCTCCTCACAGCCCGAGGAAGAGGAGCACAGTGACTCTGCACCGAGCGCCCTGCTCGCTGTCCGCTCCGGGAACCAGGGCCTGGAGCAGGACGGATGGGAAAAACCCTGCTCATCTCCCAGTGCTCTGAAAGAGAGCACATCCCATATGGTCAGGATCTTCAGAGGATTTTGCAACTAAATTCTTAACAGCTCCCTGCTGATTGCGTGCAAGTGGCAATTTTTCAAAAGCCGAGCGCTTGGCCAAAGCTTGGAGGTTTTTTTTTTCCCCCCACTGCTGGAGCAGTAAATGATGTATCTGTGACCAAAACATCAAACCTTCAGCCCTCGAGCCAGAACACAGACATGCAAACATTTCTTAATTATAACAGTTGTAAAATAATTTTAGCAAGGGCAGTTACCTCCTTAGCAGGAGTTACTGAACTGTGCCAAAAAAAAAAAATCAATTTGAGGTAAATAAATTGCATGGAAAATCTCTGCCTGGTGACTGTCAAAACTGCCAGGAAATGATAAAATTCAGAAAGGGTCGTACACTAAGAAGTCTTGGTTGTGATTCCACTAGGTCTGATTGCAAAATAGCATTAATGGAATTTAAAAAAAGGTGTTAAGAATAAAAGAGGACACTGCAGCATAAGCACTTGACAGTGTCTAAGAAGCAAGCCTGTGCCTTCATGAGATCTCTGCTTGAAATCCCCTCAATGCAAGGCTCTCACTCTGTTTAATTTTAGTACACAACCAGTTTAGAACACTTGTTTTACAACATTTTCAACAGAAGACAAATCCTTGGCTCTAAAAATTAATCTCATGCAAAGAATAGAAACTCAGGATGCAGAAATTAACAAAGAGATTTATGAGCTCTTCAGTTGCATAAGAACAAAAAGAAAGAATTAGCTAATTGTTGAAAAATACAGACCAAACTGAAAATGCTACATAAAAAATATAACAATAAAATTCACATTAAATTATTTATTCAGTAATAAACAGTGACACTTTTCTTTATACAAAGCCCCACCCCAACCCCCCATCAGTTTTGATGAGAGGGACAAAAATTTCAACAGAGTTTTGAGGGAACCAAGGTTGGGAAAACAGGTGGGGGGAAGAGAGGGACCCTGATTTGACTGATGGTGTTAAACAACAGCTACAAAGAGCGAGCAGGGAAGGTGCAGCACAGCTCTGCAGATACTTCACTCCATTACTGTAAACCTCAAACTCCTATAAACACTGGTTGTCTACAGGTACCACACACCTGAGCCCCAGCTCACCAGGATCAAGGCTGGAGCAGCCCCCAGGCCACCACTGGACTGCAATTCAGGCATTCAAGGCTGGTCCCAAGCATCTCAATGCCACTGAAGGTTTCCAAGGGTGCTGAGGGCAGGAAACAGCATTCAGGCTTCTGTAGGCAAACAGCCACAGTGCACAGCTGATTTATGCTGGAGGCTTGAGCCCTGGAGCAGGTGCATGAAATAATTGGAGTGTTTGAATGACCCCCATCCCTAAACTTTCTTCATTGGGAGCTGAAGGAAAAAAATAAAAAATAAATGGTGCATTTCCCAGGGAATTCCAGCCCAGCTTTCAGAGATCCCAGTGTGGTGGCATGGGGACTGCAGAGCAAGAACTGGGAGAGGGTGACAGGCACTGAGCAGCCCAAGGGCAGCTAAAACATGGCTTTCCAGGGACATCTACAGTTCCCCTTGGCAAGCAGCTCACCCCATAAGTACAAACCTGCTAACACAGCCTACGTTCAGTGTATTGAGCAGTGACTGCTCAACCATGCACATGCAGTTCTGGAGAGGATCATCTCTGCTCTCAGCTCCAGCAGCTCAACCTTCCTAAGACCACTCCTGCCTCTCCTGGATTTTGAACTTGCTCAGGCAAGAGAAACTTATTTTTAAAGGGGCATCTATCTCCCTGCACCACAACTCTCAGATTGTGCCCATAGGGCTAATATGTAGAAGCAGTATTTATTTTTAAATACTTTCCCACTTACATGAGATTTTAGCTCCAAACAACATGCGTCAACTTTTTTTAAAAACCCACACACAAGCAGTATTTATCATCCAAATACCCTTTAGAAGCTCAAAGGCTGACATATTAAAGCCAAGAATTCCACTTGAAAAATATATATATTTCTAAACTGTTTATAAGGAAATATATAGGTTGCTGGTCCATTGATATGGAGCAAAAGCTTGTACCTGAAATTAATTAAAATAATCATATTCAGAGATAGGCTTGTCTGCTGAAAGGCAAAATATTGCACCTCTCTACATAACTGCTGATTTCATGATCAGCTTTAGAGATACAAACCAGCTGATTTGAAAGGGGTTTTCTAATGTGTTTTTGTTGTGTTTAGTTTTTTTTTTAACAAGTAGGGGAAAAAATCACTCCTGAGTTAACAGAGAATGCAACGAAATGCCTACATTTTCCATCTCAGATGAGACTTGATGAAGTCATTCTCTTCATTTCCAAAGGACATGCATTTGAGGCATGAGAGTGGAACAGAGGGAACCAGGTATAGCTACATGTGAATGTGTACAAATATATCTGGAGAGAAATATATCCATACACATGAAGAGTTGTGGGAGGGGGACAGCAAGACATATGTAACACCCTGGAAGCAGAAAGGCTGGGTGAGGCAAGGCAATGAAATGGGACATTCCCCTCCCTCTCTGAAGGCTGTGATGAGAGATCTGTTCTCAAAAGTGTTTTGATGCAGGTGTGGATGATTGAGACAAAACCGCCATTCACTGAGGACCACCTGAACTTGTGTGTCTGGTGAGGGAAGGAATCAGAACAGAATCCATTTTACGACTGCCAAGTGCAGCTTATTCAGCTCTCCAGAAATTCCAGAAATCCAGTCTCCTGGGCAGTCAGTGGCTGCACTATTCCATCCTCTTGTTGGGATGGAAATGGGCCATTGGAAAAAACTGGTATCTGCCTCTCAAAAATTGGTGGACAGCTTGAACCCTTCCAGTCAAATGAAGACATAAAAATTGATGTCAGATTTCTCAACAGTAACAGGAATAAAATAAAATCCTGGACAACTTTAAGGAGGTCAGTATTTTGAGTTTCTTGAAATAAAACAATAATTTCCCTATGTTCTCCCAGAAACAGTGACAGAGTACAACATGTTTTATAAGCCCTCTCAAAATGAATCATCCACTTTCTTGGGACAGCATCAGAACACACCACACATAAAAAGAATGAAACAACTCCTTTAGTAATGCATTAAGACACACAGCTTATCTGTGACCTGATTTCAAGGGCCTTTTTTTGTTGGTTTTTTTTTTTCCTATCTGCAGAAACACGAGCAGCGTCAACCTTTCTGCTCCTTCTCGCTGCCATCGATTCCCCACCACTGAGCACTCCCCTCCTTTTCCAAGAGCAAAACCATGGCAGCATCTGCTTCTCATAAGCACTTCTGTGCGTGTGTGCAAGTGTGCGTGTATGGGAAAGAGGGGAGAGAAGGAAATCTGCTGAATTTAACTCAAAAGTTTGTCACAGGGAAGGGTGGGGTTTCTTCTTCTTCCTTTTCCATCCCTCAAGTTGTAGAACACAGAAGCAAGGCTACTGCTACGTACTTAGGCTTTTCCTTTCTCTCTCGTTAGCACAAGGGGCAGCTAGTGACTGAGGGGAAAAGGAGAATTTATTGAGAATTTATTTCACTTTCAAAGTCGATGGACTGGTGCATGAATGGCTACAGACAGCAGCAGGTTTTTATTGGCACTTGGCACCCGGAGTTTGCAGAAGTTCCACCAGCTCAGCCCCAGGTTCTGCAGCAGAAACTGGGTGCAGAACAGCAGTCCTGGAGGTGGAGGAGGCAACATCTTCCCCACTTCTTCATCCCCACTGACCAACAAGGCAGTGATACAATCCAGAAAGGAATCCCAGTGCAAACTGTGGGCCTGTTTCATTCCTGTCCCGTTTTGCTTTGACATCCATAGGGAACCAGAGGAGGTCCCTCATAGTGTGAGCTTGTGAAGGGGAAGGCAGGGAGCAGACTGCTCTTGTTGGGCTTCAAACTATTTCAGGAAGCCAAACACACCTGAAAAGAAATGCTGCTTTTTCTTTTCCTTCCCCTGCCACCCAAACTCTCCATCCCTGAAGTTCAAAGAGGACACTGTCTCTTTGTTTTCCACCTCTGCCAAGTCCAGGGAGGGGAAAAAAAAAGGGGAAAAAACAAAAAACCAAACCAAACCAAACCAAACAAACAACAAAAAAAAGGAAGCTTAGATTTTTTTTTTTCTCCCAGTATTTCTAACACTGTCAACATTCCTAAGTCAGAACTCTTTTTCTTGAGATATTTCCTGAACTGTACTGTCCTGATAAGAAAGTGAACTGTGGCAGCTGGTATTCCATTCCCTCCCATACAGTTTTCCCACTGCATTATGAATTTATTGTCAAATTGAGGAGCTAGCTCCACCAGAGCAGCAATAATACAGAGAGCTGTCATGAGAGTGAAATTTATTGAGAGAAAGAAATACTGATGGACTACAAAGATGAGGAAAAAAACCCCATCACATTTAATTCATCATCTCAACACAGAGACTACAACCTCATTACTTTAAAGCAATATTTAAGCATAGTCCATTCAGCATTTATACCCTGTCTCAAACTTCAAATCAGCAAGGTAGAGACTTAAGGGTCTTGCCAAATTGTTATACAATCCCAATGCCTCCTGTGCCAGCATGTCAAGCCCTCTCCCTTGACAAGGGAGAATGCTCAACACCTCACAGGATCAAGTTCAAAAAGCCTGGAGGGAAGCAGCAGTGCAGGGAACCTCGGAGTGGCATGCACTTCCCAACACCCCCCCTCCCCTTTCACACACAGATCCATGTGGTCTCCACCTGACAAAACTACATTTACAATGCTCAGTGCCTTAAAATTAAACTCTTTCTTATCTGGGCCATGTTTGTATCTTGGCTTTTCCACTCGGCCGGTGTGTCCTTCAAACAGGGATGTCTGAGAGCAGTGGTGACAGAAATACACTGCATGGTTAGAGACTTAAGAAATGTTACAGAGGGACCCTGGGTGCACAGAGCAGAAAGGCAACATCTCCAAGCAACAGCCAGGACCCAGCAACCCAAGCCCTGATGCTGGGCTGCCCTCAGTCCCACCTAAGCACGTGCTGACACTCCTGGGGTCCCCAAGGGCTGGGCACGGAGACAGACCCAGCTCCAGCCCGTGGTGACCCCTCAGCCCTCACTCAGGCCCTGATCACGCTCACCCTGGCTCCAAGCAAAGCCTTTAATCCACAAGGCAAGGCCCAGGCCAGGGGCCTTTCCCAAGCAGAGGGCTGAGGCTCCACTGGCCGTGCTGCTGTTCCAAGCCCCGGTTCCCAAAGCGCAGCGCTGTAGCTGGGCTCCCACGGCACAGCCAGGCCAGGCAAACACACATCCTGAAGTCAGCAGCACTTGGGAAGTGTACTGCTCTCCTGGAGCAGGCCAGTCGAAAACCTTTTGTTTCCACAAGCCACGCATTTTTATAAACCTGGATTTATTTTTTTTTTTTTTTTGTCCCTGAATACTGATGTTATAAGTTACCACCTTGAAATGGCTTAGCTCAAAGTCCTGCCTGTAAGGTTGTACTGATATTTATGAGCACTAGGAGGGCCTGCAACATAACCCACAGGGAACTGTGTCCAACAGCTTCAATGGATCCTAGATGAGGCCCATGTCCATGTCTGATTTAAGAGTATTTGGTCCACTTTGAAAGAATGGATGGGTTGGAAATGCAGTTGCTGTAACCTCAAGCTTTGCTCTATGCTAAAGGTGTCTGCGAGCTTCTGACAATCAGCACAGCACAAAGCCACCTTTAGAAGCAAGAAAAACAAAACCACTTTTACTACAGTCTAATGCCAGGGAAAAATATTTGGCTGAAACTTCAGGTGCGAATTATTACTTGCTTAAGCTAGAACAGAAGGACAAAAACATCAGAATCTAGTAATGTGGAAACAAAGGAGTTTAGCTCTTTAAAAAGAAAGGAAAGATAGACATTTGAGGTAACAAACAAAAAAATCCAAAATGCACAAACACATCACAGACATCTAAAAATAGCATTTTATACATTTTTGCCAGTGCTTCTCTGAGAGCAAGTTCTTTAAACAGAACTTAACAATTTTACAATTTTTTTTAAAAAAATATGTCATCCTAAAATAGCCCATCGATCCTTACCCAAACTTTCTGTATTTCTACAAAAATAGATGCACAAAGAGCTACAAAATACTGTATTCCTGAAAGAAGGCGCACTGTAGTCAAGGCAGAGTCTTTTTCCTGACTATTGAGACTGTTCATAAAAATATCAAGCTGAACAAAAACGAAACACTGTTAAAGGAGCAGAAAGGAGTTAGGTTGCCCAGCTGCAGCAGGCTCAGATGAGGAAAGAAAGAGAAGTTAGGTTTCTGGTTTTCTTCCAACACTGTGGGACCCATAAACGGCCTTGCAAAATAAAAGGCTCAATAGCAAAACCAGAATAGTTGGCTCTTCATCTTCATGTGTGTCCTTTGCTCCACGCAGGAGGAGTCAGCCCAGCCCAGCTCTGTCCACTCCAGCTCTAGCTGGTCCTAATTTCTCTGCAGTTCAGAACCAAGCAGTTTCCTTGCTCTTGTCCTGATGCTGTAGACCTACATTTTGGAAGAGAAAGGGAAAAGAATTAATAATTATTAATTCAATTAATAAATACGACGGTTTTTTCCTTCCCCCTTCCCAAGCAACTGAAGTAAAGATAAACAAGTTTTGATTAAAAAAATAAATAAGTAAAAGAAAATTAAAAAAACCCCATCCAAACCACAATTTAACAGTTTAAAGGACTTGTTAGCAACAGTGTTACTGCTCCAAATTTTTTAGTTTATGAGGGGTAAAATTAAACCATATTGAAGTTTGATTCTGGCTCAAGAGTTTAAGAAATGGTGATAAAATTCCTGTATGTGCTTCTTTGGTTTGAGCCAATGTGGAGCATGGAGTGAAAAATAACCCCTCCATAAAGTTCTGCATCAATTATCCAGTATGCAGCAGAACAGACACAGACACCATCTCTTCTAGAAAATGCCTGGGACACTTCAGGATTTCACAGTTTCTGTGGCATTTCACCTCACAGAGGAGAGAGGGAAAATGTTGCTGCTGCAGCAGCCAAAAAACCCCAAATAATTTCACCTAGAGAGTGCAAGATTTTCAGCCAAGAATGGCTAGTGCTTCCACATGGGGAAAATTAATGGTTTTCAGCTTGCATTTGTTATGAGTTCCTCTAACATTTTCCTTTGTAAAAAAAGTGAGGACTATAAATGTGGTGCTATGTTGTGGCTTTAGCATTATAGACTTGGAACCTGCCTTATAATCTGGGATTTCTCTGCTCCAGAGGGATCCAATCTCTAGATTCACACCTAACAGGGCATAAACCTCAAATCCAGACAATATAAGGGCAGGGGCAGATTAAATTTCCCAGAGAAGATACATTCTTGCTCACTTATAGGGAAAGTAAAGGACAGAGATGCAGGTAGTATTTGCAGAGGTAGTAAGGCACTCGAGTCTAAATGATTTAGAACCTGTCCTTTGACATTTTGAGGCAAGTAAATCACATTTCACAAAACAAAGGTATGTTTCCCACTACAAATCATCATTCCTGCTATGCAATGCACCAAGGCACCTGACTTGCTAAGGATTTAAGGGTAATTTCACCACTAACGTAAATAGGTGCAACTCCAGACCTCAGTGATGTTGTAACCACCAGAGCTCTGTGTTCATTTGATGTTTAACCTGTGAAAATTGACAGATCCATGTGCTAGGCATGGATCTCATCTCCAAATCCAATCACACAGTGAATATGATGGAAGACCCCTAAATTTTCAGAAAGCCTAAAAGGGTGGGGTTCAGATCTGACAGCTGCCTCACTGCTTTAAGAGTACAAACAGCTAAATATTTAATGATGATCAACACTTCAGAGCGGAGCTGCAAAGCAATTAGCACTCACATAAAAGATGAGAACATATGGCTCTATCCATCTGAGGAATCCCAAACAGGGTACAGACACTTGTGTGTCCAGCAGTGAAGAGACAGGGAAAGCAGAGCCCAGGGGTGTGTTGCACCAAACCCTGTTTTGTGCTTTCTGCTGCATTTCACATGCACTTGTACCTGTTTCTTCAGATTGGAGAAACTGGGATAGCCCTCAGCTAGAGCCTGCCTACAAAAACATGTTCAGAGGCTCTTTATTTAATGAAGATGCCTCCTTGTTGCTTAAGAGCTATTTGTCTCCCTGGCAGCATCATATACAGACAGTCATAACGAACTGCTGTTAGTTCCCTTCAAAGCTCCCTCAAAGTTTGTGATGACAGTTTGGGGCTATTTTTCCCCTGCTGCTTCCAAGTTTTTTGAACAAAAATGACCATCCCCCCCCCAAAAAAAACCAAAAAACAGTCAGACAGCAGAAACCTTTCAGAGCATAAAGAAGTCATTTAAGTTCACCAGTGGACCAGTAAAGGACACCAGAGGCCATGGAAGCCTGCAAGAAGAGAAACAGGCTATATGGCTCCTGGCAGCTTAAAAAAGTGGCACACACACGTGTTTAAGAGATCTTCCACCTGAAAGCAGCAAGTGGTAGGAAGGGAATAACCAACTGAACAGGCACCTTTCTGGGCAGGTGTCTTTGCAAGACACAAATAATTGTAACAAGGAGGTTTAAGATACAACTATGGACTGGAACAGCAAGACACAACAATTCAAAAAACCAAAGTTGTCCTATTTACAGAACTGAATGTGGAACATTTTCCATGCCTTTTCCACATTATATTCCTAACTCCTTCAAGGCAAGGCCACCTGCAGTCCTAACACAGAATCCAAGCCCTGCTACTCAGCCCAGAGCTTCCACGTGCAGTGCAAGAGCTGCAGGGCTTTCCTTTTAGCAAGGACTTATCCTCACTTGCACTGCATGACCCAGCACTGCCACTCCAGCAGAATTCCCCTTCCCTGGGACACCAACACTAGAGCTAATAGCCACACAAACATTATGCAGGTTCTGTGGGAACATCTAAGCAAACTTAATGAGTTGTGACAAACTTGTGGGATTTGTGGGAACAGAGACAAACGTACAGAAGGGATCAGACTAGCCCTTCAAACTCCAAATTCAGTGTATCACACTGACATACAGACATTTCCAAAAGGGGATTTTCCACAGTAAACCAGGACTAAAGGATGCTGATTGATCACCTAAATTGGAAGTTATTCACCTCAATGTGTGTAACTTTACAGGATAAAAACGTGCACCTCAATTTTAACAGACTTACAGCTGTCACTCATGCCAAAATCCTGCCTTGCTCTCAGTGTGCTGGAGCTGCAGGGAGCCTCCTCCAGCACATCTGTCCGACAGCAGGACAGGATATCCTCCCAGGCTCTGCAGCAGCAAGGCAAGCTGCTCTGCTCTGCTCTCCTCCCCAGGGGCTGCCTGCAGCACAGCCAAATCCCACCGCTCACCTGGTGTGTAGGACACCTCCCACCCTGCGTCTGAGGGAAGCACTGATGGCTATAACCACCAGCACGACAGGAATTCACCTCCCCAACCCTGATTTTAAGTGCTGGACGTGGTTTGTGCACCCTCAGCATGAGCAGAGGTGACACTGGATTACAGCTGCAGCCCTGAGCTCAGGCAGCACTGGTGACAGCCCAGCCTTGCTTTGCTTGACACCAGCAGGGCAAGGAACTGAGGCATAAATCCAAACAATCTGTGCTCATTCCAACGTGTTTATACCAATGTTTGCCATGAAATGTACTCTTCCACTGAGCACTGTAGCTTGTGCACTTTGGAAAGACACTACACAGCAGCAGACACAAACCCAGTGGGTTTTGATAGCTCCTGATGCAGACCAGCATTTTCTTTACTTGCACTTGGACCGATACAGAAGCTTCTAAAAGGGTTAATTTGCAGCCTACAACGTGAGGATTAGGCCACATTTAATGGCAATCAGGTAGCTAAATCCTTCTGCATCCCCTAGAACAGGACCATGTAAGTTCAAACAGATGTGCAAGGCAGATCAATAGTTTGTCAGCACTGTGCTGAAGTCCTAGGCAATGTGCTCTGGAACATAAATTCCCAGACTACACCGGGCATGCAGTGGGAACCTCCTCTTAACCTCTGAAGTGATTCAGCATCATCCATTCAGGAGATTGATTATTTGGCTTGGCATGGCAGAGATGCAACAATGTAGCTGGAAGAGGGTAAGATTACAGCCAGCCTGCCCCGATCCCAACGCTGTCATTCCACATAATTCACGTGAGGAATTCTGCAAATGTTCCTATAATCGCATGTGACAGTAGCAGAAGAAATGTGACCCGTGGTGAGAAGAGGAAGAATCAGACTGTAAGTGAAGGATTGCAAAAGGCAATGTCCAGGTATACACCAAATGAACTTTTTTAACATAAATCACCTGAAGCTCACAGAATCTGAAAATAGCTCCACAGGCTATTTTCTCCAGGGATATATGAGCAAACATTCTCAGAACTGACATATTCTTGCCACTATGGCCTTACCCTACTCCAGAAAAAAGCACTTTATGTCACTAAAAGCCAGTTCACTCTTCCAGGCCCTTCAGTTTGTAGCCTCTCTGTTGAGATAGCTGTTTGACATCAGAGTTAAATGTAACAAAATGCTGTGTGACATGGAGATTTATCCAGTATAATCTGCCTTCCCTGGAGCGCACAGGAAGCAAGTGCTGGGTGTGACTCCATGTGGTACTCGAGCAACCCCCTCCTCTCCCCACACCTTCCCTGGGATGACACTGCTGGATGTGCACACAAAACCCTGAGGCAATTAAGCTCCCTCTTCTCTCCAGCTGCCAGTGCCTGCAACCAAAGCATTTGCCTCAACTGCACAAGCTGCAGGCAAGGCTGAAAAGGGAGCTCAGCCTTCCTGCCCTTCCCAGCAAGCCTCTGCTTGGAAAGCACAGGAGAGATGAGTGTGCAGGGGGAGAGAGCAAATAATTGTAATGTCACAGGTTCCCACTACTTGCTGTGCTTCACTGCTTGCACCCTTGTTTCCAAAACAGGGGCTGCTTAACAGGGTTTTGCTGTTGTGTTTCAGTGTGTGACCCTTTTGAATAGCCTCAAACTAGTGAGACCCTGGTCTGCTGAGAGCCTCTGTTTCTGCAAACCAGTCACACATTTGCCCCCTTTCTTTTTCCCCACAGGAACTCAGACTAAAACCCACAGAATCAAGCATGGGTCAGAAGTTAACAGTTCAGATCTTTTCCACTGCCTCCCACACTGAGCAACCAAAAGACCTGCAGGGCACTGCCAAATCAGGATCCTGACAAAATTAGCACCCAACTGTGCCTCTCCACAGGGATTTTCCCAAGAAGCAAGCAGCACCAAGCCAAAGCTGTGTGTCTTCTCTAAGGCAGTGCTAGGACACAGCCCTTTTTGAGGCTTACTCTTAAATAGAAAAACAACTTAGTCTAGGCTGGACTTGTACCTAAGCCAGGCAGTGGCTTTTTTCCTGACTAACAATTCCTTACACAGTTCATCCCCAAAAGGTTAAGCCAAATACCAGGGCTCTGCAGCTGGGCTGCTGGGGCTGGGTGCAGGAGAGCTTGTCCCTTACACCAGTGGCAGTGACAGCCTGTTCATGCTTCAGAGAAGGCAGCTCACTCCCCTTGCAGAGTTTGTCACAAAGGAAAATCTCAAGATCTCAGTCCGGTTAGTTTATCATTCTGCATTAAAAGCATAAAATATAATTATTCTTGTATCACTGGTTTAGCTGGAAGTGTCATTTATATATAAATGATCCAGTGTTAAGAATCCTGATAAGCTTTTTCTTAGTTTTATTGACATCAAGACAGCAAGTGGCACAGTATTTTGAGGAGATTACTGGTTGCCAGTTGCTTTAAAAGGAAGAGACAGAGATTTGTATTCAGTTCACAGTATTTCATCTTTAAGAAACAGCCTTTTTTCTCCTCCATTCTTTGTTCCCCTGCCCACTAATCAAGGCAAAGAAGTGCTTCTCACAGGTCAGAGAGCTGTCAAAAAGGGAGACAAATAGATACTTAAAGGGAACAAAGATACAAACCTACTGTTTCCTTAACCAGGTAACATACTGTCTTTAAGAAGTACTAATCTGCAAGGATTGCTGCTGGTGAGATAAATATCAAACCGAAAAAGGAGCCCTCAGTGGAGCCTGTGAGCTCCAGGATGGATGCACTGAGAACTGTCAGTCACCTGATTGCAAGAAACTTCAAATCCTGAGGGCTGCCAGACTGCTTCGGATACTGAGATAAGGGACTGCCACCCAAAGCTCACAGATGGAGTTCATGGTCTGCAGCTCAGACTACAGACCCTGCAGTAAAATGAGTTCAATTCACACACCTCTGCCTACACCTTACAGAAAGATGCTCACTTTGACGGCAAGCACAGCTCAACCAGCACCTCTGTTCTCCACGTGACACCTGGATGCTACACAGGGAAGAAAAGCTGAGCTGTTCAACCTGAAGATGGAGTCCTCATGTACCACACGCTATTGGAGCTGTATATTGGTGGATGCACACAGGAACGAGCTGAACAAGCTGAGAGCTTCTCCACAGAAGCATAATTTATATCTTCCCACAAGGTTTAAATAAAAAGAAACACACAAAAAATGCAGAGCATGTCACAACTCGTCTGGCTTGAACGGGACCAAGGTCTCCCAGCAAAAGGCAGGGAGAGCTGCCCCTGACAGCAGTTACAGGAGGGAAATACACTTGGACACAGCTCTGCGAGCCAGCCCTGCTTCAGCTGCGGGGAGTTCACACTCAAGCAACTCACAGACCACAACACCACACCAAACCCAGACCCGACCAGCTCACCTGTATCGAAGCCGAAGCTCGGCACGATGTCCACCGTTCCGTGGAAGGCTCCAGCCCAGGCTGAGGTAGCGCTGGTGACGGCGGCGGGCTCTGCCTTGGCGCCGTCGCCCTGGGGAGCGGCGATCCTGGCGGCGCGCACCGAGGGCACCAGCAGGGAGCCGTAGCGCGGGTCGCGGGGCGGGCCGGCGGCGGGGTGGTGGTGGTGGTGGTGATGGTGCACGTGGGGATGGTGGCGGTGCACGTACACGTCGTGCATGTGTGCGTACGGGGGGCTCACCTGAGACGCCAAAGGGTAGTGCCAGGACTCGGAGGCGGCGGGGGCCGGAGGTGGGGCGGTCTGGTGGAGGCCGTGTCCCGGCCAGCTGCCGGGATCTGCTGCTGGGAAGGTGCCTGGTGCAGTCACGGGGAAGTCGGGGTGCACGCCGCTGAGGCAGGGGGGAGGAGGGGGCTGGTAAGAGCTGGTCCAAAACGAGGTTGGGAAACCGCTCCTTTGGCTTGAAATCGTTGAGCTTTCTGGTAGGGAGGAGAGAAGGGAAGTGTGACTGAAGCTGAACAACACATCTCATGTCAAAAGCCCCACAATGATTTGCTGCCCTCTGAAGTTTGCAATGCTGAAGTCAAGCTTCTTCAGTAAACACAGAATCACGGGATGTCGCAGATGACATAAAGAACTCACACCCACACCTTGCAGTGTCTGAGGCAGAAAGGAGAAGGGTTTATTTACAGAATCAACGTTTATCAAACTCCAGCAGTGACCATGGATTGGAGGAAGAAAATTTTCTTCTCCAACCACACTGGACAACCCAACAGTCCATCTACAGTCTCCTCCTTATGAAAAGAATGTAAACATTGCTAGATTTTACAATAACAAGTGGCTTGTTTATACAAAAGTGTATCTGACTCCAAAACACAGAAAGCTAAAAATAAGACTTTTACAAACTCCTTAAAGGAGACAGAGGAGAACGGCAAAAGCTCAAACAACAACGGGACATTTGAGGCAGGAGGATTGTCTAGTCCAATTCCCCTGCTCAGGTGGGGTCACATGGAGCAGTTGTCCAGGACCATGTCCAGTCAGATTTTCAGCGAGCTCCAGACTCCACAGCCTCTCAAAAAAAAAAAAAAAAAGAGCCCCAAAACAACTAACCTAAAAAACCCAACAAAACAAAAAGTTTTCTTGTATTCAGATGGAATTTCCTGTTTTCTAATCTCTGCCTCCTGCTCTGTCAGCAAGCATTGCTGAAGGGAGCCTGGCTTCCCCATCTTCATTCCCTCCCATCAGGTTTCTACATACATGAGATTCCTCCCTCAAGAAGATTTTTCTTCTTCAGGCTGTAGAGTCAGAGCCCTCTCAGGATCTTGGTACAGAAATTGTGAGGAGAGGCTAACTCCTGCCCAGAGTAGAGCACACCTTTTAGAAAGGCAACTGTTGTGGCTGCAAATGCTTCTGAGGAAAGAGAACCAGCTCACACTGAAGAACAGGAAACATTTGGCTAAAAGAATACCTGATTTTCTCAAACTAATTGCATGCTTTGATGGGATAAAGGTCATACCCAACACAGCTTATGTTAGTCCTTTATAGAATAGATCATGATGCCCTCTACCCAATAGGATCATACAAGCAGAAGCATCTATGTAGCTCAAAGAGGTTTTTGTCAGAACTAAAAGACTTGCTGTTTCTTACAGCTAGGGCTCAGCTTATGTTTAAATGGATTCCAATACCTCTACATTATGAAATCACATTCTAAAAATTCCTCTTTTGAAGGAGCAGTTAGTGTTTTTGATGTTTCGCAAAGTCTTGGCTTCTCCGTCCTCACAATCCTCTTGCCAGCTCATGCTAGAAGCACTGCTTCATGCAATATGTCTCAGCTCCAACAGGATTTTTTTTTTTTGTCAAAGATGGAAACATAAAAATACAGGACTTCACCTCTGATGAAAGAACAGTCATAAAAATAGCCTATGGAGAAATAAAGCCAGGGAAGTTTAATATTTGATGAGGCGAGGAATCCTCTGTTCCTCATAACTTTTGTAACTTTTTTTCGAATCACCTTTTGTTTTGCTTTGCTTAATAAGCAGCTGGAATGAGACTTTGGTGAAGACACAATTGAGAATGAACAGATTCTTCAAACACTCCCACCTCTGAACTTTACTTATACAAAAATATTTTGGAAGAAAAAAACTTGAAAGTGTTTTTCTTACTGCATCACTAGGACTCATGTCTCTGTTTTAAAATCCATTAAAATCATAAATACTTTTCCACACATGAATTGGCTTTGATTTAGGCAGTTTATTGAGCCTGATTAACTTCTGATATTGGAAACAAACTTTGCAAACATACCACGGACAAACATAGAGGATGCTTTGTGCCAAAATGCTTCAGAGGCTGCAAGCTTATCTGACAAAACTGCACTTCAACGTGGGTTTCTTCAAAAGGTTGGGTTGTTTTTAGCAATTTATTTCTATTGCAATTCATGCCTGAAGACTGGAGAGAACTTCAAGCATATTACAGAAGCCTCCAAAATTGGTATTGTTCTGTATTTGTAAACCATCCCTTGTAAAAAGGGATTACACTGGAGAGTGTGTATGGCTTGTGCTGTTGGCAGCAGGACTGATACAGAAAAAAAAAGCAAACTTCACGTCCAGTCTGTTGTTTTCCACACTACTTAAGAGAGGAGCACAGCTTGACAATGCTCTGCTAGTATTCTGGAAAATTAACCTCCCTAATCAAGCTTTTGAAAACTATCTTGCTGTTATCTGCAAGGAAAAGCCCTAAATCCAAAGTACTGCACTTCAAAAAAGCACAGAAAACCACAAAGTATCTGCAGGACAGCTTTAGTAACAGGAGAGAGCACTTTAAACCACTGGATCTGCCAACATGAATTCATCCCAGATTGCATAACAGCTTGGCTTTGCCAGTCATGCAGGAGGTCTAGGCCACAGCAAACATGTTTGGTCACCTCCACTTCTCAAACCTGTGCAGGTTTCACAAAGCCATCACTGCTGTGTGACACTGTCACAGGCCAGCCCCCACTGACACCCCTGAGTATGGCCACCCTCACTGGGAAAGGTCAGTCCTGTCACTGGACATACAAACATGCAGGAGAATCTCACCCACCCCGAGTGCTCAGGGATACCTGGCCTCTGTGGCACATGGAGAAACAGCCATTTCCACACTGCCCTAAAGAAAGGAAAAAAAAAAAATCTCTGCACTTCCATGGCCTTTCAGGAGGCATTTAACAAAAACTGTCTGCCAAGAAAGACACTACAGTTACCACAACTTCCTACCCTAAGTACAGGGAGGCAGGGACAAGGCAACGTCCCAGGGACCACGAAGTTGTGGCTGATGCAAACGTTCACGGTGGCTAACCCCAAATGTTCATGGTGGCCAACCCCAAAATGTTCACAACACACACTGAAAACACACCAGAAGTGCACACACTGGAAAGGAGACAGTATGGAGCTCTCTGCAGTACGACATCAGCTCTCACTTAAGGCAAGAGGACAGGAAAGTGAGACAGAAAAACACCCCAACACTTTCAGCACAGAAAAGCATGTTGATAAAAATACCATTAAAGTAACATTGGTGTCAAGGTAACATTAGCACCTGCAAAAGATTTCAGGCAGCTACACCTGAAACTGAATATTCATGTTACTCGAGCCTGTCGTAGGAAACTGTATTTTATAAAAAAAAATCGTTTTTCAAAATAATTTTAGCCTAACCTGATCAGTAGTTTCAACATATAAATGAAGAAAACTTGCTCTTTACAGAACAGGTTCTAATTTTTATAAGTAAAATCCTCAAAATAAACAAAAAAACCCTCCCTGCAATATCACCTTAATGATAAAAATCACAGTTTGCATTTTCATCTGAACACCCTAAAAAAAAAAATAAAAAAATAAAAGAGTCAAAACCATTGCTAATCCCTCCTTTCAAGTAAAGGAGAAAATGCAGTGAGCTGAGGAGCCAGTTCATGCTCACACGCTTTCCAGTGAAACCTGTACCTCCCAAAACAGCTGTTGCAAAAATCTTTTTTCCTCCTAATTTGTCTCCAAGTAAGAAACTGACAGCAATTCTGACTACCCATGAAGGTTATTTATGGAAGAACTCCAAGCTAATCATACTTTAACTTCTTTAGGTAATGGGATACAAACTCACACTCGTGAGCTGTAACCGAGCATCTTTGATATTGTGCATAAACCAGAAAACCCAGCTGTCAGCGTTGGTCCTTCCCCATTGTTTTCAAGCAGGAATATTTCAGAGTCCCATTTGGGCCTGACAAAGCTCATGTCAGCTTCTCTTCTCTGCAGCAGCAAACACCCTCAGCTCCCAGCAGCCTCCCCAGGGATTTTCATGCCCCTTCAGCAGGTGCAGGGATGGCACAGGGCGTATCTCCTTACGTTATTCCCGGAAGATGTTCAGGACACGCCGACCTCCATTCCCCACTGAGGGCATGGGGCACACGGGGTCAGGAGGCTGGAGAACCCTCACACCAGGCCACCCATGCGCCCTGCAGAGCCCTCTGGGGATGGCTGTGAAACCACAGAGCGGGACAGGGAAAAACAACAGGGTATGTCTGAGGTCAAAGGGAAGACATGCAATCCCACCCAGGGAACGTCCCCAAACTCGCTGAAGAGGGCTTGCTGTGGGCATGGGGTCTCTGGGGACTGCCTTGATCCCATTGCTAAAACATTTATAGCCTGTCTGGGCCATTTATAAACGCTGCAGTCTCCTTTTTAGTAAGCATAGGTTCAATCCTGCTCTCAGTCTAGTCAACGGAAAATTTCCCATTAACATTAATGGTCCCAGCTCAAGCCATAAATTCTTCTAGCTCCCCAGCCACTTGTGCTGACCTTTGCTTAAACTTCCTTGGATTTGTCATCATCCTTCTGGAAAGCAAGTCTTTCTGTGCTATTTTTCTCTTCACAGTTGTTTCCAAATATCCCATCTCTCTTCAGGATCTGTGGCTTTCACCAGTGCAGCCTCACCTCCACAACACTGATTAGGAACACCACTGCTCCTGCTCAGATCCCACCAGTACCTCTCTCACCAACCATTAGGCCACTGCTCACCATGCTTAGTTTGCACCCCTCTGCCAGTCCACATAAGGGTGTGATCAGAAACAATGCAGCTTGTGGGGATTTTAAAAAATACCCAGAGTGCCACATCCAACAAAACGGAAACAGCATCTCACTGGCACGCTTTTTCCAATTTGGAAGTCTTGTCTGGAAGGGCTACCTAGAGTCTCTGGCAAGATCTGCTCTTTGCCACACCAATGCATATAGGCATTTATGTGCATAAAAAGACGTAAGGGTTAGGACAGGGAGTAAATCCCTTGCAGAACCTACCAGATTTCTGCTCCCTGCTTGGAAGCAGAGTAATGTCATGCCCATTTTACACCCAGCAAGCCATAACATCATCTGTAGCTCTCTCACAAGCAAGCTGCAATGGAAAACAGCACATGGCTGCAGCCACAGCAGCCAGGGCTTGCCCCCCAGCCTATTCCATCCTGCACTGGCTCCTCCCCGCCTGGAAAGCAGCCACGGACAAATCCTGATCACCTGGCCAAGTCACTCCAGAAGGCTGCATAGGTTTCCTTTACGTCCAAGGCCAGCACCCCAAACAGCTTTTGCTCTTGCCTCACAGGCCAAATTTCACACTTGGAGCTAAAAAAAAAAAAAAGCCTCCAACCTCACAGCAGACATTTGTGAAGCCACGTGAGCTCTGCCCCCTCCCACCCAGCCCCTGGCAGAGACAGGATACAACAGGAGTGGGAGATGCCTGCTCCTTCCATGCCTTGGGCTGCTCTCTCCCCCCTTAACACCTCAGATCACTGAACCCAAGAAGCCCCTCAGTTCCTGGAAATTTGAAGGGGATTTTTCCACTTCCACAGAGAAGCAGAATTTCAGCTGCAATGCAATGTGTGTTACTGCAATGCAGCCCGAGTAAGCCACGCCACAGAGAGCGAGCTCCTGCCCCTCTTACCTCTCCACAGAGGATTCAGCCCTGCCTTGCTCTTGGGAAGGGCAGTGTCTGAACTGAAGCTACTGGCTTGGCTCAAAGCTCTCGAGAAGTGTTCATCCACCACGGAACCAATGTCTCCCTGGAAGTAAGTGAACAGGACACAGCGAGAGTTCAGGTACTCCATTTCGGCAGGCTGGTCTTTCTCATCCTCCTCTTGCTTGCTGGGAAGGGTCACTTCCAGAGACTCCTGCATCTTGTTGTACACAGCTAACTTCTTCTGGGATTAGAAACAAAACAAGACATGTATCAGTGAAGATATATCAGTGATGTATCATTCAGTGGAAGCTCAACATATGGTTTCCTTAACAAAAAATAACTGAATACACTGAATATTCATTTTGTAATTAAATTTGGACTACCAGGATATTTCACACTGGCATTTCACAAAGAACAGAACACCAGCGCCCACTTAAGAGTCTCTATTCCTCTCACACAGATGGACCTGCTTCTCAGGCATGTTTCACAACCACAATTTATCAGCACCAGTTTTCACTCAATACTTTCAAAAGAAAGCAGACAGGCTCTAACAATTCCCTCCTGACGCCCACCTGGAGAGGATATTCCATCAATAAAGGCTACAGAGGTCAAGCCCAGCCCTGTGGAAGGGTGGCCAGATACACAGCATCTGCATTTCACACATTCAGCTGGGCAAGCACCAGGTTTCTCCGGGCACACTCCTCCAGCTGAGCACGCAGGGCCCTCTGGATTTCCCACACTTACTGCTGAGGCTGTAAAGATGGGAGAGCTTCTTGCTTCCTAAAAAACTTTCTACTGCATTATCAAACTCCAAAAAATGCATAAATTTTCACTCACTGATGACAGAATTTTTAACACAGGAAGTTATACCTTGGGGTTGGTCAGGGGGTTTGAGAGCTTGGTTTTTTGGTTGGTTTGGGGTGGTTTGTTGTTGTTCTGAGGTTAGGGGGTGGGAAAAGTTTCCTTTTTATTTTTTTTAACAGCAGCTTTTGGGAAAAAGGAAAAAAATTCAAGTCATAAAAAATTCAACATGTGATCTGGGGGAAGAGGGGGATTGACAAGTCCGCAAACACATGCAGAAAAATCCACCCCAAACCAAAAACACAGAGAAGCATATAAAAAAGTAAAACCCTCACAAGCCATCTGTGAATGGCTATTTCAGAATCTTCTCTCTCTCTCTCTCTCAAATCAAACCTAAATGTCAAAATAAATGTGTGTGAAGATCCATTTTGCATGGAACATATTTTTCAGATGTTCCACTTTACAACTGTTTTCACAGGAAAAAAAAACCTCTCCCCACAACAGTCAAGCTGCAGGAATCGTAGCTTTTAGCTGGCCAGCCATTTCCACAGCTGACTTTACACACAAGCACTTTCAGGAACCCAAAAACAACTACAGTCCATATGCAGAAGTATTTCATAGCATTCCTCTAGAATTACAGTTTGACTTATCTTTAATGGTTTGCTTGGCAACACTCTAGCACCATCAGAATCTCTTTAAGTTTATGGCTTTTTTACCATTTTTCCGTAGTAGCCCTACAGAAAAAGTTCAACAACTACACAGTCTATAAAGTTTCATTTTTACAATAAATATGCTCCTACGATTTAAAAATTACCGGAATTTTCTGACCTTGTGTACCATCAATACATTTAAATTCGGCACTTTCTGGAATCACATAATCTGATAACAAATTCTCCCACTTTAGTACAAAATAAATGCTCTGGGGCAAAGTCTTAATTACGAATGGTTATTTTTAAAAAAATAACTGTAAGAAAGAGCTATTGGCAAGTGGAATTAAAACTTTTCATACTTAAAGCTCACAGCAACTTCAGTGATGTATCTGACATTCCAGTGGGTTAACTGATAAATGTGAAACAGCTCAGTGGTACCATCAATTCAGATGCTGCTGCACAAACTGCAGCGAGGGACATACGCAATTTTATTTCAGTTGGGAATATCCAGGCAATGGCCTGGAATTTCAGTAAATCTGTGCTTCACAAAGCAAGTCATGCCGTGGCTCAGTTTAGCACAGTATCACTTAGACTTACGGGAGAACCGCTGGGATTCACTTACAAAAATAAATAACACAAACAAAAATACGGAAATAGCAAAATAAAGCAGTTTTACTAGAAACTAGAATTGCTAAAATGAAACAGTCTGAGGCTGTAAACATATTTTTGCAAATGCAGAATTTGGGGTAACCTACACTTTTTTTTTGGAAGTGCTTCGTGCCTTCTGTAAACAAACGAACGTCTCAGGAAAGGCCTCCTAATATTTGTTACCCAAACGTTTACCAGGATATCACTCAAAGGTGATATCATGAAGCTCAAAAGCTTCATGGTTTTGCCTGAGTAATCAGAGACCACTGAGACTTCAGCGAGACAGGAACAGTTCTAGCAACCCTGCACATACAGGAGACACATGCACTGGAAATCTGCAACACATCCACCTCAGTGACCTGGCCATTCCTGAAGCTGCAGCACAACTCAGATCCTCTGAAAAACGCAGGACAAGTGGTTGGGGGAGCGTGCTTTGCTCCTTTTTGGTTTCTGTTGGGCTTTGTTTTATAAGCAGAGACAAATCAAGAAAGAGATCCTTCAGAGAAATCTAAGTAGGTCTGTTACATGCACACAGGCAGCACACGTTCAAAGCTGCCTCCCGTCCCTACAGGTGCTCGTACTGATGCTGCAGTTATGCAAATGCAGACACAAGCACGCAATTACAGACAGACACACACCGCTAATACAGCCCCTGGCTTGACTTGGTGATCAGGAAGGAAGTCTTTCAATGTTCCTATACAGGGACTGGAGCTCAGGAAATTAAAACTTATCTCCAGAGTCGCTTCTCTGCGCAGGAATGTTCCCCCTTCCACGGCTTAAGAATCTAATTCGTTTTCCATTTCAACTCTCTTCCCTCCCCTCCAGTCCACGGGCAGTCATTACAAGATGCTCTGAGCACTTGCTCCTTTGAAAAACACCAAATCTGACCTTTTTTTGAATGTAAAACACAAAAAGATAGGACTGATGGACAAGAACAAGGCCTTATGTGTGGATTGAAGTTATTTACAGCGCAAAGTTGTGGTTTGCAGTGGGTTATTTGCAAAGGATGGGAGATCTAAATTAAAAGATTTTTCAAAACAGCAAGCCCATGACCAGAAACAGATCTAATTAATTTGCACTTCAGGAAGAAACTCTCAGTCTGTAATTGCAAAACTCTTTAAATAAGACACTACAGTGAGAGAAAATGACTCACAGGTTTTCCTTGTATGCAATGTATATACATCCTTTCCATTGTATACACCCTTTGATAATGTGAGGGTTTTTCCCCCCCAACTCACCTAAAATACCCTGTTTTCACATCAATTTCCTAATTTTTGTTCTGACCTTAACAGTAATCTTCTCACAGTATTTTGGACTGCAGTTGTGTGAGTGGAAAACTATGCAAGATCATCAGCTGCTAAATGAATTTGTCCCACAATCATGGGGTGTGAGGAAACAAAAACAAAAAAAAACCCCACAAACACTGGGGTAGGTTTATGGTAAGTAACCTCAGCTAGTCCAGTTTCACTTGTATTTTTTCATTTGGACAGTTCTAGCATATATTTAAGCAGCCAACTGCATCTGTAAGATCTTTACAAAGAGTATTTTTTGACCAAACACGTTGTTATCTCTTGTCAGTATGTTCAGTACTTTAATATATTCGTGAAGTACACTTCTCCCTTCCTTACACTACACACTGATATTAAGTAGCCTCTGAAAAACAAAAAAAAACCCACCCAAAATCTTCTCTTGGCCAAGACAGAGAATGCAGAATTTAAATTCAGAATACAGAATTTAAGTAGAAAACAGGGAAATTCAGTGTCTATATCCCTTAGATAGCAGACCCTAGTTCATGGCTGAAATGGCACAATCTCTGGGTAAATAGTGCTATACAGCCCAGGCTGAATTCAGCTTCAACCAACATTATATTAATTTCATGTATTCACAAACAGGCAATTCCAAAGAAAATTTAAACCCTTTGCTTCAAATCCTACAACAAAAGGAAACGGAAGGTCAACGGCGTATCACTGCTGATATGAGAATATTAAAAATAAAGTTTATTCTAAAGAATCCTGTCTTCCTGAGCACTTCTAGACCAAGAAAACACTTATTCCAAAATCTCACACCAAATCCTCGCCTTAAAGATCCCTGTTATTCTCTGACATACCCTACCCAGACCCGAGCACAACAGTTCTCATGCAGCGAAGTGCTGGCCACATTAAAGCCTGTGGCAAAAGTCCAACTGACTTCAAGGGTCCCGGGTCTCACCCAGAGTGTCTGCTAAAAATGTCAGAACATTCCTCTTTGCAGATCGAAAAAAAAAAAAAAAATCACTTCCAGCAGAAACCACTTAGTAGCCAGCAAAACAACAACAAATAAAACAACCATACTCTGAGAACAGAGGTTTTGCTTTAGCCAAGTTTGAGTCAAAAAATTCAGGCCAGCTCTTACTTTTCATATAAACTGGTTGCCTTTTCCTACCATTTATTATCTCCATACATGCCACCATAAAGCATATGGTCCTTTATGCTCCCAAGCATGAAAGTCTGGTGTGCCTGTGGCCACCTGTTACAGATTTTCCATTATGAGAAAAAGAACAGGAACCAAAAATAAAGAATAACTACGTTGAGGAAACACTATATGACCCTACCCTGAGAAAAAGGCTGTCATTTGACATAAGCTTCTGAGAAGGAATTCCAGCAACAAACTCGAGGCAAATGCTCAGACAGTCCTCCATTTGTGGAGCTGTCTGCCAAGCAGGCTCCTATTGACAACACAGAAAGTATTCAAGGAAGAAGACAATTCCAAGCAATCAGGGCACTGAATGCTGGGCCTGAAAGATCTATTTATGGCACTGCCCTAAAAACATGAAACAATAACTTCTACCCACACAAATGAGTGAGGTGAGAGCTTGTTTGTCAGCTGAGCCACTGGAATTTGTAGAGGTAGAGCCTAGAGGACTTGCTATGTTCTGCTGGTGGAAGGAAGTGGTGAAAAAGTAATGAATTTATATACCTTTTGCTGTACATGTAAAGAGAGGCGTGCCCTTACAAGTTTAAAGATCTAATTTTATGTAACTAAAGGAAGATGAAATAGAATTTGGTCCCAGTCAGAATGACAGAGTGAAGTGAGCCAAACTTTTTAAACCAGTGATGTCTCGTGGGATTGAACCAAACAAAACCAACCAACAAAACCTCACACACAGGGCAAGACCTAACCCAGCTTTTACATCCTGTAAATCTGAGAGCAGAGGAGTTATACATGTTATACAGCTTCCAGAGAAGTTTGCAATGCAAACAGCAAAGGAATAGCCTTGAGAAAGAATCTGAACTGCAAAAATTGCATGTGAAGCCATGCTCTGCTGTTACCTGCTGTTAGACTGCAGACTGCCATGCTGCATAAGCAGTATAATAAGGGCATCCTCAAAACTGGGGACACATGATGCAAAGGGTTTCACTGAAAAAACAAGTTACAGTATGTGAACTGAGGTTTAGCCACAGCCAGCTGACACAGCATCAAATGTGACCTGTCCTTGTCTGCAACTCTGTCAGTTTGGAAGGAAGAGCTGAGTTAGTGACCTAAATTGCTAATGAAGACAAGGCCTTATCTGGACAAAGCCTGACTACAGCACTGCCAGCAGAAAGTCTGACTTGAGCATATCACAACTCCTTATGCAAGACTTGATTTAGCAAGGACGGTGTTGGCTTAGATGCTGGCTTGCCTCTACATACCATGGAGAAGTTCCAAAAGTACCATTTACTGTAACTTCCCATTCCAAAGGTCTTCAGCTGGTGTGTCAGAGAGCCAGGGTGAGTCCTACCTGAGCCCCAGCCCTGCAGCTTGCTGTGCCCAGCCCGACAAGCCAGGAGCACAATGGGACTCTGCTCCAACTCCTTACGCGTTTCCAAAGCCTCTCCCAATTCCGTTACACCCATTCCTCACCCAACCCACAGGAAAGCCAAAGCTCACTATTGCAGCTGCAAAGTGGACAGCAAAGAGCATTTTAATTTTGCCAGTCTGCAGGGTTTTGCCCTCACGCCTGCACAGCTCCCCACCAGACACAGAAACACGTTTGTATCCTGACACCGGCACACGCTCGCTCCATCTTTTGGCAACGGGGTATGGAAATCCCGATTTATCCGTAAAATTGGGGCCACACCCCATCTTCATCAGTTCATTCTGGCACCATATGAGCATGTATATATCCATGCTTTGCTTACTTCCCTCCAGCAAGCATCCTGGACTTGAGCAATCTCAGAGATCTAAGGTGCTAAGCCTCCACTCCCATTAACATTCAAGAGGAATTCAGGCTTCGGTCCATTAAGAGCTTTAAAAAAAGGAAAAAATCCCATCTACATTAATTTGCCAGCAAGTCCTTTCCTGGCTAAGGATGGGTGAAAGCTACGTTTCCAGAAATTCTGCCTTTCTGTGCAAGGCAAAAATCAATTCCATGCTGATTTTTAAGGGAGGGAAAAATACAGACACAGAAATGCAGGAATAACTTCAGCGTGGGGAAACTTTAAGAAGGCACGATGGACCACCCCCTAAAGCTACAACGCTTCTGCACAGCCCAGGTGAACACTAGTCCATCACTAAAAAGCAGTCTGAGACTTCCCATTAAAAAAATAAAAATAAAATAAAAAAGGAGACAACCATTTGAAGTGCCCCTGACCCACAAAAACACGACACGTTTGCCTCTCCAGAGAGACCCCGGCGCCCACAACTTGAGCCTGCAACGGCAGCTCCACAGCTAAAGGGCTGCTTGGCTCTTTAAAGCACACAGAACTGATGTCCAAAGCTGGCATAACCAATTATCACATCTGAGATGGCTTTGCTACCTGTGGAGATGCACAGGCTTTAGTTAGAGAACACACCTACATCTCCCTGCCCTGAGAAGAAAAGGGAAGCCAACAGCAGCAGGGCATGGAAGAGCTCTCTGTCTCAGAAAACAAACTGAAAGACACCAGTGTAGTACAATACCACTGCAAATGCCTTGGTGGAGTCCTCGGATATTTTAAGGGTGAGCTCCGTTTTACCATCTCTAATGCACAGACTTATTTTTAAGAGATCCCACTAATTCATCTTCCCTCGCTGTTATTTTTAAACCACAGTTTTAACTCCAGCAAAGAGGAACATTCTTTAAAATGGTCATCATCCTCACAGAGACTGCCGGAGTGTTTTACATGTTGAACACATGTGTAAGGACCAAAAACCTGGCAACAGATCCTTCATCTCTTTTTGTTACGTCCTCTACCAGTTGATGAAGCACCTCTGACAGGACAATTCTGAAGGAACAGAGGCTTGCAAAATGTCATTCGTTATCCAAACAATCAATCTTGATGCAGGCGGAGCACATTCTACGTTTACTTTTTATTTTTTTAATTTAGAAAACATTGGATTCAGAGAAAATACATAAACCACTCTATAAAGTTAGCAGCTGTTGGAAGTAGAGGCTGCGTCGCTTTCTTCAGCAACAACAGCTCGGCTTCTGTTGCTGAAGAAAGCAACGCAGTCAACAGTCTGGCATCCAAGCAGCTTGTGAAGACCCTCCAGCTCCAAGTGTGTCAGGAAAACCAGTGCAACCCAGATTAACTAAATTAAACTGTCAATAACGTGTAGGATAGCCACGTTTAGACAGCTTTTAGGTGAAAACGTGATAGATGGTGCCAGCCAAGACGCAAGAGCTGTACTGGCTCATCAGAGCTGCCTGCCTTGCTTATCTACCTCCACTTGTTAAACAGCATAGCACACAAGAACTCTGCTCAAAATAAAATCTCAAGAAACTTCAGTGTTCATTAGGGTGCTCCCAGAACATTTTATGTATGGCCCTGCTTTTGGATGAGGAAGAAATTTCACTCTTATGCTTAAAAATAAAAAGCACTTGCACTTGAACGTGACACGGTCATTTAATAGATTTCCCCATACTAAGTGTTCTACAGATCTGGAAGAGAAATACAGACAACCACTTCCAGAGTTAAACATCAGAAAACCCAGCAGAGTTTCAACTGCAGTTTTCTACTTCTAGGTCTCTCAGTCAGAGAATCAGGCTGGGTGATATTGGTGATCACGTATTCATTTTCCCTCCAAGTCACACGGAGTACGAACTGGAGCTCCAGGCATCCAAACACAAAACTTTGTAAGTAAAATTACTGCATGGACAGAAGCTCCTTCAAGCTCTGACCAAGATGAGAGAAGAAATAATAGCAAAGGCTCTCTGCAAGAGGCAGAACTCACAAGTTTTCCAGAGCTCGTGTTTGGAGTGAAAAACATGAGTAACCTGGACAAGTTCACTGGGGTATCATTTCTGCAAACGGGCTCAGGCTCCCAACAATAAAGGAAAAAACCAGCAACGCACGATCGGAATTTTAATGTTTGAGCCCATAGTCGTGTCTCCCAGGCAAGTTGATACTAGGGGTCACTTCCCATGTACGGAGAAAACAATCTTCACGGATAATAATGATAAAACCTTATGGAATGCAGCAACAACCAAAAAATGTATTCTCAGATGACTACATTAGGGCCAAGTCAATATTAGTCCCACTTCACCCACGCACTGCATAGTCTAAAAATGCTGTCAGCCTGATAAGAATTTCCTGATTCACTTAAAAAAAAATAATAAAATAAAATACATCTGATCACCAAATTCAGCTGGAAACTCGCCGCAGACGATCTTCCAGGAGTGCCGGGCTGAGCGGCGCGGTGCGGCGCGCCCGGTCCGCGGGGAGCAGCGCGGGTCCCGTCCCGGCGGCGGGCGGAGGTTCCGCCCGCGGGGCGAAGGCGCTGCCCCGCGCCCGCAAACGGGGCCAGCGGGGACAGACAGCAAGTAAGGCACGACGGCGGACAGAAGGCAGAGAGGAGTAAGGAAATAACTTTTTCCTCCTGCCCCACGCCAGCTGAGCACGCCAACATCCACCCGCCAGATGCAAGAATTTGGGGGAGAATTTTTTTTTCCCTGTCAGGAAAGGTCTTACCAGGCTCCGTTGCTCCGGGGCACCCTCGGCAGCTCCCCGCATCTCCAAATCAGGCCGGGGGCTGCGGAGCGCATCGCTGGCTGGCCGGGGCGGAGGTCTCCGCCCAGGGCAGCCAGCGATGCGCCATGTATTTGTTGAAGGGGGGGGCTTCCCCAAAAAATCCCCCGCACCTCCCAGCCCTTCGCACCGCGGCGGCCGGCGCAGCCCTGCCCTCCCCGCGGCTCACCTGCGCGCAGCCCGCCGCGGGCGCGGCCAGATAGCGGGGCGCCCCGCACGCCGCCGGGGCGGGCTGCTGCATGGCCACGTCCGAGCAGCTCATGGCCGCGGCCGCCCCGCGCCACCGCCGTCTCCCCCTTCCTCTTCTTCCTCCTTCTTCCTCTGCTGCTGCTCCCGCTCCCCGGCGCGGGGCGGCCGCGGCCAGGCGCCGCGCAGCCCCGGCTGCCAGCGCATCTTCGGCCGCCGCCGCGCCCCGCGCCCGCACTTATAGCGCGGCGGGGCTGCGCGGGGCGCCCCGGCGGCCGCGGCGGCGGCGGCGGCAGCGCCGCGGGGGCGGGGACGGCACCGCGCCCCGCCCGCCCGCCCGGCCGCTCCGCGGGAGCGCAGCACCTGCCCGGCCCCGCCCGCCGCGCCGAGCGCCCCGCCGAGAGCACCGGTGGGCTCCCGGAGCGCGGCACCGTCGCTCCCGGCTGCCAGCGGGAAGCGCCCCGGGGAGGGTTTGGGGTTTTTTTTTTTGGAGCAGCGAGGGCTCACCTGTGTTAGGCACTCTTCAGCTCCCCAGGGATTCATCCTGGAAATTCATCAGGGAGGAAGGAGGAACCTACGTGTTCCATAGGAGGACGGATGCGTGTTGGGTGCAGGTTGAACCAGCCCGGAGTTCTTTCTTCCTTCCCCACATTTGGTCCACGGTGGTTAAAAAAAAAAAAAAAAAGAAAAAAAAAAAAAGTACTTTTCAACTCGAAAAATATATGGAAAACTCAGACCTGGTTGTAACGACTTCGGTTGTGTTCAGATATTTTCCTGGCCTACCTCTGTGTGCACATTTCCACCAGCGTGCTGCCCTGCTGCAGTGCCACGCTTGGAGGCTTTTGATACCATTCCTCACATGGAAAAGACTATGTCTTGTTAGCATTATCCCAGCTTATGAGCCTGGGAAGGGTTTACACTCGTTTGCTCTTGTATTCTTCTCATCAGGTCCAAAGGGAATTACTTGAAGTTTCTTTTTCACAAAATTTGTTTTGAGAAGTTTACCTACATTTAACAGCAGCCAGAAATTAAAGCCTTTAATCAAATATTCTAAATTTATACCCTCTCCCTCTCTTTGTATATATATACACACAAACACCCAGACACATCCCTTGGCCAGAACAGTTAGATGAATACACAAGGTTAAAAGCGCTCTCTCTGTAGAGAGAATCCCCAGTAGGATTCCCTGTTTGTAGAAAGCGTTTCTCCAAAACATTCAACTGCAATACTTTGAACAAAGATTCAATTTCCTGAAGACATGTTTAGTTTTGGGGGTTTTTTTGTTTGATTTTTTTGTTGTTGGTTTTGTTTGTTTGTTTGTTTGGGGTTTTTTTAAGTTTTGTGCATACAGATTTTAAGGTAGCTATATGCCTTTTAACTAGCACTCTGATAGCCTGCTATTGTTGCATTTTGTAGACCTATGTGGATGGATTCACATCGAAGCACTCACCTCTGCAATCACTGCAAAGTTTCTGCAAGGGTACAATGCACTTGCATGTACCAAATGCACGGGCTCCTGACCGGTTTCTCTGTCAAAACAGAAAATCCAGGTGCCGATTGCTATCTACAAATCTGTGCTTGATCCCTATTAATTTTAGAGATGTCTCTCCCCTCATTTCCTGCTGCGGCAAGCCTAGGGCAGGACATCACCCCGCCGGCGGCGCTGGCAGGGCCGGCAGTACCGAGCACCACCTTCTGAAGTTCGCTGTTCCTGGCCACCAGCCTGCTCCTGACCTGGAGCCTTTCACCGCAAGCAGATGGCCAGGCTGCCTGCCTGCAGGCATTCCTCCGGCCGCCCTGTCTCCTGGCACCCGGCCCCCTCGCCTCTGGACGACTGGCTGCTCTCCACCCTGCACAGATCCTCCCCGGGAAGCCTGCGCCGCTCGCCGCAGAGGATTGTGAAACACGCTGTTCCCCGGGTTAGGGAAGATGTTGTTTAGCACCGTGCTGTCTGAGGTAAAGCGCTTTCAGATGCAGTGAGAACGAGGCCTGGTGTTAGTTTAAAAAAAAAAAAAACGACACCCGAAGAACCCAGAACAAAACCCTCCTACACTTAGTAAGAAAAACAAGCCTGTAAAATCACAAATAGAAACAAATTCTTTCAATACCAATTGATCGTTTTTAGGAGAAAATCCAATATCGGTCCTTAAAGCAGAAGAGACTAAAATAGAAAATGATTTATTGTTTATTATGTTAATGTGACACATTGAAGTGGGAGTACATTAGTGATCATTTTTCACCCAAGTACATGAGGCATTTGGAAGAGATTTATAAATGCACTAACTCAGAGATCACTGTTTCCACAAAATGCCCCAAATGCTCCAATATTCAGTTAGCACACACTTCTTATTACCAGATCCTGACAGAATTCCTATCAGATGCCTTTGGGCATGGCACAGTGGCAGGATGCATCATGTCAAAAAGCAGATCAGGGCCATTATCAGGCAGATGTTTGACACGATGCATCATGCTACTCAGCCAGTGGCACACTGCCATTGCTCAAAAGGATTTTGACATGATACAGTGCATGATACAGTGTGCCAATGCTGTAGCACAAAACCAGCATGTTCCAAAAATAGGGACAAATTCACCTCTGGCATAAGCAGAAGTAACTGCAGTGACTTCATTAGATTTGCATCTGCTTGTGTCAACAGTGAGTTTGGCTCGTAATCTCGAATTTATATAAAAGAGTGGTAGGTGGCTGCATTTTCAGGTGTTTGTTATATTTATTGTTTTCTGCTCCCAGCACTCAAGCATCATGAGGCAGCCGGGGTGAAACCGCCACCTTTCTCAACTCCTTCCCCTCCACCCCACAAGAAGCAGCATCAGATTTCCATTTTTAACAGTGTAACAATACCTCAGAGTACATAGAAGGCCGCTCTTTTCAGAAACTTGGGAGGGTGTGAGTTTGGGAATTTCACAAGCAACAGGAATGTGCAAAAAGGGAAGAGAGAGCATCTCTGCTTTCTGCCTCCATACTATTTCTCCACAGTAGCTGCAAGTGCTAGGTGCACAACAGCAGCAAAATAAATTTTGAATGGCAATCAGAGTAACAGTAAAAAAATGACACGAAAGAGTAACCAGGATGAAATGTGAGATCTGATAAGATTTGGAGACTTCTTAAAAGGCATTGTAATTTATTGTTGCTCCCTTTCATCACTTTGGAATGAAAAGCACAGCTTGCTAATGCAGATGCATAACACTGACAAAAGGAGAGGAGGGGAACCAGCTAAGGTATGACTGGTGTGAGATCTTCTTTACAGAAGAGAAACATCCCAGCTTTCTGCCTCTGTCTGTTTCTTTAGTGAGGAAAAGAGCTGACTGGTTCTATTTTAAATAAAGTTCATTCATGTTTGCTGTGTGTTCTAGCTTCTTAAATGCATCAGGGTACAACTGATTCTTGGACCAGCTGAACTTCGGTGATGCTAAGAGTAACCAGAAGGAATAAAGACCAGAAAATCCTCAGAAAGCACTCAGTAAATACCAAACATGACTTGGTACAGCAGCTATGTGGGTTGTAACATCAAGGGAAAATGGCTTGACTGATACACTGGGGATCTGAAGGAGAGAGGAAGAGCATAGCAACGTGGCAAAGCAATCTGCACAGGCTCTTCAAGCATTCATTTACTTGCCTGCTCCCAGATGAGCTTTACTGTTGGATTTAGAGGTGCTCACCCCTTCCACAGATCAGAAAAGTTACCCAGAGGTCAAAATAAATTCTGGAAACAGTTACAAGCACCTCAAACCTTCTGAACAATGCCAGCAGGAAGTCAGGGTCTTTCCCCCTTCTTCTCACTGCTTATTCCCCAATATTTCTTTGAAGAAACAGCTCTGTACAGTGAGCAGTTCCTCAGAGATTACAGGCACCTAAACAACCACTCCACTGCTGTATCCTATCCCCCCTCCTCCTTGTTTCACCCTCTGGTGGCATTCTGTAAGTATTTAAATCATTGGAAACCACACCCCAGCTAGCTGTGGCTGCTGGTTACAGGCAAAGCGCCTCGGCTTTGCTGCTATGGCCTGCCCAAGAGCCAAAAGTACATGTTAGTTTTTCCTCAAGGAGACCAAAGTGGAAGATACACACAGCATCCCAAGGAAATACACACTAGACATTACTTATGCCTTATGTATAAAGGAGTAGGAAGGTTAAAAACAATGTTTGTTCCCAACTAGCCAGGGATTCTCTGATGAGATGGACAATGACTTTTTTTTTCAAGGAGTCAACTTTGATGAAACAGCTTATTTTTTTGTGGGGAATGATCAATCCTGAAAAAAAACACTCTTTAAAGCAAATTAAATTTCTGGTGAAATCTGCCACAAATTTCTAAAGGTTTCACACCAAACTGCATTGTATTGGGCAACCCAGCTGGGAAGTTTTTCGTGACCTCAGGACTCAGGGGGTACTAGGCAGGTTCCTGTAAAACTGCAGTGCCCTCACCACTGAGATCTACACTTCCAGCTGATCCACTGCAAGTCCCAGGAGAGCAGGAGGCAACAGAGAGCTCAGAAACTCCTGGACTGAGCTCTGTCTTTCCTCATTCCCCACGGAAGAAGCACAAGTTGTAGGCAGGCAGGCACTTGCTTTCATTTCTGAAGGAAAGGAAGGGAAACAGCCTGCCCCAAACACTTGAGGAGGGAGAGCAGGATGAGTTATCTCCACTCTGGAGGACAAAGCTTCTCTCTCTGTACATACTTATATTGCTCCAACTTGAAACAATACAGAAACTGAAGGGTTGAGTGTTTAAACCTAAGTGTTCATTAATGTGCAATGCCATTTTCATTCATACAGCACCTTGTGAATACAGGAACCATTTTCCTTATACTTGCAGCCATACACCCTCATCACCAAGGTTTTGACTCCATTGGAATAGGAGGCAGCAGCTCCTCACCCTGAGATTTTAGGATCTCTTGATTCAAAAAGCAGCAAACCCCTGGTCAAAGTCATGATCATGAGATACAGTGTAACCTCTCCATACATTGTGAGGATCTGGACACCTCTCTGGTCATCTCCTTTATATTTTGTAATAAAACCAAAGCTGCAGTGCCAATTACAGCAAATATCTTTCTTCAAACCACTAACAGCTTTCACATTTCATGCCTGTAATCTTCAGCAAATAGATCAAGGACTGTTATTCATTTTAATGCCTGAATGCATTATATTTATTCTTGTTATAATATGTTCTGTTACCACAGAAAATGTTTGGCTCCCAAAGAAAAAGAGGGAATTGTGTCAAAAGTCCAAATTCTTCCTTGAAATGCAAACATTTTTAATGGCTTTAATGGAAGATATGCATTGGAATCCCAGGGCACAATCTGGCACTAAAATCCTCCATCTAAACTGGAATTTTTCACCATGTCTTTTTCATAATCTATTATTAAGCATGTTTCCATCTCAGCAGTTGAAATTTGGGGCCCTGTTGCATCTGAGAGGGAAGTGCAAAGCAAGTGGGAAGTAACTGCAAAGGAGAAGCAGAAAACTGATCAAAACCCTCATATGCTGGGTGATGCTGTTCTCCTCCATCCTTCTCCCCATAGGAAAAAAAAAAAAAAAAAAAAAAAAAGAGGCACATTGGGGTGATCCCAAAACTTCTAGCTGGAACAGTAGCAGCATCTGATCCAGTGCAGGGCAGCTTCAGTGCTGCTCACAGTCACCCCAAGAGCTTCTTTGGTCCCTAACTGGCTGCAGACTGAGCACAGATTCTGTCCCTGCTTTCCTTATGAAGCTCTCAGGCTGCAGCAAACGTGATGAACGTGGAGTGATTGAGGAGGAAGCCCAGCAGCTCCTGGCTGCTGAAAAGCTTAGGAGAGCTGGTTTTCCTGTTCTGTAGCCCTGGTGAGCAGTCCATGGGCACTGACTGACGCCTGGCTCTGACATCAGTCCTGCTGTCAGTGCAGCCACTCTCAGAATATCTCAGCAAATCCTCCAGGCTTTGGCACAGCCCCTGTAACTGCAGAATGATGCTCATGGACACTTTTTGGATGAGTTAGCCAGAATATGATACAGAACATCTGCCAGTTTTATGCATATGTGCCTAAATGGTTAACAGGACAGAGCCACCAGTACAAACCAAGACTAATGCAGTGAGATAATGATCCCTTTGATCTTGGACTAATTCTTAGTTTGAAAAAAAACCTCACAGTCTTATAGTCTTGCTGCCCTCTGCTCAAACGATGCTTAAATGTCCTAGAACCATCTCTGCTGGCACAGCTAACATCCCTGCCTGTCTTGCACTCCAACACTGCAATCTTCAGAAGAACAGGAGTGATTTTGAATTCCTGCTTCACCCTCAGACCAAAATCACACTCCAACGCTTGCCACCAAACACTGAAAGTCCATCTTTCGCAAGTAACTTCTTATAAAACAAAAGAATTGCAGTACTGTGTCCTGTTGAGCTGCATTCACTTTACTTCTCCTCCTCCTCCTTCCCCTTTGCTTGACAAAAGTGGTTTCAATAATATTTCAGCTAATAACACTCCTTATGGTTTATTGGGTGTGAATAGTGACTATAGGAACATTTGATGAACGCTCTGGTTTGCAGAAACAGGGCAGTGTGAACCCTTTCTTTGGCTCACAGGACAGAAAGCATTTACTACAAGGAACACTGCCATGTTTTTAATACCACATGCCATTTCCCAACTCCAAATAAATATATGCTAAATGGAAGTAAAAAGTTGTTTTGCTGCAGTTTCATAAATGCCTTTAAAAATTTAACAACTTCTTGGGGGTTTTTTTGGTGTTTTTTTTCTCCTTTTGCTGAGAGTGTATATTAGAGTAATAATATAATTTCCTTCTATTCTAGATTATTATAATAATTGAGACTGCCAGCATTTCCCAGTTTCTTTTCATATTGCTCTTGTGATTTTGTTATTAAAGCCTTTTCATTAGCTTTTCTTTGCTCATCAAAAGAATTTGTGTGTTTGGTGAAGTAAATGGCTAGAAAAATACTTCTAGAGTATTACCAGTCTCTTGGTAAATAAAAGCAGCTATCAATAACACTTAGCCAGCTCTTCTCTTTTCTCTGTGATATTGCTCCTTCCCCATCACAGTGGGAAAGCAAGTAATTAATTCTAGTGAAATAGTATGTGGCATAGTAAAGTGTGTAAAATATTTATATATGATTGCACTAATTCTCACAATCACCATGGTGAGCTGTCACCACTTTTTTCTCTTAGAGCTGGAGATACAGAAGCTGTATCAGCTTCAGGACTTAATCAGCTCAAATCATGGCCAGAACTTTTGTCATTCAGGCATGGGCTTCAGTCATGCAACTTGTTTAGCTTCTTGTAGGGAGCAAGATTCATTGTCGTGATTATTTCCTACTCTATGGGTATCTCTGTGCTTAGGATGTGATTGCCTTAACAAAAAAAAAGGAGGTCTTTGAGTGAGCAAAACCAGCATCCTGATACTGGAAAAACGAACTTAGAAAGGAAGATATTGCTCACAATGATGATTTGTCACTCCCCAGAAAGCCAGAGGAGGTGGGAAAGGCAGGAGAATTTTGCTCGCACAAAAGCCAGAGCCCACTATCGAATAGAGCTAATATTCCCAAAGTCAGGGATAAGAGAGCTGAAGACTGAGCTCCATCCCCTTTTTCCATAATGGAATTTTCTCACCAGTTAAACAATCCTTAGCCCTATACACACACACATTATCTCTAACATCTAGAAGAAACACTGTGCCTGTCTCAAAAGTACAGACAATGGTGTTCTGGAGGAGATGGGTCCAATGCAATGGCGCTCAGTGTTTTACTTCATTAGTGTAAACTTTTGTAAAAGAAAAAAACCAAAACATATGAAACACTTTCCTCTAAACCCATCTTTCCTATTTCAAAGTGAGACAGAGAATTATCACCTCTGGAAAGGTACATTTGAGCCAAAATAGCAATCAGGCTAAGAGCTCTGGAATAGCCCTTGTAGCTCAGTATAAATAAAATGTGTAATTCTCCAAGTGCACCAGTACCAGAGTTCACATAAACACCATCAGTTTTTGGTGAGTTTGGGGATTTGTTTTTGTTTTTTTTTTTTTTTCTTAAGCTTGCAGCAAGAGAGAAATAGGAAGTGGTTAACATCACTAAGAATAAACTCAGCCATTCAAATGGCACACTATAGTTTACTTTAGAGGTACCTTTACAATTTTGGTAGAGCTTACTGGGGAGTCTCTTTGCAGCCTGAGTTCCCTTAATTTAAAGAAGTACTAATTGCCTTCCAAATTAGAGAAGGCTGCAGCACTGGTGGATCATAGCATGGTTTGAGTTGGAAGGGACCTTGAAGACCTTCTATTCCCACCCCTCTGTCATGGGAGGGATACTCCCTCTAGACCAGGCTGCTCAAGGCTTCATCCAGCCTGGCCTTGAACACTGCCATATTCTTCTGCTGGAAGCAGCTTATTCTTTGCAGGCCTCTCCCAGAGATACCAAACACCAACTTTTTTTTCCTTCCTATTGCCCTCAAACCTAACCCAAACAAGCAAGAAGTAAAGAGAAGTTGCTCACCTGTTCTTGAAATTCTTGCAGAGAAGAGCCATGTGAGAAGGATACAGAGGGAGCAGTCCAGGAGAATTTCCTCTCCTGGGACAGGGAGCACAGCAACACCCCTTCCAAAAGCATTTTCCTTGGAAGGAGAATAGGAGCCTGTTTGTCTCCTCTGTCCTTACACCTAAGCCCTTGGGTCCAAGTGTGCTGCTCTAAGTCCAGGCTAGAGGTGGCAAAGTCCTTCCACTCTAACTAAAGGCAGCTATTTCTTCCCCCAATGGCATCTGCATATTCCCAATCAGGGAACACTTTAATAAGCTGCTGCATCTGAGAAAGGTGGGCTGCAGGGTCCTAATTAAATAGCCACTGACATATTGCTTTTCAAACTAAACATCCAGCTGGGATGCTCAGTGTAGCACACTTGGTTTGTAAACAACAGCACAGAGCACTCCACAGAGCAGCCCTGTGCACTTTCTGCCATGAAACACTACAGAGGCTCCCTGTGCCCTTGTAACAAATGATCTAATGATTCTCAGGAGGAGGAAACAAGGCTGATTTGTAGCTCTCTTCAAGAGGCTGAGCCAGTTAAGCAAGACTTCTTAATTGCCAGCCCTTTATTATTTAACGCATAAGTTAAAAAAGAAAAAATCCTTAGGGCCAGATCCCAAAAAGGTATTGAAGTATCCAAGCCAGGCAGAAGTCAGCTGCAATTATGAACAGTGATACTAAAAACTTCTCTTCAGCTGCTGCCCAGCTTGGAAGGCTCTTAAACCTAAGTAGGTACCTATTTCAATTTTAAAGTTCTCCAGGTGCCCAGTATTCAGCTCCTGCACATGCCAAGAAACACTTCTTTCCTGACAGTGCTGAGGAAGCTTGTGCTGAACCTCTTGAGAGCCAGGAGAAGCCCAAGAGTCCCAATGAACGTTCACCTGGTGGACAGAAACACCTGAAAGCCTACCTGTATCTCCTGAATGGGTTATAAATAATGTCAGCCTAATTAAAAGTTACAATGTGGCCAGCAGGCAGGGCTGCTGAAAGACATGTCACAGACCCAGCAGGTACACGAAGGAAAGCAAAGGAGCAGAGAGGCAATCCCAATGTTCTCAGAAATATTCAACTGCAACTTATTAAGAACAAAGGAGCCAGGTACCTCACCCACAACAAGGCAAGAAAACATGCTTTTAAAACACTGCATTCTCTCTCTGCAGACTGAACTGTGGGAAAATTCATCCTTTAAAGGAGCTGCACTGAAGTCAGACTAACATTTGAGGTTCATCGGCTGTGGGGTCTGAAAACAGCGGGGCAGTCCCTGTAGCCTTGTCCCACTCAGGCTCCTGGCAGGAACGTGGAGAGAGAGACAGGAATGAGGGCAGGAGCACTTTGTCCTCTCTTCTCACATCTGCCATCAGTGGTTCTATACACAGATCATCTGAAAAATCTCGCTTTCCCAAAGAATGGCATTCGTGCCGTGCAGTTTAGATAGCACCATTTTGAAAAAAAAAGTTTGTTGCTCTCTTTTGTTGCACATCATCTTGTTCTCTTTGATATCTGCTCGAGAGGGATGCGGCTCGCTCAGGAGAGCCTTTGGGACCGTGTTCCACATACAACAACATCTAATAAGATTTATTGCCATATTTCCTTGCTTTGCTGTAAATTCAGGTACTGCACTAATGGAACAATGAGATAGACCCTTGACTTGGTAAATACAGAGTCAGAAGCAAAAAAAGGCTTATGTAAGAGCCTATGAAAACAAGACAGTTCAGAATTCAGGCAGCTGCTCTATTCTTGAGTCCTTTTCATTGTGCCTCAGGATGGACAGACGTCAGCCAGCCAGATCTCTTACATGCATTATTGTATTCTGTGAAGTTTGGGCATAACAGAAACAACAGCAAAGATGAAATGGTAATGTTAACTTTTCTGTTCATCTTCTGACACACTTTAAATCCCTTCATGTGGCATTGCACTCCTAGGAGACTTGATTACTTTTAAAATTAATTCTGTGTAATGGAAGAAAATGTCCCTTAGGCCTGTTTCAGTATTTATAAAGGTAATTTTTCTGTTCTCAGAATATTTAACCTTGGCAAAGATATTCCCCTTGTTGTGAATAGCATCTATAGAGCTAAACAGTACAAAAATAATTCTTAGGGTCCAGGAGTTGTTTTGTTCTATGTCCACTTGTTGTCACGGCCAGTGCCTGGAAATGACTCTGGGATAATGGAAATCTAATGCTCCATACTGAAAACTGCTTGGAAGCAAAGCCTGTTTGGCATGAAGTTTCTGCCTCCTCAGAGTGAGGGTAGAACTCCCATAGCTCCAGAATGAAAGGGATATAAATCTCTACAGAAAACAGAACTTTCTGCAGATAAAAAGGTGAAAGGCTCCACCAGAGTCCTTGCAAGTGTCAATAACGATTCCGCCAGGAAGGAGAAGTTGTTTTCTCGAAAACATTCAGAGAGACAAGTATAGATATTTTAGTAATTCAACCAACTCTTCCCCTTCCCACCTTTACCTCTTTAAAGGGAATATAAAGATCACCATGCACAGCTGAAAGTTGCTCAGACATTATTGTCATTTTTATATTTCTGAATACAAGGAATAGAAATGGTGTTCTATGAATCCTAGTACTAACTTCAGTAACTTATATTGTTAATGTGCTAAAGAGGATGAAGTTGTTGCATTCATTCATGGCTTCCTCTCAAATAAAATAAGAAGGCTGAGTGCACATAATGAATTTTAAATTAGTCAAATCAGGAAGTTAATCCATTGCATATAGTTAAGCACTGACACACATCAACATACCACTTACCAATTGTCTCACTATTTATTTGGCTTTTGAAATGTCCAAATGACACCTTAAGTAGGGTTTTATTGACTTTCTCTGTTTAGAGCACCCTTGTAACATTGTTAGAACTAAAATTTGTTGAGAGCAGTGAGCATTTTTCATAGAGAATTGCCAAGTTGGAAATCATGAAGCTTCTGGGTAGAGATTGCCATTTCAGAGGAAGTTGCTTGCTCTAGCAAGAGTACAAAACATCACAAGAGGAAAATGTCTTGCCCAATGGCAAACATCAATTTTTAAGAGAAGTGAATGGTTGGGAATGCTGCTCTACTCATTCTGCAGAGCATTAGGGACAGCACAGCTCACTGAGTAAGTAATTAGCCTGATGTGGGCACTTGAAGGAGAAAACACGCGCAGCAGGTGCTCAGAGGCCATCAAAGCAGGACTTAGAACCACGCTGCAGTTACACTGTGGTTACTGCCCTTGTGCTAAACAACTCAAGTGAGTGATCACTGTGCTGGCTGGGATTCAGAAACATGGGTCAGTTCAGTCAGACAGCACCAGTGAAGAGAGGCTCCAGGGAGAAGAGATGACTGCAGCATATAAGCATCAACAGTGCAACCTTTCCATGCTGACATGAGGGGAGGATGGGAAATGCAGCAGGATTCCCATTTCTGGCAGTCCAACCCTTTGGATCAGTACTGAAATACACTTTTGGATGATTTTGATTAGATGGTCTCAAAACAATGTGACATTTTCAAGAGGGTTTTGTAATTTGTTGCTTGTTCTCTGCCCCATGTTTGATTCCATGGATTATGGTAGCCAACCTGATGAGGGACTTGGGATGCTCTGAATTATTCATCATAAATACAATTGATATAGAGCTGTCTGTTAATTGTGCTAATTCAAGCTTTTACCTCTCTGTTCCACAGGGCTCCTATTTTTAAATACAGCTCAGGTACACTGTGCAATTACATATGCCAGTTGTGCATCTCCTAGGCAGCAAGATCTAGTGCACACAAGTAAAAAGATTCATTTCAGTCTCTCAGAAGTGTTTTCTGGTGTGATGTCTTCTAAAACAAATGGAGAGCTTGCTTTCTGCAATTGCTTTTTAAGGTTGAGCCTATCTGAATTTTTTGTTAGAATTCTGAGGGCTTCTGAGCCTTTGGGTTCATTCTGGTTTGAGCTTTATTTGGGTTGGATCATTTGGAAAACACCGCTCTGATGTTTCCTCAGTAACTGTGAGAACAAAATTTCATATGCATTTTAAATGAAAAGTAAGGAATGTAAAAAAAATAATAATCAAGTGACTCATATATGTGTAAACCCAGCAAATATTGTGTGATTTGAAACAAGAATAAAAATTTTTTGGTAAAACTGGTGGAAGCAAATTTTCTTTTCTTAATGTTGGAGGTTCAGATTTGGCATTAGACACTCAGGTTCTTTGGTAAATATATGGGAATGCATAGCCCTGCTTGAATTATATTTCTAAACCAAGGGTTGAGCTATAAAAGTCCCTTTTGCATAACATGCAAGATAAGCTTAGCTTTGTCTGAATCTCAATGCCCCCTGATTTCAAAAACAGAACTAAACTCACCAGTGGATTTCTCCAAGAAACCCTGGAATACACTGAACCTCTGAAAGTGGCACTTTGCAACAGCAGCACAGAAATGCAGGCCAGGCTCGAGGTAAGAATGAATTAATATGTAATATGTAACATGTGGAAAACTGCAGGATCAGAGAGGTGATAAATTCACTTTATGAGATCAACCAGCAGTTTCTTACATGACTACTACTTTCACCTTCAGGATTAGGTTCTGGTTTGAACACCCTGGTAGGGAACACCACAGAGCATCACTGACTGGAGAAGTCTTTTTTCCTAGCAAGGCAGGTGGTGCTAAGCAGTTGCTCAGCCCACCTCTGGCTCAGCCAGCAGGCTGCAAAAAGAGCATAATGCCTGTGGGGACACTTGTTGGTTTTTGTGGGACAAACTTCATAATCCTGAGGATCATGGGACAATTCATTAGTGAACCAACCTGCATTTAGCATGGTTTTCAAAAAAAAGCAAACAAGGAGCTTTAATAAAATGCTATTTTTGTTTCTTGAGGAGGAAATATAAATACTGTGCATGACAATTAATGTTTCTAGACTACAGTCATGCAACCTGCTGCTTAAATCAATAATAGTCTGAAAGACCAACATACATTAAAAAATGAATTAACCTCCAGGCTGAAAATTTTTAATAAAAATAGATCCTAAGTAGATAAAGGGCAAGACATCCAAAACCCATGAAATTAAATTGCTTTTACACTTCCTTTTTCATTCTATAGCCTTACCTCAATATTTTCATTATAATTGCATCAGCAGTTTTGTATTGTTCCTCAAAGTAAATCTTTCATAACTCAGGATAGCCATGAATAATTTTGTTTCTAGAATGAAAAACCAAAACGTGGGCTAATTTAAGTGGGTTATATGACCACTGTTCCTCAAGGGAAATAGAAATATCACTCTTCACTTTGCTTCAGAGTCATACTGAATATGCCTTTCCACGCTTGGTGAGAGGAAGTTGCTCATCATGGGAGGAGAAATTCAGATGGTGACCTTAAACCCAAGAGTTCAGTAGAGCTGTGGGGTAATTGATCCTGACTTCCCAGTCTCCCAAGGCAAACCTGCATTTTTCTGGGAGCACAGAAACGACAAGGAACACAGAAAAGGGGAACTAGGAAAGATTCCTCTCTGAACAACTACAGGAAACACCTGAAAATTGTCTGATTTCAGTCTTGATAAGACAGCCTGAATTGCTGGAGGAGGCAGAATTCAAAAATGAGTCTGTACCTTCTTTGACATAGGTAGATAAAGTCACTGTGGTTGAAATAGATCTGAATTCCTGATGGATCTCATCAAATGTGATCATAAAAAAAGCCTCTTAAATACTGAAACTATGAGTAAGTTTTATTGTACATTGCAATAATTTATTTTTTTAAAGGGGACACCTCTATAACCACACTGGGCCTTAATCAACTGTCAGTAACATTCATGCAAGATTAAGAAAGCCTACTGAGGATACAAGCAGGTGCTGAAGAAAATACCTTATCTGATTAAAAGTGAGTGATAAGGACATGCCAGATTGCTGGGGAGTAGTTGCCACAGGACAGTCAGTGATATGATATCAATCAGGAGTGCAGCAGAGAAATCCACAGTGATGACTCAGTGATGGAAAGCCCAGAGAAAATGCCAAGTCTCTCCTAGGCATCTATAACATGGATTTATAAGTACAAAATGAAATGCAAACTACCCAAGTTAGCTGAATTTTATTCAGTCATGCCTTCTGTCTATTTATCTACTTTTCTTTTAAGTATAATAATCTATCATTTTCATATTCATTCTGTAACTGGAAGCAAGGCTTCCTTTGAATGATGATTTCATTAGGATATGTTCTGCCAGATAGCAATGCCTCCAGAGTTATGTACTACATTAATTCTGTCACTTGTTTTACCTTCTATTTTTACTTCACACAAATCATGAAAAAAAACCAACATACCCTCCATGCTGATAAGGAGAGGATGCTATTTTCATGTATTTAGCATAATTTAGATGGAAGTTGAACTTCAAATAACACAGAGTTCACAAAGTAGGACTGCTTACCATGCTAACTGAATGAGGCTGTAGCTTATCAGAAAATTATTACAAAAGACAAGAATTACATTATTTAAAGTCAGAGCCAAGTAAGTCCTTGCTACCTTTAGGAGCTCTTGGAAAAGTCAACTCTTTTAAAATTACCCTTTGGTGCAAGCTCTACGTGCTCCTTACCACGATCCAGCCATCCCTGCAGTTACATTAAACAGCCCTCTCCACACGAGAACAACTATGGGAGAAAGCTCGTGATAAATCATGGAGTCACCAGAAAACAATGTAACAGCAACAAACCCAGTTCTTCTGCCCTGGTGTAGGATCCTCCCATCTGAAAGGGGATGGAAGAGGACACACTCAGTATAAGGATTGTGCTCTCAAAACATGCTGGAGCATTTACATTGCCCCAGCATGAAGAGGCACTGGCTGTCCAAAACCAAAAGTGAATTATTGCCTACTTGTTTCTCTTCTCCAGCAAAGAAATTCTGCCAGTTCAGTCAGAGAAAGAATATCTGGATGATTTTCATGTCCAATTTTCATTTGGACCTTGCCAACAGAGCCTGTGGAATAAAATGTAGTGCACTAACCTCTTTCTTCCTGCACTACAGCCTTTTGCCCACCAAGAATCCCAGAGAAAAGGCACAGTATGGGAGGGAACAGAATGAAAAATTCCTCACATTTCTCAATCCTTTTAGGCTTTCACCAGCATCATTTGCTGTCACAAGTCTCCTCCAGAGAAGAAGGTTCTGACCACCAGGCTAGAGCACCAACCACCAGAGTGCTGAGCTAAACCCAGCTGTCCAAAAGAAACATCTTTCATTCCTGCATCAAGGACACTGAAGGCAGCTCTATACAGAAAAATGGTTGGTCTCACTAGGAAGAAAAATGAGTTTGCTTTTAAATTTTATTACCTGGGTTATATTAGCTCCAATTTGAAGTAGGAAACAGAGATGGTGGAATAACTAAGATTTGTTGAAAAAAGGTAAAGCATTTGTGGGTTTCCTAGTAGCAGCCAGGATAACTTATGTACTCCTCACCCAGGCTCACATTTTGGGCTGTGCTAGAGACTGATTAGTAGCTTCTCATCTCTGCAAGTACAAAGTGATGATTTTGTTCGAAGCACACAAGCTATTGAGACATTAAACACGTGGAACAGCATCAACTCTACAACTCTGCATCAGCCTCTGCATCACCCCTGGATAAATTACAAACTTAATTCAAATTCAGTCCCCAAATAAGTGACATTTTCAGTTCAATGGGTAAGGTTTTGTTGATGACACAGTACAAGGTTTTGACCCTGCAATATATGGAAGCCCTTTCATTATACTAAAAATGTGAAGTTTTAATGGGCTACACAGGCTCTTTTTGACTTTGTGCCATGAAACCTCCAGGGGAGCTTTCACCCTGCTGTGTTGTTTCTTTTGATGTATGGGCATGGAGTAGGACCCAGTAACCTGTGGAGAACCCCAGTGAATAGCCTTACACCAAAAAAAAAGTAGTTCAGAAAGCCTCTGGAGGAATTACTGCACCCTCCTCACCTGCTTAAACACTGCAGGAACAGGCCTCAGCTATTTGTTTTTCTCCTATGCTGTTACATCAAGGTTTGTTGTAGCTAGGAACAGCTTTTAGATTCTTCTGCTCTTCCCTCTCTGAATCCAGGCCACTGGATCAAACATGGAAATGTGAAAAGTCACCTAAGAAATCGTCATTCAATGAACTGTTCCTCAGACTTGTGGAAACAGAAATTGTATTTCTTTATATTTTTCATGTTCTCTGGCAAATTAAGGTAAGATTATAAGACTACTGCCATAAATAATAAATGTATAAGGAATAATTATATAAGAAGTTCAAATAAGCATCTGATGTGTCTTCTCATTTTTTAGGATATTACACCAAGTACAATATGAAAAACAAAGTCTATGAAAGAGTCAAACACCTCATTAATAAGAACATTGTGTCAAGCCTTACTGACCAAGCACTGATAGGAAAAAAAACCTATTAAAATCCTCTTACAGCACTCCAGTGGAGATGAGTCAGCAATCACAGACAGTTCTCATCAGAAGATTTTTGCTGGTGGGTAAGTTGTTTAGAGGTTGGCACTAGCACTTATTTAGTGAGGCAGAGGTCAGGTGAAGGTAAATACTGAGGTGTGAGAATGAGAGATGCCATGTGGAAGAGTCCTGACCACTAGAAACACTAAATATGCAAAGCTCCATAAGAAAATTTTAGAAATGTTGAAGGTTTAAAACCAAGACAGCTGATGTGAGATACTTTGAACAGCTCCAGCACAAGAGATTGCAGTCTTGACTCTCTTCAGAGGAGAGGAGAAATGGTTGTCTGTAGGATGTAGCTACATCCTGTGGTGGGTGGCTAAAATAGATTAGATATAATTGAACACTGCTGGGATATGAAGACACAGGTATAAAATGCCAAACTTCTATAAGTTTCAAAATAAACTGTTCTTCATTCAGAGTACTCAACCTTAGCACAGGTGGGGAAAAAAAGCCTCAAACTTTCATTCAATACAGCATTTCTTTGAGGACAAAAAAAGGGCACTAAATTGATGCAGGTCTACAAATTGCTGCATTAAGTCTGCTATACACAGCCCACACACAGTAACATAAGGGTAATGTAAAAACATGCATTAGGGATGAAGATCCCTCTCTCCCCCTGTGAAAGGATGAGCTGAGAGTCGATGGTGGGTGAGTACTGCCAGCAAAGCAAGCACTTCACTGTCTGTGGGTGAACATTTCATGCACGCTCTTTATTATAAAGCCCACTGGAAACTTGAAGCTGCTTTCCTGAAGGAGCTGTTGTGTAACTCTGACATCTGGGGTTTTCAGTTGCTGCCCTGTTTGAACTGGTTATGGAACATATTTAACCCAGAAGGCTCCACTTCAGCTGTTTACAAACCTTCCCCACTCCTCCAAGAGCCCATCTTTTTCAACTGGCCCCAGTTTAGTGCTGGGACTGAAGGCTCAGGCCTGGCTTTCTTAGGTAAGCCACACCATGGACTGCAGCAGGAAGCAGGCCTTGTTTAAAACTATTTTCAAGAGTCCAGCAGAACCAGGACTGTTTTTTCCAGAAGTTTAACATGATGCTATAGTTTTGGATCCACCCAAACAAGCTGCTATGACTGTACAAATGATCTTTGATTCCACATATATGTGTAACTATGTAAGCCCATAACTTACATAACTTGTCTGGTTAGATACACCATTCATTCTTTAGTTTGTGTTTCACTTTTATAGTCAGGAACCAGGCAGCAGGTCCATGCATATCATGCCAATAGCACTACTAAAAAATTCAAATTAATTAATCAAAACAAATCAAATCATCTTTTCTGTTCACAGCTCATAAACACACTCTGAATTTGTTGCTCAAAATAGCTAAGCATTTATCTGTACATGCACACAAGGTGCTCACAACAGCTCCATGCAAATATCAGAACTTCAGAATTCCTATGAAGGAAACAGGCTGTCACAAAGTGTTTTGGAAGCTGAGACTGTAGGGATTCAAAAAGACACTAGATAACTTTGTGAAAGAAAATCACAGCAAGTCTCTATTAAACCCAAAGATTTTGAGATCTTTGAATTGCAAGTCACTGAAACCTTTGGAAAAGTGTTGGAAATGTAGTGGTAGTACAATAGGTGTTCCCTCTGCTTATTATCTACCTTAAGCAGCAAGGTGAGCATTGGAAAGAGGTGACTGGATGAAACCCATGACTGGCCATACCTTTATCTGGCCCACCTCTGCCTTTCTTGGGCTGCAGTGTCTAATGACACAGAAGTACCACTCTGCTTTTCTTATTTTTCATGTTTTTTGCAGGTATCTGCTACACTAAAAAGTCAAACTATTGACATATATTTAGGGTAGAAATTACCTTTTATAAAACATTCAAAAAGCTTGCTTATCTCTGTGTAACCATGGTATTTAAGCTGATTTTTTTTTTCCATTCCAGACTTGCCATGGGAGTTTGTGATAACGAAGAGTATCAATAGGCTCAAAAAGCAGCAGCACACAATCATGGACAACTGGTCCATAAATGGATAATAAGAGGAACAGGCAGGAATGTTTCTTTGATTTCCCTAAACCCAAAAATTTTGACTCTGGGACAGCAGGAAGACAATGAATCTCAGGATGTGAGCAGACTTATGTCAAAAGCTCTGCCAGATTTCATGTGCAAAACCCCCATGGCAGTGTTATTTGCTCCTTCTGATGAGGTCTACAAGACTCCATGAAGTGCAGAGTGGGAACCCAAAATGGATAATACAATGGATTAGCCAAGAAAAAGGAGGAATAATATGTAAAAATTTACTATATAAAACATCATAACTCTTTACAAAATTAAAAACCATGTTTAGGGAAGCAAGCCTTTACATTTCTAAAAAAAACGTAATACCTGTGAACAGCTGCCAATGTGTAAGCATCTCACTAACTAAGACTTAACACTTGTCATAGTACAGACAGGAAATTGTGCAAATAATTGCACAGAAATTTATGAGCACGTGGATACCACTGTGGTTTTCACAGCAATGATAGACACTTAGGCCTGAGATTTCACCTACCCTAAACAGAAAGGCTCGACTGCAGCTTCAGTAACTCTGCCCAAACTGATTTAAGTGGTCAGGTGGTAAGAGCTGTGTAGCTACAGTGGCATGGATCTCAGCTGGAGAGGAACCAAACCTCCCTGGCAGCTGCACTAGGTTCTGTGTAGTAGCAGCTATTTGCTCAGAGGGACCCAGCAATTAGTCAAAAGCTAATTTGGGAAAAGCTATGTGAGCAGCAGTAACATCATGGAAGCAGCAGAGTGGTGTTTGGTCCTGTGCTACTCATTACTTTCCTGGTACTGGGTAAGAGGACACTTGGAACCAAACTACTCTGCCAGACAAAAAACTTTAGACCTACAAACACATTCACGGACAAGGAAGATGAATTAAAATTTACCTGCAGATTTAAGTGGTTTTATAGCTCCCAATGAAGTCCAGAATACTTTGAGTCATTAACCACTGACTGTCCAGTCTCTCACAGTTTTTGCTTTGCCCATCAGCTCATCTCTGCAGCACCACTGGACCTGACTGTGATTTCACTTCTCTCCCTTTGAAGCAATGGAGCTATTCCAGCACAAAGTCAGAGCAAAATCAGAATTGTGTGCTTCTCACTGCAGTGCCTGCATGGTGACAGGATGTTATGAAACCACAATACCTTTCCAAAATGGCACACAGCACATTTCTTGGTATATGAAAGATGTTCTACAATAAGCTAATTGTTGATAAAAGCCTCTATCATGTTGCTAATTTTATCTGTAGAAAAGCTACTGAGAAGGATGACAATCCTGACAGGTAGATTCTTGAGTGATGTGAAGTACTGAAGTATGTACAGGATGCTGTGCTTTTATTACCTAAGCACTAATGGCAATTGCAGAAGAGGAATTCAGGTAAAGTGGCACATAAGAAGAGATCAGTCAGAAGAGCAATAAGTCATGTTATAAGTCAGGCAAGTGACTAACACTGGCAGGAATATAACCTGTCAGCTGGCTGTGGTTTTAAAGAAGTTAGGTAGTATATTTGCAGCATAAAACAAAGAAGATATTAAAGGATCTAGCAGAACAAAAAGCATTTAAATCCACAAGATCAAAGTCTATCACATGTTATCACTCTCTGTTTTACAGAATCCAGGAGATGTGAGGACTCTTCTAAAAAGCCAAGCAGAGCATCAACTGCAGATTCAAGATGAGCTCAGGAATCTTGCCTCCCTGTGGTGTGTGTGCCTTACTTACCCAATGACAGTGACAGGAGCTGTCTGTTTGTGGGGAAGAGAGCACAATTTTCCACCTTGCCTGACATATCACAGGCTGTGTTTTCATACAGCTGATCATAACCTAGTCAATGACAACCTAATCATAAGAAAACATTTCTTTAAAGAAAGGAACTGTTCCCTTCAACAACAGAGTTCCTCATTAAAATGCTGGTTCCGTATGGCAGGAGCAAGTCCTGCAAAGTGCTGGATTCAGTCAGTCTACAAGCACACTGTATAAGCAAACCTCTCTTTTGCCTTTGGGAAACACAACAAAATTTTTCTCAGTCATTTCACAGCTGATTTTTCCAATGCATAAGACCTCAGCTGTCTTTGGGGAGTGCAACAACACAGCTGCCTTTTGACGTGGGGAGGAGTATAAAGTAACCAGTACCTCTCACATGCAGCCCTCTGTGGACTGGCTTCTGCAAACACAGGGCCACTTAGGGCCCTAAGTGCCTTCTTTCATGAGGTATGTCCATGCCTGCCCTGCACACACAGCAGCTCCTGATTTACCATGGATTTTCTCAGTGCATGTAATGATTCCAGGGCTCTGCTGGAGCATGCCTGGCTGGTGAGTAAAGCAGAGATTTGGTTCACATGCACAGCTCGCTTGCTCCCTGCCCGTGTGAGCAGCACCTGAAAAGAAGCTGGCAAGGGGCTACTTTGACCAAACATTCCTCCAGCCTGAGGCCTCCTAGGGCACAGGTCCTGTAAATATTTGTGTGTTTAATGCTCTCCAGAGCCAAGACATTTAATGCTGCCCTGCCATGGGCATCTGTTTGGCCACCACACATTTCCAAACAGTTCCTGTCCAGCTAAATGCAGTTCAGGGCTTGTGGCCATCCTCCCCGTAGGATCCAGGACATAAAAACAAAGCATTCATGCCCTGTCCTTTATCCTCTACTCTCTGTTGTACTTACTAAACACCAGTGTTTTTACCAAATTGAAATCATCCAAGCATAACATTAAAATGACACACTTCAAACGATGTGTGGCAGTTTCCTAGTCACTTTTGCAAATCTAAGCATTATAATAATTGGTTTTTATACAGTCAAAACAAATTCCAACCAAAGCAAGAGATTTCAGTCAATCCTAACCCAGGATGTTACAAAAAAGTTTATAATTCACAGAGATTAGCCAGAAGCATTTTTTGCCTCCTCCTTACCTCTGCCCCTGCTCAGGTTAGGAAGCAAGGAATTCCATGGCTGCAGGCAGTCTGGTCTCCAGCTTTGAAAGTGAAACCTGCAAGGCAAGGGCTCCATGAAGGAGTGGTAAAGAAGACACAGATTTCTAGAAATGTGCTGGGAGACGAATTTCTTTCCCTGAGCTTATTTTGGGACAAACAGTGAGAGCCTTCAAGCAAACAGAAACCTTCCTTGGTGAAGCTGTAAATGCCATTTCCCACATAGATTGCAGACAAATCATGAGAGAAGTTTTGAGCCATTCAAATAGTTGCCATATCATGCCAGAGACCCTGAGTAAGAACTTGAGCAAAACTTCTGGTATGGAAGCATAACACATATTATATGTAGATTTCTTTAAAGTACCTGGCACAGATAGTCACACCTTTATATGTAAAAACATTTTGTTTTTTTTTTTTTAGTTAATGATAGAGGCCAGCACAGGGAAGCTTTGTGGGTATAATTATTATTGCTAGATTGATCATTTTCAAAAATAACTGGATTGCTCACAGCAGACAGGCCCCCCTGGAAGAAAAAAAATGAAAGGTTCATGCTAAGTTAGAAAATAAGGTTTGGCTAGAAAAGGAAATGTAGCTCTACTTGCCAGGCAAAAACTGTAGGATGTACATCTGGATTGCAGCACTGATAGTTCTACCTTTTCATGACTGCTGTGGTGGGAAGAGATGCTGCCCTCTTGAAAAGTAGAGTGTCATCAGGTGGGATGGTCCATCCTTTTATCAAGGTTGCAGTACATTAATTGAGAGATGAGTAACTCAGTAATGATGTATAAAAACAGTGAAAATTGATGATCCTTTCAAGGACAGGCCATGCAAGCAATGACTGAGAGTGATTTTTATCTGAGAGCTCTTTACATGCTTACATGAATTAATTTTTTCTCTTTCCAACGATGGGATGGTGCCAACCAGAAACCCTCACAGCTGGAAACTTCAGTAGAGTTTAAAAAATAACTGTATCCAGACCACACCTTTATCTGCACAGAGGTACTTATTTGGGGTCAAGTCCCACGTGGGACATCAGGAAGGTAGCACAGGAAAATGTCTTGCAATTGTGTATGCTGGGGCTGTATGGATAGAGAGAAAGTCATGGTTCATAGCTGGTGTTTATTAAAGCTTCTATAATTAGAGAATACAGATGTTTTCTTTATGTGCATAATGTAAACTCTACACTGTGTAAATGCAGTAACAGTGAAGTGAAAGTTTCCAGCACATAATTTTTCAATGAGACTATTCTGAATTATTTTAACTATTATTTTCAAAAAACAGCTATGAAGATAACTTAGCAAACTGTCTACAAGGAAAGCTGATTGACTGTGGTACAGTGCATCTCATTCTTAACATGCTGAAAAGATGAAAACATATAGGTTTACTATAAAAGCACTGCATAAGTGCTAAGAAGCCGCCTGCATAATTTGTTTTTGTAACTCAGCGTGCTGACAGAGAATTCTTGATCTCAAAGGATATGATTAATTGTGGGCTGAGGGGATGTTTCCTTGGTTTTATTGGTCCTGCAGAACACATTGGAGCAGGTTTGGCCCCATAATAACTTCACTGAGCTCCCAAGCAGAGGCAGCTTGCATCCAAGCTGCTCGAACTGGTCGTGCCCTTACGGATGGGCTGTAAGGACTCAGCCACAGAACCAGAGGGAGTCAGGAGGAGAACAGGACAGTCCAACCCAGCTGCAGATGGAGCTGGTAACATAAACATCTGTCCTATGCTCGACTCTTCCTGCCTTGGTGTGATTTGAACTCACAAAGGACGGACCACCTCTGCCCGTAGGCGCTGAGGCGCGGTACAGAGGTGTCCAAATGCCCTTTCAGTGAAGCAGCTCTGGCACTGCAGTGGAGACATTACAATGCAGAGACTCTGGCTTCTCAGCAGGGTGATTTAATCTGCAAGGGCTCTGTGCTCCTGTCACTGTCAAGGAGGCACGCCCGAACTATTTCTCTTGAACTTCGCCTGTTTTATATTAATGGGTTTCACTGCTTGAGGTATTTTAATTGTGTTCTATCGCCAAAGGCTTTATAATACCTTGATGATATTTTATGTAGAAGCAGAAGTTTCTGGTTGCTTGAAGACTGAGATGACACCCTGAGTAATTGCACAGCTTAGGAAGATGATATTTGAGCATATGCCTGACAATTTCACATTCGCATTTGATAACCTCGTAATTTATATGAATAATCTGAAACCACAACAGAAATGCCCCAGTGGCTCTGATGCATTTATTTTTAAAGGCAATTAGCATACAGGCCTTCCAACACTCCCAGCCAGCTTTTGATACAAATTAACTGAGTGCTGATAAAGAATAAAGCAGCTCCACTGGCTGGTCTCTCCTGAATTCTCTTTTAATGGTACTGTTTTGCTACATGAGATTCCCACTGAAGCATGGTCACTTTGTGGCAGGGTAGTATTTGGTGAGGTGGCAATTTCAAATCATCTATTCTGTTTTATTTTAATGCAGACAGCACCCCAATCCAGGTCACAGGATTGTCCCACAAACAGCTTGAAAGATGGGGATGAGATCTGCGCCCCAGCAGTGGAAGCAAGTTGGGAAGCTGGCCACCTAACATTTTGTCCTGAAAATTGTGCTACATTAGCAGGAAGGAATCTATACAAAAGAAAGACCTAGAGTACATTTTCCTACCTTTTTTTTTTCTTTTTTTTGGAGGAAGCTTGTTCTGTAATAATGCCATCTTAAACTCTGAAATGGAAGACAAATCATGAATAAAGTTAAGTGGAAAATATTATTTATAGATCTTATAGATGAATGAAGACGATTTAATTCTCCCTTCCAGCCTTACTAGCACTGTTGAGTAAAATACACTTTTCCCTCACATATGACATGGTCACAACTATGCAGCTGAGCAGCATTCCTGTTTAGATGAAGACTTCATCCAGTCCTGATAAAAATACTGTTAATTCATGCAACACAGATACTGCTCTCATTGAAACCCATCTCGTATGCTCATTATATTTATAATATATGTACAAAGCCAACCACAAAAGCCAAAGGAATGCTGTATGGCAAGCTTAAAATTTTATTATTTACAGAGATTCTGCCACTATGTAATTTCAGTTTTCACCTCCCGATGGTTTTTGCAGACCTTTATGTGAAGATATACACAGATAAGATGCTCAGATAGAGGAAACCCGAACGTCTGGCCCAAGTCAGAACTAAACCTGTTAACACCACCTCAAGATTTGATCCAGGCTTTTGTTGTTCAAAAGCTTCTTGTTTCTCACTGAAGCCAGGGTTCAGAGCTTGCAGTGCTACCATGTGCTGCTTTAAAGATAGTCTGGTTGCCAGAAACAGGGAAGGATGTCCGTGTGAAAGAAATAAGCAGCAGGAGCACAGGAACCTTTAACCCACAAGGGTCCATAATTTTCAGGGAAATGTATTTAGTAATTAAAAACAAATGGAAATATATGATGAAAACTGTGTATTAACAGAACTGGCTTTTTAGAAATAAAATGTTTTCTTGGAGGTTTTTGTCCCCATTATTTATCAGCAATTTTTAAACAGAAATTACTTAATTAAATTTATTTAGATGACTACATGAATTAATCAACATGGAAATAGATGACAAAGCTGAGGTAAAACCTATGATTGCTTAGTGAAGAGTAAGTGTCCAATAAACAGAACAAAACACAATATAAAAAACCGATATGATATTATTAATTGACATTTGCAGAGTCTATTATTCTATATTCAGCTAAATACGACTTCAATTTTCTATTCCTGCTGACATTCAAACACTGTATTACACTACTGTGCATTTCCTTTTCTTTGGCACAAAAAAACCCCAAACACCATTAAAATACACAAATGAGTCAAAGCTCCCATGGAGTTTTACTACGTCAATACATTTTCAAGGATTCTCTTTAGTTTTGCATTATAAATAAAGTTGCTGGGTTTTTTTCTGCTTAGAGACTGGGATGACTTTTCACTTCCAAAACTTCTTACCTTTGTTTGAACTGTTCCACCACTATTAATCCTTCCTCTGGTTTTTAACTATGCAGGATCTTGTTAGCAGACAAAAATGCTGATGATTTTTAAGCAGTTGTGAAAACCACGGCATACATTTGCCTTTGTCTTTTCTAACTTGGTATGGATGTTGCTCCTTATGGATAAGATATTGTGAAAGCTGTGAAAGCTGCGTCAACTTCTAAACAGTTATTCTAGTCCTTGGATGAACAGATTTATTTTGCTAAAGGAAAGCAGGGCAACGAAAGGTAACAAGTAATTTTCAAAAAAATATATTTAGTAATCAAACAAATTAATTCTCCTTGATGTAAAGTGGCCATCATCCAGTGCAGCCACCAATAAGCTTCAGGGTTTATAAATGTAAATCCACCATTTACTGACCAGAATTTCAATTTTAAGGTCTGTCTACAGCAAGGAAATGAACCATATTTTAAAAGGCATGTGCATCATGTCTATATATCTATATAGATATATATCTTCTCAAGCCACATGTTTTACTGTATTATAGAACTAGAAAAGGGGGAGAAATGCTCATTTAAAAGAAATAGTTGCTGCTGGTCATACACAAAAGACTGTACATATGACTAGTCAGACACCATTAAAGTATGTAAGTAGGAACAACTTCTGTAATACTTCCAGAGACGTAAGTTTACAGAATTGTCCCAATGAAAAAATATTTTTCCATATGTGAGCAATCCTTTGAATTTCAGTAGTCTATAAAGCCCTCCTTACCTTGCCAAAGTATGAAAAAAGGAAGGAGAACTGCATTCCATCTCCTGTTTTGATTTATTACTGGTTTATTTGACATTTCTTGTCAGAGTAAACGGCCTTGAGCAATGCACACAACAGTTAAACAAATGCCAAGTAAAATCAGATAATTCTGCCATAGGTTCTTAGCTTTCAGTTTGTGTCCTTGGCTGAAAAATTCTTTCCTGTAACTTGGAAAGCAATAGTGTGGTCTTATTAGTCCTACTAAAAACCTGAAAATAATTTCCTGCTGTTAACAAGGATTTCATCTGTATTTTCATAGATACAAATATTCACTGAAGATTCTGGTTTAGGGGATACACAAAGCCCAGTCTAAAGCCATTTGAAATCTGCAGACATAATGAAGTGCAAAACCAGATAATTCAACACTCCAAAAGCTGTATAAATTAATTTGAAAAAAATGCTGTGTTCTTTTATATTTCCTATAGAATAAGTCTATTTATTTTATTTAAAATTAAATTTAAAGCAGGACAACATACATTAAGCTCTAACTCCAACAAAATTTATTACAATTCTTGAAACATAAATTAGATTTAATGTCTTGAGCTGTCGTGCTTATGTAATAGGCCAAGCCCCAGCATCAATGGGAAAAGTCATTATGTAGACTGAAAGTTTATGGAAGGGATACTTCTGAGGTTTTGGCAGCAGCTGCCTCACTTGCAGGTGTAAAGAACATTCCTTCAATGCAATTATTTCAATACCCATCTCCTACAACTTTGTGAGCTAATTGGTAAATTAGTTCAGCAAGACTCATTTTTCTTTTTTACTCTAAAAACTGTAGTAAAAGGTTGTAAAAAAAAAAAGGGATAAATACAGTAACCACAATGTATCTGTTTACTAATCACATATAATGTTTCCTTTGGTGTAGAATCAGAGCAAGAAAGTTGCAATTCAAGAACGCTTTTTAAAGTTTCAGAGATTTGATGTTATTTTCCAATGTTTTCTCTAGATTTTCATGGAATCCAGCTTTGAATGAATGTGTAATTGGGTGGAAACTAAGTCAAGCTCATACTCTTTCAGTGGTTAATGCTCTTATTGGTGATTCTCAATGGCCATTCACAATCGTCTAATAAAATTAAATTATTAAAAAAAAGCAAAAGGCATCTACTGTATTTCATAATTTCTCAAAAAATATTCATCATATTTCCCATTGAATATTTCCCTTCGGAAATATGAGCTTTGTACTCACTTGCAATTGGCATCTTTAATGGCTGCAAGAGAGAGGAAATCTACTTCCACATAGAGAAATTATCAAATTGGCAAAAGGGCAAGGCAAGTTTAGAACAATTGTTTGACTTTAGAATCAGAATCATTTATATTTGTTTAGAATCATAAACAAAAATATCACTTAAGTGGAATCTTTGCAGCTCTTATTGTTGCTTGAGACAATTGCTGACAACTGAGACATTGCAGTGTGGAGATGTCATGTTTATAAGTCACCTGTACCAAACCCCAATACTCAAGAAACTGAAATGGTCAGACCAAAGATCAGAAGAGCGTTCTGGTTTGGGAGCAACACAAGCTTGGTCTGGGGACACCAAAGGGGCTCGGCCTTTGATCCCATCTTAATTTTCACGAGAACCAAACCCATCTGCCTAGTTTTTCAGGCAGGATCCACCAATGAAATGCCCAGTGGATGAAACTGCTTTCAAGAATGCGTATCTACAAGGTCACCAATTTTAACATAATGACGTATCAGAGGAAAACAGCTCAGCCAGGGACTTACTGAGGGTTATCCTGGCCAATGCAGAGCTGGAAACGCTTCAAACCAAGGTCACTGACAGCCCTCTGTGAGCCACAGCCTTCATCGGTGACATTTCCATGCCACAAACAATCTTAAAAATAAATACAGCTACCACACCACACATCTCTGTGCCCCCTCCCCACAGGAGATCTGGTTCCCATGGCAGAGAAGCCACCTTCACCTGCTGTTTGGTAGCACACCCCCCTTGCACCACCCCCGCCCTGGAACGCCCCAAACACATCCAATGTGCAAACTCTGTTAAAATTAACAGCCCGGGGGCTGGAGGGATGTAAACTCAAGCCTCCTCTCTCGGATCTAGATCGCTGATAACCCTCCTAGAGCTCGAACAAACAAACAAACTCCAGAAATGCCAACCATGTGTCACGGAGTTACTTCTTCACGTAACCATGGCAAAGTGTGGGCAGCTAAGCAAAACCGTGAGCATTTGGAATGGCTTAAAATATTCTTATTGTCATGAGGGAGGCCAATGGATGGCCAAAAGCTAAAGAGGGTTTAGACCAACCATGTGATCCAGGATTAGGGACCAAGCTGGTGTTTCTTTTTGTGTTGGACCTTGTCAGAAAACGTCAATCTAATGAGAAAATTCAAAAATGTGTTTTATTTTTACACAACTCCTTTCCCTTTATGCCCCAGGATCTAAATCTCTAAGCACCCAGGACCATGATATCAAAGTAAAAGGGACATAGTGCAGGCCTCTTTCTCCCCTCTTTAAATTTAAAAGCCATCATGAGCAGCCTGTTGGCTTCCTGGGCATTTCTGCATAACTAAGCCAATGATGACACATTTAGGAAAACGTTCCTGTGAAGATTTTGCTGGTTAGCAGCTATTACTGTTAGGAAGTCTAATGGTAAACTAACATTTAGTGTACTATAACTGCACATTTTTATGGCTTCTTGAAAACCTCTTAGTAGCTCATCTGAGCCGTGATTTTTCCATACTATTTCTATTTTAATAACAGTGTCTCCACACCAGCTGACAACTTTCGCATGTTTTATTTTTCCCCTCTGTGTTGCAACATGACCAAGGTTATTGCAAACTGCCATTCTCTTCTCATTTTATTTTTACATCCATCTTATCTAATATTACTCATCTGTTACAGCTGCAAAGCCACATCAGTAAAGCAGACAGCGATGCAACTGCGCAGCCCAGCAGAAAGAACTTAAATTTATGTACATCAGGGTTCTTTGGAATTTTTTTTTTGGACAGGGAGATGAGTAAAACAGAGACACAGGTGCCTGCTGCCACTTGAGAAAATTGTGGCCTTTCTCTCAGCTCTGTTGAGTCACTCTGAAACTCAGGACTCACGGACATTTGGCTGTGTGGGCCCTGCTCAAAAGCACACGAGCAGGAAAAATGGCTGAATGGCATCCATATGGCTGACAGCTTGCTATGACGAGCAGCCAGCTAAACAATTTGTCAGCACAGGAGGGCAAAAAATACATTCTGAACATAACTCTTTCAAACATATTCGTTTAGGAGGAGTAGGTAGTTACCCAACATGCTGTACGTTCATCTGGTGAATAACTACCAATAAAGCCCATTGTTTTCTGTAAGTGCAATAATTGAATTATTTCTGAATGTTTTCTGAATGTGCAATAATGAAAGTTTGAGGGAGTTGTCATTATGATAAGACCTACAGCCAGCAATTGGAAATAGTGGTGTGACTTACAGGGTGCTGAGCTGTTGGTATAAAATCAGTAGATTGGATGTAGAGAATAAAGTCACTGGAGTGAAAATACTGAATGCAAAATAGGCTCCTACAATTTTGCACCATTTATGTCTTTCAAGAGATTGTTTCCATATTGTATAATGAGCCCTTGTGTGCACAGCATGTTTATATAACTCAGTATCAGCCTTGATGCCTCAAATGTCTTCATACATCAAAAATTCTAGTCTGTTGTACCTGCCCTGCCTTCTCACTTACAAACATGCACAGTCCATCTGAAAATGTTACCAGTCTTTATTTTCTTAGTCTCAGTCTGTACCCAACGTCCCTCCCTTTCAATTATCTTTGAGCAAACTGGAGGTATGCAAAACTCTTAAACAAAAGTAAAGGAACACTGGCCAACCTTCTCCCTCTCTCTTTTCTCCCTCCACTCCAAGATCCCTGTGTCTGAAACATTATTTATGGGGGGAAAAAAAAAAAAGGTGGAATTCTTTAGTGATGTCTGTGATATGGAATAGCACCTATGGGAACAATATTATCTTTATTATTTTATCAACTCTGAGCTAGAGGGTGATCAACACTAACAATCTTCCTCTCAAAAAAAAAGGACAGAAATAAATTGAGAAGAAGTTATAGAAGAAGTAAAAGTGATATATTCATTCTTCTATCTTCTTTCCTTCATAGAATGCTATCCTTCTATTTATTAGTCCTATCCCTTAATTATAATAGAACAGGAACCTGCAAATTAGAATGTTTGACAGAGTGAGTTATGCTTTCTCCACTCAACACAACACTCTGCATTAAGGACCTCTCATTTCTAGTGCAATAGTCTATCAATTCACAGTATTTTTTAAAAGGTCTGACTTTCACCATGGATATTTTTGATGCAAAATTTTACACACACAAGTAATTGCAGACATAGTTTTGCTCTATTCAGCAACCATTTTGAGGCCCATTTTAGAATTATCAGTTGACTTATTACTTGCGGCCTTTGAAATCAAGTAATTAATACTGGGTGACCAAATTTCAGAGATCTGATCCAAAAAGTTGCTAATATCCAGCTCATTAGTATTTTCAAGGGTGTGCCAGATAAGTCCAAGAGATGCCACAAAGAAAATCAAGTTTTGCTGTCAATGTGCTTGTCACCATGAAGGATGGAAAGGGAATTGCAGAGGCACTGATTAAATGTGAATTTTCCATGATTTGCTTTTAGTCCAAATTATATCAAGGGCACAAAAGTACAGGTACAGAAAGTGTATCACAGAATGGTGATTCTTAATCAAAGTGGCCTTTTACTGGATTCTCTTCCATAGCTTCACCTCTTTTGTACTGAGAAAGTACAGAAAAATGATGCAAAAAGTAATTTTGACTAAAAAAAAAAAAAAGAAAAGCATTTTCTAATGCTAATTTCAGACTCACAGCATTAGAAGAAGTTGAAGAATTATGTTTTTAAATCAGCATTTGAATAACAGATGAAATCAAGGCAAAGATTTATCTAGAGTCAAATGAGAAGAATATTTAGTGTAACAGATGCTGTGTAAAAATGTCCCTTCAGTAATAATGGATAAGCCTTAGAAGCAGTGGAAGAGTGGTTTAGGCATATATTCATGATTATTGGGAATAAATATTTAGCTTCTTGATACATCTGTCATGTTCTTATTCTTTTAGTCTTCATTCTGTCTCCTCATACAGCTTATTAAAGACAACAAAATCAGTCACCACTGAGCCTTCAAAAACCAAAATTCAAATCCAGTAAAACTCATAAGTGAAAGTATAGACCAATTAAAAGTCCCTCTGTAATTCTGCACATGCACACTTCCATGTTTTACACAAGAATGTTTTCAGACATTAGATATGAAAGAAGAGCCTTAATAAATAGCTTTATGCAGCAATTAGATAATTAGATATTTGCTAGTAAATATTTGCAATTAGATAATTGCTATTTAATGTCCAAGTTTTATACAAAGGTTACTTCACCTCCGTGCATGTTCTCTCAGCACTTGGGTTTTCACTGATTTGTGCTGTGTATTCTGCTTATTCATTAAATCAAAGCATGTGACTTTTAGAAGACAAGGATCTCTTATTTTTCTGAAGTGCAGGGGTTTGAGAACACAGAACATGTGTTACTCATCAGCAGTAGTAGAAAAGAATATTTGAAATTCTCCCTTTCTATTTGTCTGTAAGGCAACACATGTAAACTTTTTCTCATTTGCTTTGCAGCACTTAGATATGCAACAGCAGAGATGTTTTTGGAGCTAGTCACTACTTAACAAATGGCAGATATTAATTCAAATAATTTAAGAGCATCACATAGCCATAAAGAGATTTAAAAGTTATGCACAAATATCTGTGGCCACAATAAACTCCCTAGGAAAGTTCTGAAACAGCACTAAGCACCTGTGGGAACAAGAGAGGCCAGGTGATTCTGACTGGGATCACAAAAAAACAGGAGGAACTGTGTGTGGCACTTGTTAATAGCAATCAGTGCCCACATGTACAGAAGTATTTGTCTCCAATGGAGCAGTTTAGTGTGGACACTTCCCAGCAGAGCAGAAACAAAGAAGCCTGCTTGCTAACCTGAATTTATCAACCTCATCCTCAACAGGACAATAGAACAGAAATGATCTTGGTCTTTGCCTGTACCTTTAGGCAGCTGCCCTCAGTAGGCTCAGATTTAGCTGAAAAAGCAAAACAACAAAGGTAACATGGGCAAGGCTGGTAGATTTATGCTTGGGGACTTTCACAAAATACACCTAAGTTTCCCACAATAGGTAGAGAACTATCAAATTCAAAATGCCACAGGTGTCAATGGCCCAGAAGGATTTCTTCAGTGACCTACACGAATGATAACACTTCAGTTATTGGGATTTTTTTTTCCTTTTTCAAAGAAAAAGTTTTGAAGGAATATAAAACATTATTTTTAAAAGGCAACATGCACCTCAAAAGAAAGACATGCTCTTCCAGTCTGGAAGTTTCCACAATGGGTCAATTTGGACTTGTTTTTATTGTGATATGGATTCTGAGTGCCTAAACATAAGGAAAAACTCTATAATACACAATATAATTTTTTTACCCTCTGAGATCTCCTTTCACAGGAGTAGTCAGGCAGTGGAAGTACACACTCATTTCCATGGAGGCTGAAGACCTGGAGCTCTTTATGGGACAGGGAAATTTAACAACCCTATATAAGGCAAGTCAGGGCTGCTTATGCTTTGTTATCAGTGAAAGGCACCTTGTAAGGCAATTTTTCTGCTACTCCACTGCTATCATTTGCTGGAAGACTTACTAAATCAAAATTGAACCTCAAGTGTCTCTACAATCTGTGAAACTACAGAGACAGTTCTATTTCCACAAGTGCTCTAAGAGCCTTCTGGAAAACCAAGCTAAATGTTTAAATGACTAATGTTAGTCTGAATTAATTTGTTAACCTGTTTAATTAAATTAGGCTTTCATGCCCATAGTTATACACTGAGCATCAGGGAAACATTTCTATGCTGCCTACAGCATACTTAAAGAAAAATTCACGTAAGACTGAGGCACAAGGTTGTTTTATAGTTTTTTCCTCCTCATCCCTCCTCCACACTGTCCTTCCCTCTTGAAGCACAATAGGCCATCAGTTCAGAGCAACTTATTTTTTTGCTACACGAGCCGCATTGAGGTGGTCCCATGTGAGAGCACAAAGATAATAGAAAAAGGAACAATAAAAATCAATCTCCCAGTTATAGTCCACGAGGGGGAAATTTGCAGTTGGAGATGCTTCCCTAGCCCTCTTTTCATCTTTGCTCCTACCTATGGTGCACAAAAGTCTGAAAACCAAGTAGATTTGTGTGTAAATCAGAACCCTGTAAAGATTTGTGGTTCAATCTAACAACTGGCTGATAATGACCCAGGTAATCCCCAGTTCCCTGTCCTCCTCCCTGCCAATGTCCCCAACAACTTGCTCTTACTTGCTTGTTGTCACTCTTCGGTCACTGACAAGAAACTTGTGGCTACATGGGCACCTTACTTATCCATCTGAATTGGGCTGGCCTAGAAATGATTAATTTTGACCCAGGTTAGCAGGTGGCTCTGGGGACCACAGAGCCACAGGACTGTGAGAGCAGCGTAAGGGAGGAAGCAGCAATGCATGGCCTCTGCTCTCCAGGAACAGCCCACATTTTTCTTGAGCTTAAACTAAGCTGGAAACTGTAAATATATCTGAAACATCTAACTTTTTGTCAAAATTTGTTAACGTCAACAATAGACTGAAAACATGAGGTAGGAGACTCAGACATGATGAGAGAATCACAGAGGATGACAGGATATGCTGAGTTGGAAGAGACCCACAAGGATCACCAAGTCCAACTCCTGGCCCTGCACAGGACACCCCAGGAGTCACACCATGTGCCTGAAAGCATTGTCCAAACACCTCTTGAGCTCTGTAAGGCTTGGTGCTGTGACAGCTTCTGTGGGGAGTCTCTTCCAGTGCCCAACCACCCTCTGGGTGAGGAGCCTTTTCCTGATATCCAACCTGAACCTCCCCTGACACCCTCAGACCAATCCCTTGGATCCTGTCCCTGGCCACCACAAGGAGATCAGTGCCTGCCCCTCCTCATCCCCTTATGAGGAAGTTGGAACTGCTGGGAGGTTTCCCCTCAGCTTCCTCCAGGCTGAACAGAACAAGTGACCTCAGCTGCTCCTGACACAGCTTCCCCTCAAGGCCCTTCACCATCAGGAATGCAGAGGCTGCATCAGGCTAACAGTGTTTTGTGGAAAAAAAAAAAAAAAAAAAAAAAAAGGAAAGATTATTCTGCTGTCCCCAGGACAATAAGAAAACCAGACTACAGACTGAAACTGCACATCACTGCTAGCTGGCACAGCTTTTAAAATAAACCTAACAAGACAAGAACTTCTTGATACTTAACTCTTTGTATCAGAACATTAAGAGCTATGTATTTCTTGCTGCATGAAAAGGAAGTTTCTATCACTAAGAAATGCAAAAACACCCTTAAAAACAAACTGACTTTTAAAGACAAATAGATTTTGGTTTCTCAAATCATAATAGTATGACCAAGTGACCAATTTCCCTCAGGAAAGGGAACAGAAACAAGACCTAATTTCTGAATGGCCATAGTTAAAAGCACCAAGCACATGACAAGCCTAAATTTGGAATACTTTCATTTGCTTGACAGATACCAAAAACTGACACATCTATTAAGACTGAAAGTAAAGGCATGGAATTCCATCAAAAACAGGAAAGAAATTAATTTTTGATCAATAAGCATTTCTAAACTTGCTTGAGCAGTTTCTGGAGCAGTTAATTTCTTCAGTTACTGAAAACATAACATGTTTTTATTTTCAGCAGATGTTGTTTAGTTGTTCAGAATCTCACTATTTTGAAATACAAGGAAAAACAGCAACCTGGCTTCCAACTCTTAGACAAGTTTCAATGTCATGGAATTTGTGATTCTTTAGGCTTTGACTTTTCACTTCTGACTTTTGCATCAACAGAACACAATCAATTCTATATTTAAAGAGCTCCTCTGCAAAGGCAGACTGCAGACATTCTTACAGTATTTAATGAAAGACTAGTTCTCAGTGCAATTTATTGATTCCAGTAGTTGAGTCTCTAGGGAAAACACCCAAATCACAAAACTTATGAACCAAGCTGAAAAGAACATTTACAGATTTGGGGGGGCTGAAAATATTTGGTTTTATAAATGCTTCCACCAAGAACAAGTAGACACCATCAAAGTTTTAACATCATCAGAATCAAATACAAGAGGGAGACTGATTACAAAGGCTATCCATCCCAAAACTTGGGCACCATTGGATACTGTGTTTTTATCACTTTTTAGAGAAAACTGATCCCTGAAATTGTTTCTGTGTACCTGCATTTGCATATGAAATAAAGGTTTCTTTCAAACTAACTTAAATATCCCTGAAAATATCCTCCTGTGACTTCTATAATCTGTTACACTTTCTTTTTAAGTTACACCTCATAGAGACAATATTTTAATTATTCTGAATCCAACTGTTTGGAATGGGGAAAGGAAAATGCTATTACTACTTCAAAATACTGAAAAACCACCTTGCAAGCCCTATATATCCCTAAATGCCCAGTCACTGTTGTAGGCAGTCCATAAAAATGTCTTGCCTGAAGAAACCTCAGCTTCAAAGCTCTCTAAACTCAGAGATGATGTTAAGAGCGTTTATTGCTGAAATCCAGGTGGGTTTGTTTTGCTTTCTTTCTTCTAGAAACAATACTTTAATTCCCATCACAAAATGTGATAAAATATATTCTAATTCAAAAAGATATGCAGCTTTCTTTGTCCTTTATTTCACAACATGAAATAAACACAGTGCTTTCTTTTTGCCAAAAGGTGAAAAAAATATATAATAAATATAACTTCTTTAGGATGGGCAAGCTAGTCTTTTCTTAAACTTCAGCAATGTAACCTCTGCCAAGAGATGGCAAACTTGATTTTCAGGGGTAAAAGGCTGTGTTTGAGATGTGCAGGTAAATTTGTAACCAAACCTGGGCATGATTGACAAAGCACCTTTCACAGAGGCCACTAATCACTGTTGGCTGAATGTAAATTGAAATACATCACTGCATTTCCAAAATCATTTGAACCAACAATTGCCAGCATTTTATCCACCAGAACACACCAAGAACAGCTTTTTAAAATGTAGAAGGGCCAAGTGATACAAGAGCCACCAGAAGGAGCATCTCCAGCTCCATAAATGTGATCCAACCCAACAAAGGGTTGCATAAAGGGTCATATTTTAATGCACAAAGTTGCAGAGTTCAAGCTGCAATCCAGGTTTCACTCTGACCTTTGTTATACAATCTAAGGTGTTTGAGAAATAAGATTTCACTTATTCTTTCCTTTCCTGTAAAAGAAGATAGCACTCTCCATTGCATATTTATCCCTTCCTGATTCAAATCTTCAGAATTTTAGAAACAGTGCCACAACAAATGGTGCTTATATATCAAAAAAAGCTATAAAACAGCTGAGATTGCCATGGCAACACCTTGGCTTCCCAATTTACATAAACCCAAAATGTTACCCAGCCTGGGTAACAATCTGACAAATCCCAAAAGAAGAATTTCAAAGGTAGCAAAGGTAGGACTCCTTGCCAAAAGAGATCTTGGGACAGCTGTGCACAAGGAACAACTGGAATTATTACTACTCATGCCCGTCCCACTGGTGAAGCCATTTAATTTCTGCTGAAGGCAGCACTGGTTGACATTTATAACATTACAGCATAAATGTTAAATGCTGCAATTAGATTTTACGCTGTTTGTAATTCTTGTGCAGTGCTTTCATCTTCTGTTCTAATTTTCACACCTGGAGCTTCATTTTATTTTTAAAGACAAGGCTATCAATGGCATTTTCACAAATGTTTCAGCCATTCAAGTTCTTCTCTGGAAAAGCCCTAAACCAAAGAGTTTACTGCTCTCTCTGCCTTCCAAGAAAACCCCATATGTTCTAGAAAGTAATTCCAAAATGGTTTGCTGCTATAACTGAAACACAAGCCTGACCTTCTGCTTTCCAGAATTTTTGGTTTTGTTACTATATACAATGTCACACACATTCCTTTAATTGTAACAGCACTTATACACCCAAGACAATGGGTGTCCTAAAGAACAGAGACCAACAAGCTTAAAAATTGTATAGAAAATCAGATGGCACCTGCACATACGATGAACATAGGAGTATAGGGCAATATGTACAAATCTTATTAATACAAGGTTTCTCCATCCAATGAATAAATTAGAAGGAACAGACCAATATATGTTAAGTTTCTGTCAAGATCATGAAGAAGATAGTAAAAAATAATCCCTTACCTGTAATAAAAATGAGAGCAATAAAGATAGGGAGTGTGAAAGCTCTCAGATCAGAGATTTATCCCTGGCAACAGCAATAAAACTAGGTACTGCAATTTAATTATGAAAGGGAAACATCTTGGACAACAAATTTATAGTGAGGTTCCAGCACACAATTTAAGATACAGTATTTTGTACCCCATAAAATTATCTCTACTCACCATAAACCAATAAAGAATGAAGTTCATGTAAGACCCAGAACAGCTAATCAGAAAGCTACCACTGCCTTCCTGGGGTTACAATGCAAGTCCTTAACTCAGAAACTTTCCTTTAGATTCAGAGGAACAGCTGCACTTTTTTTCTCTTAACATATCCTCAAATAGTAAAGGAGTGCATGCAAGAGAACTGCTGGCTTCTTTCCTTTTCAAAAGGTCTGATTAAAGAAAAGAACTGTGACATAAACATCAAGAACACCTCACAAACCTACAAAATATGCTGGGAGTTGCAAAGTTTGGATTGTCTTTTTTTTCTAGATCTTAGAAATGGTGTTTCTTTTTCTGAAGCTTTCACTCCAACCCTTAGCTTTTTATGCCATGAACAGCATAATTAAGAAGTGCCAGATTTCAGAATTCTGCATAAAAGTTTGGATTCACATTCACTCCTTTTGGACTTCTTTAATAGTGTTCTTAGGGACTCAAATTATAATTATGTGTGTGCTGAAGGAAATCTAAAGCTTTCTGGAAACTTTTAGGAATGCAAAGACCTGATGCTGCTCCCTGTTGACTTACAGGAAAAATTCTATCAACTTTCATTGAGTCTTTGAAATCAGACCAAAAATGAAGAATAATTTGTCCCTACACTGCTGATGATTTCCAGCAGCTTAAATTCAAGTCAAAAAAAAAATCTATAATTTTTAATTAAACCCTATCTAAGCAAAGCATTGATGGCAAAGGGTTAACAAATCTTAGCTTAATAAAGTGGGATTTATTAACAGTTTTTGATTTTTCAACCTTTCCTTGCATATAACCCAGCTTGACTAGAGCTGAAGTACTTCATGAAATCAGACTGGATTTGAGCATATGCTTAAGCAGCATGTTGACACAGGCCTTGGGGATCTCTAAACAGGATTTATTATGGAACAATACATTTATTTCACTTCTGCTGAGGAAAGATTTGTCTGTCATGGAACACACTTCATTATGATCCATGAGAGTCTGGATGGTGTTCTGGTTGCTGTCCCTCCCTTCACATCCCTGCTGGATTTCCATCTTATTAAGTTTTCACTTCAAACTCTTCCCTAATCCAGTTTAAAGTAATGTAGTGTGAATGGACAGCAAGCCAGTGACTTAAGCACTCAGTGAGGTTGGGAAAGCAGAGCAGCTGTGCAGAATTCAACTGCATCACAACAGACTCATTTTTAGCTACTTTTTATATTCTCTAATTATCCCTTACACTATCATTCTAATTACCCAGCTACATATCCTCAATGACAAGCACTTATAATCATATGGCTTAATTAAAGAATAAATGAATACCTGTGGTGATAAAAATACCTCCAGGAAAAAGGAAAAAAAAAAAAAGTCTTTAGTGTAAAGGAACATTTGCTACTAGACTCTCTCTCTGCTTTTTGCACCCTAACAGCAGAGTTTTCATTGGCGCTCTGCAAGTTAAGCTTGTGTTTGTACTCAGTCACCACAAAGAATTTCAAATGATACTGCTATTCACCTATGAGAAAAAAAAAAATCCTGGTTCCAAATTTTACTGACATTTTATTTAGTCACTTTTTTTGTACATCATCAGTCAACAACTTGTGAAGCCAATTCAGTAACAGTATTTTAGAGGTGCTTTGCAGAAGTTACACATGGACCAAGCAGGGAAGACAACCTTGGGCTCTCCAAAGCACTCAGGCTAATAAACATCTTTGTACCATGGGTGGCCTTTCAGAACAAAAATATGTACTCCCCACATACAGCTCAAGTCCAGGAAAGGTGACTAAAGGACTGGAGCATCTCTCCTATGAAGAGAGCTGGGACTATTCAGGCTGCAGAAGGCTCAAGGGAGATATTATCAAATGGGGTGATGGAGGCAGACACCTCTCAGTAGCACAAAGTGAAATACAGGAGATTCCACTTAAACAGAAGTAAAAATTTATTTGCATTGCAAGGATGGTAGACACAGCACAGCCTCAGCTTTTTTTCTCTTCCACGCTACCTAATCAAAGCTGGATGTCTGCATGGCTTAACATTCATCCCTCCAAAAGTATACAGTGGTTCCTTTAAACTCTGGGTTGAACTTTCCTTGTGACTTTTTGCTTTCTCTGTGTCCAGGCAGATCTTATTCCTGAGACATTCTCAGCAGTGTCTCACTCTGAAAATCTAATTAGCAATTCAGATAATACAGGAGAAGGTAGCTGCTATGTCATTATTTTTATCAGTTGATGGGGTTCTCTACAGATCCTGAGGATGTATCTTAAAGCTGCAGATTACAACAAAAAACTTACCGTAAATCTGAGAGAAGAGAAAGGTAGAATTTCCAGAAATCTGTGCAGTATGGTTTTTATGCAATTTACCTTGTTACGCCAATTTTCAAACTGCATTTTGCCTCTTCACTATTGTATGCATCTGTGCCTTGTCTACTTAAACTATTCAAATTCAGCATTGACTTAGAAACCCCTCAAAAATCAAGAGTCATTTAATACACTAGGAAGAACATTACAGGTTAAATTATGAATATGTATCCTTATAATTTGTTTCACTGCACATGTAGGCATGCACAGATTTTAAGCGCTATTATAAGACACGAGGAATTTAACTGAAATATTAATTAGAAAGCAATTACTGGATTTAGAAGCAGAGAGGTCTGGACAAGAGTTTGTGTTAGGAGTTGTTTCTGAGCCACAGGAGAAAAGGAGACTGATGGTGCCATCTGTTGGTCAATTTAAAATGGACGTGGCTAATGGAGGTTTGTGGTCTCCTACACACTTGAGGTAACTCCAGCAAGGTCACACCTGAGCACTCTTAATTGTGAGCCTCACTCCTCTCAGTGCAGCAGTGTGTGCAGAGCACAGCAGAGCCACAACAGCCCAGCACAGCCAGGGAATTGGAGCTCTGCTCCAACACACACAGCTGACCTTCGGAGATTTCTAACAGTGGGGGTTGTTTGATGGTTACACCACAGGCTCAGAGCAGCTTTTCAAGAGTGGGCCTTCCTTACTGGTTTTGCTGGGAGGAGAAAGGCACCTGATCCCACTCTGATCCTGGTGCTTGCCACACATTCCAGGAGCACACAAGGCACACTCCAGTGGCTAAGAGTGGAAAACCATCCGAAACAGCGAGCAGCCCACACAACCATGAACTCCTCCAGCATGTTCCCAGCTTGCATGGTGCAACAGGCGGCTCTCAAACTGCTGAGAGCTCATACAACATCCCAAAGCACTCCTTATGCTCTGGAAAAGGTCAAGTGGCACCCAGGTCAGTAGACTTGGCTCTGAATGCCTGGTAGCATCCATGGAAACATCCCTTCACACACAGTTTTTATGCCTCCCTCTTCATCCTGTTACCTCCTGTGCCCTGTCTGTATTCATTTCCACGCACACTGAGAATCATAGTTGGCTCTTGCAGGAAATAAAGTTTTCCTTTGAACAGTTTTGCTGACCAAATTCTCCCAATCACATTTTTGGCCTTTGCTCCTTACCAAGCAGGTGTTTCTTTGTAATGAAGTAGCAGGGGGATTTAGGGAAATGGAATGGACTGTCATGAGGCTGCCACAGCAAAATCACTTTCCAAATAGATGTTTTTAATCTTTGCATGGGAGAAAGGTGTGAAGAGCTCGGCCAGTAAAGGGACATTCAAATCCAGCCATCCATAGAGGCTGTTGGCACATTGTCATAGACATCATGTCTCACAGAAAGTCAACCACAATCTGATTGCATTTCAGAATTAAATACAAAAAAGCCCATTTGGTTGGCCATGAGAGCATAAGTCATGTCTATGTCCAGATGTGGATAATTTCAGTACACAGCTCAGGAAACCATGAGGAGTAAAGGTGTAGTCAGCACTTCCCACACACTCTCTGAACACTGTGGACTTGTGGACGTCTTCTGGAGACTTTGATCAGACTTTTCCCATTATACAATTGCTCACCACTAAGTGGTTGGCTACTGACCACTGGGAGTGGTGGTTCACTATGCTCTGTAGGACCAGTCTTTCAAATCCAGACACAGATTCATGGAATTGCATTTTATGATGCTGCAGCTCTGGTGCCAGCTCACAGGAGACAGCATTGACTGGGCTCTCTGAACTCACTGCTGTTTTCCCCACATCCCCAAGACCAAGTTCATTGCCCAGGCCCACAGTGTCCTGCCAGCTGAGGATGCAGTAACCTCTTGCCAAGGACTTATTGTCAGTGTCCATCAGACAACAGACTTCATCTCTGAGGTGAGGGACCTTCCCAGATGAACTGCCAAAGCCTCAGAAGTGTTTCTGCAGGCAGCACATCTGTTTGCCCAGTGCCAAGACTCAGCATCAGAGGTTGTTGAGTACACCACAGTGACCTTTGCAAAGATGCAGGAAGAGAAGCACAGCAACAGCAAAAGGAAGAACAGAAATAAAATTTGGGTTGCATGGGCATACGACCCATATGCACATACATAATTACAGCCAAACATTATTTCTCTGTCACATAGGAATTAAAAGATTAAAGAGCTAATGAATATGCTGGCAGCAAGTATGAGCAGTAATAGGCTTACGTAGGATGCTGGGCAACAGCATGATGTGAAGACTGATAGAGGCTCTTCTACAGATTTAATGTCAAGGACATCACTTTTGAAATGCATTTACATATTCAGATTTACCATTGGTCTCTGTTCTCTTTTTCCATCCATTGCCAATTTTTGCAGCTAAGCCATTGACCACGGGTATGAATAGAGAGGAGGGTGGAAGGGTGGTGATTAGTAAGGGAATAAAACAGGTTATGAATATCATTTCCATCCACTAAAAAACAAAACCAAAACTCACAAAACAAAACAAAGCCCACCTTGTTTCTCCTTAAGTACAATAAATTTTCAGTGACAATTAGTGTGCCTGTCAATATAAAATGAAGTCGTAACAGGGAGAGGGAGAGGAAACCACTCTACAAAGCTTCTTCTTTGTATGCATATGAAGTAAATAACTCTAAAATATCACAGTTTTGAAATCTCAACTCAAATTATATACGTACAACAGTCTCTTCCACAAGCAGCTGTCACTGCTCTCTATTGTGACCAGGTGGAAGAAAGCACAGAAGCATTTTACACTCCGTAACAGCTTTTGGTAAAATCATCAAAGTATGTAAAGGACTGAAAAGTATTTTCATATTTTCACCAAATTCAGTTTGTTCTCCATAAGAATCTGACCTCTTACATTTTCCATAGCAAATGTTACTAAGCATTTTTTTTTCTTTCTTCAATTTATTTAAATAAGGAGTAGCATAAATTGGAGAGGGTGGGGGGCAGAGACAGGGAAGAAAGGAGCTTTAGGCAATTGAATTTTCCAAAGTGTTTGGAGAGATAATTGGAAAATGGATTGAAAATGCTGCCAATCACCTTAATAGATGCAAAAATCACAGGAGATGCTCCTGTGGGATACCAGGAAAGAACTTCACTATTTGTTTCCACTGAAAAAAAAATTCAGGCTATACCAAAATTTCATTAAACTCCATTAAACTCCATGTCTGCTCCCAATCATACTGCTAATTATTACAATCATTATTATATTCTAGAGCACAGGAAAACATTAAAATGTAAGCACAAACCCACTCTGAATGAAAACACTTTAAGAACTCTGTAGTGTGAAAACTTCCCTAATGTGCAGACAAACAATCGCAGCAGCCAAAAAAACCAACAAATGGTAAAAGAGATTGCCTGCATTATTTCATGATTTCTTTACAATTTTCCCCTCAGATCCATAGTGTAAAACTGTTCCAAGTCTTTGGTCAATCTTCACTTTTCCAGTGTCTAGAGGATACTTTCACCAACTACAGAACCACTATTTTTTCTTGCCTCTCTGCATATACTAAAACTGGGGATATGAGATTCAAACACTGTTGCAGATACAGATACAGTGTTTTGAATTTAATAAGTATCATGGAAATTTTAACAGGTTTTCCTTTTCCTTTTAAGCTTTAAAAATAGAAAGAAAAAATTTAATCCAGAAAAACAAGTGAGTTAAGGACCTACATAAAATGAGCAATCTATCTTTTACCAATCCACTTCTTGAGCTACACAGTTTACCTTCACTTAACATTTGGAATTCACCATCTTATATATTTGGGTTAGTCTTCTCTGGCTAAGTATCAAAAAGAAGGAATAAATACCACAAAGAAATAGCCCTTCCACCCTAACTGGTATGGTTTTCAAAACAAAGATTATAGAAAACAGAGAAGGAAATGGATAATATGCTGATCTCATCCAGCTGAAACTGTAGGAACTGAACCCAGCAAAGTGGCAGCATGGAAACTTGCATGGAGTAACAGTAAAACTGTTAATTTTCAGAAGAGCAGGTGGCTCACTACGTATGTACAAGAGTCCTGACTTAAAAGATAGTTTTCTCTAAGCCCTGCTGACAGTTAGCACAAGCCACATTTGTCAGTGAAAGCAAACCACGGCACATCCTGCTCTTTATTCAGCTCCTGTAATCCTGTCTCGAGCCTTCGGTGCACATGAAGAAGAGGAGTGCATTTATATGCCAGACTAACACATTGTACAGGAAAACATTGTACTGAGCTGTCACTCTTCACATGCAAAAACGAAACATGAGATTTACTGCTGCCATCCTCAGTGACCTAGAGTAGAGCAACCCCAACAGCGGGTGGTGTAGCTGTTTTGATTTAGCTCTTATCTAGGAAACTCACATAAACCCCACTTTGCATGTCTAAATCTGCAACATGACAGTGCTGAGTAAAACTGTGGAGCAAAGCAGGGCTCCAGTGTTTGAGCACCCAAAGTGCTTGGGCAGGGATGTTTTCCAGGAGCACAGGAGTTCTGGAGGATCACACAAAACCCTGGCAAAGGCCAGGCTGTGTCTGACAGCAGCACACAAACCTATGCAGACTAACACATTTCTGAGCTGAGGCAGAAGCTGTTTGGCTGCCACAGAACCAAAAGGCAGCAGCACACATATGTACAAAGAGACCCACAGAATCCAATCCCCCTCTCTCTGATGACAGTTTGAATGCCATCAGCTCAGTTTAATTTTTAATTCGATTTTACCGTAACAAATACCATGGATTGTGCTACAGCTTGCATACATGAGTACTGCTGCCAAGACTGCTAATAAAATATTATGTCTTTTCACGATTTAGATAATCACAAATCTGCCCTTTTCTTTCAGCCAAAACCCATTCTTAAAATTCAGAATGAAAGGTTGTTTTAAGTTGATGAAATAGGCAAGATAATTGCAGAAACAGCTCATTTCTCTCAGAGATGATAAAAAGGATACAATGACCATCCCTCACCCACAAAATCCTATTTATTATTGCTTAGGACATTTGCACAAATTCTGGAACGCAGCTTTACGATGCTATTTCTTTTTACCATGCTGTTACATCCTCTTTCACACAGTCTTTTGAAACATATTCATGTTAGACCCTTTTGTCTGCTACATAGAATATTTATGGAAGATTTTTACTGTAAGCCATAAATTAATTAATGATGATAGACTGTAATACCAAGAGCCAAGAAACAGCCCCATAAAATACCACCTTCTCAAAGAAGTTAATGATGCTCCTTTAGACAAGATACCAGCCTATCAGAGATAATATTTTTATCCTGAAAGAGATTGCTTAGAGTACCTATGGGGTCTTTTTTATACATTCAGAATCTTTAACATGATGATACGCTCACTCCATAAAGGACATCTGAATAAAATAAGAAACTAAGTTGGATGTGTTATTACCCAGTCATGAAACTGGACCTCGTGTCTTCATGGCAAGGAGAAACTTTGTTTCTGATGCATGGAAATAGTTCTGTACAGTAATTTTCTGAAGCTGCCATTTTTCAAATGTCATACAGATCCTTTATAGAAGGACAGTTGTTTCCAGATAATAATAGCTACTTCTATGTCTTTCCTTCAAAATGCATGTTAGTTGCCCACTAAATGCTGAGGTTTTATACTCCTCTTTCAGATACCTGTTTAGGACACTTACATTTAGTTGCAAACTGTCATGTATTAATTGCTTGATGCAACTTATATAAGAATAATTTATATGTTGATGCAGAGGGGGTTTTTGGTAATATAATCAGTTTTAAATGTAAGATGACATCACAGAACAAAACACTGATTAACTGGTTAAATTGAGAACTATACCCGTTTAAAAACTACTTTTTTTTTTTTCAAATATATAAAATGTTTATTTTATTGAGTTAATAAAACAGAGGGGTCGATTTGGAGATTTGGAGTGGGTTTGTCAGTTTTGGGGTTTTTTAAATTGTCAATGCTTTGCTGGGGTGATTAATAACTTTTATAACCACTCTTGGGGCTTATGGATGTCTACACAGACCTGCCTTTCTTCAGTGGGAAGGAAAACACGAGAGAGTTGGGATTGTTCAGCCTGGAGATGTGAAGGCTCAGGAAGACCAACTGGCAGCCTTCCAGTGCCTAAAGGGGGCCTGCAAGAAAGCTGGAGAAGGACTTTTCCAAGGGCATGCAGTGATAGGACAAGGGGAATGGCATCAAGCTGAAAGAGGGCAGGTTTAAATTAGACATTAGGAAGAAATCCTTTACTATGAGATTGGTGAGGCACTGGCACTGGTTGCTCAGACAAGCTGTAGATGTCCCATCCCTGGGAGTGTTCAAGGCCCCACTGGATGGGGTTTTGAGCAACCTGGTCTAATGGAAGGGAGGTTGGAACGAGATGAACTTTAGGGTCTCTTCCAACCTAAGCCATTCTATGATTCTAGATCCAAAAAATTTGTGAGATTCACTGCTTTTCAAGTAGGTGTAGAACTTCAAGGTAAATGAAATTTAGGATTTTTTTTTTTCATTTACAGAAGAATTTTTAAAAATAAAACATTCACAAAAAAAAAGCCCTCACAATTTTCCAGATGTATTCATTTACAGGACAAGATTCTCTTCCAGCTTCCACTGATCTAAATTAGAACGACTGAAATTAAACCAAATGGCAGCATTGTAACAAAAGCATAAATGAAAAAGGCTGTTAATTTTATTGCCACAGCCTTCAGAAAACTGGAGACAATACAAGAAACACAGAATGTGTGAAAAGCCCTGCATAATACTTCATCTTCCCGCCAGCACAGGGTGCAATCTCAGCAGTGCTCGAGTGAGCTGTGCATCATCTATTACTCCAGCACTTGAGAAAATCCACACATCTCAAATCACCCAATATCCCAGATGCCGGTGATTAACAGATCTGTTTTATCCAGATCTCTGTGGGCATGAAAATACGTCTAGGAAAGCCAACTCTAGGCAAACAACTCTACTTCAAGCTGGATGGAGGTAGCACAAGGGTTAAAAAAAAACTTTACCAGCCCGTGTTGTATGGGAGCAATCACTGTAATGCCAGTGCTCTGGGCAATGACAATCTGTTAGGTCTTTTCTAAACCCAGCACAAGCATTTGTAATGCAAATGTTAGCACGCTGAATATATCACACTGTTCCTCCATCCATTGATACCAGGAGGGGAGGAATCATGTGGCCCCATCCTCCCTCTGAAGCAGCTTGTTCCCTTTAGCTCTTCTTTACTTCCCTGTGTTTTCTCTAATCTAGTTCTAAATGTCTTTAAGCACAGTGTTTGTTGTTCAGGACTAGTTACAGCATGTTAACCTATTTTCTCCCCTTTCATGTGGTTTTTAACTCGGTTGTGTTGAGCTGTGTATCCCAAATTCAGCACTCTATGAACAATCCTCCGTTTAGAAATTGGGAACAGGAATAAAGGCCAAGAGTTGAGAGAAATTTATGGCTCGATCACCTTGGAATCTGGTAAAGTACTTACACTTGGTAAAGTACTTGGAAAAACTGGAAAACTGGGTCTCCAGCTGAGAAAAGTTCAAAGATAAAGAATAGTCTAAAGGAAAATTAGTATAATTTGATATTGCCGTTCAGTTTGCTGCACAAAATATACAGACAAGTAAACACATACAGCCTTTTGTGTTCATCACCAACTCATTTGCTCTGGCTCACAACCACTTTTTATTTAGAAGCCACCATAAGAATTTTACCACAAAAGTGTTGAACACTTGCAAAACAAATTTAAGCCCACCACAGCTTATCTTTCTGACTGACTTCTCATGGATGTGCTAGAAACAGGCCTCAAGTTTTTTTGAGGGACCTGTAGAATAAATTGGAGTTACATAAGAATATTTACTTTTTTCCTGACAACATCACTCCACTTACAGCTCACCAGGCAAATGAACAGGGAGATTTTTTTTCCAGTTTCTCCTTGCCCTTTGCTTAAATAAACAAATACACCTCTCAGGAATAAAAGTGAATCCAGCTACTTGTCTTGGAAGAAATTACCAGAGACAAATATATGACAAAGTACATTAGTCATATTCAACATATTTTAATCCAGAAAACTAAATTTTCAACTTATTTCTCCTTTCCTTTAAACGCAGATTTGAAAACTAGGAAGCCACCAGACATTCAAGGTCATAGCCATGTTCTTTCAAGGCAGACACATCTGTAAGAGCAGGAGTAGCATGAGTCAAATTTTAGGGATTTTTTGCAGAAGTGCTGAGATGGAGTTCACAGCTTCTCACTTCCAGTTGTACAGAGACAAGATAGTGATAAGTGATATGACCTAAAAATTACACTGGAGAACCTGCCATGACATACATGTCTGTGAGCTGAACAAAACACGAGAAAAAGGTGCCAAGTGCACAGAGAGTGAGCTTCCATATAGTTAAAATGTCAACAAAAATCTCACAGGGAGGGCTAGGAAATACAGTACAGACAAGAAATATGGGAACTGATCTTGCCCAATCCCAATGTTCAGTAGCAGAAGAAATTCCCATTCCAAGCAAATTTGCAAAAGCAGTAGGAACTCACAGTCCCATTGAATTAGTACAGGATCATTTGAAGGACCATTGCATAAATAAAAAGTAAAACAGCAATGAAAAGCAGTTTGATAAATTTTTAATTTCTCTTAAATTTTATTTCTATCCCAATGTATTTACTACTTTAAGAAATCACTAGCTCTAAACATGAAGACAAGGAAGTGTGAAGACCTATGAATACACTTTCAACAGTATCTAGCACCAGAGCTATCCACAAAATCTGAACTACTTATGGTGAAGGCTAAAGTTAAACTGACATAACCTTCACACAGGGACATAAGTAAAGCAGGAAAAAGTTTTATCTTCCAAACAGGAACAAGCAACTATTTACCATTATCCCATAGGACTGAAGAGCTGTTTCTGATGACACAGTAAATTAACAACTTGAAGACATAAGTCTTGTTTGAACATCCCTTGTCCCTGCAATAGACTCATACACCTAATCAGGTGATTATTATGAAAATCCAACACTATGTGTAAAAGTTTTCAATGATTAAATGAAGCACTATTTCTCAAATTCTCTCACTGACAATCAAGGACATTCCTGGCTCTATTCAAAGTGATCCCCAAGCATGCAAGTCACTAAGGATCAGTATTCTTCATCTACCTGGCTGCATATATTGAAAATAAAATGAAAAATGGCCATTGCAGAATATAGGTTAGGCAGGACATTTATCTTTGTACTTTATAGAGTAAAATAATTGAACTCATCAAAAACTACCTTAGAGGAAAAGAAATTTTAGAATGGATAGCATGTAGCAACTTTCCTTATTGCATCTCTAAATGTATAGAACAAGTCCATTTTGAACAGAAACAAATTGTTAATACTTTAAAACAGCAAGGTTCACATCTCTTCCTCAAAGTATTTACTTAAACATTATCATCATTTCTAAGGGGAAAAAAATAAAAAATGATACAATTCTATTTAGCATATCAATGAAATTAGAAGGGAAGTCCTACTGAAGGACTAACTCTCCTTAATGCCCTTATTCTCCCTTCATTATGCCACTGGTGCCCCATGACAACAACATTAATTTGACATGGATGAGTTATGACCCACGGTGTCTTGCACAACTCTCAGGAAGCCTAAGGCAGGGTTTTTCTGCTTTGGGTATTGGGGCCAGAAGGACCATGCAGAAAACCAGTGCAATAGAAGGAGCAATTAAGCTACAGGTTGTTTGGCTGTAAGCAGTTAACCAGCTGTGCCTAATAAATTATTTGATTATACAACATCTTATAGCTTTGACATCGATTGTAACCGTGCATAAAACTAACATTCAGTGGCTTTGTACGTTTGCTGGTGTGATTATAACTCGAGTTTCTCCTGGTGCTCGATAGTGCACCCTGGCAATCCAAAGCACTCTTGGGTTTTCCATACCAATGGTCAGCACACTCAGAGCACCTCGAAAACGTGGACTAAAATACAACAGTCATGAGAAGGAAGTGGGAAAGGATTGCTATTAAATTTTGCTGCTGAAAAACAAGGCCACTCTCACCCAGAGCAGAAATGAGTAAGAGGGGGAAACTGAGGCACATATAAGTTGTATGTTTACAATGGACACACACACAGGTGCACACACAAAATGCAACTCAGTGGAGGTATTCAAGAAATTCCTGAACTAGAAGCCTGATCTGTTATTTTTTTAACAGGTAGAGTGCCATGCTAATGTACACAGCTTGTTTCTGGCACTTGCACTACCCTCCTCAGGAGCTCTCAACTATCTCTTTATGCAGTGCTCCCTGCTTGGGAGCTATAACTCTGGACGTCACATTCCCAGTCCCACACTGATCCTGTGCTGCTCTGCATCCTCACAAAAGAAAGGGGAATTTTCTCTGTGCAAGGTCTTGCACAAAACTGAATCACAAAATCACTGCAAAACGGCCCTCACAACTGCTGCAAGTCTGAAGAGTTTCCCCCCATCATGACAATCATTTCCCTAAAACTGCAGCATGTGAATCCTCTTCATCTCCCCATATGGCCACAAGGAGCTGTGGGCCCTGTCATTGTTCTCCAGCTGAATGTCCCAGTCCCAGGACTCACAAATTGTCAAGATGACTCAGAGGACCATCACACAGCACGTATAACAAAGCAGCGAACTGAGCACATCTCCAAAAAATTCAGGCAGCAATTCATAAACTATTAAATGGAAGATTATAATAACAAATAGATGAATTCAGTCCTCCATGGATAATACATGTACAAAAATGCTAATCTTTGAGGCTAAATTATTCACAGCGAACGAGTCAATCAGCCCTATTCCCTCATAGACCACTATTTCCGGGAGCTATTTATAAGTGAGACAAAATTGATGTGCTTGTATCATCTATTCCTCTACAAGAGGAAAGTGCATGATAATCCTCTTTTTATTCTCTTTATTAAGGCATTCCATGAACACGAATGGCAACAAAACTACAAGAACCATCTGTAATTGATGCTGCAGTGACAGCTAAGCTGTAAGTTAGTGAATTTGGGCAACACTACAAATTTCCTTGGTTCTGATCAGGCACTTAATAATGAAATACCTCGTTTATTAAGTGATGCAGTCAATAGAACTCTGAACAAAACAGCCCATGCCAGAATGCTGTTACTGACTTGTAAAATACCTGGTATACAGGGTCTATTTTTTAAACCAAAATATCTAATTCCCAGGAGCATATAAAATCAGAAATCACTGCTGAAACAAAACAAAACAAAAAAAGCCACAACAACAACCCACCCCCCCCCCCCCAAAAAAAAAAAAAAAACCAACCCAAAAAAGGCAAATCGTACATTTCTCTCTTCCTTGACTTCCCAGCTGTGTTTCCCCCAGCCACAAGACCCTCTCCTACCTGGAGGGACTCAGATCTCCAGGACAGCAGAAAAAATAATGCAAGTCCCAATAAAAGGACTTTTCTGCTAAAAGAAGGATAAACCCCTTGAGTGCAGGTTCAGAACTTCAAGGGACTGGGACATCAGAACCCTCTGTGGTCCATGTTCCCCCTCTAAAATAGAGCCAAAGTCCATGACTCTCACACACACTTTTTTGACAATTACAGCTCTATCAGAATCAAGGAGCAAGTGAACTTAATGATGATATTTTATAAGCAGTTGCCACATTACTCATTTCAAAGGACAAGAGAGCCACCATAGACAGAGACATTTCCAGAACCAATTTAAAGGTTAAGCCAGAGGAGTTCCCTGAACCAGGATCTAATGAGATTCCAAGGCTCAGCTCGGGAGCCTTGATGCTGCAGGAGCAAAGCAGAGGCTGCTCACACCTCTTCTGTCACCCACAGCTGAGCCTCCCAGAAGGATCCTGACACTTCCATGGATCCTGGCTACCTCATTTACCAGTGAAACATCCCAATTAACTTCTGTAGGGATTATGCATCAAATTCTTGCTGAAATTAATGCGCCCAAGTGTCCTTCCTGGCTTTGTAGGATTGAATCCTCATTTACATGTGCTTCTCCCCATCCCTGGATATGGCATATGTTTTATCCTGGCTGTATAAAGTGACGACGGCACTAAAGGGTTAAGAAAGAAACTGTTAAGCATGATGTAAAAATACAGTTCAAGCTAATCAAAAATAAATTAAATGCCTTTTTAAACAACAAAAACAACATTAGTTTAATTTTTTTAAAAAATACTGGCGCTCACACAGACAACAAAGAGAGCATAGATTCAAATAAAATCAAATGAGATTCAAAATTGCTTCCAGTGTTGGTGCTGAAAACAAAGCATGCACAAGGGTCTACTACACTGCTCTCTTGCAAGGCATAAACCAGGTCTGCAATAAACTGCTTGATGCTGTCTTGCTGGTCATAAAGCTACCAAAAAAAAAAAAAAAAAAAAGGAAAAAGGGGATATGCCATTTTTTATAACACTTTAGGGTCCAATGCAATATAAAATATATCTGTCTGGCACTGTATGCTTTCAGAGCAGATTCTAGTGACTTTGAGGTTTATATACACTTTTATCAGAGAGGAACTGAACATATTTTTTGTTGGATTGGGCCACAGGCAGCTATAGCTGTACCCAAAGGAGAGTGTAAATGACAGGCATTCTGAACCCTGGGGAAAATATAAATCACTACCAACAACACCAAGATAAGAGCTCCTTGAACTGACATTTCCAGTTTTAAGAGATAGTTTTCTATTCTCTTAATATTTAAAAGAAATGTTAACTTTCCTAAATACATTAAAATTACTTTATCTACACATGGATGCAAACATACCATGACAGCACCACTCAATTAATGTAAGCCCAAAACACCATCTCTTCAGATCATTTCTTTGATCACATTGCCATTTTCATTGCCTCCTTCCAGGTGGCTCCTTTGGTTGTTCACCACAAACAGTGCAGGTGTCCTCAAGGCTTTCCCTGGCCTATCCCAAACTCCACCCCCTCACAGACTACACTGATTCCTTCAATTCTTGTTAAGCTTTTATTTCACTGTTATTAATTTTGCTTCTAACAAGCATCCTTTGTCTTCCTCTTACTGATTTTTTTTTTTCTAAAGCTTAACTCCTTTTTACCTTGACACCTATGCACACACAATATGTAAGGCTACATAAATTAACTTCTGCTTTCTTTGCACTGCCCAGTTTGTTGACATTCACATACTATTTCTTACTATTTGGGGACAAAATATTCACTGGGGGATGGACTGACATTTTTCCCCCCACATTATCCAGCATTCCAAACCCAAAGCAGCCATGTTCCTAGATAACAACATCAAACAAATAATGAACAGCAATAACCTTAAGCTGGATTTTCTAGGTTTTTAAGGCATTATTTTAGAACAACTAACTGTTGTGTCCTTTACTCAAAAAAAAAACCAAACAAATGCACACATGTTCTCAAATCTGAACCTATATAAACATATAAACTAAGCCTTGATGTGTTAAACTTTATTGTGTAGTGGACTCCAGCTAAATATAGAAATTTGACCACTCATGCAGTATATTTCCTGGGCAAAATACACTGTATTTTATCTAAGAGACACATAAGAAGTATAAACAAGAATACCATTACCAAAAAGATCTTACGATCAACAGGTCTGGGTTACAGGGAAATTATTTGAAAACAAGTTGTTGAGGCAATATTCCATCAAAATGACTACTATCAGCCATAAACATATGGGACCCTCTAACTACCCAGGGTAATAAGTCTTGTATATTATTGCTGGGAATTCCTCCAAAGCCCAAATCATTTTTAGTTTGTGAGGCTCCCTAATTTATTTTCCATGGTTGGGAGGAATCTGCTGCTAAACTAAAAATACAGTTTTACCCCCCATTATCTCTGCACATAAAGAGTCACAGAGCTTTGGGCTAGAATTAACATGAGATAGGCTATTATGACTGCAAGAACATTTAGCAGTCCCTATTGACTTTGCAGTTTGTAATAATAAATATCCTCCCCATAATATCTTACTCTATTTTTTTCTCAACTTGATGCCTTGAGGAAGTCTTGAAGCCTGTGATAAAATGCTAACAGTACTTACCTATTTTGTTGCTAGCCTGGATTTCCTTTTCTCCCTGGGAAAAGTCATTTAAAGAAATGATATTTGCAAGCAAAAGCTCTTAAAAGTATAACCTCTGGTTTCATGAATGCCCTACAGAAATATGATGTCCTACTGCACTTGATTACTGAAGCAAAACTGCCTCTGCTTGTATAAAGTAATGGCACTATTTTATAGTGAAGCATTTGCTCTTCCATGAAGCAAAAACCTTGTAATCAGACGTGAAGGTTATAAAAGATGCAGTCTGCAAGTCAGGAGTGTCCTATTAGCACCAATCAAGGTGATAATTAAGACAAGATTTCTGTAAGGAGGGGGCAGGCTTTCAGGGGGCTTCACAAAGTACTGAACTTCATGCACATAATAAACAGTTCAAAGTGCTCCTACTTTAGTAAGAAGATGATGAAAGTGACTAAAAGTAAGGTGTACTATGGCATACATAAGTATCTTATTTTGTTAGGCTAACTCTGTGCAACAGAAAAAAACATGCCTACCCTAACATATATTAATGATGAGGGAGTTTGGCAGTTTTCTTTTTGATGTTGGGGATTTCTTTAGGGGTGGGGGTATTTTGAATTCCATTTTTTTTGCCCCCAGGATTGTTCCTAAATGCATTTAGGAGAAAAAAAAATGAGATGAAGACAACATCTTTTATACGTTCAAGGTTTCAGTTCACTAAAAGCTTTTCAGCAAACCAGAGTAACGTTTCACATTTCAAGCACTACAGCTTCCCTTCAACTCATTCTTGCTGGTTTTTACTTATTTATAGGTCTATTAAGCAAATTCAGCAGAGTAGCAAGCAAAACATGCACATCACAAATACCCTCTCTCATAAAAAGACAATCTCCATAGATGTCAGCAAGTACTCACAAGAACAAATTAGATCAAGCCATGCTTACACACCTAGATGTGTATTTCCCTCTACCCCTTGCACCTTGTGGTTAGAAGAATAGCAGTCTAGTGGCAATTGATTCCTTTTAGGCAGAGAAAGAAAAAAAAAAAACAAACAAACAAAAAAACCCAAACAAACAAAAAACCCCCACACAAACAAAAAACAATTAAGTTATGAATGAGACCAACAATAAACTCTCTGCTTCACACACTTGCCCAGTTCAACTTAAATTGTGAACAGATGGAAAGAAAGACATTCTCATACATTTCAGATTCACCACATTCCTCAATATTTTTCTAGATCAATAAAAATACGCTTTCTAAAAATTAAAATGTTTAGAATGATAAGCTATTTCCAAATAGGCAATCCACTGATCTTTAGCTTACTGACTTGTTTCCCTTTGCCACCTCATTGATTGTGGCATTATTCTTACTGGACAGCAATTCACTCTGGGCATTATTTGTAGACAGTTGATTTTCTCTTATGAAATTTATTTCAATAATTTTGCTTTCAGCATTTATAAAGGTTATTTCATACCTGTGTATTTGCTAGACATGACTCCCCATCTTCCTCCTGCAAATGAGGTATTTTTCTGTTCTCATGAGCTTTCCACAAATGTTGCTGTAAAGTTGTCTAACCTGCAAGGTGAGGGTGGGATATGCTGTATGAAACACGGTTTGTACACTTGCACAAGTAAATAAGTGATTTCTTTGTTAACAAAGCAGGGAAATGTATCTGAGCTCATTTGAACCCTCTAGAACTGCAGCACTGGAGGAAACCTCCACCACCTTACAGCCACAGCATTTCCCTGACTGCTCCTCTTCACCTTCTCTACACTCTTTCCTAGGGCTGTCTTCATTTATTGCTACCATTCTGAACTCCTTTCTCTTCAGAAATTTACACCCTGGGTTTGTGCTGGCCACCACCCCTCTCACCTGCTCCTTTCTGCTCCACCTTCCTCTAATCCTCCCAAATTTTGTGCCTCTGTATTTCCACGCCCTCCTCACCCTGGAGAGCACACTCCCAGTGCCAGGTTCCATTCCTGATGAGTGCAATTAGAGATAACAAGGTGACACCCACCCAGACCTCAGCAGAGCCACACATTTAACACCACCACCACCACATTTAAGGCAGCCACAACATTCCCCTGGTGCCTCTGCACATCCAGACGTTGGGGTGAACGGCAGCCTGAGCTTCATTAAGGTCTGGAATTTTCTCCCTGCTTTTTCCTTTCTGCCCCCCCTCCTAGCTCAGCCCACCTTCACAAGGTATCAAGTCATGGAGCCTTCAGCACAATCTCACCAGCTCCTACACAAGTAAGCAGTTGGATTCCCATGGAGCTCCTCCAGGATAGGGTAAAGCATTGCAGAATTTGGAAAGTGGCCACTTGCTGAGGCACCAAAGACACTTCTCCTCTTTTACAAATCTGGAACACTGACCACCAACTTTAATCTGGTTTTGTTATCCATTCATTTTTCATACTCCAACTTGAAGGTTTCATTTTCAAATTAATACAGGATATTGTATTATCCTGCTAAATCAGTTTTTGTGTCCCAGTTTCACTCTAAATCCAACACACAGGAAACACACAGTCCCTGCTTTGGTAGTGACATTTGCATACAGTCACTAAGGACAGGTTATTTATTCCATCTGATTGATTTTTAAAGTTTCTCTGTGGCATAAAGAACTAAGGGATTTTTTCTTACATTTTGATTGGTGATTAGACCCTGAACCAAGTCAGAATCTAAACCAAACACTGATATTAAAGCATTATTAATTCAAAAGGTAAATTTGAGGGCTTGTCTTATCCATACAATAGCATTCCAGCATTCAGGCTCACAACACAGGAAAGTATTGCTTGGCAAGCAATAGCTCCAACATACTGTATTTATTGCAGTCATGAAGCCTACTATGGACATCTTTGTTTATCTCATCACAATTAAACATTCATGAAGAAATATCATGGAAAAATGCATTTCTGGTCTCAGAGCTAATTAGCACAATTTAAGAGTACCCTATAGTTAAGCTGCCCAGCCTCTCTCTCAAGGAAAGTGGGGATCTGAATCTAAATTACAAGTGCTCTCCTCCCCCTCATCTGTGCATTTTCAAAACCAGGATTTCACTCTTGCTTACTAACCCATGTCTGACTGATCTAACCTAACAAAGAGTACAGACGTGCAGGAATAAACTTCTAAAGTGTATTTTATTTAACCTGCCTCATAGAGAATCACCAGATTTCCACAGTATCTATATCATGACACATGGTCTGGATTTCAGCCTAGAACAATCAGTGAAAAATAACTGAAGGGACACATGCAAAACAATGAAAACTGGCTATTTACAATAAAATCAGTGTTTTCAGAAAATCAAGGAATACTGACAGCAAGCACACAGTCTGTACCTTCCCATGTCCACATACACCCTAAGACTGCTATTAGAATATTCTGATAGATTGTTTCTCCATGCAAGGTTATAAAAGTGTGGTTTATTAGGGTACTGCAACCATAAACTTACAATTGTTTCTCAGGCTGAATTTATATCTAGCCATCAAAATGCATGACTACATTCCAGTCACTTCTTTTTTTTCCTTGCACATTAACATAATCATCCCCAACACCTCAAAGTAAGTGAAGTTATGCCTAGCTGGTATTCAAACCTACAGCTCTGTCTTTTTTAATAAAGGTCCTCTTTTTATTTTCTAAGGGCATGATGCATATGTAGGTAATTGCCAACGATGAAACCACAGCTACGTTATAAACTACCTTATTAAAAATTAAGGATTGTAATTACATATTGAAACCCAAGAAAATTATTATTCCTTTTTCCTTACTCCTGTGCACAGCGGTGCTCGTGACCCTCAGACAAAGGCATATCCAAGAAAACCAAGGTGTAATCAGTTCTCCAGACTCAGCAATGGCTTGGGCTGAGGGCCCAGAGCCGGGATGCTCCTGAACAAAAAATCCCGAACCTCAGGATTTTTGTCAGACAGGCAGTGACCCCACTGCTTAATTGTGACTTTAATCGTGACCTGTGCCCAAATCTCTCCAGACGCACCAGCTTTCCTTATAACAGCTCCCTGAATTCCCATATCTGTGTACACACTATCTGGATTCCAGCGAGTGAAAAATAGCTAAAGGGACACGTGAAAAACAGTGAAAACTTGCTATTTCCAACGAGACCGATGTTTTCAGAAAACCAAGCGGCGAACCCGTAGCACCACGCTGCCGAATTAACTTTTTTAATATGTTTTCATTTCAATCTTTAGTAATTACACGTACAAGAAGAGAGCCCAAACCACCGAGCGGGACGGAGAGCGGGGAGCCGGGACATCGCCGCCCTGGCCCGGCTGCGGGCTCGCCCCCGGGATGGCCGGGACGGTCCCGCAGCGCCTCTCCCGCGGCTCGGGGGGGCCGAACGAGGGCGGACAGACAGAAAAGCCTCACAGAGAGGAAGGGAATCAGCTCCCGGAGCCGCTGCCGCTGCCCCATCCCTACCCGGGCCGATCCCCGCAGGGTGGGCGGGCGCAGCGCGGAGCCCCGGCCCGGCCCCGGCCCGCCCCTCGGCGCCGGGAGGCGGAGCCGGGCGGGCGATCGCGGCCCGGCCGCTTCCTGGTCACCGGAGCAGGAGGCGACAGCAGCCCGCCGAGGCGGCTGCGGGGGTCCGGCTGCCGCCATGGCCTCGCTCTTCAAGAAGAAGACCGTGGATGGTGAGTGGAGACACCGCCGCGCCCCCGGCAGTGGCCGCCCCCAGCCCTCCCTCGCACGGCCCCGGGCGCGGGGCTGGTCCCGGCCGGGGCTCCGGGACAGCGGGAGCCCCCCGGGGGTCGCGGCCTCGGGCCCCGCGTCCCGGCGGAGCGGGAGCTCGCAGGGAGAGGAGCAGGAGAGGAGCAGGAGGCCCCGGCCCGGCCGCCGTGACTCACCGGCGGCGGAGAGTCCTCGGGCCGGGCCGGCCCTGCCACAGCGGGGCGGGGGATGCACCGGGAGAGGTGGGAGCCGGGCCCGGCCGGTCCGGGTGAGGTGGGTGAGGGAGGAGGAGGAGGAGCAGCCTCTCTCGCTGGCAGCGAGGGAAGCCAAACAGGCCCGCCGGGAGTTGCTGGGGCCCAGGGGCAGCGAGGACGCCAGCGGTGCCGCCGTGCGGGAGCCACGTCCGGGCTGCGGAGCCGCCACCGCCGGGCCCTGAGCTCCGCGCGGCTCTGGAAACAACTTGGCCGCGGTTCTTTGTAGCCAGTCTGGCGTCAGAACGCTTAAACTTCAGCAGGAATAACGATCCTCAAAGGAGAGCCTCAAAAAGGGGCTTAGCTTCAGCTGCCAGCCTTAGCTGCCGGCAGGCCGCTGGGCGATGCTCAGCTCTCCCCATCGCCGTGCCCAGGGCTGGCCAGCCCAGGGTTTGGCCCTCGGGCACGCTGGGTGCCCCGGGTCAGATCTGCTGGGTCGGCGTTTGAAAAGGGCTGGCAAAAAATGACGCTGCCCCTCAACCAGTTGTGTCACCGGAGGGGAACACGCACAGGTCCCGCTCGGCTCTTCCCAGTTTAGATGTGGCACCTAAGAAGGGAAGAGGGGGAGTTGGCATTACGCTTCCATGAGCAAGGAAGGATTGCAGGAGCCAGGTCAAGCCCTGCTGCGTGTCTCTTGTCCAGCCTGTTTTAAGGAATGGAGGTGTTTCCTCCTTGCCCCAGTGTGTGTGAGGGCAGTGTGACACACAGGAGTGGCTACTGACGTAAGACTGTCTCAGAATAATCTGTTGTAGTCTGTCTACTCTAGTAACTGGGAACTTCCCTCGGTTATTAGAGAGAAACAAGAACCTAGTTCTTATCTTGGCCCTCACTTCTAAAAACAAATGAAACGGCCTGTAACTGCAGATAGTTGTTTTCAGTTTATTGCTATCCTTAGTTTAAGCTGCTATGGGGGATCAGAAACTACAGAAATAAACATCATCCTGTTTACTATCACCTTGAAGTTCCTACCTCTCAAGCTCACTATACCAAGGATATTTTTTTAATAGTCTAGATATTTTTTAAAATAATTAGAAAGGCCAGTCTTGTATGTAGCTATCAAGCTTTTTTTTTCAATTCCACCAAATGCAGCTGTGCAAGTTATATACATTTATCTACCTTCAAAATTACTTGCCTGTAGCATTTTCAGAATGATTTTCTCTGCTGTTTTGCCAGTGTGACGAATGCAGTTCTATTCTGTGTCATCCTTCAGTTCTTAGTTATTGTCCACTGAAAAGTCTGCATCTCCCAGGGATGCTTTTTGTGTAGTACTCACAGCAGCAGTAGCATTGTAGAAACACATGTCATTTTCACAGGTTTTTTTAAATATATATATATTTCTTTGCCCAAAAACTGGGCAAATCTCCAGCAAGGTTGGAAGAGGAAGTGTATATTCTGTCTTTACAATGCCATTAAAGGTTTGAGATCTTTTTCTGATTCCAACCTTATTGATGTTGAAATAATTTCAGCAATGGATGTTTTACAGTATTTCTGGCTTTGGGAATGAAGAGTGCAAATGCTTCTCGCTGTTTGTAGAAAAATTGCCCCAAATCTTAAAAAAATGAAAAGGGTGGCCTGCAATGCTGGAATTTCTCCTTCATGAGCTCTAAAGAAAGTTCATGTGACAGCCTGCTCGTTTCAAACTCCCACCCAAAGTGCAGACATGGAATAGGAGTAGATGAACCTCTCCTGGATAATAACTGCTTTCCTCTGTGAGGGTCAGAGGATGCTGAGTCACATGCAGACGTCCTGCTCTGCCTTTGCCCAGGTGAATCACACCCAAGCACGTGCTGTAAATCCTATCAAAAGTTAGTTGCAACTAGGATGATTGCTGCCTGGGCTGTAAACAATACTTGCTGTAATAAGAGGATGTTACCAGTATATAATTTTTGATAGTACAGCACACAAAACTCCCATGAAGGATGATAGGTTTCACCTGGCAGACACTGTTCAAGCTTTGCTTGCTGTGTCAGTTGTCAGTAGACTGAAATTTGCTTTAAAGGCCTCCGCTTTCCCACCTTACTATTCTTAAGCAGCTCCTAATTGACAAGTTTCAAACACTGTTGCTTTATAGACTGACTTGAAGAAGGGTTAGGCAGATGTGGAGGAGAGGAAGCTCCTCCAGAGCAGAATAAGGACAGAGAAGAGCAGGATCCAGGACTTGCACCTGGGATTATTTTCACTGTTTTGTGGAGATGGGAACCCCTCACCTGCTCTGAGATCTCATAAATAAAGGCTCCTTCAGCTGCCCTACCTGTTGCAGTCAGGCCTGGTTGTGGGAAAAGCATTGGGATGGCAGTGCCCATGATATTGCTGAGTTAGTGCTGGAAAGTGTGTGTACAGATGTCTTACTGGGAGGTTAAGGCTCTTGCTTTGGTTATGGTGCCAAGTAACATCCCAGGTAAAAAAACAGCTTTATTTTTAACAGGATGTATCCCACACTGCTGACACAATGATGTTGTGTACACCAAATTGTATTTTGCTAATATTTTCTGTATCTGAAACGCTGCCACTTCACTCTGAACAAAGGGAGGTGTCAAACATGCTTGCATGCCTGCAGGGTGCTCAGTTTTATGGAGTATGGAAAAACTTTGCCCAACTATCAATATTTTCTTTCCAGATATAATAAAGGAGCAAAACCGAGAGCTAAGAGGTACACAGAGGGCTATAAGCAGAGATAGAGCAGCACTTGAAAAACAGGAAAAACAGCTGGTAAGTATGACAGGGAACTTTGGTTTGCTCTTTAAAACACACACAGGCGGATAGAGAACTTGTGAGGTTTTAAAGATACAAATCAATGCGTAATAATGGAATACTAAAAAAAGTTGTCTTCCCCTTTTCATTTCTTGGTTATTAAAATTGTGTTGGAAAATATTTACTGTCTAAAAGAGACTCTCAGCCTTTGACATAGGAAAATCCTGAAACAATGTGTTTAGGTAAAATAACCACACTGGGTTTTCCCTCCAATTCCTGGCATTCTCTGTCCTTCAGAAGTTGGGGGTTTTTTTCTAAAAGGTTCATAAATCAGTGGTCTTGTGGTGGAAGAATTAAAAGAAGTAGAAGTACTATCACATGTTACAGTGACTGCCCAGTGGGAGAAGGTACTTGAAAAACCACAGGATACCATGAGTACCCCAGAGAGTTATTTTCATTCAGATAGGACCTCCCTAAAATTAGCCTATAATAGTAGGGCTGTTTGCCTAAATTAAGATGTATTCAGAACTTACTGTGTGTGAGCTTTCAAGTACTCAGTGGCTGAATGCTGCACCTGTGTGGCACTACAAGAGAAGAAATGGATGTGCCAGATGGTGGGGTTTGATGCATGAGGAATGATCAGGCTGTGGGAAAAGCTGTGCAAATCCAGCCCGTTCCAGCAGCTATTGAGGTGGTGGCTTGTGGCAGCAGGTTGCATGAATACCAAGAGCTGGGAATAATAAACTAAAAGGCCAGAGAAGCTGTTTCTGGAAGCCTTGGACATGTAAGATGTAGTAGGTTGCTCATAAATAAGGCATTTTTCCAGTATGAAATACTCCAAATATGGAAATAACTTTGATTTTAGTGAATATTCAGGCTGAAGTGTTGATTACTCACCACATAAAGTGGTTGGATTTCTGAGGAGAAGAAGAAAGGAGCAGTGAAATATGTCTTGATGTGAATATGAAATAGCAGTGAAAAAGTTAAAATTTGCTGCTGGAATGAGAGCAGCAATGGACAATAAATATTAATTTTCAGTGTCAAATCAGGTGAAGAGGGATCAGGGGCTTATCAGTCAGTCTCAAAACATTTCATTACGTGCCTTCTCTAGAAAGACCTATTTTTTCCCTTAATTTTAAGGTACTGCTCTGAGAAAACCCAGTTATACAGTTATATTAATTCTATGGATAAAAATACCTTAATGTATGCAGACAGTTCTGTTTCAGTTCAGTAACCTGATATAACTATATGAATTTTGATTTTTGTTTCCAGAAGAACATACCTGACTTCAGTAAGCTTGCCCCAGACCTCTCAAAAGCAGATAACATACCCCAAATTTACCCAAATTCTTTTTAATTAAGAATAAAATCATCTGCATAAAGGGTTTGATTTCTGCAGGTGGATTATCTGCAGTGATTTAGCAATGGTTTTTATTTTTCTTTGAAAAAAGCAGGTTATAAATGCTATGTAGGTCTTTCAACTTGCTGAGAAAATCTCTAATTTCAAACGTTTGCTGTGAAAACTCTGGGGTGCAGACTAATCCCTCCAACCTTCACAATACCTTAGATACAGAAAGAAAGGAAAATAATATTCTGGTGATGTTATAGGAATTCTTGTGGCTTCTGTGAGCTACTTCCAAAGAGCAGAGCTCTACTTCTATTTCAGGCCTCCAACGTTTGAAGAGTCTCATGCTGCTTCGTTGCCACTCTGTACCTTCCTGGATTAAAAATAGTGTGTATGACAGACCCTTTAGAAGTTAGGAATCTGCAGAGGGGATTTTGTGCCAGAGCCATCTCTGTAATAAACTTAACTGTGAACTTTTCTGGTAGTCAGGGTAATGCAGTGGGCCAGTTTACACCTGCCTTTAAAGGTGGCTGTTCTGCATGTCCTGGTGACTAGGATTTATCTTTTCATAGCCTCTTATGAGTGCAGCTTTCTGGGCTACCAGTGCACATAAAGTGAAGCCACTGCATACCTGTAGCAGGCATATTCTCCTGAAAAATCCAGGAGAAAGCTGGTCTTTAAAAGCTGCTTTTACTTAATGGTAAAAATCAAAACGGACAAATGGTCATCTACAGAAAACTGAGCCACTGTGACAGGACCTCCTTAAAAAGGCTGTAAAGGAAAAAGTAGTTGCAAAGCTTTCATTACCGAGTCACAAATCAGAAGGCACACTTTGAAGAGTCCCAGCTGACAAGATTATTTGTGCCAGGCTTTTTCCTGGTACCTCTGGGCTAAACAGATTGTTATTTCTCTTTGAATTGACAGATTGGGGTTTGGTTTTCTAAGACAGAAGTGTCTTTCTTACAGCATAAGCACATGTTAAATTATGCTGGTTTGATTATGATTTAAGTCCAACTAAATTATAAGGGTGAAGAGCCTGTAATTATTGGTCATCTAACTTCATCCACTTCTTCCCCAAAAAGGCTGTGAGGTTCTCTTGAGGCTGAAAAAGTGTTGAAAAGAACTCTCCATTTCTTACATGGGTGATGTTGTTTGATTGCAAGAAATCAAAGTTGATTAGAGTCATGGCACCAGGAGCTGATATCACAATTCCTTCACTTTGGGGGGCTTTTTTTCGCTGCCTGTCCAGATGTGGAATTGAATGTGCACACAGAAGTGAATGTGACATCATGCAGAAACTGAAATCTTTGGGGGAACTGTACGCCCTACCACACTATAATTCAGTTTTATTGAGTTTTTTCCTCAGATCATACCAGCATGACATTGATTCCACTAAACAGCCTTGTTAAAAAAAGCAAGGAACTATTTATATAACTTAAAATGTCTGAAAAGATCCAGGAGGAGAGTTAACTTCTGAAGTTAATTATTAGCATTAAGGCTTAATTATAGTCTTTGCACAAATGGCAGTTCTGTGGAATTAATCTGACACCTTTTTTTACAGGAGCTGGAAATCAAGAAAATGGCCAAGACTGGTAACAAGGAGGCCTGCAAAGTGCTGGCAAAGCAGCTGGTGCAGCTGAGGAAGCAGAAGAACCGGACCTATGCCGTCAGCTCCAAGGTCACCTCCATGTCCACTCAGACCAAGGTCATGAACTCCCAGATGAAGATGGCAGGAGCCATGTCAGCTACAGCAAAAGTAAGGCACTGCAGGATGCTCTTTGTTATTCAAATGCAGCATATGGTTGCAAGAATTGGGTTATTTTGGGTAATTGCAGGGCTAAAACTCACTGCACAGGGGTGGTGAGGATACAGTAGGGAAATATAAATTGGGTTTATATTGCTACATTTTTGTTTAGTCAGTCTATCCACCTACATATTTTCTTGGGCTAGATATTTGTCCAATGTTTACATAATAAAAATAAACTAATGCCAATGAATGAACTCCTTTAGTACATAAAAAAACCCCAAACCCTGCTGCCACAATGCCTTGCCTGTATTTACTGTCACAAGCAGTTTTTACTGGGAAAAAGTAGGGCATGATTAGTCTAGAAATCAAGGCAGTGTGTCACAATAGCTTTATGGCTTTTGAAGAAAGTAGGTTATTGCTTTGGATCTAAAGTTCCTAAAAAATATCTAATCTGGAGTTTGCTGTCATTTTCTCTGTGCTCTCTCAGGAAAGAGTATTGCATTAAGTTTTCTCCCAAATCTCATCTAAGAGTGAAAAATCTCAGTTTTCCAAGCTAGGTGTGAACTTTCCTCTCTTTCCCTGAATTGATAAAGAGGGATGTGGCTTTTGGCAAGGAGGACTGTTCAGCTGGAGGTGCAGGAAGCAGAATTAGTATGCATGACTGTAGAGCAAGCTGGGCTTTGATCCCAGTCCAAGTTAAATCCAGTTAAACACAGCAGTGCAGCTCGGTGCAGAAACCACACAGGCTTGGTGGTCAGGTGCCTTTTAGACACAGCATGAGTGATACAGAGTTGTGGCTCTGCAGCAAATTCACAAATTGGACTTGTCTGACTGAGCAGCTTCAACACCTTACTCAATATTCTTGTAACAGTGCTCAAGTTGGTCTTGCTTTTTAATTATTACTTGGGTGACTTGTTTTTATCTATGATAAATCTTGGATTAAATTTCTCAAAACCAAAGTGTCACTGGAGTGAATTTTGAAAAAATTACCCAGCAATCAGAAAAATTACGTATTTGAAACACAGCAGGTACTTGTATCTACTTGTAATATTATTGGAGAGAAGTGTCTTAAATTCTTTTGATCACTTTTAAAGTGAATATTTTGCCTTATCAACATGGGAAGCTTAAATAATTGTTAATCTCATAAAACCATCAGTGAAAAATGTATGGATGGGATCAGTTGCCTTAAGCAAAGCAAATATGTGAATACTTTCAAAGTACTTTCAGTATACTGCTTAGGATATATGTTGCTAATTTTGAACATAGTAAAAGTCCAGTTAAGTTACATGTTTATTTTAATCATGCATCTGACCCTTATTTTCTGAAAACATATAAACTCTCTATCAGTGCAGATACTTTTGATATCCATTTATACCAACACCTTCCATGTCCAGAACAACTTCTTAAATTCAAATAATGTGACCATGAGCACAGTCTTTGAAACTCAAGTAACGTCGGCATCATAATACATTATCACTTGGAGCAAACTCAGACATGAAGGCAGAAGACCTTCTGTGAAGCCTGTGGTGCCTTGATGCCATCTCTGTTTATTAACCAAGTCTTTTATCTTCTCAAAGATGGTTAAATTCTACATTTGAATTGCTTATGTCTCTATTTAGATTCTGAAATCTTGTATCAGTAACTTGCATTTTAGGAAAGAGGGAAGTACCCCACAGCAGTGCCCACAAAGGCAGTGCTGCACACCTGTAGTGAAATGGGTGAAGTTTGTTTCACTGTCACAGCAAGATCTCCACCCATCACACAGGTGCACCCTAAACAAATTCCTCAACACTAAGGTATTTTCTTTCCAGAGAGAAGTAATTTTTCCTTTAAATTGTAACATCAAGAAACAATTTAAAGTCTGTCCTCCAGTGGTGGTTCAAATAAAAGTTCCTTTCTGAATAAGAACCTGCAGCCATTTACTTCTTTAATGTGTGTAGCCTTCAAGCTAGGAAATGTTCTCCATTCTTTTCATTCAGATCAGTCAGATTTTTCCTAATACGAGGCCAGGGGAGGGTCATGGTGCAAGAAAAATGCACACATTTAAGAGTCTATCTATAAGGACACCAGATAGCAATATTTCTTTCAAAGTGCAGGCTGTACTATTGATCTGTCACTTACCTACAGTTCTCATGGGATGGAAAGAGACAAGGAAAGTGAAATTTGGATTAGAGCATTTTCCTTACTGAATGCACTGATATTTACTAATGTCTCGTTGTATGATTTAAGAGTTTTTTCCATATTAATAGACAATGCAAGCAGTTAATAAGAAAATGGATCCACAAAAGACACTACAAACTATGCAGAATTTCCAGAAGGAAAACATGAAGATGGAAATGACTGAAGAAATGAGTAAGTTCTGCACTGCAGGGGACAGCTGGCTGCTCTTGGCAGGGGAGAACCAGCCTAAAACCACTGATGTTTGAAGTTTATTTCTACAGCTAATGAGACTGACAGCAAAAATGTAGAGCAAACAAAACTGTTTGTCTGAGCAGGAAAGCTGAGCCTTAGATTTTTTAGAAGCTCTAGGTATTAAATCTAGAATCCATTCCTTCCCATCTTCTGCAGAACATTCATCATATTTTTAGAAGAAACATTCTGGAGGGGAAGAGGGTTTGAGACCCATTCAAGGCCTTGATGGCATAACTGGTAGGGGGCCTTGAAAACTCTCCTTAATTGAGATACTGATAATCTCAGCTTTCTGCACATGGTTGTATGAGATGGTTCTGTCTCCTTTTTCTTAAATTAAGTCACAAACAACTTTTTGGGGAGGCAGCAAGTTTCTTGGTCCTGAGTGCATGTGTTCACTGTCAACTAATTCCTGGTGTTGCTCACAGTCTTCTCCCCATCCCCATTCCTGCCCCTTTGTTGGTCATAGGAAGCAGCATGGACTCAAACCAATGCTGTTGACCAAGATGGAAACCCCTCAGCTACACACACATTATCTGAGTCATTAACAACTTTGCAACATAATTGGAGGAGGAAAGAGAGGAAGGGGATTTTTATGGAACTATAAGGTGTTTTACAGAAATGTTAAAAATCTAATGTGGGGGGAGATAGAGCAGCTGAACTCCTGTGGTGGAACTAAACATTTTTATAAAAGCAGCCATGCTTGACCCTGTTGTTGTCCTGGCTGTGCTCACAGGCTTTGCAAGGCAGAGCTAAGAAAGCCTCTCTAACACCCAGGTGCCTTCTGCTGGCATCTCACACCGTGGTATTTGTGCCCTGGGAGGGTAGAAAGATGGTACTAGGTCATGTTAGTCGCCTTTTTGCTTAATGCAGTCTGGATTTTTTTTCTTTCTTTCAAGTTAATGATACTCTGGATGATATTTTTGATGCTTCTGATGAAGAGGAAGAAAGCCAAGATATTGTTAATCAAGTGCTTGATGAGATCGGGATTGAGATCTCTGGCAAGGTACGGCCATTTTTGCACAGCTCGTGTGCGTTTTCCCCTACATTCCATTTTTAAAAAATAGTTTATTCTAAAAGTCAGCTTGTCATAACCTGCATTATTGTGATTGTCTTCTTCCAGATGGCCAAAGCCCCCTCAGCTGCCCGAGGTTTGCCCTCTGCCTCGGCATCGACCGCCGCCACCATATCGGATGAGGAGATCGAGCGCCAGCTCAAAGCCCTGGGCGTGGATTAACTTCTCCAGTTCAGAGTCTGCCTGCTGGCTGCTCGGCTCCAGACTCGTGTACAAAGTGCAAATACTCTTTCAATGCAACTGATTTCTAGGAAAACCCTGAAGTCTCAGAAGTGACAACTTGAAGATCAGTTTAAAGAGAAAAGTACATTTTTTTTGTCCACTGCATGGAGTCTTTTTGACTCTGGACCAACCAGGGGTGTAGTTACAACAATAAATTCCCTTATACATGATCCAGGTCTGTCCTTTGGATTCAAAGTTTTCTTCCATCTCAGTTCCTGATCTGTTTCTAGAACTGGCTATTTTGTGGCTGATCATGCCACTTCCTAGGACAGCACCTATGTAATATTTATCATTTTTACAAAGCTATCATTATAGAAACATTCTTAGTCTGTCATCTCTTAGCACAAACGAAACTTCACCTTGGCTCTTAGTTGGAAACTATTTTTTCCATGAGAAATAGCTTTGAAAGTCTAGCTAATTTAGGCAGAAGGAAAAAGCATTTTATGTATTTCTTTGAAATTCCTTTTGAGCTGATGAAATAATAGCTTGTTATTCTTCTTACCAGAAGGGAAGGTTACACTCCTTGTGCAGTTAACTTTTCTGGAAGAGGAGTTACATTTGTTAGTGAACTTTGTTGCATGAAAGGCACTGATTGAACTCTACTGTACTGTAACATAGCTGGTTTCAACAGAATTGCTGTGCCTTTATGTATATAAATCTTGTACCTTTGTGATTTTCTTTCAGAATGAGTCTTTGAAAGGTGAGTAAACTTAACAATTAAGATGGTTTCACAAAATGCTTTGGTGAGACCTCTCTGTATACACTTGATGGGACTCAGTGCTGGAGAGATGCACTCATTCAGAAATGCAACTTGTGCACTTGCAAAAAGGACATTTGCCTGAAGCAACAATTGTATATATTTTACAGTATTTCTTAATGGAAGATAACTGTGCATAATTGTATTGTTTGCTAAGATGCAACTGATCACATTGATGAACTAAATCTAAATACTAGTTTTGAGAACAATTTTGGATCATAAATTATGACTACTTGTCTAAACACTATAATAAAAGCGTTCTGGTTCTGTGAAGGTTTTTCTATGGTCTCTGAACTGCATCAACACAATTCTGGCTTTAAGTGGAATATGCATGGTGCTAAGGAATAAGAACTGTTGATACTTGAAATAGACAAAATGAGAATGCAGTTTCCAGTTATGACTTCCTAGATGGTGTGGTATTCCTCAGCCCTGACTCTGCTGGAGATATTTACCTCTCAGTGTTGATTCAGTGGTGCTGCTCATTGAACAGAAACAACAATCATCTTGGCTCTAAAAAGAGAAAAGCAAAATGCCTCCCAAAAGCAAAACCAGGAAAACTGGGGGGGAACAAACCTCATAAAGAGACTGCTGCTAGGCAAAGTGTAGCAGGAAACCTCAGTGAATCTACTGTTGTTGCACCATCTACTGTTTAGGACTGAAGTCAGCACAAAGAATTCATAGGAGAGCCTTCCTCAGGTTTTATGCCTAGAATTGCAAGTGTTCTTTCTCTTTCAAAGAAATAATGGACAAAGTGAACCTGTCAGGTAGTGGGTAGGAATGTGTAAGTTAATATATTGCATATATCCAATATGGGGTGGGGTTTTTTTACAAGTTATTTTGTAAAAATCTAATAAAAGGCTTTTTATTCCACAATGACTTTGTCCTCTGTAGGGTTAGTCTTACACATCTGTCTCTTACTGGGCTTTCTTTGTGAGCTCTGATAAATATTCCTTTGACTTCAGCTATAAAGCACCATAATATTTATTGTAGTTGCTTGTGGGCCTTTGACTCAGTATTCAGTAAAGACTTGTTCAAGTTTGCATTCCCTTGCCTGGAACCCCGTGCCCAAGTAGTGCTCTGTGGTATTGAAAGAGAAATCATAATGTGAACACAGGGATAAAATGTTAATGGTTGATTGTAGTTTGGTTGAACACCAAGGCTTGTGTCCTTTCTGAGTGAGATGTGCAGTTGATTCTTTTAATAACTGTCAAAACTGGGCATAATTCCATAATGAGTTCTTTCCTCTGGGTCTTTGAGGAACAGGAAGAAAGGTATTGCTTTTTTGGTGCCCTTGGAACTGCTGAACTAGGGCTGGTGTCAGTATCAATCCTGTGGTTTGTTACCTTTTCAGTCCTGCAGCTCTCACCTGTGTAAAAATCTTGGGGTGGCAGAGTGAGAAGTGCTGTAGGGTTGCAGGCTTGTTATGTGTCTGCAGTTATGGTCAGTATATTAGATCAGTCTAAAAATTTGTACCCCCTACTTAGATACAAATTCCTTTTAAATCACATTGAATGATTAAAAAAAAAACCACAACAAAACCACTCAATCCTTACCCTCCTTTATCCTTGCTAACGTCCAAATGGGAGCTGGATCTGAGTCTCCACCTGGAAGCAATGTCAGGGTTGTGTACACACCTAAAAATGGCTCTGCCCAGAGTCCTACTCCTCAACTGCCCAGAAGCAATTCCGAGGGGAGCAAGGAGAACACGATGAACGTAGATGATGCTTCCTTCCCTAATACTCTTCCAATCTCTATTTTAAACATAAAGTACATCCAGAGCCAGATGCAAGTTCTACACACACCAGCTTTAAGTGGCTTTCTCATCTCGTCCATACAAAGGAACTGCTGGCACCCACATGTTTTTTTCCAAGCATATTGAAAACCACCCTTTTTTTTTTTTTTGTTTGGTTGGGGTTTTTTTTATGCTTTCCATCTTCTCATATTTACTCCTAGTTCTTCTGTTAGGCAGGAGGGTGAATAGCCTGCCTCCATCAGCCTTTTAGGACAGTTCATAACTGAGCAGACTCTGTAGCATTCCATGCACACACACTAAGTCTAGCAGAGAGTAAATTGAAGTTATTCACCTTACCTTTGATCAGCAGCTTGGCCCGTGCTTGCTTGTGTCCCTCACATGAGGGCACAGCTCATCACAGTTCTTCAGAGACAGCTGAACCTCAGATTTAAACGTTGTGATAGCACCTCGTTTTGCCCTCTAGTGTGGTTTTAACACCCTGCCTAGGGTTACCATGGGGAAAAAGAAAAGCAAGAAAAAAACCCCACAAATATCTCAAAGAAAAACAGTGCAGCCCAGCTTGGCTATAGATCCTGCAGGTTTATAGAGCTACTCCTTGAAAATCCTGCCTTATATGCAGGTTGGTTCCCCTCCCACCCAATCAAGAGTAATTGGTGGTAATTAAGTTGTTCCTAGAGAAAAAAATAAAAGGATTGCCACTTCTGTAAATAATGGCTTCATCTGCAGCCATTGAAATTTATTTCATCCAGCTTTTCTTCTTCAAATAATTCTAATTTGTTTGTATTTCTGTGGCAGCAGGTAGGTGTGTTTAAATGGTGGATGCTTCCCCCAGTTGGCCTTTTGTCATTCCTTTGCAAGACAATTTTGTTGTGTGTCACCTTTCATTTTATTTTATTCTGTTGCTGCAATTAGCTTTCACTTGTGAGACTTTTTGAGGGGCAAGAGACCACCACATTACAGTGAAACTGCTCTGGAACAAACTTAGAGCATTCTAAAATACACTTCAGCAAGACACACAGCTAAAAAGAGTCAAGTGTTACCAAAACAGAACTACAAACCATTGCCTGGAGTGCCAAATGTATAGGAACACTTTATTGGATGAGGGGGTTGGGAAGTACAGGCTGATAGCTTTTCTAGGAAGCCTTTAATAATTAAGAAAATAATTTAGAAGATAAATAATGTTTTTATATATCAGACAATGATTTCAACATAACATTTGATCACATCACATGAAAGATACACCAATGCATGTCACCACCTTTGCTGAGTGCTGATCCTCTCAGCTGAACTTTTCTTTCTAAAGTTCATGACCTGCTGATAACCTGTGGTGGATAAAAGTATGCACCTTGCTCTGTGCTGTAGTGGGTGAGCTATGCTAGTGATGAGAGCAGCCTGAAGGGAGTCCATAGCCACAGTTTCTCCCCTTTGAGTTATTACACTGAAGTTTTCTTCTCAGTTAAGGGCTTAGAATGGTGCATTCAGCCATAAAAATGTATTTTTTTAGAAATCTGGGAGCCTGATTTCCATTGCTAAATATGCTTACAGTCACTGAAATAAGTATGAGAGATAATTTAATGTACACTGGAGAGTGAGCACTTAACTTGTGCATGCTGCTCCTAAGTGGCCTTGAACATTAAACTCCTTTGGCTTTCTCTGGGCCTATTATATAGACATTTTCTAAATCATCAGGTTTGTTTTATGGAAAAATAAAATGTATCTGGCCAGTACTACTTGCGTGTACTCACTTAATTTCAGTCCTGGGAAAACAGTCAAAATACTTACATGGTAATGGGCTAATTCCCATAACAATGAGCAGGGCTGATGAGATGCTGGATAATCTATCCCTGATGAGTACTACAGTCATTAATTCACTTTTCTCAGTGCCTGCCTCATAGGTGGAGCTCTGGCACTGGTATTTTTTTCCCCTCGATTATCTCTAGGCTAGAGGATGACAAATAAGGGATTATTTCCAATTAGTGGGGTGTCATAGAGGGGGAATGTGCAGTGCAATAAATTCTTTAAATTCTTCTTTTGCATACTTTTTAGCTTAACACACCATCTCTGGGGTAAGTATGTCCACACATGGTTTTAATCAGAAGAAAGTACAACACAGAGAAAGACCAATGCAATAAAACCCCTGATAATTATTTTTCTTCCCCTCAGGCCACAAAGTCTTAAGGTCAGATAAACTCTATTCTTGTTTTCATAGCTAAGCCTACCCAAACCAAACTCTGAGGCACAGAACAAATTAGCAAGAATTACCTTTGATAACAAGCAATATCCAAGCCACTTCTACTTGACACCAGTTCAAGGCAGCCAAAATGCTGGGCTGAGACAGAGCCCCCAGTGGGAGCAGTGTGACACCTCTGTCCTGGGGAGCTGACAGTGCCTGAATTAACGACAGCAGAATCCTTCCCATGCTACAGCTGCTGACACCCAGCTTTGCAACCCTTCTGAACGTAGAACACACGCACATTTAGTCACTAACCAAGGAAGGCACAGCACAGGGAAGCTGCAGCTGCCTGTGAAATGTGGGGAGGGTCCCCAGCTGAACAATGCATGACAGGTTCCTTGCAGAGGCCTCCAACTCCTTAAACAGACACTGCAGGATTTACTTTCCAACCTTTTACATTAAATTTGGGTCTTCCACAAACACTACCTCTGAAGCTGGTAGCTTGTAGGAGGAAAGAGTGGTTCACTGATTCTCCCCCCCGCCTCTTTTTTTTTTTTTAACAACACAGTATTTACAATATTTACAAAAAAGGAAAACAGAAATCCACATCTGTGCATGGAAAAGCTTCACCGGCATTCATGGTGCTCCTTGATAATAGAACTGAAAGCATTCTGGTGTAAACTGGTCTTCACTCTTTTTTCCCTTTGTCTTCTGTTGCAAAACCAAACTCTCACGACTTCTTTCTCAAGATTGAGCCCCTCAGCCATCCTCATAATTTCCTGAGAAGACGGCTTACTTTGTTCTCCAAAGTGCCTCTCTAGGGCTTCTTTGGCAGCGATGCTGGATACAGGGGTAAAATTTCACCTTTAAAAACTTGTCTGTACATTCAGCCTTTCACCACCAGTTCAAGAGAAACATCAAGTAACAGCACTGAAGGCAGTGACTTAATTTGTTTCATCCTTCTCTATGTAAAGGAAACCCAAAGCACTAAAAATGCTCTAGTTCTCCTGCTGACACGAGCAGCGTGACACCACAGAATTTTGGCATGGGGTGATCAAAAGGCAAAAATAACCAGTGCAATTTCAGTGTTAATTATAAAATATTTGTGCTTCTTGATATTATGCAGGAGACACAGCTACCAACTAGTTATGAGTGGGGTCACAGGAATTGGAACTAGGCTGACCACCTTTCTGCCCCAGCCCAGCAAATGCACATCAGCGGTGTTACCTGGTTGTATCAAATCATTTGGGTTTACAGAGAGGAAGGGCTCCAACACTTAGATTCGGGAAAACCTTGGTGTTTTGCATCTCACTAATTATAGAGACAGCACTAGAGTATTCCTAGAAATCACAGAGATTATGGCCAGCTGTTTTAGCCATCATCACATTTTCCAAACGTCTGCCCTCATCTGTTCCTCAGAGTCGGCAGCGACCAAAGTTGAATGGTTTGCCAAACAGAATGACTTAATACTGTTATTTTTTTCTTATTTTCAGATAGAATTTGCTTCCAATTTCTGTTACACATGCTAAAAAACACCTCTGTGACATGCTTGTGTGCCACCTGGAGGCACCCAGAAGTTTCAGCAGTAGCTGTAATTTCTTTGGACACGAGAGGGCACTTCATGCATTATTCTGGAAGTGAGGTGCAGGTATTTGCTACAGAAATACAGTATCTGCTCGAGTTCCAGTTATGTCATCTGTTGGTCTTTCATCTACAGGTCAGATTTTCAGTTTACTAATATTTAACAAAACTGGCTAATTAATAGCATGGTGTTCTGCACATACAGAAGTATAGAAACATCATTACTTCTGACTAACAACTTAGGGTTTGAGCGAAGTATGAAATACAAAACTTTCCACAAATTCAGATTTAGAAGTTTTTGCTGTGGTCTAACTTAATTTAAGTTCATTTAGGACTTTTCTTATACCATTAGTTTGTCTTCAAATATCATTAAGAATGGCTGAGAGTAAGAATACAGAGTTCAGATAAAGCCCATCTCCCTGATTAGTTTCAGGTCCTTAAACTGAGGTGCTGTATGCCTTCAAAGGAGTAATTAATATTTTCTGACTACACAGGATTTTTTCCTGAACCTCTCAATTACCTGTGCTCTTGACAACCTGCCCTGTTTGTTAATCCCACTGCAGCAGGATTAGATGTGAAAATGCTTAATACAAGGACTGATTTTATCAATAGGTGTTAAAAACCAAAGCCCACAGTGCTGGAGGAACAAATTCTAGTAGGTTCCTCTGGCCAGGGGCAGAGAGATGCTCTCAGCTCACAGCTCTCCTGCAGGCCATGCTCCATGAAATGGGGAAGGTCTTGGCACTGCCAGTTGAGTCCTCACTGGCCTTAGAGAAGCTGGGAGGAGAAAGTGGCCTCTCAAGAGTAAAGCTTCATCTCCTGTGAGGTGCTGAGATGAGCTATGAAGCATTTTCTGTCCCAAATTCACCCCTAATTGAGAAGCATCCCTTCAGAGGAACCTTTAATTAGAATCTGGCATATCTAAATGAGAAGGAAGTACTCCACACTCTCATTTTGCCATTTTGGTAATTTTTTTTATATAATATGTTTTGCCAGCCTACTCAATTTCCATATGGAGCTGAGGCTCAAGAGGTGGTAGATGTTGGCCACCAGAGTTGTGAGAAACAAGAAAAGGAAGTTTCCAGAACAACTCTGGTGTTTTTTTCTCTTTAATTTATTAAAGTGTTTCTTTGGAACTTCAAAGAATTCAGTGACAGGGATGCAACAGGACATACAAAAGCTTTCTCTCAAACTTCCCAGACCTCAATTCTCTGGCAAATTTATATAGGTTTTTTATTGTATCAAAATCCACATGTTTATTTATTACACCAAAATAATCCATTCATTTTGGTATAATATAGGATCTCCCAAAGTGAAAATAAAGGTGCTCTCATTCCTTACTCACTATATGGACAGAATAAATTTTGACTGAATTAGAATAAAATATATTTTCATGTCAAAGTGTGTGGTTGAGCAGAAGTCTTTAATTGGGGGAAAAATAGTACCTTTGGAATGAATTGGGGGTCTGGAGGTTATGCTGGTTTGATTTTCACTACAGTGTTTCCAAATATTGAAACTTTCAGAAGCACGAGATGTAGATATTCATTAACAGAAAATAGCACTTTGACAGAAGAAAAAGAAACACCTTAGCCAAAATTGTCTCTAAACTGTAATGACCTAAATATTTATTACCTTATGGTGGTTCTGCGCTTCCTCTTCCGTTCATTCACTCCAACTTTTTCATTGTACAAAGCTGTATTTAAAAAAAGAAGAAGAAGCCAAACAACAAAAGCTGGCAGTTACATTCCACAGGGACTGGAAAACAAGAGCAAGCATTTCCAGAAAAATAATCACTGTCTTTGAAGGAAGAAGAAAGCACAAGAGAAAGTGCTGCTGAATAAGATGAGCATCACACACAGGATGTTTTCATTGTTAGGATGGTTTGTCATTGTTTTACCTCCAACTATAAATGGTTATAGGCAAAAATAGAAGCAAAAGTCCTCAGCTAATGAAAAATCCCTGTACACTGCTAAATGGGCTGTCCTGCAGATACTACTCTGGCTCTCTGCTGGAACTAGTTTGCTGGGATGGGACTGGAAGAAATTTCTTCCAGCAGCCCAAGAGATGTTTCTGCTGTTCTGTACACTCCATGCATTTCAGTTTTCCCCTCCATGCTCATCCAAAACAAAGATAACTATAGTTTAATATGAGCACACCTCAGCATTTCAAGCTGGTAAAACAAATCTTTAGTCTGAGGAAGACATATAATGGTCCTAAAATATTTATATGGGATTCTCCTTGAAGTGCAAATCAATATTTAGAGGATTTCAGCTCTCTACCTCCCACTTGCTCTGCTTCCTCCAGCCACTTGGACAGGATGGATTTCAGTTTGCAGGCGTTCTTGAAGCTCAGCTGCAAGTTCTCAAACCGGCAGATCGTGGTCTGGCTGAACTCAGAGCCGTGCACAGCAGCCAGCGCTTCCCCAACGTTGGTTTGTGTATAACCTGCCAGAAGCAAAGAGGGAAAAGCAGCTTTGAAGCTTTATAGGAGGGTTACTTTCCTTGAGATGCTCAGCCCTTCACTGCTGGCTCTCGTGCACAGCGTGTGCTGCAGTGCCCTCAGGCTGAGCTTCCTGCAGAGGCCTCTGTGCCCAGCTGAGCTCACCTCAGAGCTGTGTTCAGTCTCCTGGTGGTTTCTGTGGGGTGTCACACTGGTTTAGTGGAGGTTCACACTCCAGGATTAGGGATTTGAGAAGGATCCAGACACCCCATGTCTTTCTGTAGATGGTGCAAGAGCAATAAGCTAATTCCTAGAGGCACTGCAGGTCACCTGTTATTTGGTGCAACAAATAAGTTGAAGTCATCAGAGAAATGCTGCAGTTTCCAGGCAGACTCTGACTTTGCACCAACAGCTCCCTGTTCATTTCTCTGAATGTGGATCTGCCATGGCTGGGGTCTGGATCATCATCCTCCTTTCCTGCTTCAGTGCCAGGACAAAGCAGGCTGTCTTCAGGCACTCAATGAGGCACCTTTTAACCTCCTTTTTGACTGCACTAACCCTGTGTCTCTCAGACCCACAACTCTGTTTTGTCTTGTAAAGCTCAAACTCAGATTATTTTTCCTGTGCAGACTGCATTTCTCCCCTTCTACGGGCTCCATGTCATTTGCTTGCACCAAAGGAAGTTTTCTTCCCTCAGAAATTCAGGATGAAGATGCAATGATGAAATATGTGTGGCCTGGTAAATGCTTTTTCCATCACTGTGGCTGACATCAAATATAGGATACACAGGGAAATTGGCCAATTTTCAAATTTTTTTTTAAATCCTAATTTCTTTTATTTCAGTTTAGACTGCAAATGGAACATACTGGCTTTCTAGCTATTGAGATAATGCACACATACTCCAAATAACCTTATAATTTTTTAGATTTATAAAATAAAAGGATTCCCTATAATTCTGATCCAATAGATGATAATGCAATGTTATAAGTGATAATACCAAGAACCACAGGGCTCAGCCCGTGTTTGTCCTAGCAGTTATCTCACAGCAACAAAGATATCAATTTACTTCTCAACTGTGTCCTGGCACAAAAAATTAACCAGGAAGAGAAGCTTCCTACTGGTGTGAAGGATTTCCCATGGATGTCACTCAGTGTGTACTGAAATGACAGCACACTATCAGATGAAACACTCCATGGGGAAGAGGATGGGTATGAGAGGTTAGAGTGTGTCCTGCCCTAAGCTGCAGATAATTTGGAGCTGTACAAAATATTGCACCTGACACTGACTGGAATTTATTGAACAGCAAAAATTTTCTCTGCATTAAACACAAATAATTTAAGGGCAGGAAAGTTTAAAGTCCCTTCCTGCAAACTAAAAGCTGAAGTTCATTAATTCCATGCAAGTCTTCTAGGAATGGAGAAAGTTTTACAGGGCAAGGCAGGATCAGAGTTATGATCAGCCAACGGCAGAGGCCAGACCGTAAAACACTCAGAAATAATTGGGCTTTCACTGGAACCTTTCAGCCTTTTGCTTGTGGGCATAAAGCACATACCCAGCTTGATTCTCCGCAGCTTAAACTCGTTGGCAAATTTCTCCAGCTCCCTGATTTCAGGGGAGTCCATGTCCACGGGGTCCTCCACGGACTTGCTTTTCCTGCGGAACTCCTGCTTGAAGTCGGTGGCAGCGGGATCGTCCGTCAGGAGGGGCTGGGCCATGGGGGCGAAGCCGTGGCCCAGGGCGCAGGAGCCGGCGCTCAGCGCGTGCTCCGGGAACTTGTACAGGCACGGGGTCAGGCCACCTGGGGGATGCCAAAGAGAGAGCCCATTGCAGCGATCCTCTGCTGCTGCACAGTAAAAACCTCCCCTCGCAGCCCGGTAATCCTGGGAATGTTAATTATTGTCTTGGGTTATGGAACCAAAAACGTGTATTCTATTTCATCTGCTGAAACCAGTTGGGGAAATGTTTGGGTTAAAACCAGGTAGGGTATTGTTTCTTATCTCTTTTCACAATGGGCCATCAAGACTCCCCAGGCTGTTTTCTTCCTCAAGCTGTTCCCCTTCCCAAAACAGAACATCCACATTCCATCATCCTGTTGTGAGATGCCCCACCCAGCGGGGGGAGCCAACCATTCCTGCCGGGAAACAACTGAAACTCAGGAAGAGGAGGCATCTAGCTTTGCCCGGTTCCTGGAGGAGGACTGGACCCTTCTCACCATCACTGGACCCTTCTCACCATCACTGGACCCTTTTCTTCAGGATCATCTCTACTTCAACACAACCACATCTGCCACTCCAGGAGGACTCACTTGTGGACTGCTTCCAACACCCTGACCAACAGGGTGTCAGGTTGTAGCTCTGACTCTGTCAGGGTTCTCCAAAATTGTTGTTTGTTTGTTTGCTTGTTTGGTTGGGTGGTTTTGTTTTCTACTACATTTGTATTGTTAATATTCCTAGTAAAGAACTGTTATTCCTATTCCCAAATCTTTGCCTGAAAGCTTAATTGCAAAATTGTAATTGGTGGGAGTGAGGGGTTTACATTCTCCATTCTAGAGGAAACTCCAGCTTTCCCTGGCAGATAACTGTCTTTCCAAACCAAGACAATTATGTAACAGATGTGAGAGAATCCAGGAGTTAGAATTTCCTAGGATATATTTTCCTCTTTCTTGTCCTAACACACAGAAACCTATCAGCAGCCCTTTCCACCAGCCACAGCCATCCTGTTACTTGGCAAACTGTGAAGCACTGAAATAAGGGGCACACGGCCTAAACTTACACAAATAAAAATCCATGCTCTAAGCTGGAATTAAGTGGCACAACACGATCAATGGATCGGTGTCATTTTAAGTCACTTAAAATTTGCCAGTCTCTATTTTCTGGTACAAAGGATATTTCCATGTAGATGCCATTTGATGCTCAGACAAGATACTATCTTGGCTTAGCTGTAGCATAAAATTTCTTTGAGGAAAGTACACAGGTAAGAGCTCAAAGAAAAAAAAAAAACCAACAACAAAAAAACAAACTAGAACTCATTCAGAATGATCCTTCAAAAAAGAGCAAGGACAAAACAGAACTGTCTTTCACTGCCTTTTGTTCACAAATGTCAGACTTCACGAGGAGATTTCAGTTAAGAGTGAAGGCTGGTTTTTCCCTAGATATTGTAGAGTTACAAAGTCTCTGGCCTGCTGGAGGCATGGGGGGAATTGCTGGAGAAATATTAAGACTCCTCAGTGTATCTGGAGCAGCCAGTAAATTCCAGATTCTTAGGTCATCCCTCCCAATTTTCTACACAAAACTGTGTAGAAGAACTCAGAACTTCATTAACCTCCCACTACTTCTTCCATTTATTAGGGTTAAGGTTTTTCTTCACTGCCCCAATTACTCCCGTCAGCGTTGGAGGTTCTAACCCCATAGAATTATTTTATACACTTCACACAGGATAACCACCAAAAAAAATCGCAAAAAATAATGAGAAATACTTTAAAAGAAGGGGACTTGCTTTGCAAGGTGCTGACACCATTGACCACGTTGGGGTGGGGCATGCTGCACGTCTGTAAGATGCGAGTCTGGGAGAGACTTGCTGAGAGCATCTCTGGAGTTGCAGGCTTGATGCCTAAGAATATAAAGTAAAGAAAGAAGATGAAAATAAGAGAAGAAAGGAGAAGAGTAAGAAAAATGTATTTATTTTGGAATTAAAGACAATTAATTTCTGAGCAATATAATTTATTATTTCTTATTAACTTTCCCCAGGGACCTGGGCAAGGACAGGAATGCTTGCAAAAGACACAGAAATATGTGATGAAATAGGAACATTTGGAAATTTGCACACCATGAAGGAAGTCTACGCTCTGTTCCTATGCAGATATATTGGTCTATGCTGATTTACTCTAGTATTTCCTTAATTCTTAAATGAAATAAAATTCTGAGTTTGATTTTGGATTGTTTCCAAGTCCCAGCTATTTCCTGGGAGTTATGTTAATTTGGTTCATGTCATTATCTCACTGACTGCTACTTAAACTTGCAGAGTATAGAAGTGCCTCACTCATACTGAGCCTGGGACAGGGAAGAATGAGCAGGATGCTAGAGTGCATTCAAGACTGTAAAAATCCATGATCACATGCCTGATCTGCCTGCTGAATTCAGCTATCCTTTCATTATGCCATCATTTTATTTTATGTTATAGTTTCAGCCAGGGCTTCATTAGCCCAGGTACCAGTACCACACAGGTATAATGGGTCTGTCACTCCTCAAAAAGTGATAATCAGCAGAAGTGGCCAGAGGTGAGCAGAAAGAGAAGGACTTTCCCAGCCTTGTAGGAAGACATAAGATACAGAGTAATGTCACAATACATGCAGAGATTTGGAAACTCTGGGCACTGGCCCCTGATTTCCCAACCCTTTTTCTAACGCCTTAACCCACATCCCATCTTCTTTAAACTGTTGTCTTGGATTGGTCCCTCTAAAGGCAAACTGGCTAAAATCCACAGGCTGACAGCTCCCCCAGCTGAGGGCTGGCCTCTTACCTGCCATCACCCCATAGGTGGAAGGTTGATTCCCATAGTGACAGGAGGGCACTGAGTAGTGGAGGCCTGGCCAAGGGGGTCCCAGCGTTGTTGTGGCAAAGGCAATGCATGAACACACACGAGTTGGGAGCAAAGAGAAAACAGATGGGACTCATTAGAATTCAAGATTCAAGACACAGCCTTTAAGTTTGAGGCAGGCAGTGCCTTCTGTGCAGTTGTAGCATCTGTGAGCATTTAACACAGGGTCACAACCATCAGGTTAACAGGGACCTGTCAGGGAGCACTGCCACTAGAAATAGTGGGGCATCCTCTGAGGCAGGACTAGGAATTGTCAAGCTGCCTCTTATTGAGTTGCTTTTGATATAATCCATGGGCATAACCCAGTTTACACAAACTGCTGAGCAGGGGAAGCATTGCACTCATAAAGAGGAGACCTGTTCCTCTCCTCACACAACTTCCACATGCTGATTCATTCAATCTCACACAAAAACTAATTCTAACGTCTCAGGAAATTGCCATCACTGTTGAGCAAACCCTGCAGTGAATGGAGGTCTGGATTTGCAAAGGCAGCAGTTTGGGACATTTGCATTGATGTATCCAAAACTCACAATTTCTGGAGTGCCAACCAACAAAAAGCATTTCAGAGTGCTTTGGCATGGCAGTAGAGAAACAAGATGGTAAATTCTGGATTCTTCTAAAAATTCAGGCCTAAATAAACACCTTCCATCACCAACAAACACACTGTTAATTTATCCCTAGTGTTTTCACAGGGGTATTTCAGATCTGTGCTCAGTAATAGCCAGTGCCTGAAGAATGAGGCCATTTTTTGCTGAATGCAATATAAAGATATGGCTGTTTCTCATGGATAAGTAGGAATAAAAATGCATCTACTGCCACCTCTAACAACTGCAATAAAACAGAATATTAAAAATTAATGTTCATGAACATTCAGATATGTAAAACCACATTTTAAAGAACACGTTCCTGTTGTTCAAAATAGTCTATTTAATTAGGGAGTAGAATCTTTGGGGTTTACAACAGTAATCATAACAGTAAAGTGTCCTATTAAAATAGATATAAAATCTACTAACACCAACATGCTTATACTAATGTAGATGCAGTGAAAATAAAGCTTGTGTTAATAACTGTAATACACATAGAGGAATTCAACTTTTCTGTTAAGATCTGACTCTTTACTGGTTGCATTTTTTCCACTATTTCACAATCCGCATACTATAACCTTTATGCATGAAAATACATTTTTTTGACTTGCTAATAATGATTTAAAATTAAATAGTGAGGATGATGCTATTTAAATGAATTAATAGCAGTTAAAGCATTGAGAATACTGCAGAGCATCAGCTGAATGACACACCATACTATTTGAACAGAAGTATTTTCACCTTTCTTGTGATGAAGAACTGTTACATGCATTTTTAAAACTTTTGACATTTAAAATAAGTTGTTATTCAAAATCCTTTTACAAAATCCTGAGGTCTTTTAAATATATCTCCTCACATGCATTCAACAGAGTAGCACTTTTTATGACAATTCCTTTCCAATTTCATATTTATGAAATTTGTAAATCTTGGCTCATTATAGTTACCATCCTCTGTCTCTGCCTTCCCAGGGTCATTTTTTCACAGGATCACCTTCTGGATGTGATCCTGCAACCAAAATTTCCACTGGCTGCAGTGGCATTTGTCCTTTGGTGGCAGATACAAAATGCCAAAACCCAAACCTGTAGCAGGCGAGCAGATGCTTTGGGCCAACCCTCATCGTGTCCTTTCCATTACAAGTCAGATCAATGCAGAAAGTACTGCTCTGATACAGAAACATAAATTTGACCTCATACAAAATTTAAGTTCTCCTATTCCCTGCCACTATTGCTAACCCACAGCTGTATTAGGATGTTTTGAGCCTCTTGCTTAATGCATAAGATGATCCTGTTTTCTGTTACTGATAATCTGTTTTCACGACTTACATGCTTTTTCTTTTCATTAAAATGCTTTATTACCAATGCTTTTCAGGAAAAATCTGGTTTCTTACTAAGACTCCAAATAAAATTCTAATGTTAATGCAATTTCAAATAAATCAACTATTTCTTTTTCTGTTCCTGAAGGCTTTCTATCAACAATTCCTGTATTCCAGAATCCCAGTCTGCAGTATTAAGGCTGCAAGAAAACTCTCTTTGGCTCAGATATTCAGTGATTAAATAGTCCTAGTGTTTAAATGCATCTAATTGGATTATATACACAAACATAAAAGATTCAAAAATATTGACAAGGTTTCTGCTATCCATTTTGAACATCCCACTTAAACCTTAGTCTTGATTCAGTTTGCAATATGCCTTGCAAAGCAATCTTTTTCCTTCTTTAAAACACCCCCAAGCTATATTTACACCTGAGGTCTTTTAAATATATCTCCTATTTAAGGTAATGTATAATATTTTAAATTATGGTTGCATAATAAACACCCTTTCAATTAATTTACATGGCAGTTGTCATTGAAGGCTGTAATTATACCAACAATGACCATGTTTGAACCTGTTCTAAGTTGGCAGCATATTTGAGTCTAATCTTGTAACAAACTTAGAGAAAACCACGTATTTAGCTAAAACACAAACATCTGTGCTTTTCCTGATTCACTCGTATGCAGAGTTTTGTGAAATTGCTTCTACTTTGGCATAGTCCCAATCATACATGACATTGATACTGAACACTTTAAACACTGACCCAAAAATCACAAATGAGAGCAAGAGTATTTTCAAAAAGTACCTGTAGACACAACATTGGTGGCATGGTTGGAGACCTGCAGGCACTCTGCAGCGCTGTGATGCATTATCAGAGGCAGAGAGGGAGAAGAGTCAGAATTCAAGGGCACAAAGGTGTCTGAGGAAGCAAATGCTTGGCAGCTCATACCCTCCAAGAGGCAAGAGAGCTAGCTGCCTGTCCCCTGTTCTACCAGAGCAGATCCTGCAGGATTAACGGCACCTCAAACTCTATTCCAGGATTTTACCTGGATATACACACAGAGGAGGGCTCCGGAGCACAGCGAGGTCGTGTGCAGGTATTTATACCACCAGGAAATCCCTTTATCCATTTTAATGTTCTTTTCCCAGCAATATTGCTACCCTGCCACAGAGCCTCCTTCCTTCCCACACAAACACAATACGTGTCCAATTAATGGGGGGGTGGGGGAAGAAGAGGGAAACCAGAGACATGATTTGACAGATATTTTCAATTAGGTCTTTTGTGGAGGACAATGACCAGAAAAAAACCCCACAAAAGTATCGTCTCCAAAGTCGGTGGCAACAGACAAGTGAGTTTAATACTAAGTCAGTTTCCACAGTTAACACCTGCCTCCAAAATTTCATCCAGGCAATTGTCTGGAAGGCAACCTGTCTGAGAGCTCAAACAGAAGTCTGCAATAGTCAAGAGCCTATAGCAAAATAATCTGAATTAACCTAATTCCCAGCAGTTGCACAGTGATCATTTGTCTTGACCCATACCAGTATAAATCAGAGATGTGTAATATGAAGCAGCTGTAGCCAGAAGGAAGTTTTTGAACAGATACCTTTCCATAAGCATGATGTGCTAAGTGTTAATCTAAATGTTTATCTAAGATGAGCTCTTGGCAGACTCCATGGGATCCATTTATACTGCTGCAGCATGTAAAGTCTTCTCTAGAAGACCCTAAGTAAAATCAGAATTCTTACTCAAAGAAAAAAAGTGATTTTTTGACATGAGACTGGAATCATTTTGGAGCGTTAAACAGCATACAGGTCACCCTAAAAATGATGAAAATTTCTGCAGTACACTGTAGTCACATATTCTATGTAGATGCAATAAAGGTGAGCTTGGTTTGGTTTTTGTTACCAAAGATGTTTGGACACATTTTATGTGAAGATGACAGTATTTCTTGTGTGTTTCATATTCCAAATTGGGTTAAATGTCTGAACTTGAATTTTGACAACACCAACTTCAGATACATGAAATGGGAGCAATCACACTTGTTATTGCACCATTTTTCAAGTGTTACTGCAGAAAAGTGGTACTGCATTGAGCCATTCTGCAGAACCCTTTATATTATCTTTAAGTGTGCTTTGGGAAAGGTTGTCTAAGTTTGTAAAGGAATTTCAGAATTACTGCATATGGCAAACTGCACGTGTGCTTCAGCAATGGTTATCTACTACTTATACAGGCACTTTCAGATTGCAAAATATACAAAACCTATCAAAATAATTATTGCAATATTACATAAGATACTGTCACCAAATGAACCCCCATCTGCATTACTTTGGGCTTGGCTCAATGTATCCTAATGTCTGTGGATTTATATTCAAAAATTACTTTAGTTGTTTTCACCTCCTTTTCTCCCTCAGCAAGGGGCATGATAAATCTAACAGGGCCTCCCCTCCATGTACCAGAGTTTTGAAGCTGTGGGAGAAAAAGAATAACTTTACATCCCTGTCTTTGACAATTCTTTTTTCTCAAATCCCAACAGGTATCACTGTAGGTAGTGATTCAGTAAACAGAAAATTTACAGTTTCACTGCAAACTCATGTCTAGACCCAAAGAAGTTGTAGCCTGTCCCTAAGTGGAAGATGAAGCTCACTTCCACATTCCCATTTCTTCCCCAGGTCAGGAGAAGCTTATCCAGCTTTTCCCAGGTGCTCAGGCTTTCCAGACCTAAGGAGTTCATTACAGGGGGTGGCTGAGGGTTCGTGGATGTTGCTCACACACAGAAGCTGGGACCGATTGGGATTGGGAAAGTGAATTCAGTCAGGAGTCACAAGGCACTGAACTTTCCTTCAGAGTGCAGTGTAGAGGTGTTCTGTGACACCATTCCAGACACTACCTCAAATGACTTTTTTCATGCCCTGACTATTCATTATTGTGTTTTATAATGCTGAAGAAAAAAATAAATCTAATTTTGCATGTTTGTGCTGTACCACCTACTTCTTGCTAGTAACTTCACTATTTTTTCATTTTGATTGTGACCAAGTTTCTTTAGTTGCATTCAGTTTCAAATAAAGGGGGTTTTGCATAATTTTTGATCCTGGAAAGCTGGATTGTTACCAATACTAGGTATTGGAAAAGTTTCCCATTCATGAGAGCTCATTTCTAACACAAGTAGTACCTCTCATTGTTACCATCTCTGTGGATACTGTGCTAAGGCTGCAGATTGCCTGGCCCAAAGTTACCCTATGGCTCCACATACTGTAATTTCTTGGTCAGTTTTAAGACTCTGCTTCACAGCACGCAGTTCAGCTGAAGGCTTCTGGCAGGAATTTCGGGCCACTGACTGAAAGAGGTCATTCCTTCTCTACACTTACAAGTGCTCTCCAAAGTTCAGTGGGAGTTTTCTGCCCTGAAACCCATTCTCCATTTGGATGGTGGTAAATGCCACAGGGAATCCCATCTGGTTCCTGCTGAATCCTCTGTTAAACTGGGCTTTTAGGGGGCAATTATTTCTATAAGAGAATGGGGGAAAATGAAGAATGACTGAACCTTTTTTACACTGTCCTTTATTGGACAATTCTGAGCTTACGTTAATGTCTTTCTCAGGTTGACTCCAATCCTTATTCCATGTCAGTAGACTGATTCTTTGTCCCATAAATCTCTTCTGATTGAATCCCAAAATAATTAAGAAAGCCATCAAAAACCCAGTGAGGGTTTTTAAGACAGCATTAAACTGTCTGTTTTAGTTGCAAAAAGATGGTTCTTCATGTGGTTTTCTCAGCTCAGAAATAGCATCTCATTGTAAGATCTCAGGTCTGGCTATGAAACAGGCAGGGAAACACCATCATTTTCCTCCACAGGAGCACAGCATTTCTGTTCCCAAGAGATGATTCCATGCTGGTCTACAACATGGATTTCCAGCCTCACCTTTGCCAAGAACCACAAAATTACAAAGCAAATCTGGCACAGTGCAAACCTTGGCAGCATCATTAATTCATTCATTCCTTTTCCCAGGTCTCCAAGCCCTCTTGTAGATAAATTGAAAACCATAAGCCTTGTTCAAATAAAAAGCTTGCAGAGATGGACGTCTCCACAAGCCTAATCACTATGACAGTCTTGCAGCTGAAATATATCCCACTGAAACAGTCACTCACTTAGACATTTACACTCTGGAGAGGAGTGGGTGTGTATCTATCTATCTATCCCAATAATGCATCTCAGAGAAGCTGTGGTTCTTTGGGAAATGAGCTTAATTTTTACTTTCTCTGCACAGGGAGGGGGTGATCTTCAACTCTTTTTTTCCTCCAATAATACTGCAATTTGCATCCTGTCACCCCTTGCACTTTTGTACAATGTACTTGTGTGTAAATATTTGTGTCACATTTCATTTTATTCAGAATACTGAAATTTGCAGGTTTTAACTCTTTCTCTAACTTTCATGGTTATCATTGGGTTGGGTAAAAACTATAAAACTGGTCTAAAGATCTGCATGTTTCTGCATGTTTACCTAATTCTTCCCCTTGTTTTTCCTGTCCAGAAAGTCCTTGAACTGGAATGGCCATGCTCATGGTCTTGAAATCCCCACAAGGCAGAGGGATATCATAGATCCATGGTTTACTTCTCACACTGTAAGTGAAAAAGACATCTCTAAGTGCATAACACAGTGTAGGGGGAAAAAAAGAAATCTTCTTTCTTAGGTAAGACACAAATTGACTCACAAACTGTCAGTGTATGCCACGGATAGTTTCATTCACAGCTGATGGGGGGAAGGGAGGGTGGATTAAACATTTCCAAGGAAGACACTTTCCCAGGGAGCAGCACAATGCAATTTGCTTTTAGAAACCTGTGGAGAGCTTATCCAGTCTTGCTGCCGAAGTCTGGCTCACTGGAGTCTGAGTAAAGCCTGTGCAATTGCATTAGAGCAAACAAAAGCCTTAAAGCCTGATTTAGAGCGAGTGGGACTACTTGATAAAGACCAAAAAGAACGTAAGATTACTTGTTTCTCTGAGCCACCTGTCCTTAACTTTAGATCACCTCTGCAGAAAAGAGCCCCCTGAACATGCAGCACAGACATGATCTGTTATCTGCAGGGAAAGGTGGTGTTCCCACGGCTCTCAAACAACAACCTGAGCCAGGGCAGCAGCTCCCATCGTGATACATGGTTAAACTTATCTACAAGAGCTACAACCTGAAATAACAGATGGAATAAATTCCACTGCTTTTCCTCATGCTCCCAGTCAGACTAATGGGCCTGAAAATGATTCATATTGCAAATATACTGGTGGAGACCCTGACACTTCATGAAAGTGATCCAAGCTCATTCCAGCCTTAGTGAAAAACAGGGTAGGATCATAACTTCAAACAGTTATGACTGGGACCAGACAGGGGACCTATACCAGGAATGAATTAAGTCAAGTATGTGAAAAAAAATCAACTTTTACTCATCAACTTTAAAGCATTTACAAAATATCACTACTGACAGTGATTTCACATTTGTTAAAGGCCAGGTTTAAAACTCACATGTATTACTATTGACTCATTTTTTAGTTTTTTCAGGACGACGTAGCAACAATTTCAGCAGCAAAAGTCTTTTCTCCCCACAGATTCCTTTGGAAAATCAGAACTTTTCCACAGAGAAAAAGAAATTTATATACCCAGTTATAAATTTAAGCCCACTTAATGCTCTTTCTAGAAACCTAACTTTTCAGGGAGTGCTTTTATTCTTCTCCAAATGACTTTTTTCCACTTTTCTTATGTCATTTCAGAAAGGGGGTCTGCAACCCCAGGAAGTTTTCATCATGCTATATTAGCCAAACCATTAATTCTTTCCCAGTTTTGCTTTCCAAGGCACAAGACAAACATTGCTTTCACAAAGATTTGGTAAATACTCCTGTACACAGATTGCAGTGCAGGTGGTACTTTGACTCTTGCACATGCACTTTAAAAGTCCCTTCACATAACATAAAATGGAGCAAAATGTGCATCCCCTGCTTCTGAGTTTATGCTTCCCCAAATGCTGTTAATCAACAAGTCTTATTTAAAAAGTAAAAGAAGGGGGACAAAGGGAAATAAGGAGAACTGACCATTTTGACATCTGAAATGCCCCTTCAGACATACCCTGAGACAACACAAAGATGGAAGGAAGAGAAAAATTGAATGAGTGTAAGTACAGCAGGGAAAAAAGTACAGGAAATGAACAGGACTTAAGGGAGATATCTTGCCAGGGTAAAGCTGCTAAACCAGATTCTTGAGATGACAAATCTGGCCCTAGAAAATGCCTTAGAATCACCCAGTTCAGCCATTTGAATATCTACCACAGTAGTACTGAAATTCATCAACATTATACATAACCTAAGAGTACATCATTTATCACTCCATATGTGCTATGAATTTGTCCTTTCACTGCTTAAGTTGGCAAGACAAGGTTCTGTCAGAAAAGCCAGAATCTAACCAGCAGTACAAACTAGTACTGCTAGTCCCTGCCCACAGTGCAAAAATCTACTGAACAACTTTTTCTTGGAAACTGGGCTTACATAACCAAGCAATTGAATGAAAAAAAAGGACCATGTACAACCCCCCAGATACTTTTCTTGTAATCTTTTACTTCACATGTCCCTGAAAGCAAAATTTCTTTTTAGTTCCCAGACAGGGCATTGAATACCACCCTCACCATCTTTTGAAAAGGTTTCAGAAATTTCCTTGTAGAGATCAAAAATCCTGAAAGGTTCACAGTACATTTCAAGGCTCAAAACATTATTCCGTGGCTGTTTACCACAGTAAAATGCCTTTGGCATTACAGCCTGTGCCACCTTTGAACAGCCTGCATCTTCTGCTTTTTCCTGGGGAAAAGAACTGCATGATCTCAGTGTTGGTCCAGCCCTTGGTGGGTCACAGAAAATTTTCTGCTACAGCAAGACAATCCTTATGAGCATTTCCAGGCCACATACGTAGCCCCATCTCCAGCTCTTAAAAAATTAACTTAATTAAAAGGAGTAACCAAGAAAATTTCTGAGCCCAGGCACTTCCTAAAAGCTGCCAGTGACTTTCTGTGATTCACAGGCAGAGTGTGTGTCTCACCTGCCCAAGCCTCTCCAGGGAATTGTGAGGGGCACATAAGAGGCAACAACTGAAATAAGGTTCTGTGAGACTGGTTAATGCTTTCACCCACTGTTCATTGTTCCACCCAATTTTAGTGGAAGCTTGGGACAAAGATGAGGTAAAATTCACAGGAAATACACTGAATAACGAGGATGCTCTTTTCCCCACCCCCCTTCTTCTTCCCCTGGAATAAAAATCAGCCTCTGCTGTGCTCATCTGCTTCCCTTCTGCTCTGTGCCTCCTGTCCCTACTCCTGCTTCATTATGTGTCACAGCAAAGAGAAACTGGATGATGTGTTCCCAATTACATTTGGATATCTGACCAGCAGAACTGATGAATACTTTTTCAGCTCTAAAATTATTCCAAAAGTAAAAGCAAAATCTTAAGTTTCAGCAGTTTTGGCATCAAATCAAATCAACATATTTAAATGGGAACTTTGATCTTTGATAAACAGTAATTCAGAATTTCAAAAACTGTATCAAAATTCTCTCCTAATGCTCTGGGCGTCTTTCATAATTTTTTTTTTTTTTTTTACTGAGGTTGTTTTAGAAAAAATATCCAAGTTTTTTGATCTGCAGCATTGTGAGCACCGTATGAGGTAAATTGTATGAACAGAATAAATTGTGGGAGGAAAACTTTCAGACAAACTGCAACTTTAGGCATCCACTCTTTTGGAATTAATCCAGATTTGTGATGATTTATACAATGTTACTTAATAAGATTTACAGTAGTAAAGGCACAAGATAAAAAAGAAATCTGTGGGCTTTTTAAATTCAATTGAATCTTCTGAGGTCTGGTTTTTAATTTTTTTGAACTTCAACACTTTAGATCACAACCTGTGCAGATAGATTTTGCTCTTTCTTACCAAGACACTTTAATGTTCATACTTTAACCTGGAAATTTACTTACATTTCTCTAGGTTGAGTCTAATGAAAATGAATGATCAAGTAGAAAAACAACCAAACACAACCCTGAAAAGAGTGAAATTCATTTAAAATATTGAAGTCAGGCTTTGATACCTTCACTGAGCACTGAATTAGGCAGTAAACATTCCCACAATGCTTCAGAAATGTTACTCAGTAAAAGTACAAGATGTGGGCTAAGTGGGACTTACTGCTTTGCTAAAATGATTAGTGATGAGAACTCAATTATTCCTGTATTCATGGAGATGAGTGATAGAGTAACATTGCTTTCTCTTATTATCAGTGTAAAATAAAGGTCATCAGCTGGTTACAAACATCAAAACCTAAAGGACACCATTACATGAGCTCCCAGAAAATCCTGGTCATCTATATTCATCCCTGAACTTTGCCTGCACACACTGCATGGATGAATATTACTGTCTTAGACAGACAAACAGCAGCAGCTCAACACGGTCAGCAGTTTTGTGTTTCATTACCAAACAAAACATCTTGCCAGCAAAGTGATTTCATTAGCATATTCAAACCACTGGCTGGCTCAGTCTGAAGGTCATTTAAAATTCCTTGAAATATGAGATAAAAATTTAATTCTTAAATCTCAGATAACATTTAAAATGCATTATTCTTTAGGAAAGGATCTCATAACTCTCACTGAAAATTTAATCCACACAACTCGATTAATCATCACCAAGCGGTGTTAAAACTGAAAAGTGCACCTTCTCAGGAAAAGAATAATCATCATGGTAGAGCATGATTTTGCCCTTCAGTGTCTCCTGTCATCTAAAGATCTCGTTTTTTGTCCCCAAAAGGTATTGCTTGAATATTTTGGGTGAGGAAACCACGTGTCAAGTAGCTTGCCCAAGAGATTACGAAATCAGCGGCCAGCCTGGGGATAGCAGCCAGACCTATTGATGACATTTTGATCAGATCTTCACTTATAAAACTGTACAGCTTTTAAATACATTCCTGTGCCGTGGGGAAAAGTGTGAAACCTCTCACTAGGTTGAGATAAGAACTCTGAAATTCCACTTGCACTTTCTGGGGTGTGTCCACGGACAAAGGACCATGTGAGTCCAGCCTTCAGAATTCAGAAGCCACTGTCCAACATCTGAGCTGATTCAGTCTCCATGCAATTTGACAGCTGAGAGAGCATTCTTTTCTTTCAAATATAAATGAGAATGGGGGTTAGGACGAGGGGGCTTTCTGGCTATTTTGAAAGTGAGAAGTAAAATTATATTTGTATACACACACCTCTTAAAATATTGTTCAGGTAAAAGATGGAAAACGGGAACTTCCCAGAGCAAAACACAACTCAAACAACCGTGATTGGAGCAACTATTATTTACAGTTTGCATGGGCATAGAATAATTACTTACTCTTTGAAAACATTCAGATGTTTTCATTTCTCCCCAAGGCAAATATTTTAATGCTTCTCCTTGGAACTGTCTCTACAGCCCATTTACAACATCACTACTCTGCTAAGTCTCTTTGAAGAGCCCAACCACACAGACACCACAGTAAGAGGCAGGAACAACAAGGCTTTGAAATTTCCTTTGAAATCCCAGCACTGCACTTGAGTCTGGCAGTATGTACATTTAACTTATGGCTAAAAGCCTCTCTCCATCAGCAAATGTTCTGACCTGAAGAAGCAGATATTAAAAAAAGACCACCACACCATTTTCCAGGTGCTAAAACAAAAAATGCACAACTGAAATATGTACATGTGAGAGGGAAAGCAGAAGAGAGGGAGTCCCTTCTGTCCTTTACACAGACTCACTCTAGGGAGATGGAATCCTAGGTTTAACTTAACAGCATTTAGATTTTTGAAATCAAAAGTCTAAATGAGAGAAGGAGTAGCTGTGGGTAGGGAGGCTGATTTTCAGCATGGCTCAATCATGGCTCAATCCTCCTTTGTACCACACTTGAAGCTGCCCTGCAATGGTAGTGGTGCAGGAGGAAGGCCACCACACCAGGAAGAGGCACAGTGGGACAATTTCCCTCTGCTCCAGGGTTTTGGCCAGCCTGGGAGGGCACAGGCAGCCAGGGAGCATCAGCATGGGACATGGCCACCCAGGAACTCTGACATTTCACAGGCAAGGTGCAGCAGCCACAGAATTTAGTGGGAATTCTCTTTTGGAGGGGGATTTTTTTCCATTCCAGAGCAGTCAAGCACTCCCCAGCTTGTTCCTCAGTGCCTGAAGTAGCCCCTCAAGGAATGGATGCTTCCAGGCCATACCCTTTTCCTTCACCTTCCAGACCATGACCATCTCAGGACTGCACAGCATCTCAAGAGCTGGGCTGTTAATGAGGTCTCTGTCAGGACATTCTTGCAAAAGCTACTTTAATTCAGGGGATTCCCAGAATAGAGAGCACAACACACAAAATCCAGGGATTTTAAACATGATTTTTCTCTGTGCACATCCTCTTATGGGGGCAAGGATTTCACCAGAGTGAAATGCTGCTACCAGTCATTGCAGCCTTCCCTGGTAGGGGAAGGAAAAAGAACACAAACTGACATCTTTTACACCATTTACCAGGGTATTGCAGCAGATGAGGGAAATAAATGAATTATTTCAAGGAAAACATAAGCCAACCCTCACTGTAACTTAAGATTTAACAAGAATAACATGCTTCGTAAGCCACTGTCAAACTATTGGATTTTATTTTACCAGAACAGTAATTATCCATGTGTGATGCTGAATAACAAGTCAGCAACACAGAGGATTCTGTGCAGAATACATGCTCCAGAGATGTTACACACAGGGAAATACTAATTTTTCCTAACCACATACCTGGACCAAGGCTGTGCAGATGCAGGAATAAAAGGAGCCCTTTATCCACGTAACACTGCCTAAGGAAGAATTCCAGGAGAATTTCCCCTCAGATCAGTACAAATGAGTATTTTCAGAAGCAAAGGGGAAGCAAGCACAGGCACATGATTTGTAAATAGCATCTCTGAGTTCGCCATAGTCTCAAGGTCTGTGCTGATAATGGTGCCATGATCTCACCACTGCACTATAAAATGTATTTACAGATGTGGACTTCAACAGACCTCAGCAAACTTCAACAAATAACAAATCTAAAACAAAATAAGAGAATAAATGGCCACTTTTACAAACCTTCCTGTGACATCATTCATCATAAACCACAAGAATAACCTGAAGCCACGCACCCGTACAAAACTTGTTACCCTGAAAAATGTGATTCAGCTGAGTGCATCTTCCCAAAGCTCCTTGGATGATCAAACAGACATGGCAATTTTTTCCCTTTTCTGTTGTTACCTTATTAATTCTCTTTGTTGTTTTCTCCTCTTTTCAGACATTGCTTTCCCCCTGACTTGGAACCAGCTATAATTTCCTTTTCCAAGCTCCCTCCAGCTACTCAGCTGATTCAACCACATGGTGCAAGATCTCTTGCATTGGAGAACAACATACTTTTCTTGTTGCCCAGTAAAACTTAAAACTACAGATTGAACAAAATTATGCAGCATATTAAATAAAAAGTTGGCATGCCTGGAAGAAAGTCTATATTAGCACAATCTTGTCAGGGATTAGCCACAGCCTAACCTGTTTATATTTAACTAGAAGTGAATTTGGCTGGTGTATCTTCAAGGGAAATAATAGAAATAACAAAAAAACCCAGCACATCCCCATCACAAAACTGTAATAAAGGAAAAAAAAAACAAAACACCACCATTTTCTCTGCCTCTTAGCATTTATTAGAAGCAGATCAGAGTAATACCCTCCTATTCCAATCACTTCTATTTGACACTAGTTTTATAAAATAGGAGTGGAATTTTTGCAGCACTTCCCTTTGGATTTTCTCAGACTGACTAAATATCTACTTCCCCCACAGGAGAGAGGCTTCCTTTGTCTGAATAGACACCAGCTTTCCAACTCCAGTTCTGTTGGAGCTGTTTAAAATACTTGGTGCACTACCTGGCTGCTCCTTTGCAGAGAGCACACAGGTCTTTGCCTCCCTCTTTGCACCCCAAACACAGAGCAAAAGGAACATGAAATCAGATCTCCCTTCTCTATTTCAGTACACTGAGAGTGTGGCAACTTTTTAAAATGCCTGGGGGAAATAAGCCCCAAAACATATGATTTTTTTTTTTTAACATCCCCATGCTGATATGATTCACAGCTATTGGTATTTATTCTGTTTTACAATTTTCATGCAGATCATCAGCCGAGCAACCTCAATGGTGAATTGAGTTCTTACAATTCTACTTCTGCCCTTTCTTGACTGTTCTATGCCAGCCTGAAAGAAATTATCCTTGAGTCCCCAAAAGATTTAACAGAGATTAACAATGTTAATTCTCTTTAACAGAGAAAGATAACTAAGAAATAAGGAATTACAGAAAAAACCAGACATTTCTAGCAATATCTATGATAACTTCTCATTTCCACATAGCAAACACAGTACCTGAACAGAAGATTTCCACAAAGCCATCTCTTAATCTCTTTCTTAATCCAACACTCAGCCCCATCTTCATGTTTGCAAAACATAACCACTTGTTCTTTTTTCCCCTCAAACTGTTGAAATCCTGTCCGTATCACCTACACAATATTCTTCTAAATGAATAGCAAGATGTATTCCCAACAGCAAGCCATTTTCAAGAGGCAACAAACTTTATATAGAGAATAAATAAATTTATAAAATGAATACTTCATATCTAAAGAGAGAACTAATTGATATTACTAAGTGCCTCCACCTGTCAGAGGATTTTATTAATAGCTTTGCTTTAAATAATCATTCTTGGGTAAAGATTGCTTATTTAATTTTCCCTGTTTGCTCAATGGTTAAAAATTATATAAACCACCAAATTATCACACTGGGTTGTGTTTGTTTCAAAAATATCCCCTTTGTAGTGAAAGATACCAGAGTGATATTAGAAAGGAATACTAGAAAGGGGTTATATGCTGACACAAAACTATTTCTCATAGACAAATAGGGAGGCAAGACACCATTTTAGTGTGAGTTTGGATTTAAACACGTCAAAAATCTGGAGAGAATATCCATGTTCTTACATTAAATTGCATGTTAAAAATAAGGCTACCAATCTAAAAGCAGCAGTGGCAGCATGCTTTGCTCTCACAAGGTGACTTCTGCAAGACTGGAATTTTTCTGCAATCAAAAATCATCTTTTAAACATAGGAAATCCATGAGGAAAAGAGCAAAACTTGCAACATGTATTTGTTTATATGCAAATGGATACACATATTTTACAGCTTTGCTTCAGACAGAGGAATAGAGCTGATTGTGTGCTTATATTACAGCTGAAACACAGAAGCTGTTTAATATCTGTACAGCCTCCTTTGAAATAGAAATCTTTTAGTTCCATGAAAGGACACTCTAACTAACAGTTCTCACAATGTTCATAAATATCAGCAATTTTGAGTAAAGCTGAAGAAAGAAAAATATTAGAAAACAAATGGCATAGAGAAAGCAATAAAATAAAAATCCTGGGACCTATTTTGGTCATATCAGTAAGCACAGAATGTGAGAAGCATACCCTGGTGTCAGGAAACTGGTACAGATTATAAACATCCATTTGTCATGCAAGGCTTTTTACTGTTCTTCTACCAATGCAAATTAAATGTGGGTAATATTTGAAGGAATAGTTTTTCACTACTCTGAAGAGGAAAGTATTGTTAAAACCTTCCATTTTGAAAGTTTGCCACCTTTTTGTGTTCTCTGGTAGTGATAGCTGTAGCTTTAAATATGATATTTAAAAACGTGCTTCAAAACTGAGCAAGAGCTGAGGTTCAGTGTCATATCTAAGAGTAATCTTTGAATAAAGTTCACTGAGGAATAAAATTTATTTATGCAACATACAAACTTTCTTAGCAACTGCTTCAACACAATCACAGAATTAAACTTACTTAGCACCCATTTACCTTTAGATTTCCAATGTAAACTACACATTCACTTAAACTCCCTCTTAGCTCCTCAGAAACACTCTTCCCTGCATTAAATTTTTAAGATTTTTTTTTTCATTAATGAACTAGTCAATATAACATGATGATGATTAACACCACCACAGTGGTCAATGAAAAAAGAAGATGCTCAGATACTTCAGTGTGAAGATCACCTCTAGAAAAAGCATGGACCATGGACATAGGACATGGACATGTGACAGGCAAATTTTCATATCAAATAACTAGGAAAAAAATTGTGATTTGGAGTTAAATGAAATAAAATGAAAGGTTAATAAAAGTAATTCCTTAGTTTTTTTTCTTACTAATTGAAAAATAAAGCAGCTACAAATCTATTTCAAAATTCATCTTTCATAAAAAGAAGTAGCTGGCAGCACTCAGTATGTCTTGAATTGCAGATTTTACAACACACTGCATTCTGTCACAAGAAAAAATTAACATAAAAATGAATCAGTTGTTATGAAGACACCAATTAAAAAATGCTGTGTGCTTATGCACACACACACACACACACAAACCTCTGCATTGTACTCTTTCCGTAGCATTGGCTTGAATTTTTGGCACATCAGAAATCAAGAGCATGGGTTCTTTGTGTCAGCAGGCATTTTGCATCTCCATTCAAACTAAAGCAGAGTGGATAAATTAGTGCTGTCATGGTCAATCCAATGTCCAACTTCATGTAGGTTTCACCACAGAGGACCAGAAAAATTGCCCCACAGAGATTTTTGGTGTTCATCTGCACCATTATTCCTTTCATTTAAGAACAACAGGGGATAAAACAATCCAGCAAGGCTTCAGTGCTTAAATTCAATCAGACACCATAAAACTCAATTATAGGTCTGTTTCATTATCTTCTCATTTCATTGTATGTCAGCTTCAGGCAGAAGCAACAAACTCTGTGCTGTGCCAGCACCCAATGACCCCACAATTTGAGGAATTGGTACCCAGGGTTGGTAGAACCTTCTCTTCAGAACTGAGGTCATGACTCATGAAATAATGAGTGGTAGTCAGAAATGGAGACTGAGATCACCCAGCTGCTGACCTCCTGCTCCAGCAAGTGTCCCACACCTCCTCTTTCCCAACATCACACACAAGCTGCTCTGTCTGAATACCTCTCCTTCATGATACATAGGTCAAGTTCTTAGAAAGAAGAGTTTTAGGCCTTCAGTGGTAATTATTTAGGTTGTTCACAGAGGTGCCTCGTCTACATTCGGTGAAGGAAAGAATGATTTGCCTTCCCTCCCACCCTTAAAGTGCAGGTGAGAGTGCATGACATCCTCCTTAAAAAAAAAAAGTCCTATCTTCAGGGTACATTTTCTGATGTTTTAATACGTCAACTTGTACTGTTTACCACAGATCAAATAGTTACAGGCAAATCAAAGCCTTTTTCCAAAGAACAGTTTCCAAAGGAACATTAAAAGAGAGGTGTCTCCTTATTCTAAATTTTGAGCAGAGAAAAACAGATACAATTGAAAAGATACTTTTTTAAAAGATTATCAAAGCACTTTTCCCCTGCTCTTCCATAAAAGTGGAATGGGTGAAAGTGTCCATAAATATTCATCTGAGACTCCCACTAAGTACAAAATATTTGATCCTGAGGTGTCAGAGTTAGACAACTATAGAATAGCAAACAGACAAAGACTAGGGCAGTCTCAACAACAGGTTATAGCTCAACACGTTTTTTGAATGAACAGACCTTCAAAAGTCTTGACAAAAAGAGAAAAGACGTTTAGATGCCTTTAAGGAAACAGCTAAAAGCCAAGAAATCACCTGCCTCATCTCCAGTGCCCACACACCTCAACAGGGAAGGTAGGGAGAGAAGTAGAAAACAATTCTTTCATGAACTGCAGGGAGAGAGGAAAAAAAAGGCAAAACCAAGACAGAGGGAATCCTCTGTACTCCCTGTCCTTATACCCACATAGAAAGGAGGAGAAGAAGAACTTTCCCATGAGCCCAGATCTACAAACTAACTGGAAATTTATTCAGTGCTGTTTAAGATTCAAAAGAGAGGCATGGAAAACGGGATGGAGCAGGACCAGAGAGCACAGACTTCAGGGCCTTCAGTAAAACCACTCTGCTGTGTCAAGTCCCCTTCAAGCACCTGCCCTGCAGATCCTCACAATGCCATTTGGCTTTTGCCTTTCTTCTGTTACACATCCTCTGCATTCTCCACACATATATTTGTAACTCTGACACCTATTGTATTAGTACCTAGTTTTCCCAGTCATTTTCCATGGCCTTTCCTTAAGCAGAAAGACAAAACCAATTCCAGAGCTCCAAGCCCTGGGAAGTACAAGGCTCCAGTGCTACTTTGGTTCTTGCCAAGAACCAAGGCTGGGAACAACTCTTCCAGATACATTTCATGGACAAAGTACAGCCAGTGCTGAAGGGGGGCTCCAGAGAAGGGGCTTGACCTGGGGGGGAATTGCATCACCACTTATCCTCCTAATTAGTGCTCTTTATCAATTATGCTAATTTCATAAAACTTATAAAAATGTACTCACTCCTGGGGGGAATGGGCTTTTGTGGACACCTTTCCATAACTGCTCCTCAAGGCCTTCATTAAAGATCCCCTTTCAGATTACCTCCTTACTAAAATGATCTCGAGTTTCATTTCCAGACTGGGAACAAGGCAACACTCACATCTCACTTTTGTAAAGTCTCCACTTCCCTGTGGCTGCCACAGGGATGTCTCAGACCTCTCCTGTGCCCAGCTCCCCCTCCCAAGATCTCAAATCACTGCTCAAGCAGCAGATGGCACACACTCCACAGGTTTTACATCAGCAACTGCCAGGAGACAGCTGGTAATTCCCTGTGCTGAGCCAAAATCCATGTTATGCAGAAGACAAGGAGATTAGTTCCTGAGGCAGGCTGGCAGTGGCCAGCACAGAGCTGTCACATACCCCACACCTTTTTGGAGCAGAGAACACCTCCTCACCCCTGTGGCACTATTTACCTCTGAATCTGAACATGGATTTAAGCTTTCAATGCCACGTGGTGCAGAAAATCTTTAAGGCAGCAGAGGTGCTGTAGGCAAAGGGAGCCCCGGAGCAGGACACCTGGGAGGACAGGGGCTGCAGCAGCACCATTAATGTGACAACTTGCAAATCACCACAGTTTGTGTGTTTGGGCTGTTAGGTGGTCACACCTAATTCCAGGAGGAAAGCCAGAGCACCTACCTCTGCCTGTCACCTTAGTCATGCTCTGGGGAGTGTTACATTGGAAAACTGAAAAAGGAACAAGAAAAGCATTCTCCTCAGACAAAATAAAGGCTGTGTATCATACCATTTCTTTGAAGGCTGACTTCAACTCTGGGCACAAAAACTCATCTCTTTTCATCCCGACCAGCTTCTGAAATGCATTTCTGGATGAGCTCTTCAAAACTGCTATAGGCAAATTGAAAACCTGGAGTTTGAATGGGATTGCTAAATTCAGGTCTTTCAGGTCCCTTTGAAAAACCAGTTGTTAAAGGGGCTAAAAAATCCTTCAGTAAAATAGAACTGAGCTTTGGCACTTCATAGAATTTAAGCATCTTTGAATATTTGGTGATTTGCATAATCAGCAAATAAACAGGCAGCAAGCCCACACAAATTGTATTTGAGAAAAACAACTATAGCAACACTCAAATTTCCAAGACAAAAAAAAAAAGGGACACCATTTCATCAGAGGAATACTCCTGTAGTTTTGCAGTTCATTTGTGCTTCTGTGGAAGGCAAAAAACAAGTTATGGCTGTTCCTGCCAGCAGGGAGCAGCTCCAGCAAAGCATTATCCCAGTTTCCCAGCAGGATGAGGCTGCTGCAGCTGCACTCTGTGTGTGCACATCTGCTGGCACACCAAGAGTTCTCTCTCAGTGGTACGGATTATTCCAGGTTGGACTACACAAAATACAAGCAGCTGAGCCCAGAGCTCGGCAGGGGAGAGGGTGCAGTGTGAGCTCAGCCCACCAGAGCTGGCAAACTCACAAGGACTTAGGAGAATTGATTTGTTCAAACACATGAACCATCCAACAAGAAGCAGAAACAGCTAACTGAAAGCCACCCCAAATCCTACAATAATACAAAAAAACCACCACAGACAGACTGTAAGAAAGGTACAAAGCCAGAGGAGCAGAGCTTGGTTTCAATCCTCTGGCTAATCTTGGGTGGGTACCTCTGGGTGGAGGAAAGTACAAAAACCAGCCTAGTTGTTAAAATCAGAGTAAAGAATAGGGGGGGCAGGGGGAACCAAACCAGCTTGTGGCCAAAGTGGGATTAATTTTCCATTTGTTTCCAAGGCTGATTTATTTCACTTAACTTTAGAGATCTACAGTGAAGATGCCAGCAGCTGGGCTTGGCACCTCAGACTCTCTTTATAATCAATAGTGAGAAATAAGTACTTGAGGGCCCAATTTTCTGATCCATTTTTAGACTACATTCTTTTTCCTCCCCAGATGAGTTGAATTGGAACAGAAAGTGCCTATTTCTCTCTATCGACCACAAAACAAATCCAGAACAACCAGGTCAGACATAACAGGCCTATATACACATTTTCTCAGTGGAAGTTCCCTCCCTGAAGCTCTGAAAAGCCATCAACATTTCTTTGCACAATTAACATCTCCAATTCAGAAGCAACCCAGCTATCAAATGTCCCTCCATCTCATGAGGAAAAAAAAGAAAAAAAAAGGGCAAAAAAAAAGAAAAAAAAAGAAAAAAAAAAAAGGGAAAAAAAAAAAGAAAAAAAAAAGCAAGCATCTTCAGAAAAATACTTCAAAGAATAAAACTTTTCTCCAACACTCTCAAGCCATTTCATCACCACCCACCCCCAATACTTTTACTCCTCCCATACACTGGTTTAAAATATGAATGATTCCTGGCAAACAGAAAAAGCTTCATGCTTTAATTGCAATAAAAATCCATTTTAATTATGTAACCACCTGTTGAGAGAATAAGTTAACTGATGGGAACTGTGTAAGCCAAGAACAATAAATTAAGCTGACTGACTGAGTAAAGCTGAGAGAATTAGCCACTAAGTATTTGATTTGATCCTTTCATAGAAGCATCTCATGTACATATCAATAGTAAAAATTGTGAGAGAACAACATGAAAAACTTAATTTTCTCATGGGTTAAACTCTCAGGCTTAGACTATGTTCTGAATATAAGGGGTTCAATACTCCAAAATCTTAAAAATCACTGGTCTCAAGGCTATATTTATTTGATGTCTTGCAGAACTAAGTCATAACTGCTCTTAAATGAGCATAGTGCTCACTGAGAAGTAAAATTTCTTCATTCATGATGTTTAGCTTAATACATTCATTTCTATCTCAGCATGAGCTGATCAACCTGTTTAATCCACCTCAATTAATCACACTAAAATTGCAACACTTTGCCCATTCAGGTTTCAATACAGTGTTTATTTTAATCACAGTAGCACCTAGCACACACTGTCATCTCGTGTGTTGACATTGTGAGCACTCCTATTTTGAAGAGAGTGTTTAAAGAATCAAATGCTTTAGAAGCAGCCAAGTCACAGAAGTGTCAGTGAACCATTCAAAAGACTTCCCATTTTGAAAAGTCAAGGGCAAGGAATCCCACGTGGTGTACAGTTCTCCCTTTCTAAAAGCAGTGCAACACCTGTTACAAACGTGACCTAACACTGCTCAGCACTGATTTATTGTTCTGCAGACAAAGAGAAAAAGGATTTTAAACACTGAATAAATCTTAACAATGCCTGAAAGAGGGCATTTTATCACTTCAGTGATCACTGTCATAGAATCCCAGAATCATTAAGGTTGGAAAAGGCCTCTGAAGTCATGGAGTTCAACCTCTGGCAGTCAACCAGCCCGCAGCACCAGGTGATTTTTCCTGTTGTTTCTTGAGTCCTTCTAGGGATGGTAAATTTGTCACCTCCCTGGGCTATTCATTCCAAAATTTAACAACCCTTTCAATGAAAAAAGTTTTCCTGCTGTCCAACCTGAGCCTCCCCTGGCAGAGCTTCAGGCTATGTCCCCTGGCCTGTCTGTCCTATGTCACTACAGCATTGCTTCCAAACTTAGAGACTGTGCAAGGAACTTGCAGAAAAACACCCATCCCAACCCAGGTGTCCTGTAAGAGTGTGTGTGTTTTGAACTCCAACTCCAGTGCCACGCTGCTGAGTTGATGTGCTGAATCAATATCTTAATTTAAGGGTCAGTACTAATGTTGAGGACACTGCCCTTGATACTGTTACCACACTAAGCCCTTCACATCTCCATCTTCTTTGATATCTTACCAGGCAGAACTGAAAACAGAGTTTATGTACAGTAAAAACAAAACAAAACACCATAAGAGGTAACAAACCTGTGAGTATCTCAGTTGTTTTTCTGTTTATTCTTCATTTCTGCAATGTCTTTCTCAGGCACGGCATCCATACTAATACAATTCCTCCACTGATGCTTCATCTGAAATTCAGTCATTGATTTTTGCTATTTGTCCACCTGGAAAGACATCAAAAAAGAGAAACCACTGTACTTCAAGCAGCTGGCAATCAGTTCAAGGTTCAGTAAGCCAGGATCAAGTCTAAATATATTTCAGTTGATTCCATCTTGGCTAGAAAATGACACATCCAAGTTCTCTTCCAGAATATAAAACATGGGAACAGTGAGGATCGACTCTAAATTACACAACTGTACATGACAACTTCTTAAGCTTCTTCTCCTCAGACTGTTCCTATAGATGGATAACTATCTTTATGATTTCAAAGGGCATGACTTGCTGAACGAGCTGAGTTTTTTCCAAGGAAATCCAGTCAGTTTTCTTGCTACTGGAGGGCTACTACCTCTCAGATGGATAGTGATTTCTAGTTATTGATCAGGAAATCGTGCCATGATGCTAGGCACAGAGAGAATAATATCCAGAGCTCAGATACTTAGGAAATCCACAGCTTCCTAGGGTTTTAACAAGGAAGACATCTGTCCATTTAACATCTGTCCTATTTTTACCATTCTGATCCTCAGGTTTCCCCTGCTGAGGTTTTTCTTAGGTTTGAAAGCTCCTGACCCTCGGCTAGTTTCCCCAACCCTTTCCCTAAGGGACATCTCCTTTACTTTTGCTTTCATTTGCATCGTGATCTCTTCCCAACTACAGAGTTAGAAACCATCATCCTTTCTGAGCACTGAAAATAGATCTCTGACAGAAATTACTCTCCTGGGAATTCAGTAATATAATTTGAAAAAGAGTACCAGAAAGGTGCCTGTTGTAGTAGCAACAACTGATTATGTCAAACCCTAAGAACATTTACTGAATCTCAGTGGTTTGGGAAAGTAACCAGCTCATGAAGAAAAGAATTAAAATTCCAGAGAGCTGCACCTGCATCCAGAACGCTTTAATGAAAAGAGAATCAGAAAATGAATACTCCTAACAAATAACCAGGCCTGGCAACTGGGAACATAGTCATGAAACAATCCTCACTAGTTATGGACTAAAAGCTGGATAAAACATAGGGAAATGGCCACAAGGGCACACAGAACAGTGTGTTTTCCAATAAGTGTGTTTACCTTCAGTTCTAGTTGTGCAGGGAATGAGCTGCCTATTCCCCACTAGCCAAGAAATCAGGACTCATGGCACACCAGCAGAAATGGTCAGTCAAACCTCTCCCTCTATTTCTCTCCAGTTTCAGACATCAGGCCAAAATTTTATCCTGCTGTTCTGCATGGTTAAACAGGGAAAGGGCTCCAGCCCAGTGCACTGAAATGGTTTTGAGCCCGTAGTCCATGGACTGCTGGTGGTTCATAAAACAACAGAAGGTGGACTGTGAAATGCTTCCCATGTCAGCCCCTGCTCCAAATGCACATTCTCATACACACAGGCAAAGAAAAAAGCAAAACCAGGAATAAACAAAGACAAGAGAACCTTCCAACTTCTACTATTTTCTTAGTTACAAGCAAATGCTGTGGCAAAGCTGCAAACACAGGTGTTTTCCAGAAGGTAAGCTAGTCCACAGATTTAAAAAAATAACTACAAAACCAAGAAAATGTACAAGACACTGTTTCCCTTAAAGGATGCCTTGTAGGCCCCTGGGCTTCAGGGCTTTCAAGTCTCTAAAAAACTGCTTTCTCTTCAGGAAAACAGTAAAGGAAATATTGTGGAAGTAGTCTTCTATTGAATTCTGTGTCAGCCTGCACTCACACACCCCTGTTTGTGATGTGCAGAAATAGAGCCTGTGCTGTTGCCACTGAGACCCACAGATGTTATTCTCAATGAATTCAGAACCTGGACTTTACAAAATTAATTCTCGTACAAATCAAAAAATATGACTTCAGCACTGATTGCAACCGACAGATTGTTTTTCTCCCTCAGCTCAATCCCTAAAAGACCAAGTTGTTCCAACTAATTTCCTGACAGGCAGGTATCCAGATCACAAACCAAACTCAAAATTAATACTGGCGTTCTCACCAAAATTCTCAGCAGAGATCCAAAGGGCAGAGCAAGTTTGCAGGCTATCCCAAATACAGTCCCAAAATACAGAAATAGGATATTCAAGGGAAAAATATCTCTGCATGTGTGTCCCATACTCCCCCAAAAGCTCCTGGTTCCAAAGCACCACTCGCTGCCTTTAGTGGCAGCAGGTGGAGAGGGGCACCTGAATTAGTGACTGGTGGTTGTTAGGACTTTTCTTGTACTCTCTGGAAGGGATTTTAACTGTGTGTCTGGTCTTCAGTTGCTCAATTTCTGAAAGAAAACCTTTATTCCTGACAAGCTATAAGATCTGGATGAGGAGCCACTTTGATTTTTTTTTTTTCAGGAAAGATAAAAAAGAAACAAACTTTAATTTCTTCAATCATTTCTTGTAGGACACTTAGCTATTTCTATCTTATTTCCATCATTCATATTTAATTACAGTTAGTAAGCAAACAATGTAAGGCAAACGTGAGGAAAAACACCAGACGTAACCCATAGATGGGACCCCTCAGTGCTACTGAAATGTGCAGGAACAGGAAAACTGACATGGGATGAACTCTGAAAGGGTTTTTACGAAAAGACTGAAGTACTCCTCCTCCTCCTCCTCCTCTCCCCAACACACAGAATCCAAAACACAAGTCAACAGGACCATCTGTACTTTACGCTCCAGAAGCTGAAATCTGTCACAGGAGGAGTCCAGGGTGCTTTAACTGCCAAAGTGGTTCTTTTCTGCTACTTATAAAGTAGTAGAAGCAAGGAATTTGAAAATAGAGGGTGAGCTATATCTCAAAGTCTACATTTAGATCATATAACACATAAATTTCCTGTTATAGATTCAAAAACATCAGAAAGGTTGAATTAGTAGTTTCAAAAGATGTGCTCGTGGAGAAAGTCTTTTCATGCAGGACAGCAGAAGCTTGGACTTTGAAAAGCTTTGCAAATCCTCTAGGTCTCTATGAAGAAGATGAACATACAAGCCCAGCAGGTCCTCTGGAAGAAGAGGCCTCTCAGTGTGTCCCTTAGGAGCTCAGCTCCTCTTTCTCCTTTCCTGGTGCTCTGCTCATTGCCACGGTGAGAAGGCAGCACCAGGGTGAGGAGGAGGTGAATCCAACCCACACTCAGCACTGTGTTTCCAAGTCACTACAGCTTCACAGCACTGGAATTCAGCAGAAATGGGTTTTTCCAATGCCTTCCCCCTCCATGGCAGCTGCAGAGACACAGCACTCTGGCTCTGGGAAGTCCATCAGTGATACTCATGGATTGTTTGCCTTCTTTGTTCATTATTTTCACAAAAGCACGGTTCTAGCACTTCACACCCCTTCAAGGGAGCTGTTAACTTCAGCAGGGGAAGCTTCCCACTCTACAAGACTGCAAGTCCACAAGTCTGTCTACATTTTCTGTTTGCTGCAGATGAAAAGCTCTTTGCTGTGCCCCAGAATACGGGCAATGATGGAGAAACAAAGCAAAGCAGCAAACACACTTACTACCTTCACTGTTATGCAAGGTCATTTCCTAAATATTCAAGGTCAATACTGCAATGATTTCCTTTTGAATGAAAGTCACTCAAATACATGCATATGTATATACACACATACACATATAGACATATCAAGGAAAGTTGTACAGAAAGTGTTAGGTGAATAATTTTTTCTAGCTTGATTTGTTTTTTCCTGGTGGTTATTGATATCTGATGTATTTTCTTTAACTTCCAAACTCCGTGAATTAAAAAGAATAAAGCCACATTTTTTTAAGCAGTGGTTGGTCTGGGTTTTGCCTTTATCTTGTTATAACTGGATATATCAAGATAGAAGCCACTGTAATATTGAGAATGTGTGCAGGTTGCAAAGTGCCATGCTCTGGGTATGCTGACTGCTAAGTTTGTTTAGCACTACATTAGCTGCCTTTTTTTGCCAGTCATGTCCTACCAGGAAATTCTCTATAAACAGAGATAATCCTGCAGAGAAGTTTTCAACAGCTGATGCCAAAAAATAAGCCTGCAAAATAACTTGCCATTCTCTTTAAATAAAGAAAAATATACTATACAGCCTTAGAATAAACCCTGATTTAATACCAGCAACTGAAATTATGAGCAGCTTCAGCAACAGGTGTCTGCCTGCAGTCATCTTCCATGTGGCATGTAATGAAAAAAAAAAAAAAGCAATAAATAAAATTACCTTCTCCATTTTAGAGTCTTACAACTCCAGATTTCAAAAATGTACCTCTTCACTCTCTGACAGAAAGAACACAAGGCATTGTATTCCACTGCCCTCTTCATGAGCAGTCACCCTGGCTGGCTTCCCTCTCCCTTGGAGGCATCCTGGCCAACAGGTCACCAAATCCCTTTAGGCAGGGCAGTCCCCAGCCCTTGGCTCTGTCCTCACTCCCCCACAAGTGCAAAAAGGAGACAGGAGGGCAAGCCCAGGACTGCCCAGGGCAGTTCTTCAGCTGGTTTAAATTAACACTTCAGGAAGAGAGCACACATCAAAGCCAGGCTGGATGGGGCTCTGAGCAACCTGCTCTAGAGAAAGGTGCCCTTGAACACAGCAGGTGGATTGAAACCAGGTGATCTTTAATGTCCCTTCTAACCCAAATCACTCTGTGATTCCATGATCTGCACCACTTTGGTCATGTTGGCGTGATGGAGGAATGGTGGAGGCAGTTTCAAGGATGGGATTTTCATTTAATTCTCTGGTTAAGCCATTCTCATCAAATTTCTGGGCACTCCAGGTGAGTAAATAGGAATTATTTATGCGTTACAGTTTGTTTCTACAATTTTGGGTTATGGTAGACACATCTTTGGATTTGGAGCATCTTTTTTTCCCCTAGAAATGTCCAGAGTTGAGCAGGACTGCCACAGTTTGAGTTCAGGTGTAATTTCTCAAGCTGAAAATGGTGTTTCCCTGATGCCTAAGTGTGCCTCCACTCAGGAGGAAAAATACCCACTGTTAATCATAGTCTTTGATTTACAAGTGCAGATTCCTTCTCTCTAATGGATCTGAACTAACACATTAGAATTCTCTCCCCTCCCCCCACCAAAATAAAAGAAAACAGAACATTCTTCTATTTGTACTTTATAACAATATTGTACTTTGAGTTGAAGTCTACTATACCAAAGTACATACATAAGGAATTTAATTCCAGGTATAAACAGTATGGGCAATGAAAAAAAAAATATATAGTAAGGAAAAATTTCTGTATTGCTAATGCACTCTGTCTTGTGATGGTACCTTACTGCTGGCAAGGAAAAGCATGTGGGTGTTCCCCTGACAAAAACCCAACCACAAACCCAAACACAACACCCACACCAAAATCATGTCTGTTTGTCCTGTAGCACTGGATTGAGATGGCTCCATGCTTTGTCAAAGTGTATTGATTCCCTTGTACTGCCTTTCATAAAATTAATTGAATAACCCCCAGGTTTCAAGTGCTTTAATCAAGGTATACCTAACCACTTTCCTTTCTAGTCCAGATCCTCTCTTTTGCAAATTTCATTGTCAAAGCCTCTGCCTCTCATTTTTGTGAAATAGACAACACATCCAAAAAGTGCCATTGTGCCCTACTGAACCCTGGAATCCAAACCACATCAAATTTATTGAACTGACTGCATCAGTCAATATACAATGACTCATACTTGCTTCCCAGGTTGTTAATGTTCATGTTCTGTGCTTGGACAGAAGCAGCTTTGTCCAGATTGTGGGCATTACTTTCTGTAGAGACCTCCTACATTATTTTACTCACCTCCCAGAAGCCAAACACATGGTGGTTTTCTATTTCCAATGAGCTCTTTTTGTCTAGATAAGCTGTGGCCATCTCCTGTTCATCACAGAGCACGCAGGAAAGTGGCAAATGCTCTCTGCCTCAGGATGGAGGCATGACAAAACAGAATAATTTCCTTTACCTTCCTAAACTTGGCTGTGGTCTCAGAGTGGTCTCAGAGTGGTCTCAGAGAGGTCTTCTGTGCTGAAGCAGGTTCACTGTCTACCTTGAAGTGACAGCAAATGTTCTCCATAAACCACACTAGCCTTCCTAGCCCTCTCCAGATATTTCCTAGGAGGTAACAAACTTTAACAAACATTTCACTTGAGAGCTGTTGTGGACTTTTACACATCACAAGCTCTCAAGACAACCAGCTACTAATCACTGCATTTTGGGTTACACTGGAAACAGTCAGCAAGCACAGCTAGAAAGTGTTTTTTTAAATTCCTGGCAGGACAAATAGATGCAAAAAAAGAAAAGGTGACAGGTCTGGTGGCACTGATATTTTTATCTCAACTCTTTCCATGGTTATTAGGACACCTACCAACTCTATGGACAAAGTGGAGATTGTCAGAAGCTGAGAATGGAAGTCGGTTCCTGTAAGGAGCAAGAGACCGTAACATTCATTAGGTCACTGATATTTGACCAAATAAAGGTCAGGTGTCACAGCCAAGGCCAGAGTGAGAAGTCATCTACACATTCCCATTTGAGAAGGATAACCTTGTCCTTAAACAAACAAGTTATTTCTTTACAGGAGACAACTGAAACTAAATGAGCTTTTGCCAGGGAAATGAGAATTGAAGTTAACTGAAGGCTTCAAAATCAGTTATATACTTAGATAGCAGTGATTTTAGAGAAATAACAAGAAGAAAATACTGCTCATACATCTGCAAGCACTTCCCTAAACTGCAAACCTGATTGTAGGTCTGTAAAATGCTCCATAAAATAAGGCACAAATAACAGCTTCTGTCTCTCTGGACACTGCTGTAAATAACAGCAGCAGCAGGCTGGGATCAGCTCATAACCATTCTGATCCTTGCATTAGCAAGGTCATCCATGTTATTGCCTCCTGCCCTGCTTCTCTGGTGTAAATCTATTCAGCTATTTAGTTAAATCCAAGGTGGGGATATTAAATGTAATCCTGAAGAAAGATGCTAACATAATATTATTAGGATATATTACAGATGCAAATATGTTATATTAGGATTACACATTATATGTAATAATCCTAATATAATCCTCCACAAGGTATTAACACAGTGCTTTAAATTACTCAAATTCTTAGCAATTATTAGCCAGTTAATCCACACTTTGTTGGGTATGTAAATGGTGGGCAATGCACATCTCTTAGGTGGATTCTCTTCCCACACTTCTCGAAACCATTACTAGAAACACACTGATTTTGAAATGTGAAAATTTTCTTTTACATCTGCAAATTTAAATGTAACACAACACTCTGTTAATTACCTGTTCTGTGGGAAACCCAAATGAACATTGAGAATTACATTTTTAATTGGATTTTTTCAGTTTTTTGTAGAGTTAAGAGTGAGAATTTTATCGTGTTGGGAAAGGAAATTTGAATAGTGTGATCCTAATGGACCATATGGAACTCCATGTCCACACTATGGTTCCCACACAGCATAGGAGAATGGTTTAGATCAACCCATCCAGCATTAAACTGACACTATTTAAAGCCAAACTCTCCCTCTTGGAATGAAGGCTCAGATTCTTTATAAAAATACACATTTAATTAATAGTTGGTGTAGGTCATTTCATAGCATGAAAAGTCAAACCTCTTACAGAATTTCTGCTTAAAATTGTGAGTAAAATCTTCCTCTTCCCTTAATGTACATTGATCTACAAATTTACAGCATGCCTAAAACAGCTGAGCACATTCAGAAGAATGTAGCTAATTTCTTAGAATATTTCTTGATTTTCTCCTGTTCATTTACTAGGGGAATGTAAAACTTTCAAAATACTTGCTTCTGCAAGTATTTCAACACCCTATTTATAGGGTGAAACAGAAAAATAAACTTGACATTTGGACTCCTTCATAAATTGTACAACAGTCTGGTTACTACTATTTTGGTTTAATTACTCCTATTTATGCTGCAAACCACCAGCAGCGAAAATTATGAATCACATAATTGATTATTAAATTCAGAATTGGCTCAAATTCAAACATACGAGCTAACCATTTATTTGTGTATTCAGACTAGTAAAAAAACAACAAAACCAAAAAAGCCCCAACCAATCCCCTTTCATCTTGAATTTTGAAGTGATTGCAAACCAACCCAGATTCCAGCAGTACATCATTTTTGTGTACTGTATTCCTGTCACCCTACAGACAATAGCTGAAAGAGGCACTGTGCAAAGAATTTTCTCAGATTGGCAGCATTTTTTAAAGCCTGGGTTTTCTTAAGAATAAAAGGCAGTATCAAAGTGAAAGTTTATATGGTAATATCATATAAAGTCCTGCACATTAAAATTGGAGCTCAGGATTTCACATGAGGTATACATCATGTTAGATACTACTCAAACTGCTGGAGAAAAAAAAAATCAAAATGTCCATGTGTTTCCAGGAAACTCAAATTCCTGAAAAATTCTTGTCTTGCTAGCACTTGGCCTTGTTAAAATATTCTACTAAACTAATTACTATGCAGGAAGCCAATTTTTTTTTTCACCTTCTCTAATGCATATTCTCCTTTAATGCACTGCTACCTCAGTCCAGTCACGCTGACACTGAGCTCTTTATACACAGATTTTGAAAATATTGTTTAATTACTTGGACAGGGTTGGTTTTGGGCTTCAAATACCATGTCAAACATCTTAAGTAAGCTGAGTGACACCTAAACACCATTTTCTCATATACATGCAGTAAGAATTATTCTGACTTATACTGTAGATTATAAGAGCTCTGTCACCTCAATTTCACTTCTTTTTGACACACAGAGGCTGTAAAACCCACATTTCTGAGTAAGATGCTAAATTGGCTGTATGTTGCATGCTCCTCTGCCCTTAAATAATATTTTGTCTTTGACAAGAATATTCTAAAGAACTTTGCTCAAGACTTATGTACTCCAAACAGCAAAAACGTGAGATTTTTGCTGAGTATCTTCTCCCTCTTAAGTGTCAAATACAACATATCGTGTGCTGGGAGGGGAAGACTGAGAAGGAGGAAAATAATTATGCTGTGCAGCTTGGAAGGCTGCTACGTGTCACAGCTAAGGATCTTTTAAACTCGTAAGAAAAGTTGCTGGGCCTTGTACTCTCAGATAATTTTGTGAGACATCTATTCCTGTGTCTTGTACTGCTGCATAATCTTCTGCTATCTGTAGGGTTGAGACATTGCCCTCCCACGCCCATGTGAAATATTCTCCTGAGCAAGGGCAGAGTTGCCTGCATTGAAAAGCCAATTTTCTAGCTAATTCAGTAGGCCCTTGTGACCTTCTGGAAATCCAGAAAAAAGAAAGGACTGCAAACATGCAACACATCTGGGGCACCATTGGAGGGACAGGCAGCAGAAGAAAGAAGGATGGAATGGCCAGTGTTGTGTTGCACCCCTCAAAATTTGAAAGATTGTCATCTGTTTGATTGACTCACACAGGAGAAGCTCCATTCACTCCCACACATGCACAGAAGATTCTGCATTTCAAGCTTGAGTTTTTTCTAGAGAAGAAACCCCAAAGAAAAGGCTGCCTCCTGTCTGTTCCTGTCAACATTTAAATAGGATGACCAAAACCACTAAGTTCAGTACTGTTTCCATGTGCTAGAGATGTGGCCGTGTCAGTCTGCCCAGCCTGCATGCAACACACATAAATGCTGCCCTGACAAGCTTCCTCTCCTTTATCAAATGTAAGGAATACAAATTAAACTTGTGGCAGGAGACACAGGAAAGCCCTAAGGCTGGAAATGGGTAAACTGAACTACATCAAAAAGTTCACAACCCAATTTCCAAAAGATGTCTAAAGGCCAAAAGGTACAAATAGACAGCAGAAGGAGCCATCACCAGTTTTTAAGTAATGATTGGAACATGAAGGCAGCTTCTCCCACTGATGTCAGTGCACAGAAAATAATGCTGTCATGTATAAAGAAATCTCATCTTTCAAAGGCTTTGTAGAGCACCAAGCCAGAGAAAGTTGTCCTTGTTCAAGTGTGTGGTCCTCCTGCATAAAATCAACAGCATTGTGCTAATTATATCCTTTGAAGAGAAATAGATAAAACCTTTAACCACACAGAACCTACTCTGACATTTCTAACATCCTGAGTGAAAAAAAAAAAGAAATTTAAGGATCCCCAAAAGACCATAAGTTTACAAACAGTACAAGTTGCATTTTGTCACAGATTAAGAGACTGGAGATTACAGAATCACGTTTGCTCAAGAGGAGAGGCTCATTATCATGGAATTTTGATCATGAAGATAAACATTGGCACAGCCCTGATGTTTTTGCAGGGTCTAAATCCCGATCACCTCCATTCACACCCAAAGTCTCAATAAGTTGGACTCCTTACAAATCTTAGCAAGAATGAACATTCTCAGAAAAAAAAAAAAAAAAACCAAAAACACCAACTTAAAAAACTGGCAGTTTTTATGAGGTCTGGTCTTCAAATGGCAAAATTAATGCCTTCATAAGTCAAAAGACAAACAGGACAGTATCACTGAATGCCCAGGCTCATATTCTTCCACTGGACACAAACCCTCTTGGATTTGAAGGTTTCCCTCGATTTGCCACTTCACTTCTCCAAATATCTAAGAACCAGAAACGAAAGAGAAGACAGTTTTGTAAAAGACAGGAAGGTAACAGGTAACTGTGTCAGAGTAGGAAGACAGACTCTGCTTTCCTTCATTCTGAGAAGGGTCTGTGGTGACTTTGCAACCCATCCTGGAGATTTCCCCTCACTCCCATCCTGAAGTGCAGTCCTGCAGTCCCAGACCAGCTGTAACCACTGTGCTAGCACAGAAAAAGGGTAGAAATACTTGAGGAAAAGCTCCTTGAGAGTTCAAGAATTTGTGTGCGTGAATTCTTCACACTCGAGGAGCTGCCGGCTCTTGAGGGAAGGCAATTACACGCTCTCTCTCACCTGGCAGTCTTCAGAATGAGCTGGGGGTTAGCAAGCAGCACTGGCATGCACTGGGCAGGAGAGCTAATTAGAGTCAGTTCCACATAGGGAAGGCTGCAGACAGGGAAGTTCCAGTGTGGAGCACTGTCAGGGCAGTCACCTCAGAAGCTCCTTAACACTGACCCTCTCCAGCAAGTCACCTCTAGTGCATATGTTCACTGCTGCTTTGAGCTGTTCCTGTGATTTTCTGTCCTTGGCAGTCAGATTTTTCTTTTCAGAGCTGGCCTTTTACCAAATTCCTCTGTATTCACCACAGGCTGTCTTTCTCTGTTTCCCTGACAGAATCACCTGCAGGTGATATCTTTGTGTTGCACTCTCATGCCAAATTCTGTTCCTGTTATTTTATGACAGTTATTTATGTCCAATGCACAGGTTTATGTTGTGTCTTTTTTCAACAAATCCATGCCCACATGAGGCCATTATCAGGATATTTCCTTTGCAAAGAAAGTTGAGCTCAGTTAAGATCGTTGGTAAGAAAAGATTGCTAAAAAAACCACAAAGAAAATAACAATTGATAACCCATACCACTTAATGCCACATAAAGAGCAAACAGCCAATAGAGTTTCCCCCTCCAAAAAAGAAAAAAGAAATCAAAGATGAACCTAGGTAACTTTATAATGGAATTAGCCTTAAATGGGCTCCATAAATAAAAGTAATTCTTCACACAAATCCATACTACTCACAGCCTACCATTCCCAGCCCTCCTGCCTCCTCATCTGTGATTCTGCTCCCCATTTTCTACTGATAGATGCTCCAACAAAAATTATTCATCAACAAAAGTTTCACTTAGCAACAGTTTCCAGGTGAGATGTGCCATCCAAACCCACTGCAGAGGCATTTCTTTGACTGAAACAAAGGAACATCAAACCTATTAAAACACTTAATACAAAATCTGTTCAAAATACAGCAATCTTTCTCTATCCTAGCAACTACCACCCTCATAGAAAAAAAAATATTTACTAGGAAGACAAGCAGGAAAATAAATTTGCATCACAGCAGGCAACAGAATGTATTTACTGGACAGCATTTGTCAGACAACCTGGGGGAAAATACAGCTATATGAGGAAGCTGCAGCTCAGAGAGGAAGATTTCAGCTAAGCTCCTGTGAAACAGGAGCACATAATGTTAAAAAGTTCCCAGAGGATCCTAAACTACCTGAGTGTTCCCAGAATTCCCATACAAACACAGAACAAATGTTTAAAATGGCAATATGGAAGGAGAAGAGGGAAACAAAACCCATGGACACTGATGGAAACAGCCAGAGGGGGAAATGATGCATTCAAGACCCGAGGGTTGGCAAGAAGAACCAAAAATCTTTACATAATAATATGAGACAGGTGTGTGGGATCAAGGGTGCCTTTTTTACCCTATCAGTCAGCTTTTGCAATTTTTTTGTCTTCTGCTGAACCAAACCTAAGCATCCTGAGCTCCAGCACTATCATATTACAGCATATATGATAAAAGATGGAGGCATAATCATTGCATGCAAATATAGTCAGGTAAAACTGAATGCCAAGGAAAGACTTTGTGGTTTTTTTTAAAAACAGTTGTGACAATGGAAAAATTCACTGTGATCACCACAGCAGAGCTCATGCAAGCATGAGAACCTCCTTACACCACTGTTTATGGTTAGAGTACCACTGAAAGCCAAATCATATTGGCTATAATGAGGACCATTGTTGCTGTTCATCCAGCCCTGCTCTGCTGCAGGACCCCACTTGTTTAAAAGACACAAAAACAGGGTTGGGATTGCATAAACCTGGGTAATACTGTGAACACCAGATACCCATCATCAGCCATCAAAGGCTTGATTAGAGGTGCATAACTCTAAAGGGCAGGTGTGTCATTAAGAACTCACCACAGAAATACAAGCCACAGTTCACATCTACCTTACCCACAGACACCTTTTCTCCTGCCTCTTCCACACCCATTTCCCTTCTTTCCAGTCCCACTCATCTACTGTATTCCTCCAAGAAAAAGATCCTTCTTTTTTTTTCAGGAAGAATTCTGTTTCAGGAGGAACTCCACTATGAGACTGGACTGGAGGAAGGAAGAACCCAGCGAAACCGAATGTCACAGATTCCCAAACACATTTTTAGGGGCTAAAGGGTGTAACAGCATCCATCATGTGAATGTTTGGAACACTCAGCTAACAGAGTGTGATGTTCCCACTTTATCTGTGCTTAAGCATTGTATCAGCCAGAGCTGGCCATCAAACATTGTGCTCACAGAAGAGAAAGGAACCCAGAACTGCAGACAGACTATGCTGGGGTGAATTCCCCTATTTCCTCCATGTGCACATTAGACCATTGCCTTCCTGATGCTGGAATTGCTGTTCTTTCTTCAGCACATGCAAATATCATATTGAAAACACTTTTAAATAAAATCATAGGAATATCTAGCTTTTCAGTGTTCCCAGACATGGAGGTGTCAAGATCAGACTCTTTACCTAAACTACAAAAAACTACAGGAAGACCCCAATTATCAAATTGCTTCCTTAAATGCTTTGTTAATTTTTTTTCTCAGTTCCTCCTGTTAAACGTCCAGCAACTGACCCCCAAAATTTCTCTTCATAAGCACAGAACTCTTCTTAGGTAATTGGAATATAGAAAGAAAGCACTTTACAGGTTTGGTTGCAAAAATGACAGACTTTTAGGGTCTTTAATACTAGAGCATGAGCTAAGAGAGACCACTGAATATTGTCACAGAGGAAGAGAAACTGTACAGAACAGGCAGATTTGGAAAAAATCTCACAACATTTACAGACTTTTCAGAGTATTTCTGTCCATGAAAAACAGAAAAGACAGCTTTCTTTTAATTACAAATTCTGTCTTTTTGTTGATTTTTCTTTTTGCCATTTGTTTCAGTTTTGCTTTAATTTTGAAGATAACCTGATTTTTTTTTTTTTTTAAATAGCAATGTAAGGAACTTTTCTTTGACAAGCTCCAATTATACGCTTGGTAAGAGTTCTTCACAGTAGCACTTGAAATTCACTTTCATTCAAGACAAAAATGTCAAATTCATTTAATCACTGATACACTCAGATAGGAAGTTCTTCTGTCTCCAGTTATTCTTCAATTAAATACTCCTACACTTCAGGTAGTTATCACAGAGAAGTAGAAATCTAGGAAAAGATATTTTGGTGTAACACAGATGAAAATTTTTAATCAATATTAGTTTATATCTTCTACCTGCGAGAGTATCTTTAGCCAACCTGGGGGAAAAAATTGCTACTTTCAACTTGGCTGCCATGGTAACATGAAATGGTCCAATTTATTGCAGTTATCACAAATGCTATTAATCCTGGGGATAACGATGGGTGGCAATGAGCCATACTGAGGAGGATTATTTTCTTTTAAGTTTTGCTAAGGGATTTGGGAAGAAGTAGAATAACCAGTACTGAAGATGATGGCTGAATAGGGACATTGAAAAAATGAATTAAAAGTGAAGATCTAAGCAATTCCTTTGTTCATTTTCCTGTTCTGAATAGCACCAATCACTGAAAAGGTGAGGCACAAGTCTGCTTGCTTTTGGTAGAGAGTAGGAAGTTGAGACTTCAGTAGTTTCTTTTGCTGCTTTAGTACAGTTGGAAACAGTTTTCCCAATCTGTAAGTCTGGTTTCAAGCACACTTTTACTTCCCACGAGAACAAAATGAGACCTTTAACTGTTCTGTCTTTTCTTTTTCCTCTTAAACTTTTAAAGAAAGAACATGCTGGTTTATAAACCCTCCATACCAGGGAAATTGACCACATGTCCAGATATTTGAGATGAGAACCACAAATTATTCTGGTGGAAAAGTCTCTAGAGATCATCCAGTCCAACCTTCAGCTCAAAGCAAGACAAACTTCAAAGTCAAACCAAACGGCTCAGAGTTTCACCCATTCAAGTTTTCAATACCCTCAGGTATGGAGGTTCAACAGCCTCCCTGGGCATCTGCTGCAGTACTACACTTCTCTGACAGCAAATCCACCCCATTTCCCCACAACTTCTCCTGTTTTCCATTAGAATTTGCCTTTTCATTACTTATGGCTGCTGCCCCTTGTCCTCTTGCTGTGCCCTGCCAAGGGGAGCTCACATCATCACCTCTCTAGTACCCCTTAGGTACTTGAGGACAGCAACCAGAACCTCTCCAAATCCTTCCTCCTCTAGAATCAATAAATCCAAGATCAGACCCCTGAAGGCACTGACAGGCCTTACAAAGCTCTCAGATGCAACTGCTGATCAGTAGCAGCCAGATATTTTATTGATCTAAGCAAAAATTTAAGAAACACTTCAATATAACTATTCTTACTGTAGAGTGTTTCCATGCTATTTGAAAAGGAGGTGTCATCATAAGAAAATTACTGCAAGATAAGTGTCCAGCACAATCGTTGTGAAAGCACAATCATTATTAGGATCCAACACTTGTATCGTGTTGTGCTCTGAAAGCTGGGGGTGATACAGATTGCAGGAAAAAAATTATACCTTCTGTTGATGTGATAGTCCAGAGGGATAGAAATGCATGCATCAACATTTGTAGGATGACCTGAGGCACTTATGAGGCGGACCCTAAAAAGTGCCTCCTGATGCCCAGGGACTGAGCTCACCTCTGAGTAAGGGTTTACTGAGAGAGCTATGAATTTCCAGATGTGTGACCACAGTGGAAGGTTTTCCTGTGGTCAGGCCTTAAGGATCATTGTCTCACCCCAGGCTTCTACAGCCTCATTTCTGGCTCAATTAACAGTTTGTTGGAAGCTGTTCAACCTCCCATTTCACAACGCTTTTGTACCTTTGATGTGCAATTCACAGGGAACCTCCTTATCTTGAAGCCTCTGCTCGATGAAATATTTTTTGTTGCTTATTTTTCCCCTCTGCTTTGAGTGTCTACAAGCAAATTGTCTTTTGCCCCACAGGTATGACAACTGAACAACACAAATAGAGGCAGCAGTAGGTAATTTTAAAAAGACATCCCAAAAGAAGGGAAATAATTTCAAATTAATTTTTTACCCTTGTTCTGGGGATGACTGAAGTGTGAGGTATGTATAAGGTGCTTCACAGTCACTAATTAAGCGTAAGAAGCTTCTGAAGTGCAATATGCAGGGATTTCTACAGAATTATGCAGAGTTGGCCTGTGTTGTTTACTAAAAAAAAAAAAAAATCACACCTATTAATGTTTTTGGATATAAAGCTAATTGTACACTGGCAAAAGGGTAAGTCTCACTTTGTCATGATTTTGTAGGGCCTTGGAACACTCACCCTTTGAAATGAGCGTAAAGAAAATGCCTTTCCCTAACAAAAATATTTGTACAGAAGCCCTGTTGAAGCAATTAAAAGCATCCTACTGTTTGGAAAAGGATATTCTTGCGTTAATTCTTTGGAATAGTGAGAAACTACATATATGATGAAACCAAACATTATTCTAATCTTGGAAAAATAAATCACAAAGATGAAAATTCAAAAAGTCAGCATGAGAAAAACAGACAATTCCTCTGAGCTATATTTTAACTTCTCATTAAACAGGAGATTTTTATTTTTTTTTTAAACAAATGACGTTCCACAATTCCAATGCAAATAGAAATTTCTAGGGGGCAGTTTGAATTAAAAGATTTAACAAAGGTTTTTAATATAGATAATTTTCTTTCAAATACATCTTATTAACAGAAGATTTCACAAAGGTTAATTGTTGCCATCAAAAGGTGGTAATTAGACATTTCTCACAGTTCAGCTTACTTAGAGAAATACATCTCTATTCAGGAATATAATCAATCATATTCTTAAGATAAAAGGGAACTTCCCAGCATGCACATTTCCAGGAGAACATCTATCACTCAAACCTCCTGGAGAATTAATGATAGAAGCATTTCCACTATCCTCAGACTACTTAATACTACAGATTACTTCAAATGGCAGGAAATCCTCATTAACATTTATTTTTGCCTAACTTGAATCAGAGCATTTCTTTTTCAGCCACCTGGAATAAGAAGAAGCCAAGAAATAAAGGGTTGGGCAGCAAATTCCTCTCCACCCTCAATATCCACGGTGAATAGAAGGGAATGCTAAAAGACACTGAAGAGGTTTGGATTAGAAATTCCAGAACAACCAATATCAGAATATCTGATATAAAAGAGATCAGGGAGTTTTCTTAGGAGTTGGACAGCAGTAGCTCAAATGTGCTTAAAGAAGAAGGCACTGAACTTCAACATTCCTCATTACCCCTTATTGAATACATCATAAAACTTGATCTTCTGGTGAAGACTGCTTTCCTAATTAAGCCATTTGATAAGCATAATCCTAAATGAATGGGCAGTTTTGCTTTACCTAGAGCCTATGCTTTCCTGCTGATAAGACTGGTAGCTGAAAAAGTTCCAGCCTTGAACTACGACATTTATAAACATGCACATAAAAATAAATCAAATATAAACATACCTTGTTTTATCATTAGTTTGTGTAAGACTCTTTCTTCTTATTCTTCTATAGCTAACAGACCAAATCATTGAGGCTGGTGCTATCTACATCATATTTCTTTCCAATGTTGAATTTTTGGGGTAAGGAGGGTTTTTTCTCCTTGCCTTGGGTGGTGTGGGGGTTATTTTTTACAGGAGTCAGCCATTTCAGGAAGAAAATCAGAATAAAAAAGTTCCACTACTTTTAGAAAGAATAAAACATTCCCTAATTTAAAGCCTCTCATATCTACTTTAAAAGCACTGAAAGAGTGCATCCTTGATGTTGGAAAAGACATAATTTTATCTGTTCCAACTTGGCAAGTTAAATGACTTTCAAAACTCTGGGGTCATGAGTGGTCAGCAGACACCATGACAAAAGCAACTCATCTCCAGGAGCCATCAGCAGCATTAGACAAGCTCTAGCTCTCTGGGGAAGCTGAAGGCTGACCTTTTTGCACCCATCATTCTCCTCCAGTGCAGAGAGCAGAAACCACAAGGGATGGGCAGGAATTTCTCTGCTTCCTTCACAGATGCATAAAGAGGTGCAGGAACACAAATGCCATTTAATGTCCTTGATCAGCCTGCCACTTCTGAACCCCCAAAAGGCGTGGAAATGAGGGTGTATTCCTTCAACAAAATGAAAGGTAGATGGCAAAGCAGACAGATGGAGAAGAACTTAAGCCATGTTGGTGACAAAGCCAGAACAGGGCACGGCTCAGGTGGCTGAGTAAGGAGCCAGCTGGGTGGGACACAAAGTGGGATTGATTTCACCCAGTTTTAGATGTTCATCTGTGGATTAACCCACCCCTGGTTCAGAGGAGAAGGCTAGAATGCAATCCCCTTGTTATATTTTAGATGTCATCTGTGAGAGTTCAGACACAAAAGCCTCCAGTGGAAATGCCTGCATTTAGTTGTGTGGTCCTTCTGAAGCCTTTTGTGGAGAATGGGCAGAGAGCTAAGAGCCAGTATTGGGATTCTTACTCAGCAGGAGACCACCAGGACTGGGAGGTTTTGGTTGTTTTTCAGACAGCCTTCATTAAATAAATGTTCTCCAGTCTGAACAGTGTTTCAGAAAAGATTCCACTTTTTGAGGGAGGGAAATAGCAAACAAGCATATGAAACGCATAGCATGTGTGGGAAAATAATTTCTCTTCTTCATAAATTTTCAGGGACCCCTCCCCACTCTCCTTTTGCTGGGCCTAAACCATTCCATTGGCAATCTGTTTGTTCCTAGTTTGTTCCTGGATATATATTATTGTCAGAAAATCCTTTAAAAATCAAAATTGCGTATTCCATAAATTAATCTGGTTCTTCTTGCAGAACACCTGTAACACTGTATTTCTTTGGTGGACAGTGTTTAACTCCATCTACAAACCCTGTAAGGAGTGAAGGCATTGCCCCAAGGGTTACAGAATCATGTAGGTAAGATTAATTTCAGTAATTTATCTTCACGTCAGTGGGTTTATACTCAGCCAAAAGATGAATAAGTAATAAACTCTTTATAAATGCCTAGAGTTACATTAGATTGGTTTTATTCCTAAGAAATAATGTATCTTTTGAGATTTTGGTATCAATCCTAAACGTTTCACAGACAAAAGCCTTCTTGGTTCTATGTGTTCAAGTTCAGGATCTAAACCAGAGCTTTAAGTGATAAAAGGCCAGTATGTTTGGATTATTTGGATATACATAAAACTGTAAAACTGTTTTCCATATAAAATTTTCCAGACTTGAATACCCTCTCCCTTCTCCTGAAGTTTCAAATAAATCACACCCTACTCAGTGCTTAAGCTGTACAGTGCAAGAAGATACCAATGACTTTCATAAAAACACCATTTCCCCCTCCACTAATCGATACAAGTCTCCATCAAGTGCACTCCATTCTCCATTAGGCAATTATTCTGCACGCTGTACATTCACTCCTCCAAGGGTTCTCCAACCTTTGTGCACTTAAATAGAGTCAAACTGGCTTTAAATTGCTAAATACGCTGTTCCCCGAGAACTGAAGCTCATCCAGGTGATCCAGTGGGCTGAAATTATTGAGCAGCCCAGCTGAGCAGCTCACCCTGCATCGTTCCTTTAATTTATGTGCTGCGATTTGGACGTGAACCAACTGCAAATTTCTGTGCAACCTGACTAATTGCCAACACTCTTGAGGATCACAGAATAATCTCATTATAAGGAGCATTAGAACCAAAATCCACTGCATGCACGTCAGGGTAGGTTTTCCTTCTGCCCCAGGCTGGCACATTTGTTTTCTTAACATTGCTCAAGTTCTGCTTCTTTTCATGCAACAGTTTCTAGAGTTTCCATGTGCACGACAAAAAAGGTTTGTTGGTGTTTGTGGCCTCACAGATCGCTTTAGGCTCTACAAAGGTACCTTCATTAATTTCATCTTCCACATCTACTCTTATTCCTTTATTTTACTACTCAAAATTTGACAAGCAGCTGAGTTTCAAGGATTGGAGGCCTTTTTTGTGTGTATGAGTATTAAACAAGGCATGATAATGGACTGAAAATGCTGTATGTACAATAATTTCAGTTTTGCTAATATTGAAATATTTATCTATAAAATTTGTTATCTTATGGAAAAACTCTTTAACAATCTCTTCAAAGGCCTTCAGTGCTCTCTTCTTGTTGCAGCTAAAAATACCAAAAGATGTGATGCACATTTAAATTTGCCTTTTAATTAAGCAAGAAATTCAGGCTAGAAAACCCACCTGAACAAGCACAGCTGCCTGTGGCACTTTGGAGCCAATTTGCTAAGCTGGTACTGGGGAAATGCTCTTCCAGGCTATGTGATGTACAAGCCAACACCATTTCTGCAAGCTTGGATTGGCTCCCCTAATGCCAAAGGGTTTGAAAAAGAGGTGGGGAGGACTAGGAAAATTTGAAGTGACTCACTTAAAATTATGGTAAAGGAAACATCTGAAGCTCTGGGGAAGATCATTTTGAGTGCAGTTGCAACTTAAAAAGTTACTGCACACAAATCTTTTTAAACTCCCCACTGCTAATCTGTGCCAGGGGGTTCCAAAAAAACTCCACATTGCTTAATTCATCACCTGATAGGCTCACTGGGACCTGAACCACCCCTCAGACCTTGAGCTGTCAAGGACTTACATTCCCAAAGTCCCATGCCTACAGGATTCATGTCAGGTATCAGACTTGTTCAATGGCTACACTAAATCTGGAAATCTGTGTTTATCTCTCGCACTAAGATCAAATGGGTCTGACACACCCCATCCTCAAGAATTGAAGTAGGCCTGGAAAACCAACAGGAGTAAGAATGAAATTTATGTTCCATATTTCCCTACATTCCCTCCCCTCTCCCCTTCTCTTTAGGTATTTGTGCCATTCCAGTTATTTTAGACAGGGCCATCTGGTGGTTCTCTAACTATCAAGAAAAAGAATGAAATAGCTGAGAGTGTTAAAAGACCAGTAATTAGCTGATATTCAGGCAATGCACCATAAAGGATTTGTCCCATGACAGGCTTCTTGGTACCAAAGCTGTCAATTGCTCAAAACAAATTCTTCCAAACAAAAGATGGACATGATTTGTCTTGATATTCAGTTATGTTCCCTTTCAATCCTTCTGAAAACAAGAATATTCAAGAACACAGACTATGCAGAGAAGTTTTTCTGTTTCATCTGTCATTTCTCTCTCTCCAAACTGTTCTGGCAAGGCTATCTGCACTCTCAGATACATTGGTACTACAAATAATTAAACCCCTGGTTTAATATAGTCCAGTCTGCTATTCCTTATTTAGCTTCATAAAATACATCTTGTGCGTCATTTATTTTATAATAATCTGTTTCATTTACGCGGGAATGCTTCATTGAGATTCAAAGCAAGTGGGTTAACAACTCTTCAAGCACACACTGGCATTCACAAGGCTATAATTTTATTTCAGTCTTCCTTTCAATTAAATACTATTGGCAAAAGTCCAAGGTACAGATCCACGGATCAATAACACAGATTCACAAGTCCTGCTTGCTTCACTCTCCAGCAGACACCACCTAATGGAATTCATGGAGTTATTTAACCAAGAAGAGTGGATGTTAATCAACTATAAGGTATACAGCCAAGACATGCCCCAACCCAGTTTTTTGTCACATTATAGGTCCTTATTTCATCAATGGGTACTGCAGCAGCTATCAGAAAACTCTTTGCTTAAAGCATTTCATCAATGGGTACTGCAGCAGCCATCAGAAAACTGTTTGCTTAAAACATTTCTTCAGAGTCCCATTATAAAATACAGCAGCCCTCAGCCATAAATTATAAAAGGCACCCAAAAATCATAAACGTTTTTGGCAAAAAAATCAACCAAATGGTACCATAAATATAATTTTGCATCCTAGAATAATAACCTGTCATGCTTTACTTTTTGTTTACAAAACTGACTTCAATTTTGCAGAAGAAGCAAACAGCTTTGGATGTAAATTTCAGTTCAGAAAAGGACTTTCAAGTAAATACTAAACACAAGATTTGGCTTACTGATTTTTTTGACTCAGCAGCCAGTAGCCTCTAAAGGTTTAGGGTGTGCTCAAGCCCTATAGGAGTCAATAGAGCATAAGCTGAGTACATTCTAGTGAAGTTAGGATGGATTTATCAGTATCAGAAACAGTTTAACTGTTCTCTCATGTATAAAAAGTCACCTTCCTAGTCACTCTTTTCTTTGCTGAAGAAAGATGGTTTTCTATCACAGATAATTATTCAGCTAATAATAAGGAATTACTTAATACACGTTGCCAATTTCAACACAAGAAGCCTACTGGACCATCCATCACCTTAAACTCTTCAAACCTTGGATTTTCCTGCAGCCACTGCTACCTGTTTCCACATGTGTAAAGAATTTGCCATCAAGAGGAACAAATGACCTCTTTGATTAATGCTTTATTGACTCATTCGTTGAAGAGGCCTTTCCTTCACTAACGAGGGAGGTTATTCATGGGTTTCCAGCTGTCTCTTCAGCAGTTACGGGAACTACTGTCCTTGGCCACGGAGAAATGGTAAAATAATAAAGCTTTGGCATCTCCTTGTTGAAGAAAGGCTTACATTAAATGGCTAACCAGAAATATGCTGTCAAGGCCTGAGTGAATGCTGGGCTCTTCAGAGTTTCATTTAACCTTAGACTAAAATCACTTGCTCTTTAAAGAGTTTGTCTCAGCCTTCTCTGTTTGTATAGATAGAAAATTAACTCCTGGACTTCCTGAACACATTCTGTGCAATAATCAATATACTTGCCATATAATTATTTTTGTGGTGTTTTTCTCTACAACCAGTTGTTTTCAAAAAATAGCTAAGTTTTCTAAACACTATTAGCTTGCAGCAAGCTTTTGACTTTAAACAGAGTCTCAGCGGAATGTAGAAGAAAAGTTATTGAGTTTCCAATCTGCTCGTGTGGGTCTCCTCAATTTGTGGGTACAGGAACTGGACAATGCAAAGGTGGAGGGGCCAGATTAAGAAAATAATTCTTTGAACAGGATATATTTTGGCTTAAAAAATAATTATTGACTTGGTCCCATTTTATTCTCCACTACTGAAATGGTGCTCTCAGGAAGCAGCAACTTCCTCTTGCACTGTTTCATACAGAACAGACAGTGATTCCTGGAGTTTTTCTTTGGAAGTGACTGAACAATTTTCAACACCTAAAAGACAACCCTGTCATCAGTTGCTACAGAGCCTCACTTGCAAGCTGTTGGATTTCATTTGTGAAGTCCTTTTCACTACAAAGCCCATTTGAGATTAGAAAGTTAAATCTCTCAGAACTAACAACAACTCTCGGTATCAACTCTTCTGATAAAATAACTTTGTGATTGCTTAAGAGCCATCCCCTCCTCCACTTTATCAATTCCCTTGGGTATTAGTAGTCACTAAGTTTCATTTTACACAGAAATAAAATTCCTCTGAATGTCACTGTGAAAACTCCAGATATTTTCCTACTGCGTATACTCAAAGATGTTTGGGTAGATCTGTGATCTTCTCAAGAGGAAATAGTTGTATTTGTATTACAGAACAGAACTCATTTACAGCTTAGAGCATATGCAGCATGCAAAAGATTTTAAATTGGTCCATGAGAACATAAGATCCATAAGCTGACAATAAAATATTCTGAAGACTTCACTACTGAGCATGGAAATACATAAATTCATGAGTAGAATTGTTTTCAGTATTCATAATGAATATTTTGCCTCCTTTTTCCTGACCTGATTCAATTGCCATCACAGCATTACTCCTCCTGGTTTAAGCACAGACACTGAGATATAAGAGTGGATATAGATATTTTTATCCCCATTTCTGATCCATTTAACACAGCTGTGATAAAAGAAAGCTTCTCTACTTCAGCTTCTACCTTGGTCCTCTTGCCAGAATTGCCTGTACTTACTAGCTGTTCTTACTAGCTTACTTACTACAGTCCCAGTGACTCCAGACTCCCCAGGGACGTAGGCAAAATCGGGTGGTGGCAGCAGCATCAGCAGGGAACAAAGTTGTAGTAGGTTTTTCTTCAAAGAGAAAAAAAAAAAAAAAAAAGGCAAAAAAAGCATAAAACCTACTCTTTGGACTGCTGCCTACTCAAGCCAGCCTTAGTCAAAGCACAAATACCCGAGCTATTTCAGACACCCAATCTCTTCCAGTTTCTTGCCTTTTCAATGAGCCAATGCATGATGCAGCACAACAGCAATTACAGAATTGGATTGTCAGCATAAGGAATATTAAACCTCATAAAGAGCTCATTTATTTAGGTTATAGAAAAGCATGATTTAAAGTTTGAATAAGCCAAGAACTAATTGCTGTTTTTGACCAACGTTTTGGCAAGGGACAAATGAAACAAATTCCATCCCAGAGCTCAGCCAGTCCCTCAGCAGAGGTGTCTGCTCTCACCAGGCAGAGCCCTGGCTGAAGCTGTTTCCCCTTTAGTGCAGAACCTACTCGGCAGCACCACACATCTGCTGGAGAGGAGCAGTCTTGCTGCTGCAGCAAATCTGAGGCCAATGGATTTCTGATCACAACTGCAAGTTTAATGCCCCTGTGCTCTGTGTTTTCATGCTACAGATATCTACTGAGTGCAATGAAATACTTGGGGACTAAGCTGAACAAAACCTGATAGGTGTCCCTCAGATACCAAACCTCCTGCATGTGGTGAGCAGACTTTTAAAAGGAATCACCTGGCCTACACTCGGTGCTGTGCAGTTCTCACCTACACTGCTGCCAGCCACTAGGTGGGAATGTTCAGCCTGCAGACTCTTCAAGAGACAGCAGAAGTCCCAGCTGAAACCCCGCATTCAGATAAATCCTCCCCTTTCTTACAGATGTGCAGCCATGCAGTAAACCAGAAATGAATTTGTTTCCTTTCAGATCAACAATTTTATTTATTTTTAACTATGCTCACCTTTATGCTAAGCACAGAGAAGCATTGTCACAGCATCTCACATGCATTTGCTGCTGTTTTTTCCTTGGACCTGTAAACTATTCCAAAGCAACTCCACCCACCAGAAACCAATTTCCTTCAGTGAAAGTTTCACAGGGCAGAGGCATATTGCATCACTACCATTCAAAGCTGATATAGCATTTTCCTTTGTTTCTCTGATATTGCAGCTAAGAGATGAGCTAGGAAAGAATGGGGATTTTATCCTCCCAGTAAATTCAGGGTTTATGATTTGCTCATAAAATGTTACATTGAAGTTACCATGAAAAGCATACAGAAGAGGTCAGAGAAATCATGCTCCAAACTTAATGGAGACAGAATATTCCTCTGTGCCTCCAAATCCTTCTGTGCACTGAAGAACTTATGAGCAAACGTGACAGAAAAAAAAAAAAAGAGGGCAGCACAAAATTCATATGCTCCAAGAATTGCAGAGAATGAAAATGAACATGGAAATATTCTGAGCACAAGAATGAAAAATTAAAGCTCAGTTTCTACTCCCAGCTATTTAATCACAGTATTTTTCTGATATTACAACTTCCCTTCATCTTATACCTGTTTTGTGAAGTTGAAGGAAAGAGGTAACTATTGCAGTTGGTCATAAAGTTCTTTTTTTTTTCCTTCTTTTCCCCTGAGGAGCTGAGGAACAGGGAAAAAAAGATGATAAGGCTACTTCTGATTCTGCAGTGGAAACAATTTAAATGAAGGTTTGTTTCACAGAACAAGAGAGAAAGAGAAAGTCAAAGAACCTGGTTAAGCTATTTTAGGGAGGGGTCCCTCAAAGTAGACTTATTCAGGGTTAGACCTATGCCTGACAGAGCAGAAACAGGACACAGAATCTCCAACCACACTGCAGAGTGTCCTTCCCACAAAGTCAGCAGCACAGTCTCCCTTGCTCTGTGTGTTCAACTAATTAATATTTAGAGGTTGAAAGGGGAAAAATCTCCAAATAGCATGAGTACAAAACAGACAGAACTCATCCAAGCCACGCTTGCTCCAGAGATGAAAGCTTCAAACCACTACTGTGAAATTTAGTGACAAACACTTCTGTTCAGTCTGGTCTCTTACTGGCAGCTATTTAGATCCTTGTGCAAGCTTGTGCCACATCCTCACAGATGCTGCCTGCATTGGAGTCTGGTGTGGGAGAGCCCTGTGTACAAATGCTTGCCCCATTAAAAAAAAATTTAAAAAAAAGAACCACCACAATATTGGCTACAGTCACCCCCTTGTAAAACAAAATCAACCCCTAGCCAGGCAGGAAGTTTGCTCAAACAGCAAACTACACTCTTGGTTCAAGTCTTGGATAGATTTGCATGAATTACTGCAATTACTTTGGAAAAATGGGGGAATAATTCATCTTTACCTAGATAATTCATCAGAGAAGACAGCCACTGAAAGCAGGGGAAAATTGCAACACACAATACAATTTTACAGTTTTATTTCACCACTAAAGCAATCTTTTTTAAGGGTAGTTAAGATGATTTGAATTGCAGAATAGAACTTCAGGTCTTGGATTGTTTCCTGTGTGTATCAACCAAAATTTCAAAGGGCAAACTGCAGAATAATACAAAGCAAGGAAAGTTAATGGACCTGTACCTACTTATACCAGGACATAATTTAGACTATTTGTGGGGTTTTTCCTCACATTTCTTCTCTGTCCCATTTAATGGGAATTCTACAGCTAATTCCAAATATTTGAATTTATTATAGCTATGCATTCTTAGATTCTATCCAAGGATAGATTGAAGAATTCCTAACTCCTTGTCAGAGTTATGAGTTGCCCTTGACTGTACTTCTTGCTGAACCCTCTGATTAGCTCTCAGTTATATTTTTCATGGAAGATTGGATCACACCTTATGAAAAGGAAATAACTTATTCCTTTTCTTCCATACATCTTCATTCCATTTTCCTTAAATAGCTGCAGAATGGCAGAAAGGTCTGGGCAATGTCCAGTGAAACAGCCTGGCAGCTGAGCCATGGCCTGAAACTGTGCTCAACGAACATCAAACAGGAATTATTCATGTAAGCACTTCTTGTGCATTCCATAGGTTGTGTTGCACGTACTACTTCACAGAAGCAGCCCTGCTAGCTAACACCAAATCTGAACTCTCTCAAAAAGCCACCTTGGCCATCTGATCATAGAATTGTAGAATGGCCTGGGTTGGAGGAGACATTAAAGATCCTCCAGTTTCAAACCCCTGCCATGGGCAGGGACAACTCCCGCTAGACCAGATTGCTCAAAGCTCCATCCAGCCTGGCCTGGGACACTTCCAGGGATGAGGCAACCACAGCTCCTCTGGGTCAACACAGACCTTTATGATTATAAGGAAGAACAAGTAGAAAGCCATGGAAAGAAGGAGCCCTGCCCTTCCTGGGCACTGCTGGGCTGGAAGCAGCTCTAAGAAAAGGACCTGGCCACAAGCCAACACTGTGCTCTGGAGAAAAGATGTCCAAAGGCATCCTCGGGTGTCGTGGCAGGAGGACAGCTGGCAGACTGAGGGACAAACTGGTGCAAACATTGACAGAGTTCATCAGGGTTCAGCAGAGGTTGCTCAGGGACTGGAGCTCTTGCCCTGAAGGAGAAGCTGAGGGCCTGGGGGGTTGTTCTGTCTGGAGAAGAGCTGGTTCCAGGGGAATCTTAAAGCAATTTACCAGTGCCCAAAGGTGTCGGGGAGGTGGAGCCAAACTTTTCACTGCAGTGCATAGCAGGAGGACAAGAGAGTGAGGAGTGAGCTGAAACATGGGAAGCTCAGACAAGCCATAAGGAGAAACTTTTTCAGAGAAATTATGTCCCAGTGAAGCAGTTTGCTCAAGATTGTTATGAAGATTTCCAACACCTTCTTGATAAAGCCCAGAGCAATGTGCTCTGACCTCATTACTGACCATGGTTTGAGCAAGAAGTTGAACTGGATACCTCCACATGTCCCTTCCAACTTGAATGATCCTGTCATTGTATGAACTCACAACTTAGACTTCTAATATTAAAAAAAATCCTGAGAAAAAAGTCATCTTTTACACTGGTTGTGATGAAAACCCAGATAATATAATGGGAGTTTTCCTGTCTCAGAGCAGCAAAAGGATCATGGCTCATTACAAGCCATAATTTTTAAGACAATGAACTTTTTCCAAAAACTTTTAATAGGAACCATGACAGGACAAAAATATATTTGAAGACTAAGCAGCCATAAGCCAACTATATATATGGATAATTTAATCAAACTGCTAAAGTGGTAGGAGAGATCCAAAGAGTTAGTGATGCAAAAAAAAAAAATCTGTAATTACTTGCTAGACATAGATGAAAGAAAATTTAAGAATTCTGGAAGTCCTTTATAAGCTTAAGATAAAAGATTTGAACACGTATGTCATCAAGTATCTATTTAAAATGTTAGCTTTATCTCTAAGATTGTTCTGATCATGATTTGAGCAGGAAGGAACTGGGTTCTTGCAAAGCCAGTCTGGTTAAAACCACATGGTTTGGAACAATTTTTTCTTTTTGATTCAAATAAATATGAATTTTTACTTACTAAGCAAGTAATGAGGATCATAAAGCTGTTTTGACATTACAGACTTTTGTGAAACATGAATAAAGTCATTACAACTATTAGTTGTAATTGATTTGAGAGACTTATGATCCTAGCAATGTGGCCAATATGACAAATGAACTATTTTTTCAGTCTAATAATGGAAATACACCCTAAATAAAGTGTAATAGTTATGCAGAAAAAATATATATTTTTACAATGTAATTAAGTCACCTTATTCTGCCAAGCAAAGTAACACACATTAACAACCTTATTTTATTACCTCCTCCACGTTCCAAGTATAAATGAAACTTCTAACAAGCAAGAATATTACCCATACATCTTGGATTCCTCCTGCAACTTTCTTTAACAATTTAAGTGTGACAAAGCAGAACCAATCTCGAGAGAAAAACAAAACAAAACAACACAACAAACTTAAAAATAAAAAGCCAAACAATGCATCAAGGACATTAAGTTTTGTTTCTAGGATCAGCCCCAGTGAGGAAGTTTGCTCCAAGATACCCAGTCTGTCTGTTGCCAAGAAATACACGGCTTGTGATAAGTATTTTTCAGTTTGAAAATGCAGTTGGGGGTTGTATTCTCAGTAATATAGTTCTGCCTGAGGAATACTTCAGAGTACAATAACCTCTGCGTCACTGTAGATCATTGCAAATGCTAAAATAATGGAACATTCCCCTTAATGGAAAAGGCTCCAGCCCTAGATTTCATCTAGTTTCTAAAATAATGCTCACAAAATCATTGGCCACACAGACATTTTTAGTTTATCCAGCATTGTAACTTTCCAGAGAGAGACCTTATAATTCTCTCTTCTTGGTTTTTTTTCTTTTTTTTTCTCTCCTTCCTAAGTTTATAAATTGCATGTAATTGACTACCATCAGATTCCCATTTGATTAGCACCTTCATGGTTTATTTTCCTAGAATAATTCATCTCCCTAGATGAGAGGGCATGAGGCATTGTTAGTCATTGCCTCCTCTACCCATTATCCTGACTCTCATCTCTACACACTGGATTCAGTCGTGAGCAATTTGAAACACAGACCAAACCTGACATAAAAAGTTTTGGTTTTAATCAAGTCCCTACCAAGGCCAAATTTAGGTACTGAAGTATGAGATTTTCTCCAGAAGTAGAGATACAAAGTAAAATCAGGGAAATACTCCAAGTTTCCAGCTTCTGGACCCCAGGTCCAGGCACCTGAGTGGTTCAGAAGCCTCAAGAAGAAGCATTGCAAGGTGTCTGTGTGGAGCCCTTTAAGCATCCTGTGCCATTTATTTCTTTCTTAATGAAACAGTGCTTAAGAGAGGGATTAAACTCTTGATATCTCACCTGATATCTAAAATCCTTTTTTTTTTAACATCAATTTTATCAGCAAACTTTAGAATATTAGAAATTTTTCCACATAGTCACAATATTTTCTTCCCCCACAGTAATTGTAGGAAGTTTGTTTGATGAAACTTTAGCTTTTCCCTCGAGTTTCAGGGCATCAGATATGTAATGTGCAATGTCTTGCCTTCATTAAAGCCTCAAGGTGACCCTAAATTAAAATTCAAAGCAAACATTGTCATGGGATATAAACAGAATGAGCAGAATAAATGCTGACAAATTATAGGACAAAAAGTGAATAAAATGTCACTTGTCAGTGTCAGCCCTATGTCACTGCTGCTGTTTAGAGAACAGACCTGATTGAAACACCAGGCTAATCAAGTGACCGAGGTGATGATTCAGATAAGAAATATTTGTTATTTTTAACTAAATCAATTAGGGAGAAGGTTTGCTGCAGTTCACCCCTAAGAGATCTACACAAAAACTGCTTTTAAAGTTACACTGAGACCACTAAACCAGCAACACTGAGGCATTTCAAACTGTGATATGTTCTGTTCTTAGTTCGTGCCACTTTGTGATGAGTGGGGCTACCCCTTCTTCAAAGTCACAGAACATTAAAAAGTTTCTTATACTTTCTGTGGAAAAAAAAATCTTTTCACTCAGATTTATCTCCAACTTTTTAAGTAGCTCTTAAATGTCTACTTCAGGTGTTGATCTAAGTTCAAATACATTCTGTAATTTCTTACTTCCACTTTTCACTATAAACCGCATTATCTGCCACCTCACTCTGCCCCTTTCTCCACCATAAAAAAAGGTTTGTGTCTGCCCTGCCATCTCTGGAGCTCCCCAGTGTCAAGCTGCCAAAGACTAGACTATACTTTGTCATAAGGAAAACTTGTTCAAATAATTATGTTTGTCTTAAAAATTGTCTACTTCTCAAATACAGCAAATCAAACAAAAAGTCAAGTGCAATACATTGAATTTACCTCCAGCAGTTCAGGAGAATCCTTGGGTCTGCTACCAGAACTTAAGACATACAGATTTTGATGGGGGATTACAAACTAAACCACATTCCGTGAGGAATAAACACAACATTTTTGTTATTGCACCTTTCCAGGTGCTCAGCCTCGCCATTCACAAACTAAAATTCTGCTGTTTAAACAATAACTACCAGGACAAGTTCTCCAAGGAAAACAAATCCCTGCCTGTTTGAGAAGGTATTCCTGCTTACAAGAACTGCAGTGCCTATTTCTGCTATACAAGTTTAAGTAGCAACATACAGCTGATAAGATGATTTTTTAAATCTTGCTTTCATATACCAGATTATGTTTATTCTCATACTTATTTTTTCCCTTGGTTAAAGGAATGGGCTGAGATAAGCAGTATTTACACAACATATACCTAAAGCTCCATGGAATTTATGTATTTCTATAATGAGCACCTGTGAGACTGAAGAACAGCCAGTGACTGAACACCCTGGCTTTTGTCCATGGGCGGGAGGGATCTGGCCTATAATCCCTCAGCAGCCTGATTTAGATGAGTAATAAAGGATGCGGAAACCTAAAGTTGAAGGCTGGAATGCAGGATGAGACTGGAGTCCCTTTCCCTTGTTCTGTACCAGAAAAGAAAAAATGTCAGCAACTCAGACAAACCCTCTTGGGCTGATGTCAAACACAGAGCTGTGGGAGGTGGGACTCTTGGCCTCAGAGATGTGATTGTCAGGCAGCCCAAGTGTTTGCACTCTTAAATGGCTGGGTGTTTTCTGGCCTCCGTGTGTTTTAGTGTTGCTTCCCACAGCAGGGAAGAAATTTACCTGTGGCAGCCATGAGGAAGCCTGGGAGGTTGGGAGGAACAGGCCTGGAAGAAGGTGGAGGCAACACCATGACCTCCCCTGGATTGACCTCCTCCTGCACTGCCAAAGCTGACCCAGGAATTCGGTCACATCAAGGAATTCTCTTCCTGCTGGAAGCATAGGAATCTGTTATCAAGTTTGGGAAAAGGCAGGTGGATTTGGGGAGGCAGAAGCCTGTCAGGAACTCAATGCCAGAGCTGGGGATCCCACTCTGGGAAAAAACAGGGAATAGGATAAGGCATGGAAACTTTCCTCAAGGAAAGTTTTAGTGAGTGATATTTTGAGGAGTTTGGAGGCCTGGCTAGCAGTAGTTTACCTGCTGGTGCCACGTGCTCCTTTCTCTAACACTTCTGATAGCTCAAGCTGCTTTTTCTCATGCTGCTACCACAGAAGAGTCTGTGTGTGAGCACCTGGCACAGAACAGAGCCCCCTGCTCTGTAGAAGATGCTACATCTCTAATCTGACTGCACTGTAAATTACTTTGACCTCCAAAGAGAACGTGTCAGGGATGAACAGGTGTAAACTATTTCCTTGCCTCTTCCATCCTGGTTGTGTCTGGGCAGGCACATCGAGCCTGCAAATTATGCATTGTGGAAATTTCTCTGAATGCTTGGAAAAGCTCCAGAAATAAAGGCAGCCACACTTTACCTGCCATGATGCCAGACCCCTGCTGTATTTACACTCAGCCTCTCTCTTCATCTTCAGATCACAGAAGGAAGACAGATCCCAGTGAAGGGAAATTATAAATACACTTTTCTACCGAGTCAATGCAGTACATTTCACCTGTGGTTTTAATCTACAAATTTTACTTTGCTGTTAAATGTTCAAATCACACTCAGATTTGGTTGTATGTGCTTGGAAGTGTTCTTTACTTTTCTCCTCCCGTCTCCTTCTCCCAAGAGGTAACTGAACACAAGATAAATAAGAGCAGTATTATTTATGTCTTTCAGTGGTAAATATACAGAAAAACCCTACCCTGTGCTATAAACAATGGAAATTAGAAGGTCATCTGTTCCACATTGTACAAATGCAGAGAGACCTTTTGTCTTCACAGGAATTTGATGTTCTGAAACAGATTTTAAGTGTAAGGTTTTGATTCATTAAACCTATGACATTGTACTCAAAGGAAAAAAACGTATTTAATTATAGCCCAGTCAGCCTGTTTGCTTGCTATTACTATGCTGAAAGAGTAGTTGGGGGGGTTTTCTTCTCCTGGTCTGCATGGGTTTCTTGAGTAAAATAACATTTTAAACCCTATTAGGCTGACTAACAGCTCCATTAAAAAGAAGCTGAGGAGTCCACCTCAAATTATGCAGGGTGAATTAATTAGTTGGGCTGGCAACTAGCTGCAAGGAGGAAACCAGCTCAAATCAGCTGCAAGTACATCTGCTGGGCTAATGTGCCCTACCTGCCTCAGGCAGCAAGTCCAACACCAGGTACCACTGGCCTGGGATGGCAAATAGAAGAGGTTAATTTCTGCTTTTGGAGTAGACTCAGTGATCACATACACATCCATGCCCCTTGAAAGGAACTTCCCTAGAAAAATTAGCACAAAGCAGACTTCCACTCTGACAAATGGGTTGGAAGGGCTTTGCTGCCTTTTATTTTTTTTTCTTTTCTTTTTAGTAACAGAGAGAAATAAAAAAAAAAAAAATCAAAACTTATCAGCTGTCCCCATCAGTTTCCAGGGAAGGGCTTCTAGTTGTAATGTCAAACACCAACAGATCAGTTCTGCACTGCAGACAAAGTCTGTGGTAGAGGAGAAAGCCAAGGGTTGACTCAATTCATGCTTCAAAGTACCACACTCTCCCACTTGCAATCTTTTCCTCTATTTTCTAATGCATGGCCTGTTTTGGCATAGACCCTTCTCTGTAACCAGAAACTACACCCCAAAATAACCAACATTTGCACCACAGTCAACAGCCTAACACTGAAACTTCATCTGCTGCTTTTTTGCTTCCTAGGATTATATTAAAGAAAAAAAGGGGAAAAAAAGGCAAAAAAAAAAAGCAGCAACTTGTTGGAAGTTCTCCTCCTCTGACCATACTGCACATTTTCTTTTCTGTTTATGTTGCTTGTTAAATATTTTGGCCCAACTTAGAGTAGCTTAGAGACCTCTACATTCCAAAATAGCAAATCTTCCTTGTCAAAGTTTTTTCTATCCACCCTTGTTGGGTAAAGAAAAAAGATTGACTATTTCTCTGAGTTTGGTAGCTTAAGGGGTTATTTTCTAGGGAAGTGTAGAAGTATTTTGTGTGTGTATATCTTAATAGAATGCACACAGCTTTTACTATGAAAGCTCAAGGGCTTTTTGGAGGAATTCTTGCGTGGTTACCAAGAACTGAAATGTAGATAATGCAGAAAAAAACCCTGTTTTGTTAGAGACTGAAATCTATTAAGTTTCAATTTTCCATGCATTCTGGTTTAAGCAGCTTGTACCACAGGGAACCAAACGTGTTTGGCTTGGCACTTCGGTACCAGAAGCTGCAGAACAGAAAAGGAGGAGAGCCAGAGGGAAAATCTGTTTGCAGACAAATATAAAACACAGATTCCTTTCAAGAACAGGTAGGAATCTGCGCTATTAAACACACATTTCATCTTACTTTGTCTCAGTAACTCATCTCAAGAGATGCTTTTGAATCATAGCCAGAGCTGTGTAGCAGTAGAATAGTTCATAACACCAAGGAATAAAGAGCTGATAAGAGAAGCTGTTGACATCCTCTGCCCCCCCATCATGGTATCTTGTATCTTCATGCTCACTTCTTGCACTTTTAATCACATCACTTGAGAGGACTCACATAAAACCTACATTCTGTTAATTATCCCTCACTTTCAAGCAGAAAAGAAGCTCCATGGCCACCAGCAGTGTAAAACACCTCAGATTTTACTGTAAAACTTGTTTGTGTCATTGACCATCTCTGAGGAACTGAACATGTGCAGGCACAGCATCAGACTGAAATGTGTCTGTATTTTACCTGTCTTTTTTTCCTCTTACACCATTAAGTCTTCTGATGCTATTATTTAAAAAAAAATAGAATGTCTGGCTTATTTGATATTAATGAACATAAAAATTTTCCAACATAAAGTTGGAATCAAAAGTATCCATGTATTGCAATGTAGTTGTAGCCCCCATTTCCCCTGTCACAAGACCTTGTCTTAGAAGAAATATTATGAAAACTTACAGAAAAATACATGACTATTAGGTTAGGCAATACTGTATTTTCAAAACATATTTATGTTTCAGACAGTCCCTAAGAAAACACAAGCAGAAACACAAACAAATATTTATGCAAGCACCTGAACATGGACATTACACACACATACAAAACAACACATTGCAGGTTACTGGTGGATGAATAGTGAATTTCAGTACTTCATTTGTCTTTTGTGGGAGCATAATGGACATCCTGTGGATTAGGATATCTGGATAACCTCATGCCCAAGCCTTTCAGCTCAATGATTTGAGGAGAATAATGTACTACTGGAGACATGTGCTGCAAAGTGTCCATTTATCAAACAACAGGCAGTCTGTCAGAGTATTTCTATTCCCCTCATGACACAGCTGCAGGTAATTTTACAGAGGGAAATGTCAGTAGAAGGAAAACACCCAAGTAGGACAGAATTTTAAGGCAGGGCAGAGGCTAACAAGCAAAGGCAGGAGCACAGAGCTCACACTTTAGTAAGATACTAGCAGAAGCTAAAAAATCTAAGAGGAAATAACCTACTTGATGAAAACTTCCATGAAAAAGTGAAAGAGAGCCTCTCTTTTGGAAGGGGTTAGAGAGAAAATTGTTTTCCAAAGCTGTTCTGAAATACTATTCTACTTAGTGACAAGTAGTGATGCTACTGAAACGCCCTCTGTTCAGTAAGCTTATGGAAACTCAGTAGGGTGTTTTTTGAAGGCACTAAAATGAATGCCATGACTAGGCTTATTCTCCAGTAATTTACATGTATTAATTAATTAAATTATTTAATTGTGGTCCTGTTGTATATGCAGTTAAGGCTTTTTATTTTTTTGTATCATCATGTCACTTGCCACAAATGGAGACTCCATGAGATGTTCAAATGCCCCAAACCTGAACAAAAACTTGCATTCTTACTGATAGCAGGCAAATTTTCTTCCTCTTTCACATGAAGTCACATAAAATATAATTAATTGACTGAAAACATTAGTGTTACATTTAAGAGGAGGCAATTATTTGAGCTCTGATATATTTCACAATACAAAGCCTGAAATATGCTATGCACTTTTAGAGTATCTTTAATTCATCTCCACATCTCCAATAAAGTAAAACATTTTTCCTATAGCTCTACGGTGGGTTTTTGTTAATTCATGGAAAGCACCATCATTAAAACATTGAATGACCTAAAACGGACAAATTAGTTTCAAATATGTCTCTGTATTTCTGCTAAGGAAAAGTAGCACAAAAACATCTTTCACTGGTCATCATTGAAGGCTGCTTAGTGTGGTGATCTAATATAAAGTCATTTTAGTTATAGTTCATAAGTCAGACCTACCACCCAACAGATACATAAAAAGAAAAGCTGGTAGAAAGACAAAGATATTCTTGGAAAAGTATCTTGTGTTTAAGGAGTTAAAGACTTCAGAGCTAACTAACCAGGAGAAACTCTCCTGAAACTAGGAGAGTTTTAATTGTTAATTTGAAACATCTGTAACATCATGTAAAACCAACAAGATTATGCTCTTTCTTTCATCAGGACAATCACTCAAGAACTGACATAAATTCAACTAAGTAATGATACTAGGCAAGATCTTCACTTTTCTTTTTCTAAGGTCTGCTCCCCTATTCATATCAATGAACAAGGTCTAGTAACCCTGCCCTTTGTTCCTGGAATCAGATACCTCATGAGACACTTCTGACTTTTGCTCATGTAAAGATCAACACCTGTAACTCTAGTCCTGATCACCAGTTCTGGGGGGGAGGGGGTTTCTGACTGCAAAGAAAGGCTGCAAAACCAGGGTGGTACATTTTATTTGGTGTTTCCAGGGACTAAGTTATTCAAGAGATTCACCATTAAAAACAATTTCTTTTCTACCCTCACAAAAGGGATTGTCTTATTTCTGGATTTAAGTAGTTGTTTGGGGTTTTTTTGTGGGTTTTTGTGGTTTTTTGGTTGGTTTTTTGTTTTGTTTTGGGGTTTTTTTGTGGTTTTTTTTTGGGTTGTGGGTTTGTTGGGTTCTTTTAAGTGCTTGCAAAGGAATTATTACACCAAAACAGCAGATAATGTTTCATTTCTATAAGTTTCTCCTACTTATTCCGGCATTTAAGTTCCCAGACCTGGCATTCTCTGTAGTGACCAATTTAGGAATAAAGAAGGTGCAAGAAAATGTGGTCAAACTTTTCCACTTTGGAGAATGATAGAAATTTACCAAAGCAAGTCCTGGATTCCAACACCACTTCTGGATTAACTCTTTTGTAATTTCTGTGGTGTTATACAGGGCCTTTGCACAGTCTATGGGACAAATGCAGAGATAAAATATTTGGGAGTTGGGAAGCCATCCAAAGCTAACTAGATATGAGTGGAATTGTTACCTTCCCAGGTGGATACGATCGGCCATGGATGGTTTTGGAATTGCTGTAATTACTGCAAATTTCTGTTCACAATGTATCCTCAGCTGGGCTGTTTGCTAGCAATCTTGTATAATTCTCAACAAACAGAACCTGCTTTAGTTAAAACCAGTAACAGTATTTTACAAAAAAGATAAGAGCCTCAAATCAGCAAGTGCCAAATCTGCAGCTCAGAGATAAATTAGACATTCATGTTTGCTTAGAAAGGAGGTGGGGTTTGGCTTATTTTCCTCCCACAAGCTGACTTAAATCTTGGAAGACTTAAAAAATATGTATTCAAACCCTTAAGCTCCAGAACCATGAAGCCAAGGTCTTGACCATATTAGAATGTAAGTCATAAAGGATCTACACTGTAAGAGCAGCCAGACTGGAGGGAAATAGCTGAAACATAAATCTGCTTTAAGTTTCCAGGTCACAGAAGGTATTCAGGTGGAGTAGCAAAGTGAGGCCACGGGCTCAGACAGATTGCACATCAAATGACTCTGTTATACCATATAATTTCACACAGCAAGTGCTGGCAAGGAATAGTTGTGTATTAGCCTGTCCTACAGAGCAAAAACACAAGAGATTGCAGCCTTACCACTCTGGCCACTCAAGCTGATTTTTCCTTTGAGCAGACTGTATTCTGGGCCAGGAGAATGTCCTGAATGGCCAGTTTTGATTTAAATAGGAGGAAAGAGATAATTACCCTGCCAGCAATACCTGAACAACTCAAAGTTTTAATATCTTCAAAGTAACAAAATAACAAAGTTGCTTCTTTCTGGTATGAGGAGAATAAAGCTGTTTAAGCCATGGGAAAAATCAACTTTCAATATCATTACCTAGAGAGTGACAGTCACAAAGTAGAAAACAATTACATAGAAGACCAAGAAAGCACAAAGATTATCAAGTGTGCAAAAGTATTCTTGGAAGGACTATCTCTCCATTTTCATAATTCAATAGCATTTGAAATAAGTACATCACAGGTTGGCTTTCCATTAAGAAGCTTGCTTCAGCTTTTGTATTTAGCAGAGTAAAAGCCACAACTGGCTACAGATTTTATTATGAATTAAAACATACACAACACAGGGAAAAGAAGTAATGAATCCTCAAAAAATACAACTGCTTCCAACATAATTTATAGTAATAAAATACCACCTTTAAAGTGTCACTGTCATCAAGGCACCTCAATAAAAATATTCCTAGTAGGGTTAACAGTGGGTCCCTGTTAAAAAAAATAAAAAAAATAAATGATTCAGGGACTAATTTATTTTGTTCAGAATGAAATATATCCCAGGGTGCTGTTTGTCTTGCACTAAGTGACTCGTGGAAACTTTTTGGCATTTCTTAAACACTTCCTGCTCAGCAGCACAGATTTCCTCTTGGACTTGTATGGAGAAGGGAGTCAATACAAATCCAGCCTGCTTGTCAAGTGAGGGATTTTATCAGCTGGATGCCTTGGAGAGGAGCCAAGGTGAGCCCTACATTTCCACTTTACTCAGAGCTGCTGCCACCTGGGTGCAGACTGTCCAGAGGCAGGAGCAGAAGGGAACATACCAGAGATGTGTGAACATGCTCTGTTCCTGCTCTGCTTTGTTGGTTTGCTGCTTACCTGGCAACAGCAGGAGCACAGAGGGTTCATTCCAACAGATATTTACCTGAACATTCTCAAACACATCCCTGCCTCTCCCAGCAGAAAACAGAGCATCATGATGGAGAAAAGAAAAAAAATACAAATAATGCAAAAGAATCAGTGTCAAAAATGCCTCTCATTAAATGCTGTGTTTGCAGGCAGTTTTCCTAATTATAAAGCCTATGTGTGATCAATATTGCCTTTAAACCTTTATTTCTGTCTGCTGTTTTCATTCTTGCTAGTTTGTCTGCACTAGTCCCAAAAGAAATGAAAGCATGATTCAAGTTTCATGAAGTGACCAGTCAAACAATGCCTGCAGACCCTGTGCAGGCCTTCCCCTGTTGACAGGAGAAGCTCTCCTACAAGCTAGCAGGTTAAAAATCACCAGAGAAGCCCAACAAAAGGAATACCTCCCCAAAGACTCTCATTTGGAGGCTGTTTCCTCATTTCTGGTGCTCAGACTTGTCCTTGGTGGCAGAGGCAGAGCACTGGCACTCTGTCTGAGCAGTAACAATTGTATTTCCCCCTGCACACCTCTGTTCCCCTCATTACTGCCAGAGCACAGCGATGCCACCAGCCCTCCTCCATCACCTCCTGCTATAAAGACATTATCTGTCTGCAATTACATTACTAATTCAAGGCAAAGCAGGTGGTAGCTTGGAAGTTAATGAGAACAGAACACAAGCAATGTTTTGTTTTCAGATTAAGAATTCCCTAGAGAAATGACAACTTGGTGAAATCACTTGCAAAGCCAGGCTCTGCAGCAGCAGCCCAAAACCTGAGCAGTTATGGTACCTTAGCTGGGATTATTCCCAGAGAGCACCAGTTCAGACAGCAATCAAATCACCTAAAGATATATGCAAGGGGAGTCTTCATACATCAAATAAAAATGAGATCCCGGGAAATAATAGCTGTTAAAGAAGTTTTACAAGATGAAAATGAGGAAGGAACCTTAGTCCTACAGCAGCTATACCTGAGTTTTTTCTCATTAGTGCTTTGGTTTGTTGTGCCTTTCACAAGGTCATCTCAGTGCTCTCATTCCTTCTTGCTGGGCTTAAAAAGTTCATTTTTGTACACCTCTTGTCTCTGCTGGTTACAAGGAAAGATTTTGAGCCTTCATCAGAAGCTGTTTCTCAAGATAGTATCGAACTACCCTAGATAACAAAGTGCCAAAAGCAGTTTTAAAAGACAGAAGTTCCACTGTACCTTTTCACTGTGGGACCAAACATATTATTGGACTAAGTATGTAATTCTTTATACCTGCCTGACCTAGGAAACTCCAGAATTAATATATATCTCGCTTCATTTCTATTGACTTCAGGATAATTATACTACTATTACAGTCTTCCCTAAAAACTCAAAGTTTTGGGTTCCTAGTTTTTTAAAGGAGTGAGCCATTCTGCCAAGAAAAACTTCAGCCACTGGGATGCATATAAAAATCAGACACAGCAAAAGAAATGAACCTCACTTTAATAGAACAACTATCAAAAACAAAACAACACCATACACTAAATTAATCCTGGAGACTAACTCAAGTTATTTCAAGATTATTTACTTTTTCTGAGGCTTTTATTCCTTGTGCTTATCTTGTGGGCTATTTATTATTCAGAGTAGGAGGGAGATAAATTAACTTCTATTCTGAGAAGAGCTTTGATTGCAATGAAGTACAAATTAATGGCATAATTGACTTATTGCAAGCCAATATCAACATTATTACAACAAACTTCCAGCTCAAGAAATAAAACTAGGTAACATTTTTTCAAAGAGGAAATATAGATAGGCAGAAAACAGCTGTTCAAACCACAAAGATGCTATATTAAAGTCAAATCTTACTTCTTGGACACTGTTAAAATAGCTATGATAAATCACAGGTAATAAAGACCTCAGTTTTACAGCTCCTTGGAAAAATGGTGTCTCTGTAAGCATAACACAGACAAATGACACCCTTCTTTCACCCAAAGATGACCTAGAATACAGGAGGTGCCTATTGAATTACAGCATTCTGTACTGCTTTCCAAGAACTTCATCCACATGCTCCTTCCTCATGCCAGGCCAAACTAAAACTGTTCTGATCTGGCACCATGGATGGATCCTGCCCACAGGTTTGTGTTTTAAATGGAAGCCCATAGTAAAGCTTTTTGTATTAACCCATTTTCAAAGCCAAACTAACGTGCATGAAACAGAATTTTGCCTTCAGAGTTTGAAGTAGCACTAGCTACCTGCAGGGAGAATCCTATCCACTGATCCTTCTGCTGCATGTGGACCTGTAGCAGAGAGAGTTTCACACAATATACAAAGTTAACATAAGGACTAATACTGAGTAAAATGACCCAACTTCTGATATTAAAAAAAAAATTATCTGAGAATGCACTGTAATTTTGGTTGGCTTTAAAATATGGTACAACTTATTACTCTCCAGTCAAACCCAACTACTGCTTTCTTCTCAGTGCACTTTTAGAACAGCCAGTTCTTGTGTGCTGCTGTCAGCTGACCTGATCAAACATGGTAATGAATACCCTTTTTGTATGCCAAGGAAAGGAGAGTAGCAGAACTTTCACAGCCTAGAGCTTTAGACACTATGAAATGAGGCAGAAGTGGCTGCAGTGAAAGGCTGTGATAGAGAATACCCCGTGTCAGCAGAAACAGAAATCTCTAAGAAAGTCCTGTTGGTGTTCCCAAGGTCTGCAGGCATTTTTGTTTGGCACAAGGTTCCAGCTTTTTCCCTGGATTAGATGCAGACATATTCTACATGTGGATGTTCCTCACACCCCTCCCCAGCTGCTTACTGCTCCTGATCTTTCATGAAAAACAATAAGTGCCCTTAGGACAAGGCCTGTTGGTTACAAGCTCAGAAACACAATATCCAGTTCTCCAAGACTCTTACCTGGTATCCACACACTCAAAACAACAGAAGACAACTATGATATACAAAACCAGAAAAAGATGCTCTTTCTGATGTTTACAATTCCAGAACAAACTAGTACAACCTAAGATACATTCAGCAAACCTGTGGGCTACATACAGGCCCACACAATTTCTTCACAATTATTAATCCTCAAGGTTGGAAAGGTGCCATCAAGGCAAGCAGGCTCCTGAAGATGCCAGTGGAGCACAGGCTTAGTCCCACATCCCAGCACTTGAGTTCCTCAACTCCTTTTGCTTCCTTATCTCAAACTTGTTATCTGTGCAATGGCCCTCTAGGAACAGAGAGTTCCTAGAGTTTTCTCCTCCCTGTTTTACTGTCCATCTTTTTCTCCCACTGTTCATTTATTCCATGACTCATGCTATCTTCAGATTTAAATAGTCATAGAGAGCAGAAGGCCTTCATCTTACACTGTGTCACGGAGCATGCTAAACACACACAACAGCACCAACACAAAAAAAAAAAAAAATGGATGCTCTCTAATCTTCCAATCTAATCACACTTAAACAGCAAAACCACAACTTCTCATGAAATCTAACAGCACAATCTCTCCATTTTACTCACAAAATGTAACTGAGTTCCAAGGCAGTCCTCTGCACTGCGGATTTTGAAGCTCAAGACCAAAAATAACTTTGCTCCAAAATCTCTCTGTAAAAAGTCTTTCTGTTCTGCCAGTGAGAACAGACTCTCAGAAGATGCAGCAAACTTCATTATGTTAAGCCTTTTAGAGAAGATTTGCCTGTTACCTTCTTGTCCCAGTAACTTCAGTTATGTGGTTGTTGTCTAGAGGCTACACACGATGCAGCTCTGCTTGCCACAAACCCTGTGTTGTGCCTTTAACCTACAGGCTGCTCTCTCAGACACAAAATGGAACAAGCTGTAGAATACATAGAATAGAATCTATTCCATCTATACTGATAAAATGCTATCTTAGTTTAGGAATAGGAACTAAGTGTAGGAAAGTCAAAATGGGATTCTAATGATGAGAAGAGAAGCAACCACCTGAACAAAACCCACTCAGGACCTGCTGATTTTTCACACCATTGTTCCACTCCCCCAGAATCAGACTCTGCTGTCTGGTTTTGGGAAGGTATAGCTCTCTTTTGGCACTCACTCACATTAAATGAGGGAAAGGATCACTTCAAAGGACTGCAAAAAGTGAAAAGTTAGAGTAGTTGGGCATTAACTGTTCCACATTAATCACTAGGAAACAGAGTCCTGACAGATATTTCCCACAGCACTTTTGGAGGCTCTCTTATTTTGAACCTACCCCTGCATGAACAGCTTCAGCTCAATTCCCAAGAGATAAAATCTTTCCAATACCTCAGTAAGACAGCTTGACTTAGATCTCAAAACCCCCTTTGCTGTACTTTAGGTCACATTTCAAATATTATAATGCCAGCTTCCAATGGCTGGAGTAATGGTTTCATCAATTTGATCCATAAGGAGGTGATACCACGTTTAACACAACTGCTTCTCTATTCCATCCTTTTCCACCTTTTAGAGGGTACTGCAAAATTATGACAAAAATTTACTGCTTTAACTTGAAAGCAGGTGGCTGATCATTATGTGAAGCAGGTCTTGAAAGAAATTCAGTTGAAGTCCCACACTATCCAAGAATATCAAATATCCCGTTTGTTCCACAAAAGGAAAGCATTTTTAATTTTAACAGTACCAATCAAGTTACATCCTTCATGGATTTACTTCATGTTCACACTTCTAATTAGCCAGAAATACCTTTCTTTTTAATAAAATCACCATTATGCAAATACAAGATGCCACTCTGTCATATCCTTGCATTGACTTCAACAAATCCTCAAAGGCACATCATTATTATTTCAAGCATGTTTTGAAGATTTCTCACTTTCTGAACTTGTTCCTTACCAGTTAATCAGTAAAAAACAGTCTCAAGAACATGATGAAATGAAGTTTAGCAAAAAATCTCATCATAGCAACATTATTCATTAATAGCTCCAGGTTAAAAGCATTCTAAGACATAATGTTTATTATTTTTGCCACTTGAAAGTGCTGAGAGGCAATTAAATCCTAAGTTACATCTTGTCTCTTCAGCAAACGAGGAGCCCTGATTTCTGCTGATCCCACCAGACACATCACACAAGTGGACAATTAGGAGTGTCATTGATTACACTGCTTCTGGCAGAGACTGGTCAGCTGTCTGGAGGTGGAGATCTTTTTCTGAGCTGCAAATATCCCTTCACATTTTGGAGCAGTCCCTGGGGCCTTTAATGACATGTATTTAGTATTACAGGAAATCCAATTGTCATAGTCAGGCTACTCTATTCAAAATTGTTCACAGACAACAACCACTATTCATCTTGTGAAGGAAATACAAAAAGCACCAAGAGGATAGTCCTTTGACATATTACCTGCTGCAGGGAGTGCCACAAAAGGAAATTAAGTCTCTTAAAAAGAGAAGAAAAAGATCATCCGATGAAAAGTGCAGCTCATATGCCTAACAAATGAGAAATTTAATAGATTAAATTTAGCCTATGCTGTCATTGATTTTTTTCTACAAGAATTAATATGGCAACATGCATGTTGTCAAATTTCCCCTGATATGGCTCAAGAAGAAAGAGAAAAAAAACCTCATTCTGACAGAAAAAAATCCTGTGTGTAATGTAGGGGTCTGGTTCGCAGGGCATAGCTACTCAAGGCAAACTAACACCACTAATAACTACTCTCAGGGTTCTTTACATGCTGAAATTGTCTTGTTTTGTTCCAAAAAAGCTTTTATTAAAAGGTAAATTTCATCAGAAAAAGATGAGAAAATGACCAGCTCGTGGCTGATGGCACAGAGGTGGCCATGTCTCACCAGGTTACACACACTGATGTTCTGGATGAGCTGCAGGGAGAACAGCTTTAGGAAGGAATTCCTCCTGAGCCCATGTAAATGTAAACAGCACAAAAAAGTGCACTCTGAGAAGACATTTGGAGCACAGCTAATCAGAACCTCAGACATTACAGTCTGCTGTCATCACAATGAGACAGGCCAAACAGCAAACCATCTTGCACAACCAGTTGCTTAAAGGAGATATAAATTACAGAGCATATGCTGCTTTTCAAACAGCTACCCAGCACTTCAATGCAGCTGCTCTTCCATCTTACAGCAAAACAGAAAAGCAATCATTTCCAGTGACACAGGCCCACCATCTGAAGTTATTGGATATACTTTGGCTTCCAATTCTCTGAAAACAGATCAGTTTGTATAAACATCATTTTCATGACTTTATCCCCCCAGACTGATTTAGTGCTTCCTGGACCACAAAGAACAGAAAAATTCCTTTTTTCTCCTTTATCATCAAACCAAAACTCAGTATCATAAGCCTGGCCTGAAGCCCTCCCACCTTGGAATTGGAGCCTGAAAGATAAAGAGCCAGCAGGAAATAGTAACCACAATGATCAGGGAAGCCCCATTTCTACACAGAGCTCTCGTCAGCAGCACCTGGGAGAGAAGGAAATGTGTTCCTCAGCCTTTTCATGGCCATGATAAAGCCAAATGCATAAGCCATCCCACACAGTGGCACATTTTGTTGGCAAGTTGAAGATTTATCTCAGGACCTTCAATGGCATCTGTGTGAGAGCCTAAAGCCTTCAGGGCAAAGATAAAATGGACACTGGCATTTGTATGTGGTCTCATTTTTATATATTGATTTATATTTAAATCAATCTTCTTTGATGAAATTTATTGTTCATTTGAAGTGTGGCACAGCCTTAAAAGGAGCCAGCATTTCATATATTCCAAATTACTTTTAAGCTTGTACACAAATTGATTAAAAATTGAATACACGGTTTAAAAAAACTTCTATAACTACACTGGCTCAAACCTAAAGGTAAGTAAGTCAGATTCCTCCCTGCCTCAACTCTGCATTTTTTTAAAATCCTTCTCTAATCAAGAGCAGGAGATAGCACCCAAATTTCATAGGAGTATAAATCATAGTTGTTTCACTCCTGCCAGATATCACTTAATTTAGACTTTAACTACAAGTAAATCCAGATCAGTTTGCTAGATCAAAATTTTCACATTACATTTCAGGAACAAACATTTCAGCATTTATCTCAAGCTCCTTGTCAATCATGCTCAGAGCTAAGCTATACCATCAAGTTATGTCAGTCATATGAGCATCCAAGCTCACAATTTCTGATAACCAACCCTGAGAATTTAATGTCTCTTTCTCTCTCTCTCCATAGCACTTCTCCACCTTCACTGAAAAAGCAGCCCTGTCTGAAATAAGGGTACAAGTGGAAAATATATTTCTTATTCTTCCTCTTCATGACACTGTTCCTTTCCCAGACATGAGGAACTGGAGGCTTGGTGGCTGTCTCTATTCTCTTTGGAACTAGCCTCTTCCTTAGTAAAAAAGCCAGAAGAGAGGGTTTTTGTTGGCTGATATATGTCACTGTCCTGCATCACTGGGCTGATTAATAGATTTCTATGACTATTTGAGACCTGCACAGCAGTTGGGAAAAATAAAACAAAACAACAACTCTTGTTTACTATATGATTTATATTCCAAATGAAGACCAAAAATATGGGAAGTTTCTAGGGACAGCAAGATGCCAAATAAGAGAAGACTCTGGTATAAATTAAACACTTATTTGCTCTTCTTAATGAATTTTGAAAGAAACACTACTCCTTCATGTACAAAAGGTTTCAAAAATTCCTCAAAATTGGCCAGACTTGGTAAGATTAATTTTATTTTCATTGATGTTTCACTAATGCTTAGTGTGTTTAGGAGGAGGATTAACCTGCAGCCTAACCCAGATCAGCATCAGATTTCAGAAAGTCTCTCCATAAACACATTAAAGGCTTTTGATTTGATCTAAATGAGAAATAAGTAAAAATCGATGTAATTTAAGGTAACATAAAAGCAAATGGAGCAAATATGATCAATGAGCTGACAATCCCCAGAAAAAACACCAGTGATTTATAGGAAAACACAGTTACAGAAAATTTGAGCAGCAGTTTTCTTCCTTTGAGTATAAAAACAACCTCCATGTCTGCCCAAGCCCAGTGCCCTGACCAGGTTCTTTTCAAACTTTCTGCACAAGGAGGGCTTAAGGCTGAAGCCCAAACGTATTAATTTGTAGATATTTAATGTTACACAGCATTTTGATTTGGTGTAATACATCAACATACTGAAATCACAATAAAAGTACAACAAAAACTGCACCATGCTGTTCAATGAATATAAATCAATTGTCATTACAAGCCTTTGTATGCTGACCATCATGACACTGGACTTCTTTTCTTTGCCAGTTACTTAGTTTTCATTCACTGTTATTGAGCTGAGCCAAGTATAGACTGCCTCCATGCTGATCTGGGTGGCTCTTTCAATTAGCTTGGGCAAACACATTTGCACAATCAGTTGGGCCACTCAAAGGATACATCTGCTTAATCTAAAACAAAGGCCACCTTCTGGTTCTCTTTTGAGCTAAGTTCAGTGTGGGTTGGGTTTTTTACTGGTTGATTACTTGGTTTGGAGTTTTATCCGTCTGGGGGTTTTGGTTTGGGGTGGGTTTTTGGCACTTTTGTGAGGGTGGTTTGGGTTTTTTCTGGAACAGCTGTGGTCAGTCACACTCTATGTTCCTCCCTGAGCACATAGCACTTGCACATCTCTGAGTCTTCTTGAACTGCAGGGGATTATTGAGGCGTCACTGTGCTGCCTCTGCACCCCTTAACCTTGATTCTTCTCACTTCCTCCTTCCTCTGCCCCATCACCCCCTTCCCTCCATCCACATCCTCCTTTCCCACTGACCTTTCCACCTGGAATTGGCACCTAAACATCCTGCAGAGCAGAGGAGAGCCCAGTCCCACAGGGCCTGCACAGTCCTCAGCCAGGCACTGCTCAGCTGTTAGCAGACACACCAGGAACACTTTAAAACCCTCTCAAACACCCAGGAAAACACAGCCAGCCCAGGGTGGACACAGGACCAGCACTGGGTGAAAAGTGTTGAGTGTGAACTGTCACCCTCAATCCCCAGCATCACCCCAGCCCACCTACATCTCAACCAGCCTTTCACACATTGTGATGCACTCCCAAACTTCAATTTTCTCCCTGTCAGTGTGTCATCACATATTTAGGCTTGGGCTGGTCCAATCTTGGCCTACAGACATTGCAATTCTTTAAAAATTGTGCCAGCAGATAGGCTACTTGCCTGCCCATATACTGATTTTAAGACATCTGCAAAATAGTCACATAGCAACATATTACAGAAATTAATTTTTTTTGCTAAATAATTGCAATTGCATCATGCCTCTGATCAGTCACATCATAATGGGCTGTGTTTTCACGGCAAAAATTAAACAATGTTCTTGCTAACTCATTGTAAAATGACATTTTGAAGGGAAAAGAAGGAATAAGAGCACTCCAAGGCAGTTCAAGAATCATGCTCCAGGTAAGCCATAGCCAGGCTGCCACATACAGCAAAATCTGTCAGTAAATTTTCCCCAGATTTAGGCCAATGACATTTGGCTGATAATTCTTCTCAGGAGACACACAGTGGAAAACCTACTGTGTCAATTTGCCTGTGAGACACTAGGAAATCCTTACTATCAAATTTTAAGAGTTAAATACTAGGTTAAACTTACAGCAAGTCCTTTAAAACAGAGAGCTACAGAATCATTTTGAGGCTGAGAAGATGGGAACTTCCTTGCAAGGGAGTTGAATTTGTTACTCACTACCCATTGGGGAAAGAACGAAAACATTACTAATATTGCCACCTGAGCTTCACAATTTGAAAAATGTTTGTCCCCCCTGAAAACATGGTGGATCATTTCAAGTGCTGGCTCCTTGTGCTCCAAGTGCCAAAGCTGCATAGCAGTAGTCACTGAATGCTCAGCATTGCTGCTTTCCAAGAGTTATTTACCTTGTTGTTTAGGAAACAGAAATCTTTATCTCCCTCTGACAATGTTTGTCAGCACAGCCAACAGCTTTTTTAACAACTTTCACCTCTGTGCTGTATTTATCCCATTATTTATCCCATTTATCCTATTATGCAGCACCTCACAGCCTCTGGTCTTACAGCTGCACAAGCTCCTCGAAGCTGTCTCACTTCTCTTACAGAATTTTTGTACTTTTGTATTTTTGTACATGACTTGGATGTCTTTTCCTCATTACTACCACACTGCTGTTTCTCCAGCTTTTTATTAAAAAATTAACTCCTTACTAAAAAGTTACCTGGACACCATGTGCGTGTATTAAAAGTGCAGAGCTTCCAGCCCATTTAGTGGGACTAAAAATATCTGAACTTGTAAACCTAAATTCCTCAAGCTTGAACTAAAATACTCTCTTCCAAAATACCTGCCAAGTGAATTTCATGGGAATCACTACAGTATCCTTTAAAAGAAAATAACTTCTCCATGAGAACTTTTTTACAGAAGCAACTTTTTTAGTGAGCCCAAATAATCAGAATACATTAAGAAATTCCACCAATACATCATTATGACCATCACAACAATCTTAAAATTCTTTTTGCAAGATGTAGAACAGCAACTATTCAGAAAACTACTGAATCATATCAAATCAAAAGAGAATCAGTAACAAATTCAGTGCATGCTAATGGAGGTTGGGAATAGTCAGCAAGCTTGAAGGATAAAAACATAAAATAAAAATTTGAAGTGGTCTTACCACAGTAATGCTTTTTCCAGTATATTGTTTCTTAAATTCAAAGTCCATTCCTTCAGCCTAAAGTATGCCATATGCTTTTTTTCTGTTTTACTGCATTTATTATCACATCATACCATGATCTAGTTCTGTTCACTTCTGAGAATGCCACTTATTTAAAGATGGCTTTGCAAGAGTTGCTGTGTTTATATTGCTCAATGTATAATCAATATAAACATTGCCATCTCCTACAGCAGATGGAAAGTGCAGCTCTTATATTATAGATTATTAAGGGGCTGCTCCTTTGGGTTTATCTGAAAGAGCCAGTGAGAAAGATATAGATTAAAATTCAGCTGAAATTACATAAAAATAACTTTAGTGATGAATTGAATATTTGGTTGCACCAGAATTCCATGATTTGATATAGATTATGCTGAATCTTTAACTTAGAAAGACTTGGGCTATAAGAAATAATTGGGGAGTTTGAATCTTTTCCCATTTTCCACTGTGTCTTCACAGGGCAAACAGGAACGCCACAAAACCAGTAATTTTCTACAAAATGGTAACTCTTACATAGTACCCCTTTAAACTGCTCACAGTGTGTGTAGATAAGTACACACCAAAGTGCACCAGTGGAAATTCAGCCTCGCTAATGATAGAGAATAAGGTAGAATAAAACAATAGATAATGGGTATGCCCTATCCACGGTGCACATGAAGTATTAGGAAGCTGCATGCAAACTAAGGTCAAATGAAAGCACACCTAAAGCATTTTAATTTGAATTCAGCAAACCAGTTTGCTGGCTTTTCATTGGGATGAAAATAATTTGTATTTCCACCTGGTAAAGGTCAAAATTTTAATTCAAATTTGAGAATCATTTAGTTTTGAAATACTGAAACTTCCAGTCAAAACAAAACCCGTGGCTTTTAATTCTTTAAATAACTAGCCACACTGCACATAAAACTTGGATAAATAAGATTCTGCAGAACTGATCCAGTGCTTATAAAGTACTGTGATTGCCAGGGTGGGAGGTTTTTTGCCTGGATTGAGACACATAAAAGCTCCAAAATATCTGCCCTGTGGAAACAAAACCATTTCTAACAGGGTCAGAAAGCAGAAGAAGGCTCTGAAAAGGGCTTGTGGATTTGATTATGGAAATCTAAATGTGCACATGGAGCAGTTCTCTAAAGACTGTTGCTACACCCTTCAGGCAAGATCTGTCACAACTCAGGGCCAGGAGTAGGTGGAAGCAAACTGGGAAGAAGTGCACACACAGATACAGCGACAGCCCAAGACTGCCATAGCCCACAATATTTTCCTATTTGTTAATTTAACAACTCTACTAATTCTCTCCTGCACCTGTAGGAACTGTATTATTCATTAATTTACTGGAGGTATCACCAGTTGGCACAGCTATGAAAAGCCCTTGGGCACTGAGCTGAAAACCTGAGCACCTGTGAAAGATTCAGCCAGGAAATAACCCTGCTATTTCTACTTCAAACAGCAAAAAGAGAAAAAAGCTGTTTGGTATCTCATTTCAAGACCATGATTTCCAAGCCAAAACCCAGAAAATCACCACCAATTTTGTGAACTAGCTCTGTTTTAAATAATGACCTCACCAACAAATGTGAAGATAACAAACCTCCTAATGCAACATACTCCCTCATTTTGGATGTGAGCATCACAGCAAGAAGGGGACAGTACCATTCTGTGGCACTGACAGTAGTGCAGACATCTTTTCTAATTTTGCTTTTCTTTGGGGGAATTTTCTGTATGAATACAGAGTAGTGCTTTTTCCCACACACTGATGTCACTGAGATGCAAATGGACCATTGGAAATATAGTTATATACACAGATGATTTCTCAGGCTTTTGTATTCTTCATGGGAAATAACTCCTTCACAATCATTTTCTTGGCACAAATAGTCATGTAAAAATAGACATGAGCAAATCTCTTTTCAGTTCAACAAATCTCCATGCAAACCAATTTTTCCCATTTCAGAAAAATCCTCCGTGTTTTAATATTATGTGCCACAGTAATATGACAACTACCTACTCTTAACTAACACATGATTTGACTCTTTGGCTTTCCTTTGGAAAGGTTCAGAAAGTTTTCACTTGTCAAGCTGGTTGGAAAGGGAGGGGAGTGGGAAGGAGGCAGTGGAAGTCTGAGAAAACAACTCAGCTATAGGAATGTCTCAGAATATTGCCATCAATGGATTAAAATCTATCTGCATGTGTAAGGGGGATGAGAAAAATGTTGCACACTGTTCACTTAATTTAAACTTAGCCTGGCAGTGATTAAAATAGAATTTTTCACATTGTTACCCAGACAGTTCTATTTCTTAAGTTTATACTGATAGAATAGTTCCAGTTGGATAAATTACAACTGAAAGGAAAGGAGGATTGCACTGTAGCTGCCAGAAGTTGGCTGTCAACTTATTTTGCTGGGGTTACAAAATTTTCAGTAGGTGACAGTTGGAGATGAAAGGTAGAAACAAGTCACACAGTCAGTCTTGGCTTCTTGAAAGATAAAAATAAACCCTGGATTACTTTTTCCTAAATAAAAGCACCAGCAAGAAAAACAATCCCAATGTCTGAGAAAGTCCTGTGATCTTTGAGTCAGTGTCATGTGGTATTACACTCCGGCTTTACAACAAACTGGCATGAATTAGTAGTTTAAGGAAATATGTGTAATTAAGCAGTAAATTATTCATACAGCCATGAACAGCTGCTCTGTAGGATTCAAGACATGATCCATGATATTTATAGAACTATAATGCCTAGTCCTGTTGAAACAACTGGTAAACATTTCAAGTGAAATGATTATTAGAAAGCCAAAAAAATAAATAAAGGGCAATGTAGGCAGCCCAGTCTAAACCTCTCTCAAAATAGGACAGGCTCATTCACCTACATTCTACAATATCACCAAGAGTTTGCTGTTTGAGTTTTGGATAACAGCTATAAAGATATTGCTAAATAAGAATGGGTTTTTTATAACTTCTAGTTCAAAACAGAGGTAGAAAATAAAGCAGGAGTAATTCACCTCATAAACAGCATTAAAATCAGGACACAAAAAAAGCTTTTGATGAATGAAGTTTGCAATACCTTTGGCAGCTGTATTTTGCCTTCATTCTATAAAGATGACTTTCTCAGAGCCAAATTATTAATGTAACACAACACATGATATCTCTATCTTCCAATCTGAAGACAGGAAAGCTTCCAAGCTATCACTGCCTCACTCAAGTTTTCTTCATTTTGAGTAAGTGTTTGTAGCTGAAACACAATTTAGTGTGTTTAGAAATACTATATAAATTATTTACTTTGTAATATTGGCCAAACTGATTTCTAGATTTTACCTCATACATATTGGCCTTTATATTACAAAAATGTCATCTGGTTTTGAATGGCATTCATTTTTTAATGTGGTAATAGATAACTAGCTGAGTGCTTTTCATAGGGCAGAAGTAATTTTTTAAATTAATTAGTCCAAAGATATTTCTAGAAAAAGTTATTGTTTCCTTTTTTAGATATAATTTTTATTTTTTAAATCAAAATGTGAACTGTGAGACATTAATCAAAATAGGGGTTCAGTCACAGAGGATATTCTCATAATGCAACACTGCATGGAAGGGAAAAAGTGAAAGGAGTCATAGCAATTCTCTTTTAAAACTGTTTTCAAAATAGTTATTGAGTAATGTGATACTTTGAAATAGTAGCAAATTACAACAAATTGTTAAAATCATGATATTTTTATGAAAATTTTGGTACCTTTACAATCATACCTTTACAATAACTGCCTGAGATGTGACTGTGTAAAGCTGATGCTTATTCTTCCAGAACTGTCCCAAATGTCGCTACAAAAACATTAATGTTAAGTAAACTAGAATAATTTAAATGTATCAGAGCTCACTGCTGTACCACTTGGAGTTCACAGACCAGATGTCATAAATAGAAACAGAACCCTGGGTAATTCTTTACACAACACACCTATTTATTTGTCCTAAGCTTGTTTGTTGTTCTGCTACATCTTACACCAAATTAATCTTTTTTTCCACTTCTATGAGGACAGTAACATTGGCATTGATGCAGAGAATAAAACCCACATGAAATAATCCTGCCCACTCTTGTTTCCAGATTTCTTCTACTACAGTAGATACCTGTTTTCAGTTTCTTGCATGCTGTCATTTATTTTCATTCAATGAACCAGTCCAAAGCTTATTCACATGCAAAGCTAAATCAGACACTCTTATAAATATCTGGTCATACATAAATTCTGATTTATGACCAGATTTTACCATCTCTGATCACAATGAGCACTATATATCTAAAATTATTTCCATGGATGGCAACATAAGTCAAGGGGCAGAATACAGTCTTTAGAGATTATCAGTACACTTAATTTTTGTCAGATATATCAAGTGTGTTGATTTTTTTTTAGCCATATTTTGAACACTTAGAGACAAGTTTATGCAAAATGTGTATGAGCACAAGCTCAGGCTGGAGCAGATTTGACATAAAATCATCTTCAGAACAAACATTTCCAGGCAAACAGCACAGCCTCCATTGTGGTAGAGAATCATCTCAGTAAAAGAACGTGCAATATTTACCAGCTGGAAGTTATCTCAAAATAGCAGAAAAGTATTTGCTTGACAAGACAAACAGCCAGCACACCATGCAAAGAGTACAACCCCAAAGGTACCTCCCAAATCCAAACGGGATACACACTGAGAGCTCCTGAAAGGAAACCTGTATCCACAACCATCTTTATAAAAGTAGAAAGAGGAACAATTGCTGATGTTCCTCAATCATCTCCTGGGCATGCTTGCTTTATTAGAAGGAAGCTGCAGCTGGGTTAAGAAAGAATGAGATGAGCCAGTGTGCTCTGTACACACCCAACCTATCTCTGCCTGCTCTTCTGTCACTTGCTACTGGACACAAAAGCGGAGATGTCCCTACTTAACAGGATGTCAAGCAGTTTTAGTGTTATCCATCTATGCAAAATCCTGCTGGAGACACAGGAGCAAGAGCAACACCTTTGTCACACTGATCAAAAATAAAACTGTCAGGTCACCAGTTTTCTTAATCCATCCCTACTCCCTTCTCCTCACACCCCTGGGGTGTGTGATTAAGCAGCAGAAAATGTGGGGTTTGGGCCCAAACTTTTTCTTCTCACATCAGACAGAGGCCAGCCACTGAAAAGTTACAAAAAGCAAAGCAACATGTAATGTAGCTCCCAATGAAGACTTCTCTGAAGCTGTAAAACATCCTCAGCCTAAATAAATCCTTCCATGATCTGTGCCTCTACTCTTCAGAAACAGGTCCCCTTTTAGAAATATGGGGGCATTAGTGGCTCAGCTGGAATCAAGATACATAAAGCAACTCAAAATTTAAACAGATCCTTTGAATCAAATAGAGGAGCACAAGACTTGATTTTACCTTTAATTCTTTCTCCCTGTTTGCTTCTACTTATATAGTTTATCCTTAAAGATTTGAGATGATCTAAGATAAATCTGATAGACTATCAATAAAGTCTGAAAGCTGACCCAAACTGTAATAACATTTTAAAAAAGTCGGAATGCAAGAGCTGCTAATAGAGGAGGAAATACTTTAATCTCATTATTTGGATTATCATTAGGACTCCCAAAAGCTTGGCAGCAAAATGTTCAGCATGATCCATCTGTGAAGGCTTTTTGCTGCCTCAAATTTAGGAAGCTGAACTGAACTGGCACAGTTCTAACCTTGAACCTTCTCACACAATTTCTTTCACCAAGTTTAGTTGGGAGCCACTGCACAAGCACACACCCTCTGTCTCCTCATTTGGGAAGGGGAAGGTCAGTGTTTGGTTTTCTGCAGGAGACTGGTGAGAACAGAGCTCAAGCTAGCATCTCACTCCACGTGTCTGCAAGGTGATTTATGAGCCTGAAAACCAAAATAAAAAGCAGCTCGCTAATTGTGGGATAAATTTGGAAGGACTTCCCTTGCCTGAAATTATCTGGGTATTTATAATGCATTTTTAAATGTAACTTTGGGGTCTTGCCATTGAACTACCTTACACAGCAGAAAGCCAGAGTTTCTGTGGAAATAAGGTATCTGACACAATGGAGAAAAAGTGAGATGCTAATTGCTTCAATAACCTCCAAAATCTTCTCTTCCTCTCATTAGAGATCCATCTAACACATGGGCTGGCCTGAATGTTCCCTGATTATGACTCAAAAGGCAAAACAAAAGAAATTAAGATTATGGAAGCCAGAATACTGCTGTCTTGGGATAACTACTCAAATTAATCCACCACCTGTACAAAACCTTCTGTCCTTTCCCCCTTATTGTATTAAGCTTTATTCTGCTTCTGTAAAGCTTGGCATGTTAAGTAACCACAGAGACAGATATCAGATGCTCTGCCTGGACCCTAGAGTGTAAAAACTGATAAAAATTATTTATATTGGCATGATTTTTCTCCTCCAGGGTTTGTTTTATGTTGTTGTTTTTTGCGGGTTTTTTTTGGTTTTTTTTTTAATTTCTGAGACAATGTAAGAGTAAGGGCAGCACTGAGGAACAAAAGGAGGGGCTGAACTGTTTGAACACAGCTCTAACAATTCATACCAGGAGCTGGCAGCTCCAAGTGCTCTTGTAAGACTGCAGGGCCATCTCCCCAGCTTTCACAAGCACCAAGCCACTGACTACTTGAACAAGCTTTTACTTGTGTGCTTCTGTTCCATTGTGACATGTTAGGCAGGTCTGCTTTGATATGTTCAGAGTGAAAGTTTTTCATTCAAAGCCACCAACATGTTGGGGTATGAATTTTTGTGAATATTTTAGTGACATTTTCAAGAACCTCTAACATTAAAACCCAAAAGTTAGACCTAACTTCAAGATGGGCATTGGCCTGGTAGTGAAAAGTTCTCCCCAGCTGCTGAAGGCCCAGTAGCTGACTTCTTACTTGGCCATGTTTAGAAAAACATGAACTTCTTGGGTTACAGGAAGTTCTGTTTAAATTAAAAACAACAACAACAACCTAATAAAAAAAGAAGGCATAAAAAATAAAATAAAATAAAAATATAAAAGAGAAATCACAGAACTATTGGGTTGGATATCAGGGAAAGGTTCTTCACCCAGAGGGTGGCTGGGCACTGAACAGGGTCCCCAGGGCAGTGGTCACAGCACCAAGTCTGACAGAGCTCAAGAAGTGTTTGGACAATGCTCTCAGACACATGGTGTGACTCCTGGGGTGTGCTGTGCAAACAGCCAAAGAAAAGGTTTCTTGCCCATTTTTCAAGGTCCTGAGACCACACAAGGACTTTGAACAGGACAGCAAAAGGCCTCCCAATCCCCAAAGCTGCCCTCACCATTTGTGCCTCACCTCTGAGCTGGTGAATGAATGGAACCAGTAAAACTGGGGATTAACTTAAATACCAAAATAATAGCTGAAATAAGGAAAGATGTATGCTCTCAGCTCAGCTCCAAAGAGAGCTAAAGACACTGCAAAGATGAAATAATTATTTCCCTAAGGTTTGGGCTTTTTGTCTACAGGCTTTCAGTTAATTCAGGTGAAAGCAAACTCCTGCTAAGCCATCCCTGGCAGCACTGCTCCCTGAGGAGTTACCAAGCAGTGATATGACAAAGAGTTTCCCAAACAAGCCAGCAGTTCTTGATCAACATCATTTATTTATCAATGTTCCTTATTAACCAACAGTGAATCATTTAAAGAGATAGCCATTAAGGATCTCAATGAATAAGTGAAACTTGCTTCATCACAGCTTGTAACTGGAAATAAGTTTAATTACAACAGGTTTAACAAACCAACTCACTTTGTATCACTTCACTTTTGGATTTCACTGCACACAAAGCACAAGGAGTAAGTCCAGAATTTGTATGAGAGGGTTCTTCTGAGCAACAGTGACCCTGCTTTACCCTGCATATGAAAAACAAGTTGCTACAGGATTAGTTCACAATTCTGGTCAGAGCATCCTGGCAGCATGGGCAACATCAGTGCTATTACTTAATGGTTCCAAAACTACCAGAAAAATCTTAAAACCATTAAGATGACAACTACTCACATTAATGAAGGTGAATATCTGACACAACTTAGATACCTTTAAGTCACTGGCTACTTTCATACTGAGCTTATTGCTGTTGCAATCTTAAGGCCTGTAAAACTACTTCTAAGATGAAAAGGTCATTGCGCAGCACTCAGATAGCTTTGATTCAAAGGGTTTGTTTCAAGAAAAAACGTGAGTAGCACAGCAGGTAAATGATGGTACAAAGTCAGCCCGGGATGTCAAGTGAATTTCACAGTAATGAAATGAATTAGGCATACTGGCAGATGGAAGCAAGAAGGATATGCATCAGTATGTTAATTGTGCAAGGCTGTCAATGACTTCATCAAGTTTAATCTGTTTAATTGCCACTCTCCGTAGCCTCTGTGACAAGACCACCCCATCTGTCTGGAGTTATCAGACACATCCTCTCCTTCCTCAGTGGGTGCAGCTTGATCAGGCAAGCAGCAACTGGCATGGAGAGCTTTGGGTTATTTAAGTGACAGACTGCAAGAAAAGAGGGAAGTCATTTTCGAGGAGACAAACAAAAAACACTGACTGAGCTTTGAATGTTCACAGAAGTGCAGGAAAGCCAAATTACCAGGTAGAGCTGTAATGAACAGAGAGTAAAACAACTGCACAATTAGACTACATAATTGCACTGAGTGTGGCTGGGACAAAGCCAACATTGTTCATAGCAGCCTGCAGGGTGCTGTGCTCTGGATTTAGGTCTAAACCCATGTCAATACACACCAGTGTCCTGGCTCTTGCTCAGCAGCACAGCAGGAAGGGGGTTGAGGTTAGGTTTCTCCCTTCCACTCTGTCATCCCCAGTGATGCAAGAAGTCAGAAGGGAACACAGCCAGGAGACCTGACCTGACCAAAGGGATCTCCCATACCACATATCATTGTGCTCAGCAATTACAGTTCAGGGAAAGGAAAGAGAGAGGAACATTTGTGGTTATGCCACTTTTCTTCCCAAGCAGCCACCATATGTGAAAAGGCACAACTGACCAGCAACTGACTGGACACCTACCTGGGAAACAACAAATGAACTCCTTGCTTCAATTTGCTTGCACACAGCTTTGTTTCAGTTATTCAACTCTCTTCACCTTGACCCACAAGCTTCCCTCTCTTGGTTTTCCAGTTCTCTTCCCTGTCCTGCGGTGGGGAATGAGCAAGCTACTGGGTGGGAGCTTGGCTGCTAGCTGGGGTAAACCCACCGCACTCATTTAGTCATAAAACCAGAAATAGCTCGAGTTCCACTATCAAGAGATTGGCACCTTCTGGCTGCAGTGCCCACTAAATCCCTACTTTTTTGTGTGTGTTAAATTCTCATTTAGATAAGCAGAAAGCACAACAGTAGCAATGCCAATGTAAGTATGTATAGCCTGTAATTATAAATACTATGAGAGAATGGTCTTCACAAACAATACAAAGTACCAGTTTAAATGCATTTGCATTCAGAAATATGCAGGTCCACACTGTCACAACATTTGTAACATGCACATTGGGAGAGAACTCATATTTCTACTAGAAAAAACCCCTTAGAACAGGAAGCAACAGAAGGCTCTGCTTGCAGATTCTCAAGATCAAAACCAAGATCAGCTCCAAAACCTAAACATTTCTAACCTAGAGAGGCACAGAAGTGCTACCACCCAGCCCCTGCCTGGGTGTCCCTGTAGCTGTGTGTCCTTCATGCCAGGTTTTTCCATCATGACCTGCCCATTTACAGAGCTACAGGACAAGGTTTAACTGTCTGTGTGGCTTATCAGAAGAGATGGATCACAAAAATCAGTCTTCTATGTAGTGGAGAGAGAAGGGCTCAGTCCCTCTGGATATTCTGTGTAATGCCATGCAACTGCAAAGAGGTGATTTGCCAGGGTTTTTTTCCTCAAAATGCAGCCTTGGAAATAGTTGAATGAGCAGCTTTATGAAGTAGGAAGCTAATCAAATACACATTCCTAATAGGATAAAGGATTACAGAAAGTCTAAATATGAATAAAACTCAGTTGCAAGTAATCACACTAATTAATCAAACTGGTGACAACTCTGAGCTACAAATCTTGCATTTTCTCAACAAAACCAGCAGTACGATGGGATTCACACAGAACTGAGAACTTCTTCCTCTTTTCCTCGTGTGTGGAGGCAAGCAGCCCCCTTCCCAAGTGCACCATCACCTATATGAGCAGCTCCAACCCCAGTCCAGCCCCCTACCCTCACAGGGAGCTTTCCAGCCATCCCCCTGGGCCCAGCACCATTCCTTGCTGTGGCTGCACAGGACCTGCAGGGAGCACCTATATCCCTCCCTGGCTGCAGTCTCACCCATCCCCACCATCTGAGAGGGCTGGCCCTGCTTATGCTCCCCACAGAAAGCATTCTCACCCACAGCTCGTGCCTGACCTGAGACAGACCCCCTAAAAAAGGACTGGAACTGAGAACAAGATCAAGGCCACCTCCTGCCTCTTGGGGAGCAGAGTCCAGAACCTGTGGGGACCAGGGCACTCCCCAGTGGCAGAGGCATCCATCCATCCATCCATCCATCCATCCAGCAGGAGGCTTCCATGTCTGGAGAGCTTACACAAGCCAGCATAATGAAAAAATATTCCGAATTCCCAGTGTGAGAAATATTTTGATCAACTTAAGATATCGGAGTAAGAAAGGTTTTCTCAAGGTCAAGGGCACAAGGATCACAAGCCCCAAAACTGGCTGCTCTGAAGCAGTGATATTAAACCAGACATACTCTCTACCACTCCACATTACTGTCAGAGTCATCATGAAAAATCCTGATTAATTTAATTCACAGCTATTTGAACAAAAAATAGCTAAAATCTTCACCTACTCTGTCTTCATTCACAACACCAGCCCATCAAACAGGCAAAAGGATTTGTGATCTTATCAGAATTGACAGCAACTTTTCGACCAGATGCCCATCACATCTTGCAGAAAATTAATCAAAGAAACCATTATTGGCATTAACATCTTATTAATGATCAATAATCAAGGAGTCATTTTCAGTACACGTGTTCAGTCTCCATAATTTTCTCTTCTCATGTTGTACAATACATTTAAGAGCAAATCCATTTTCACAAACCCAATTATGTCACATTTTCTAAAGCCTGCACTGAACTAGAAACAGAAGTCATAGAAAAATATAAGTGAGAGAAGAGCTTAGTACCAGCACCTTATTTTTCCTCTTGCTGTAACCAAGATTTCAGTGGAACACCTAGAAACCTCAGAGGAAGCTGAGAAATTAAAAAATTAACTTTGAAATCTTTCCTCAACTTGATGCCTAAAGAAAGAAAGGTTAACAGATGTCTTACTGACAGGTGACTAAAAACTACTGTAATTAGAGTGGCTGAGCAGCAGGTAAGATTTTTTTTGTATGAAACATTTTCACAGAAGTTATTCCCTTCCACACAGAATTATTTCCTTTCATTTTCATCAACAATTTTGTTAATGAGAAGGAATATCTCTTGTTGCAAATAAATAAGAATAAGCCCCTTTACCTTCATTAATCCTCCTGGCATACATACCCATTTTACTTAGGAACTGTTAAAATCTCTCCCTCCTCAGATACTGTCCTACCAGCCACAAAATCATCACATACCAGTTACAATAACAGATTTCTCACTAGGTTCAAGGTATTATCTTCAGCACCCAGTAAATGGACAAGAAAATAAAACAGGATAAAAGACACATTTCTGAAATAACCTGTAATATCCCTCCCTCTCCTTCCATGAATACCCATTTTACTTGATTGGCTGAATTCCATGCTAAAAGATAGGTGTGAAAGAGCTCTATTGGATTTTTGAAATTACTTTTGGTTAAAGCAAACACAGTCCTTGCATGCAGTAAAAAACACAGCAGTCCCATTCCTGACATGAGCCAACACGACACACTGCAAAGATGTCTCAAGTGAGGCAGAAGATGAAGAGCTGAAAATTGTTCCACATTTTCTAAGTTCACTGCAAAGTTTTAGTCCCTCTTTTTACATTTTTACTATGAACACCACAAATAACAACAAATTTCTGCCTGTGCTTTTATGAAAATGCAAGACTACATCTCATTTCATTCCCTGATATATGCTGCTTCGCTTTCTGAAGAAAGATACTGCTGCATTCATAATGACTAACCTAAATTGGTTAGGAAGGATGACACCAAACGCTGATGTCTAAATCTGCAAGAGTCACCTTTGGTTCTCTTTCCAGTCAGTGGAGAAAAATGGGCATTCACAGGCCATGAGTCATCCTGTCCCAGCATCCACCAGGTCTGAACCAGGTCAGACAAAACATGACCTAAAAGCATCCACGTCTTTTCCCTGACTGTGCAGTGTCTCAGCTGGCTGGAGCTCAAATGAAGACATCAATGCTGTGCAAACATAATGGGGGATGATGTGAATCCTGCCCGCTGTGACCGGAGCACAAGGTGTGAGTGACTGCCACCCCGGAGCTCTTCACACAAAGCTCTCCCTGCACTGCTCATCTTCTGGCCCAGATCTCTCACTCCAGATGATTAACACCACGTGAATAATAGGTATGTCTCTTTGGCAGCCAGACTGAGAGGATGAAAAAGAAAAATTACATTTAGATTGTTCCAACAAATGTTAAACACCTACTGGGAAAAAGCTTGATGTACTAGCAAAGTGGGCAAATCTCATGCTAGATCCTAGACTACTCTTCAGAAGCACTTCTGTAGAAATGGTTGGAATAATAGAAAGGGAAGAAAGAACGAAAAGAGCATATTTCCAACATCATAGGAGCTGGGGAGGCTCTTCACTGGCCACAATTACCTCTTCCCAATAACTTTTTTCTTCTTCTTCTGAAGTATGTTATCACAGAGGTCTTATCACCGTTTCTGATTCTGTCTTGGGGCCACTGGCATTGGCTCTGCTGGGCAAGGGGGAAGTTTCTGGCAGCTTCTCACAGAAACCACCCCTGTAGCCCCCCCACTACCAACATCTGGCCATACAAACCAAACACATTGTGCAATTCAGAAGCACCTACAGATGCTCTAAACAATTTTATCTGTTTAAATTGAGCAGTTTAACCTCCTGCTTTCTTCCATGTAAGTAGTAGATTATGAGCATGCACCACAGTCAGATCACCTCCACCTGAAGCTATAGGAAGGGAGCTCTTTCTCTTCAAGCATTGGACTTCACTGCCAGACTGACTCAAAAATTATTCACAGCAGTCAGGACTGAGCAGGAATGCTCAGAATTACAGCTTTCCTCTTTAAAGATAACCTACTCACACTTCCAAATAGCCAAACATCTTAAAAACAAACCCAAACAAACCAGGAAACAGGAAAACCACAAAGCTCTTTCAAAGATGTTTCTGAAGTATGAATGTCAGCAGTGGGTGCTGCAGTCTCATTTTCCAAGTCTGTAAGATCCAGAGAGTTGATGGTAACTATTTTTACCAAAAGTTGTTTAAAATGCTGAAGCAAAATGTCCTTTGTCTGCAAATCACACCTATACTACTCTGCAAGTATAACTGTATAGATCCTGCTCTGTACAGTAAGCCATGACAAAATTAAAAGCTATGCAAGTTTCCTCTCCCCTCCATCAACTCCTCCTGACTAGACTCAGCAACAAAGAATGTTTCCTCAGCTCTAGCTTAAATTAAGAAATCACCAAACCAGTAATTTCAGATATTTGAAAGCTAATTAGTCCTGCTTGATGTTCAGCTGCAAGATTTTGTAGTGTAGGAGTATTGTGTCAGCTTATGTGATCAAGTATCTGGCTTTAAAATATTTCAGAGTGGACTAAAGGGATTGTAACCTCAATTACTTTGTTAGCATTTCACAGGCAGGATTACAAGCTTCTGAGGGTGCAACACTGCAGCCTTGCAGGAAGTTGCTGGAAGTCCTGTAACAAGGAACAACTTGTCCTTGCACCAGAAATCATCCATGGAGTTCCACAGCTCCTAAGCATCCAAAACTGCAGCTTGATTTCAGGGATGGGAGAGTACAGAGACACACAGTTTTGGATAAAAACAAACAAACAAACAAGCAAAACACCAAAACAACAGCAACAACACAGCAGCAGTACCAAAAAGTTATGCTCGACTTACTAGCCATGAAAATAGAGGCACCAGAAAATGGGTGGTAATTTGAAAGTGCTAGCTGCTCATCTGAGTAAATAGATCACAGATGTAACAAAAGTACTTGAGATGTCCTGTCACTGCAAAAAAGAAGAAAAAGGGCATGTACCCATCTGTCTGCCTGCTTCTAGATCAGCAACCAAAATTGAGATGAGATGATGGAGATGGAGCATTTGGACAGAACAAGGTGCCTTTGGATCAATGCTGTCTGCCTCCCAGCTTCTGAGAAGACTTTTGAAGGAGCTTTCAAAGCCCTTTTTGAAACATGTCACCTTATTTCTGTTTATTGCAAAGTTCTATAAGCTATTTGAGACATAAAGCAATTACAAATATGCAGTAATTTTGTTTGCAACAGATTATTTTCTTTTCATGTCAGTGAAAGACTGTGTGGATGGGAATGCTGTTAGTAAAGTTGATATTATCCTATGAATTTCCCACTGTATAAAGCCACAGAAATTGACATGTTTCAGAGTCTTACCTCCATGTTGTAGCAACCACCTAAAGTTTAAAAGAAAAAAAAGGGGGTGATTTGTAGCTAAGAATTTCCACACAGCAGAATGAAAGTGACAGGAGAAATGCCTACAGGATACCTATTTAAAGGAGATTTTAAAAACTTGTCTTTCATCACATTAAGACATCACTTGCAGAAGTATTACCCCTCTTCATTTTCCTACAATATTACCTTGTTACAAATTCCGATGAGCAGTCATGTTACAAAACTTCCCTCAGTCAAAGGAAGGGGGGGAAAGATTGAAGCAAAATAGTTGGAGCCATTAAAACTTTCATACCTAGGAGACTAATTTTAATGCCTGACTTAAAAAATTATAGGGTAAGACAGTTTCAACAAGTAGATGTTTTAGTGGTGCTGTAAGTACTGCAGAAGGAAAGCTTCCTTCTACAGCCACATCCTGTATAAAACTTGCTGTAGTACAAAGGGCAGAATGATGGCAGGCACAAGACCAAGTGTGCTCTGCAATAGTGCTGCCTCTTCAGGAAACAAAGTTAAAAACCCTTTAATGGTGAGCAAGAGTTCTACTGTACATCAGAAATATGCTAAAAAGCCCCAAAGGCTGGAAGTGTGGTGTACAGGAAAATAAAGAGGTAAAAAGGCAGGGGACTGCAGCACCTGGGCAAGGCTGAGTGCAGTGCCTTTCCTCACAGGAAGGCAAAGGAGCAGAGAGCACTGGCACCCAGAGCACAGAGCAGAGGGACTCAGGTAGCAGGACAGAGGAAAGGATGGTGACAAGGCTACCAGAAGCTGTGATTACTGTAATTACAGTAATTACAGCTGAGGAATTCCAGAACTCATAGCACTTGTCTCATCACACTTTCTTACACAGCTCCAATCCTGTTGCACATCCCTGCCTGTACAGCTGAAATAACAGCAATGATTTGTTTTACCTGAGCATTGTATGGGTAAATGTGTTTATCAAGAGGTTCAGATTCTACCACCAAGGCAGCAGCTGTGCTGGAACAAGCCTGTGCTTCTCCCCTCAGCACTCACTGCAGCTCAGGGTTTTTACATTGTACCTTTCCTCCCTTGCCAGCAAATGCTGCTCAGCCTCACTGGCGAGGTGCATGTCCTCCCTAATTAGTGGGGGAACTGCTCACTCCATGAAAGCCTCTGGTTGCTAAGGGACAGCTTCATTCATTCACACTGCAGATGACCCTGACACTGGGATCAGCAGAATTTCTGTTCAGCCTTTGCAGTTTTCGGATGGATGAGCCACTGGGTGGAATGAGGCTGCTGAGGGATGAAGCAGGCATAGCAAAGCCCTTTTGTGCAGAACTTCTGCAGCAGCTGCAGCTATGGGTTCCCTTTAAGCTTTGAATTTGATGTCTGCTTTAGAGGTGCACAGTTCTCATAGTTTCCGTGTTTTAGGCACAGAAAAATCAAGTTTTGGAGCCTTTATTAGAGCTTTTCAAATAAGTGGAACTTTTTTATCCTGATATTTCTGCCTCTCCATTGCCCTTATGTAAAGTGGGAAGGAATCACTTCACCTTGAAAATAGCTACCTTGTTGGTAGCAAAGCTTGTAAGATACCACAAATAAAAGCTTTAACAAAAACCATTGTTATAGCAAGTATTTTCTATTCAAATCAGGATTTGAATAAATTATGTGAACAACACACAGGGCCACCTTAAAGCATAAAATCTAAAACCAATATCGACTTGCTTTTAATGCCATCCGTCTTACAAATTTCATGAGTCATAAATCCATGGAAGAAATATATGACCTCATAATTAAGAGCAATTGTAAAGTACACATAAGAGGTAAAGATGAAATAAAAATTCAAAGAGCAAGATGAAATACAAATTTATTCCATTAAGAAACTGGGAAAATGTTTGGGAGTAGTTGTTTAAAAGAAGTAAGAATCAAGATATTACTAGAGTAGCAGAAGATATAAAGAAGAAAGTATTCTCTAAAAGTGTTTTTGTGCTTTGGTGTTGAAATCTAAAAACAAAGGCCTTTCTAACCATCTCTTATTGAAGACAAGATCCCAGGCTAAATATATTACTCCTGTAAACTATCATAGCATCTCCTACACTGTGCAGGGAATCCCTTATTTCAGCAGTGTGTTTTCACATAGGTTTCACAGGATGGGTCAGGGTGGGAGGGACCACAGTGGCTCATCTGGTCCAACCTCCCTGCTCAAGCACACAGGATTGTGCCCAGATGGTTCTGGAATATCTCCAGTGGGGAAAACTCCACAGCCTCTTCGATCAATCTGTTCCAGTGCTCAGAAAATGCACATTAAAAAAATTATTCTTGTTAAGGTGCACAGGTTTCTGCCTCTTGTCCTATTAGCTTTGTTTCCATGCCATCTCATTAGTCACTTTGAAAATCTCAGCTACAAACCAGATGTTTAACTCTTCCTAAATTTCCAGGGGAAGCATAATTCCCACACAGCTGCCACATGGATATGTGCTGCCTGTAATACGGCTAAAAATATTTTATTTCTACTTCCACTTTCAAAACATGCTAATGACATAATGAAGTGAGAGAGAATGGAGAAAAATACTTCAATGCATGATATTTTACACATGAGGAATGCTAAGAAAATATCACAATGCAGGGACTGCTGCAAATATTTCAGCAGAGCTGAATTACACAGGTATTGCAGAGCAGGGATGCAGTCCATTTGAAATCCTTTGATACAGAGATTCCCTAGTCCCAAAGCCAAATGGTCATAACCACGTTGCCATAACTGAAAAATTTCATTTTACATGTAAGGAAATATTAAAAAATTACTCATTTTATCAAAACTAAATGCAGTGCTAGAACAGATAAGCAATTATGATGTGAATTTTTTACTTTCTCTTCAAAGTATAGATGACATTTATCCTTACACAGCATTTGCTTTTCATTGGCCACGGCTTGGAACTACATTAATTAAAACTATAAGCCACCCTCTTTTATGAGCAGGAGGATGCAGAGTTGCTAGGAAACAAAGTTATGATCCCAGTGTAAACTTTCCTGACAGCTAGAGGAAATACTTCATTAGAAATCCAACTGGGGCATTTAGGGAACAGAATAAAAGACACAATAGAAGTGGGGATCTTTTCCATATTTAGTTCCTCCAAATTAGCAGGACATTTTGTGTAGGCAAATTCTTGCATCTTATGCTAAAAAACACATCTTTGAGGAAACAACCTATTGAGAAATATTAAACAGAAAAGAGCTTCCTCCCTGACCAACCCCTCCAATCAGCTAAAAGCCACTTAACACCCCACACAAAGCCATAACTGCAATATTTGCAAATTAATAGCAAGTCTCTAACTGGAAATTTGGGAGATTATCAGCTGAAAGGAGCTGAAGAGGTTCAGAACAGGTGTGCAACCATGAGATGGTGTGACCAGACTCAGAAATGGCACTTCTCACAAATGTATGAAGCAAGCAGAAGGATGGATTAATATGGTATTAAGGACTCATGGGAGCTCATCTTTAACATTACACCCTTTAATCAGTGATGTTTGGTTTGAATTAATACAGAAAGGTGCAGACACATATGGAAGAACCCTTTATTAAGGAAATGGTGTTATGACAACATGAGAGTTCAGGAGCCATGCTATGCAAACAGAAACTATATCCATATACACACTCACAAATATGTTTATATGTATGTATGTGGATATGATTCTAAACCAATGATATTGCATACATGTTTTCTAAATAAGATTTCATATCTGCAAAAACTTCTCTCTGCAATTGGTCTGCCTCTAAAGAGTTCAGGTTGTTCATTTTGCATTGAAATGACTTTTGCTCATTAAGTCAAGTGAAGCAAACAAAGACCATGTACTGTGGGCAAAGCACACGAGACAGAATATGTGCCCTCAAATCCAACCTGGGACACCTAAGGGTTAATTGTAATCCAATCCTTATCAGACCTCTGTAACCACTGAACTCACTCCAGGAGTAGGTGTTCACTTGAGGTTTACTGATACACCAGTGCAAAAAACTCACCCTCCCCACTTCCTGTGTTACAGTTGGCTGCATATTTGGGTTTTTCCCAAACCAAAAGAAGAAGGAAGTCCTCCTAGAGACAAGAACAATCATTCTCACCTCATCATCAGTCCATCTGTGAAAGATCTGGTTTCTAATCTCAAATCAGCTGCTGCTGCAGAAGACCACAGCACACTGAAGGTATCCGGGAGGTTTTGGTTTCTGTATTCTTGTCCCTGTAGGAGGCACAGCTCCCTCGACATGCTACTTTCCCTTCCTTCAGCTCAGGGTTTCAATTAAAGAAAGCCTCACAGGAAGGCAAGGAAATCAAAACTTAGTTTAGGCTAAGTCTGGGTATTTTCCCAAGGGTGTCCAGGAGCAGCTTGGCACCCAAGCCCAGCCCAGTGCCCTCCTGCACCATGGAAATTCCAGAAGGATGAAGTTCAGCTGTGTCAGGGCCAGATGTTGTGGCAGTGAAGGGGGAGGCGTTGCCCTCCTTCCAGATTCCCTCCAGCAACAGCCTTGCCAGCCCTTCTATTTTCATCAGCCCTGCAATCTGACCATCAAATATCACAGGAAATCAATGCGATTTTCAGGCTGTGCAAAGAGATAAACAACCAAAAGGCAACACAGGGATTGCTCCTTTGTAACCCATTTCACCCATAAGGATCACAATTGATGCTCCCTGAGGATGGATCATGAGAGTCTGGCAGAACACACTCAACACCAGCAGCAGGGACAGCGAGCACCAGCAGCACAGCTGGGTGAGAGGCCATCCCCACCCTGAGCAGGCTGCATGGTATTGTGTTCACTACAGAATAGAGGGACAGATTCTTAGAAATATCTTAGAAAAGCATGCCATTCAGTGTTTTCCTCAGTGCCTTTCTCCACAACACGCATTGTTTAACTCAGTGCAATGGGACATAGAGAACAAAGTGCCCAGTGCTGCGAATGAGGCCGTGAAACTCTGATGTTAAGGGAAATTGGCCAATTGTTTTATTAAGAAAAAACTGACTACCAGTAATGAGGGGTGTGAGCTAATCTCACACCCTTTTCCACAAGCCAGATATAAACTGACATACAACACTGTATGGGACACTTCCTTGGGACACAACATCCGTCAGGAGAGTGACCCTTCTGAAGGCAATCAGTCCCCCTTTATTGTCTCTGTTCCCTCAGGGACTGGTCAGTTTTGGACCCTCGATGCCATTGGTCCATTGACCAGGTTTTCATTGGCCTTTAGCCAGGGTCACTCTCAGCAATCATTTATTCCCTCCATGAGATGGTTGGCTGGCTGTGCCCACCAACGGAGGTTCAGGGCTGTGGTCCTGGTGAGGGGAGGGGCAAAAGATCTCCCCCTCCTTCTCCTCTTCTGACACCTTCTCCAGGCAGCTTCTTCATTCCTTCGACAACATTACAACTGTAACCGCTCAAAGTTTCAATTGTCACTTAAAACCGTACAACACTGCAAATGGCAAACCTACACTTTAACAACATTATCACAGGAACTACTCACACCTGTACAAAACCATGGGAACCACTTGAAACCATAAACAGTTACAAATTGAAATTACACTTATAGGATACATACTTGTACACTCATACTGCTTAACAAAAGATCAACTTCTCGTGTCTGTAACACCCAGCACTGCCCACGTCCACTGTGGCTCGGTTAAAACCATGGTCAGCAAAGCAGAGTGGGTGAAGAACAACTGAATCACAAAGGCTGCATCTGGATTACTTCCAAGGTCTGTCCTAAAGCAACTTTCATATTTACAGATGTTTACAGAAAACCTCTAGTCAGGGCTCCAAACATTTTTAATAACAAAAATGCATTACTCTAGAAATTTTACAGGAAAGAGCTAGTTAGCAGTGAGTCTAAAAGTCCTGTTTCTGCACGAAGTCTTTGCCTTGCTTTTGTTCTCAGATCACCACTGCTATAACAGCTCCATTAGCATTCTTTACAAAACCTGCTAACGATTCAGTCAGTGTCTATGTACACTTTGCAGTACTGATCTGACAGAAAGCTGAAAGCTCAGACATCACTATAATAAACATTCATCTTAGAGGACAGGATGTTTTCTCAATACCTTTGTTGAACATTATTGACTGCACAGAAATCCAACACTGCCAAGTGAAATCTGTCATTTCAAAGGCTACAGGATGCTTTGCAGAAGGGGCTTGGCAGAGCTCCCCGTTTTGTTCCACAAGCAAATTCCCAAGCTCCTGAAGTTTGTCAAGATTCACAGCTGATGCATCAGATGAGGTAGGGTGATGAGGTTAAAAGCCAATTTAAATGAAGTTTAATGATGACAGATCAAGGATTTTTATTTGGAGCAATATATACGAAATGTATTTAGGGTAGGTCTGCAGAGCCTGGACTCACAAAATAGCATGTCTAAAGCCTAGCACTGAAATAAATCAAAAGGTGAAATGAGTATTCTTACCCATACACAATTAAAAAAAAATCACTTTTTCATTGTTTTATATCTGTGATGATTTTTAAAGACAGACAGCACTAGCAAGCAGGTGAAAAAAGACAAAGGAGAAAGTGGAATGTAGACTCCCTCTGCATTGGAACAGTGGCTCCCCATTTATGGCTCCTAAGACAAGTGTGTAGGATGTCCAGTCTTTCAACAACAGGAAAGCAGAAGTTTGTCAGCTAAGTCTGCAAGGAATCCCCGAGGAGGCAGAGGATTCACCTTCCCCACTCCCATCCACCCCACTGGGAGGCCTGCAATTCCTCAGGATTGCTTTCCTGGTGCGAAAACTGTGGTGAGTCCAGCCATCCTCTAAACACACCTGCTGCTAAAATCAGGGGCAAGGCAGCAACTTAAAGGCCGTGGAACCAACATCCAAGCACTGCTGCTGTTCCCCCTGATTCAGGGCATGCAGCCACTGTTTCATTTAGCACATTTAGATCTCTGCTCTTCCAATAAACATAAAAATCCTCAGAAAAAAAATCCTCTTAATTGCTACTCGTTGATCAAGATGTTGTGTGAAAACAATTTAACATTTTAAAATTAAGAAAAAAATTGTCAAAAAGAAGCCCAGCTCCCATAAAATAGAAAAAGTGGAACAAGAGGATTCTTGCTGTACTAAGTAAATCCTCTGTTAACCTGTGATTTCTGAATAGGAACAGTGGAAGCAAGATTTCTATTGATTATCCCTTGTGGTGCAGGGAACTAAATTGATGGCCTCATCTTCAAACATCACTGTTTGGGCTCCAAATACTAAGTCATTCCTCTGAGTAATAGAAAAATTCCTGCTGAGAGGGAAAGATTTTGGAAGAAATTATCTTATATTTAGTTCTGAGTCATTGTCTGTAGCCAAGTAAAATCAGGGCAGAGATATTTGCAGGTGTCCAGTCAGGCACTGTAACTTGAATAAAATCCCAGGAGCTATTCTGAGTTATTCACACAAGAGAAACTGAAAAAACACTCTCTTAGGTGGTTTATTTTAATGTGAATCCAATCCAACTTGCTAGTCCATGTATGACAGGGCTGTTTTGCTCATAATCCAACAGATCCTCCAGAGAAACTCCCTGTAGGATTTCAACTAACAAAGCTTCATTCCAGAGTTATAAACAGTTTCTGGATGGCTGAAGAGAGCACAAATCAAGGGCATGCCCCTGACAGAAACCTCCAGGTCACATCAATTTCTGTTGGTCATTTATATTTGCTTCAGGCTTAAGGTATAAAAAAAGGCCAACATTTCCCTTCTCTACATGCACACTCCAACCCTCCAAGACTAAATAACTTATCAATTTTCAGGGCTACATTAACTGCTGATTAGTTGGGTGCTAAGTTAATTAAGCTTGTCTCCTTTTCATTATCAGATATGGCCCAGTACTCCATTTGCTCATTAAGCAGAATGCCACGGTCATTAGAGGTGTTCTGAGTGCAGTTTTCCAAAGAGGGAGATAAACAACCTTGTATCTTTCCTAAATGTCTATCCAGATTGTATATATACTAAAAAATTTTTTTTAAAAAAACAATCCCCAGAGTGGGATGTGATATGACAAGTGTCTCAGGTGGCAGGGGTGGATATTGTCCTGGTTTCAGGTGGGATAAAGTTAATTTCTTCTCAGTAGCTGGTACAGCTCTGTGTTTTGGATTCAGAGTGGTGTTAATAACACACTGATGTTTTGGGGCTTTGCTAAGTTATATTTATCCTAAGTCAAGGACAATTTTCTTTCCCTTGTCTCATGCTTTGCCACTGAGGATGTGCACAGAAGAAAACTGGGAGGGAGCACAGCCAGGACAGGTGACCCAGTGGTCAAAGGAATATTCCACACCATAGAACATCATGCCCAGTATACAAACTGGGGGGAGTTACCCAGAAGGGTGGCCAGTGTGGGTTCAGGAAGGCAGTTCTGGAATCAGTCAGCACAAGGTGAGCAGTTGCATATTGCATCACTTTTTTTTATTCCTCCTCTTTCTTCCTTCTTTGTCCTCCAGATCGATTACAGCAGTCAAGAACTTTAAAGTCACTCAGTAAAAAAGCTTTACCAAACAGAGTCAAGCAGGACAGGGAGAGCAAAGAGACTAAAGAAGCAGGAGCATCAAAAGGCGACTTTTAGGGCAACAATCATCGGAACCAGAGGAGGAGACAGAAGAGAGAACCATGGCTTGATCCCCTCCCTGAATGAACTGCAGGAGGTATAGAAAGATTTCAGCTTTTGTCCATGTAAACTGAGACAATGGAGCCAAGAGTGTGGAATTGGAGGGTAAGGAAGCCAGCTGAGATTACTTGCTAAGGAGTCAGGCATTAACAAAACAATGGGGAAAAAAAACACAAGTCCTTTATCTCTGGATGTGACTCATATCAAGTGTAAGATGTCCTAATAAAGATGATATTCCATATCACTCAGGCAAATGGACTGCAACAGAGAAAAGTATTTAATACCTCAGGGAATCAGGCATGGGAGAAATTATATATTTTGGAACCAGGACTTCCTGCACAGTGAGACTTTTTGTACATTATGCAATTTGAAAGCATCTCTTTCTGTCTTTTCCCATGGTCCATACTGAAAATAAATCCATCTGGATGGATCAAATGCAGTCTAAGTGAAATTAAGTTTTCTATAATGCAAACAACAAATGTGAATGTTGGGTAAAATAAGAGGGTATCAGAGAGGTTTGATAGAAGCTGGGGCCCACCATGAGTTTAAATAGCAGAGGAAGCAAGGAAGTATTTGGAAGACAAATCAAGAGCTGTGAGCAAGATACTAATTTTTAACTTGTCTGCACCTTCATTATCTGTAAAGTAATAAAATAATGAAAGTTCATGGTGCTGTGAAACTATTAGCAGGGATTTCATATACTGGCATGGGTCTCTAGCTAAGAATTCTGCTACTTGCCGAGGCTGGCGTTGAAGGAAACCTTTCTTTTACCTATTTAAAGGCACATTAAATAAATAACACAATAAAACAAGTAACTATGGCTGAGGGTTGAAAGCAATTCAGAAATACAGCATGAGAGCAAATCCAAGTTATTTGTGCAGCTGCAGCATTCCCATAGTGGAACAATAGGTTTGTCCATAATTTCCTTGTTGCATTTCAATATTTTGCAACCAAAACTGTTTGCATGTAAAGAAAAAGTATCTCTTCCAAATATATGGAAGCTGGATGAGAGAAAGCTAAGTTACCACCTGATCATTTTCAAAGATGACCTATATTTCAGCAATACACTTTCCAGTGTAATTTCAGTTAAAAGCATTACCAAGACAAAAGCAGATTGAAAATTGATTCAAGACCTTCTCTGCACTTGCATTCATTTTTCTTTTTGTCAGAGCCAGTCTATTCATATAATGGTGATATGCTCAGTATTTAACCTGAATTTTAGGCCACCAAAGATTATAGTTGTAGGTTATAAGCTTACACAAACGCTCTATCTGGTTGCAGTTGCAGCTATTACCTTTTTTGTGATTTATTGGTACAGTCTCTTCTCATGAATTACAGAGGCTAAGTGACACCCAGTTTGTGATTCCTGTAATTTTTTGTTGTTGTCTTCTCACAGTAAAACACATCTCTCATATAAAAGAGTATCAGAAATAATTTAAAAAAATTTAAAAGACACAAGTTCAGGGTTGGGCTTGAGATGCACTGCATATGAAGAGCAAGTTCACACTAGCATTGGGCTGAGCTGTAACTCTGTGTTCCTGCGTGATCTGTGAAGCACAGAGAGCAATTCAGGACACCCCAGGAGTACAGTTCTCCCCATGGACTACACAGAGAGCTATAGCTCTTCATTCCAGCCTTCTAATTTAGTTAAAGGTGGACTCGGAGGCATTCACACCGTCCAAGTGATAAAATGAGGTCATTTACATTTGTCTGCTGTTCACCTAATGTGCACCTAGGAGGCTTGAAGAGCAAAAGCCAGTCCTGGCACAAACAGAAGGAATGTTAATTGAGGTCAGTAAGACAGGCATTTGCTTGCTGCAAGGCTGCCTTCCACTCCATGAGCACAGGGACATCACATTGCTCAGCTCAGAAAACCCTTATCTCCTGCCTTCCAGTTAAATGCTTTTCCACCCACCTCTTCCCATAATCAAGCAGTCTGTCTTCTTTTGCTTTTTCCAAGTTTGTGGAAAGGGGACTGCTGAAGGTCTAAGGCTATTTTGACCTGTCTCATTATGCTTATGGAAATTTTTGCAGGAGCTGTAGTCCCCAAGTACCAGACTTATCTGACTTTGTACATAACTAACAGGAACAGCAGCTTCTACCTGTCACTTCCATCATACCTCACCTGTCACCTTACATGACACCAACATTTATTTCTTTCAGGCATCAAGGTACGTCTAAATACCACAGAATAGAAAGAAAAAAAAAGAATAAGGGAATTTGGATTATATAATTATTTCACTCTCACAGAGCTTGCAGCATTTCACCCTGGTTTCGTACCTTTGTTGAAATGTGCACCAAAAAATCCAGAAAAACATGAACAAAAATCCCCTATTGTTAAGCAGAAAACAAAAATCTGATGATTATGCTTTGTGATTCAAATAGCAAAATGTGTCATTTCACCATATACTGAACTAGCAGGACAACAATAGGTACAGCTTAAAGCTCAACCTGTATAGTTTAACCTAAAGATGGATCAAGGCAGACTGGATTGCACTGACTGTCTACCTGAAGGAAAGAATTCTGGTGATAAAGGGCTTTAAATCTACCTTCCAAATTCTAGAAACTAAAGGCAGCAATTTCATATTACATGAAGGTACTTACTTCAGAAAGCAAAGATAATTAATGAGTGAGATGTCTGGCTTAAGGACACAGCTTTCACTCTGTAACAGTTTTAAGCCAACACAAGATATCCTGCAGAAGGTGAGCCAGGGCTGGAAGCCCCTGACAGGCCAGGAACCACCTGACAAGTCTCTACAGTTATTCAAGGCAGGGAGGTCATTGTGTTCTTTTTGATTTAAATATACACAAATAAGAAAGATGTCAAGATTTTAGCATGACACAAGGTACTTTTATCCTCAATATTCATCTTTAATTTAAAAGTAGGTGCCAACCACGATGACTGCACAAAGCACCTACACACAGCAATATTCTTTCTGCTCTCCCGAGATGATACTCGCTTCAGTCTGTTTTAAACACTCCCATTCCAAACACTACACTGTCAAGGTAGGGCAGCCAAAGAGGACACTGAAATATTATTTAAAGCATTTCTGTCAAAGGTTAAGGCTATGTATTTATCTATTTTAAACCAAAGTCACTGTCACCATCAGTTTACCACAGAAGAAAGCTAAGATTTTAATTAAGAGAACAGCAACTTCTCAGCTAATGCCTGGATTGTCACCCCTAAAGTATCACTGGAAGCAAAACTTCTCTCACCAAGGATGGGCCTATCCCAAATTACTTCATATCCCATTAAAGCAACATGCAGGAGTCTGTAATTGTCTCAAACTCCAGATGACTCAGCACCAAGTTGGGATTTTTTTTTTTGTTTCAATGAAAATCACTATCAAATCAGAGCATCTGTGTCCATGGCACCTGGACTTCCATAATCAGACTGTCAAAAAGCTGGCATTTTTGGTTCTGAAAGTTGCAGGATTTATATCCCCCACCCCCCACCACGAAGTCCCTTATTATCTGGCTTCTTGCAATTTCACTTGAAGATTTCTGGTAATGTCCAACTTGCACTTTTTTAGTAAAACCCCAAAACAGAGAAGAAACCACCTGACTTCCAGCAATTGCTATATAAAGAACTGGCATTAGCAACATCCACAAAACATATGATGTCCAATCCTGAGGGGAAAAGCAAGGAAACTGAGGAACTAGAATGTGGCTGTTTTCAGCAGCATGACAGCACTGACAAAGCTGCAGGTCTGAACAGACCCTAAGATGCCAACAGAGCACTAATGTGCTCATATTAAGTACAATCAGATCCCAGAATGCAGCTTCTGGGCTTCCATCAGCCCAGAACAGCATCCTGTTTGTGCAGGACACACGCCTGGCACACTCAAAGCCCACAACACATGATCCTGAACACAAGTGGGGCTTGGTTCAGCACTTGCCTCAAGCACAGGCACTCCCCAAGGCTCACAAGGAAAGATGCAGCCAGGCAGAGTTTTGGAATAACCTTCCTTCTGCACAAGTTCTTTCTGAACTGAGTAAATGAAGCAAACCCACTGCATTTTCCCTAGAAGCTACAGAAAGTCAGTTCAATTATTTGTATTAACACATCCAAGGGGAAAAAAAATACACCCCAGCACCCTCACCCTCCTCATCAGAAGCAGCAGGAAAGCATTCGAGTATCAGGAATTGTAAACAACCTTCAAATTTCAAGGACAGAAGTATTTAGGGAGATACAAGATCAACAATCTCTCCACTCTGAAGGTAAAAAAAAAAAAAAAAAAAAAAAAGAAAAAAGACAAAATACAATCAATAACTTCAGAATCCTTAAAAGGAATACAGCACATAGTTTTTTCAACTCTGTCCAAGCTAAAGCAGGCAGCACAAGTTGCAGAGCTACATCAGGAAGATTAACTGAAGCAGATTAACTGAGTTTTGTAAATGAAGTAGCTGCTCTAAGTTTAGCATACATCCCATACCACCGTAACTGTAAAAACCACAACTGTTTGAAGTCCTGAGTCAAGGAATGGATCAGAGCCTGCACATCACAACCTGAAGCAGCACTACCAGAAAACTGCATTTCTGTACCTCCTCCCTACCTGTGGGGAAAATGTATCTCACCACTCAGTGTCCTCAACAGGAATCAACATATCAATTAACACGTCAATTAACTGGGAAGGAGAGTGCACAACTCTGCAGCAACCCAACCTTTATTCATGTGTCGTGCTGCTTTATAGAGGAAGGCAAAGATCACCCACCCTAAGTTAAAAGAGGTTTGTTTCCTAATAGATCATAAAGCTGACTCAAAACATTTCATACACCTATTAAAAAATAAATTTGTTTTAAAGCTGAAGGTGAATAGCAAAGGTTTGGCAGGCTCGATGCTGAGATAGATAAGGATCCAGAACGGATCGGGGCTGGAATTGGGAATGGCGGGAAACCCGGACTGGATTGCAGGCAGGATACGGAATGGGGGAAAACCCGAGCTGGATTTTTGCTGGGATACGGAATGGCGGGAAACCCGGACTGGATTTCAGGCAGGATACGGAATGGGGGAAAAACCCGAGCTGGATTTTTGCTGGGATACGGAATGGCGGGAAACCCGGACTGGATTTCAGGCAGGATACGGAATGGGGGAAAACCCGGACTGGATTTCAGGCAGGATACGGAATAGGGGAAAATACGGACTGGATTTTGCTGGGACACGGAATGGGAAAAAAATGGACTGGATTTTGATGGGGTACAGAATGAAGAAAAAACCCGGACTGGATTTCTGCTGGGATACAGAATGGGCAAAAACCCAGACAGGATTTAGCTAGGATATGGAATAGGGGAAATTCTCCCACTGAATTAATTCCATTTTCTTGCTTTAAGTGCTCACCTTTTCAATGGCAAAGACTTAAGGAAATGTCAGAGGTTCAGGGCTGGGGTACAGAATGACAAAAAGCCCAGACTGGGTCTTTAACATGCATGATGGATAGATGTTGCAGGGATATGGGGAACAAGATTAGGTTTGTTTAAGCAAACAAAAAGAAAATATGGGGAGCTGTAAATTTAGGGGTTTCCAGCCTCTATCCTGAAGGTACAGTCACAGTCATTCACAGGAATGTCTGAGCATGGTGAGAAGGAGAAAGCAGCACCACATGGACATTAATTAACCTCCAGTTTCACTGTCTCAGGAACAAGGACAGCAGTGCGTGCCTCAGTCTAAAGTTGAGCAACAATAAAATGAATGGCCATTTGGGGACTGCAGATATATTTGAGTTACATTTTTGTCTCAGACATGATACTGAAGGTTGTCATTGTCTAGTTTTATTGTGGGGAAGATTTCCTCCCTCACCACACTGCACTACCAGAGATATAAAATCTGAACAAGTAAAATCTTCAGGTCAAGGGAAGGAAGAAGGGCAGTGCCCTTTTTCCACATGCGCACTCCACTGGGAGCCCAGCAGCAAAGCTTGTAATTCCAGAGGTTTTCAAGCCACCCACAGCTCCCTGTAAATAAAGGGACATGACCAGGCACCATCTCAAGGTCAGCTTTTTCTATTGTTGAGCATGGCTCACAACACAGGCGAGTTTCTCTCTGTATTTATTGCCTGTTATGTAAAATCTTCCTCTGCTCCTGGTTCACAGTCCCAGGATATCCTGGCAAGGAAACACACACAGGAGGCTGCACTTTGAGTTCATTTAAATAAAAGAGAATTATAATGAAGAGCGGAGGAAGGGGGAAGAGGAATTTTCAGAATGTTTAGTTTAAACATACTTATGGTTAAAACCTCCCACTGAGTTAAATTCAGTTTTCTTGCTTTAGCGCTCACCTTTTCAACGACATAAAGACTTAAGGAAATATCAGAGGCAGCCAGTGAGCCCTTTAAATGGTACTGAATCAGAAAACATGACCACAATGTGAACCACTTGAACACAGACATCCATCTTTGGCAATTTTTACTCAGCTGAAGCAAACGCTCCATAAACCTGTTCTCTGAACACAGAGTACAGTCATCAAACACTTTCTTGGGAGGATAAAAGGGGAAGATGCCTTTCTAACAGTTTTTTCTTGCTTTTCCTTTAACAATATTTGATTTTTTTTTTAAGAGAAAAGTTCCAGAAGTGTCTTTTCAGAGATGTTGCATCTATCTTATGCCTAAAATTTTATTTGCAATGAGATTCTCATATTGATATCAACGGGAAAAACCTCAGAGCAGTCCTAGATGAATCTTAAGCTGAAATATTGCAGAGCAACCTTCACAGCAGCAATTACTCAGCAATTTCAACCTAGAAAAGAAAAATTACTCTACCAATTAGCCTCTGTCCCAAATACAATCCCCATATAAGTTGAGGAATGGTACTTTCAGCAGGTGTATACCTCTTCTGCATACAATGCACAGAGCAGGCTAAAACAGCCAACAAAGAGTGGAATCTGGAGAAATTCCCTATGAAGACCTGTGCAAAATCAAAAATGCAGTGCAGTCTCCAAAAGAAAAGCTTCACAGAACTAAAACATTTTCTTCCACCCCTTCCATATCTTCCAGCAGGTTGCTACTGAAGCTCAGAAAGCCACTAGCTGTCCTGAATGTCTCTTTTTGATAGAGCTGGAAGGATCTGGATCAAGAACACATCATCTTTAATCTGATTTTGGAAAAAAAAATACAGAGACTTCCCTCTAAATGAGCAGAAGTGCTACTGAAAAACATTGCTTTGTACCATTCACTGGCATAGTATGGAACTTGACTTCTGATATTTCTATTTTCTATGAATCAAAAGAGTATTTCCCTGGCATTAGAAGTGTGAAATGGCATCTGAAGAGAAAATAGTGCTTTTTACCAATCAGTGACATTTCCCTCTCTCCCCAATGTATCAACCTAACCTGAACTGATGTTTTCTAAAATATCAACTATATGCTTTCATAATAGTTAAGTGTCTTGGGGTTTAACTTGAGCTAGTGAAATAAAATTTACTCAAGGATGGTAAATTAAACTAGGCATGCAATATTTGAACAGGAAATTAGAGTGTACAGCTATTTTTTTTAAAAAAACCCCCAATTATTAGATAAATGTAGACCTTCCTGTCTTTCTTTAGGGAATCCATACCCTATGTTCCTAGAAAATATGACAGCTAGGACAGTTTCAGGTCAGAATATATATCTGCTATCATCATTACACTCCCTCCTGTCTGTGACACCTTGGATAATGCAACAGCCCACACAGAAGCATTTCCTGAGCAAAGTTACATTAAGGGTATTATTTTAGAGTTGAATCCAAATCATTGGTTGAACCCAGCACCCATACATTTCCAACCATTTGCTGATAAAAATATACACAAAGGCTCAATACAGAGGCAAGGAGATATGATACAATGTAAAAAGAAAACTCATAAGAATGAAAAACAGTTTTGTGCTCAGGGTCAAAGCTTGCCCTGGTAGATTGTTTTGTGCATTTGAAGTCTCTTGACCTGAAATAAGACTTGAGGCCACAAAATGCAAGTTTGGCATGCAGGTCACTCCTTTAGCCCCAGCACTCAAAGTTGTTTTAATAGCTATCAAGTTCAGGATGTCAGGTAAGAGCAAAACTTCAGTTATGGAGAAAAAAAGATTCATTAAGTTATTTACCCTGATTGTGATATTTCCACCCCAAACCAAAAAACAACAGAACTTTTACCAGGAAATCATCCAGAATTAAACAAAGCCCTACAGGTTAGTTTAAAGCAACAATCCTTAACAAAAGGACCTACTCTCTTACGTACAGATCAGACTAAAAATTACCTAAAATTTCTGTAAGCATACTTTTTAAATTAAAAATTTAGTACATTTGACCCAATTTAGGAAGTTTCTTGAATCAGAAAACTTCTATCTATCTGCTTTCAAGGGGATGACGAAACAAAACTGAAAGATTCATCTTCTGCAGTTGAAAATCAGGCTTGAACTTATCAATGCTTTCATGTTGCTGAAAAAAGATTCTTTAAATTTTCATTGATTTTTGACACCTTATAAGAGTGTTAATGATGCTACATGAAAAAAATTACTCAGTGACTATAGCAAGTAAAATTCACTATGGAGAAAACTAAGAAACTACTTTATTCCCTGATTTTTTTGCTTCGTACCCATAACTGGCATAAAAGATTGCTAAATACACCATCTGGGAAGGACACAATGTGAAGGAAGAGAGACTGAAGATACATCAACCACTTGTGTGTGGTCAGGGTGACCTTCAGAAGCAGGGCTGAGAACTTGCTGAGCTTCTTGCTGAAGAAACTGATGTATCCTCTGTCAATAAGTTACAGGGAAGTTAGTAACTTGTTTTTCCTTCGGAAACAGAACATTTTTTTCCCCTTTTCCTGTGGTCCAGGAGCTTCCACAACTGGCTTCCCTTCTCTCAGGGGAGGCTTTTCTTCTGCTGGTGGGAATCATATGTACAACTAGAATTGATGCAGCCATGCCAGGCACTTATCCAAGCAGCTGGAAAGTTAACTTTAAAGAGGAGTTCTTAGTTCCCCCTGCTTTTTTTTTTTCTGTTATAAAGATATTGCAGGAAAGCTGCCAACCCCTTCACCAGACCAGTGCACTTCCAATATATAGAAACTCTCCTATTTGCATATTTTTTTGTACTGTACACAGTTTTATTAGAGATTCTGTGCCACAGAATAACATTAAATCATAATTTTCAGAATATTCAACACCTTGAAGGTACAGACTTTTCCACCACAGAATGACAGCTTCAGCTTCACTTATGGGATCTATAATGATATAAAACCAGCATAGAAACCTGACACAAGGCATTTTGTGCAAAAGGGAAATAGCTTTCCCTGATACTTAGAAAAAAGGAAAAGTCCCCACATCTGCTCCTAAAATGATGATCTGTGAAGACCTCCTGAAAAGAGCAGGGTCACAAACACACCTGTTATTTGGGCATTCAGCAGAGGGACTGTGTGAGTGAGCACATTCCAGTGCTTACATACCCCAAAAGACAGCAGGGATAGGATCACACTACAAATTTTGCCAGTTTCTCCCCTCTCCTGAATTGCTTTGTATTACCTAGTAAAGAAGTCTCACTTCTAAAAACCTACAGCATCAAACCAGGAGAACACAGGGAGAAGTAATTAGATGCCAGTGCAAGTGCACAAAGACAGGAAAGATCTGCACAATGTTTCAGGTAAATTAAGATGACAGGATGCTGAAGAGTTCAATGAACAGTCTGTTCAAATGCTATAGCACAAAAAGAAAATCAAAACTTTTTAAGCATCAAAAAAGAAAAACAGCATTTATTTTCCCCTTTGCCCAGCTTTCACCAAGCAGATAAAATTCAACTTGCTGTTCCATCCTGCTCTGGCAGACTGAGGTAGTTTCTAGGTCAGATACTGTAACTGATGTTTCCAAAAGAGCTACATGACCATTCTTCCAAGCATCCTCAAGCACATTTCAGTGCACAAACATGCAAACATTTGCTTAGGAGAAAGTACAAACTCAGTCTTATATCCAAGAGAAAAACAGCAGCAGTGAGGAAGATGATTAGACAAAGCCACTTGGAAAAGAGAAGGAAAATACAGACCTGGAATAAGACTGAAGGAGAAGGATGGGGGAGATCTCTGCAGGAGAACACAATGCAGTGGCAAAATGACCACCTGGGGAAGGGATGAGCAAGAAAACAGGATCAAAACTCAGCTGGCAGGCAAAGACTGAAGGATCCTACCTTGTCAGGAGACAGGGGACAGTATGGATCAGAAATGGGATGTGCTAAAATTGGAATGAAACCAGGGAAAAAGGCATTGCTATAGGGTAAGTTAGGCAGGATGCACACAGAACTCTATGCATGAGGGGAAGCAGTGGACACTGCCTCTTCCCTGCTCTCTCCCATTTTTTCACTTTGCTCCTTTTCCCACTGCTGCCTTTTTTTTTTTTTTTTTTTTTTTTCCTCTCCTCTCTCTCTGAGCTCCTAAACCCAGCAGCTATACACATCCAATCTGGCCTCCCCTAATTGAGCCTTGCTCAGTTCTGGTTGTCACAATTCAGATGAAAACCATATCTTGTGTTTGAAGTGGAGAGATTCAAGCTCAGCCATGTAGAAATGCAGCAGTACAGCACAGTTTGTTCTGGAATGTGAGACTTGAGAAAAGGATAAGAAAAATAGTCCTGTCTATTGTTCCCATTGTACCAAGACTTTCCCAAAGTCTCATAGACCCAGTGCTGAATCATTTCAAAACTCAGCACAATTGCTGGAGACAACCCTCTCCATGTGCACTGCCATATTATACAACATTCACCATCCCCAAACAGCTGACCTAACACAAAGTCATTTGCCAGTCAGGTCTGCAGCTCCCCAAATTCCTAGAGAGCGCTTGGAAGAAACTGTTCAGAGTGTCCCATAAGTATTTTGCCCACCAGTATTTTGATAATGATCTGTTACACACCTTGGTTTAGTTAAATTAAAAAAAAAAAAAAAACAAGGCCACAGCCACCAGAATCAGGAAAAGCTGAAGGAATGCCTTAAGAACCTGTAATTCTGCCAGTGGATAACAAGCAATTGAAGCAACAGAAACTACAAACTTATCACAAATACTCAGGTTATACTGAGAGTATTAAACTTGTACTTGGTACTCTGAAAAGTGCTTAGCACTTACGTGGAACTCAATTTTTGTAATGTAATGAGCTAGAAGAGCCAGCAACCTGGTAATTCCATAGAGGATAAAGGGTTAACAGGGCTTCTCACAACAGATCAGTGCAATGATGGGATCTCAATACTAATTTTTTGTAATGATGAAGCAGTCACTCAAGGATCTGGGGAACTGACTGCTATCAGCTCAGCTAAACAAGAAATTGTGAAATAGCACCTTTAAAGCTAGTTTTTACTTAAACAGAGGAGAATTACACACTAAATCAGGTCAAGTACAAGGGGTCTCTGCCCTCACTGCCTGTTGCCATTACTGGCCATTAATAATGATTAAAGAGCACCAAACCAGGGCATGGCTGTGCCCATTTCTCTACTGAGCAAGTACAGCTGCTGTTTGGTACAAAAACCTTCTGAAAAAGTGGTGTTGGTTTTTTGCCTCCTATAATCCTTGACAGTCTCTCCCTCACCACCATGAATTCCTTCAGCTTTTCGTTTGCATAGCTTCCCATGGCAGGAGTCACACAGCCCAGTGGGCACCATCACAGTGCCACTCAAGCACCTCCTCTGCCTGCATTATTCTGAGAAGGATGTGAGGGTTTTCAATGCCTCTCAAGAGTCAGACCATGCTTTCGGATGAAAGGCTTTTTCTCAAGTTCTCTTTTATACTGATGCTACAGTGAATTGACACAGCAAGAGCAATCTCTGTTCCACAGTCCTTAAAGGCACAGGCACTCTGCTGCTACAGCAATGGTCTTACAAAAACCTTCAAGGCATAAATTTCCATGTGTCTCCTTCCTGACTTTCAGTCTTGATCTTCTGAGCATAACCCCCCCAGCAGCCTCAGCCCAAATCCTTCCACCTCAGGCAAGTGCAGATCCGTGTGGCACAGCAAGTAAGGACATTACTTATGCAGGAGGCACATCATACACAATATCAACACTTGCCACTCAGCAGTACCAGGGAAAAGATTTCTGTAGCTGGAGCTCTTCTCCTCTGGATCCAGAGGAAACACTATATCAGGTATGAATTAATTTCCTTGGATTTGTGGTGTTGTTCTTTTCTTCCTGAGATGTTAAGTACTCACCAGTGACAACTCTTCTGCTTTAGGTGTAAAAAAATCCAAAAAAAACACAGAAGGTTTATCTGTATTTATTGAGGGAGAGATGGGGTGCTAAAATAAGAAAACAAATATTAGGTGCTATTTGCATTCCTGTGAGGAGTCTGGACATCTTAGTCAAGCACCAGAGAACATTACAGGCATAATGCATCCATGGATTTAAAAAATTCTGTGAATCATGTACTACAGGCAATATAACTGAACTATTCAACTCAGTAGAGCCAGAACATGCAATGCATAGTGTGTTCATCAGCTCTGAGACTTACATTACCCCCTATCCATTTTATGGACTAAATTACATAAGTAAATACTTCCCATGCTCCTCTGATACACCTATACTGTAACTTACAAAAAGCTAAAAATACTACTCCAGTGAAAACCTGCTCTTGAACAGGTTGAAAAGGCTTCTGTAAATTTGAAGATACAAAAGCCACGTGGTTTATAGTGATCCTGCTTTCACTGGAGGAGGGTGTGAGGTAGAAACACTGCTCTTGCTAGCAGGATCTCTGCAAAGAACAGGGGAGGAGTGCTTGCCCAGAAGAGCTGGCTCAGCCCCCAGAACTGACTTATGCTGTGCCACGGCAATCACTCTTCCTGAGGAGAGTAAATGCCAGTGCCCCAGGAAGCTCACCCCATCCTCGCCTGCCCACCACTGCTCTCTAACCCTACTGAACACCATCTGAGGGACGGCTCTTAACAATCCCTGCTCTTTTTTTCAAGGGATTCCACGGCCCAGAGTCCCTGCCCATCCCCACAGATGATCCCCCTCACCCATGGGAGCCAGCACCAGGATGCTTAAGGAGGGCTCCTCCACCACTCTAAAGCTACCATTTAATGGTCAGCCAGCCTCCCTCAGAGCAAACAAATGGACTGATAAGCAAATTTAGCCCTGTGGCTAAAGCCAACCCCTCTTAGCCAACTCCTGTTATCAGAGGGTCAAGCTGTTCTCAGCTTCCAAAAGATGGTGCAAGCCAGACAGTGCTGAAATATCTTTCACAATGCTCTCCACTAAGCAGTAATAAAGCACAAGCAATTGTAAACAGATGTTCAGTCTTAAAGCAGCTTTCAGCTGCAGTATATAAATACAGCTTATGCTAAAGAAATGTCTTCAGTGAATTTTGTTAACAACAGCTCGTCATGAGAAGCCAGTATGTTTATGTAGCAGCATTACAGATTGCTATTGTGGTTTTATGGCTAGAAGTAGGTCAAATGGATCTGTACAGCAGCCCTGACAGTACAGTTGTTATTAATACAGGGGTAGTTAAGTCTATCACCCAACAATGTATTCTTATCTCATTTTCTCAGTACTCCAGAGCAAAGTCCACAATATGATGCAGATATTACGTACACATCAGAGCAGCAGACAGCTGTGTCATTAAAGGAACTGCACCACCAAGAACACTGCTTCCTAAGCAGTTATGAATCATGAAATAAAACATTAGAAGAGATTTTTTTTTGTGTGTATGGACATAAAGAGAAGCTTTAATAGAATTAGATAGGTCTTTTGGCTGTTGGTATGCCACAGAAGTGTTCATGTGCTATTAAATCATTTGGCTGATTAACTCTTTTTTATACCAGAAATAAAGCTGATGGAAACCCAAAAACAAATGCCGTTACCATCTCATTAAACAGTATCAGAAACAAGGAAAGCATTTTGTCTTGTGCAAACAAACATCATTCTTATCTACACAGAATATAAAAGCAAAACAACAAAAAAGTCCTGTAATTGCCATTGTAATATTCAGAGGGTTTGGGGAGGCCTTTTATCCTCTTCTATAAAATACTAACTTTTATTCTCTTCTGTAAAATATTGACTTCTTTGTTTAAAGCTAACAAACTACATCTGCCAAAAATCATGCATGTCATTAAAAAAAATTACAAACAGTCAAAAAAATTTACATGTCTTCTCTGGCTTTAAACCAAACTAAAGTCAATAAACCAAGTCAGCAATTCCTGAAGTACCTGGTAGCTAACATTTCCCTTAACTTCTCACATGTCTGTAGGAACATCCTTCATCATCTTGTAGTGACATTGACCATGCTGAACAGCAACTCCCACAGGCACAAGCTTTGAAACCACTTACTGTCACATTGCTAAACTGGAAATTACTTTATTAAAAGTCAATTTAGAGATGCCTATTTTTCTGCCTAAAAGCCTCATCTGGTTACAGCATTATTTGCCAAAAAAGGAACTTTTTCCCTGTTTAATGTGAAATCCAAATAAAGTTACAAAAGGCAAGCAGCCTTCAGCCTGGTTTGAGCAGCTCCCTGTGTGCCCTCCAGGTCAGAAGGCCCAAGAAGCAGGAGGTGGAATTCAGCCAGGTGGCACCTGGAGGTGTCACTTCCAGAGAAGCTGCAGATCACAGAGGTTGTAGGGTTTAACCAACAAAACCACAGGCACATCTCAGACATTTCACAGAACCATGAGAGCTGTGCCAACCCACAGTGCTGCTGTTTCTCTGCCATGGCTCTTGCTTGCAGGAACACTTTCACATCACCGGTTCAAATGCCACACTGCATCCTGTGGTCATGTTTCCCCTCCAACTATCCTCATCTCTTGCCCAAGATCCTGATGGCTTCCTGTCACACCTCTTGAGTAAAGTGATTGCCCATGTAACTGAAAGGGTTATTCTGCAGCCATGAGAGGGTGGGGGAGAGAAGAGTGTTAATACTTCTGTTGCCCAGCAATCCAACAATACACAACTTAATGCATTTTGGAGCTTTCTTCAGTGTTCTTTTCGTCACTTTGTCTCCAGGAGAACGCTCCCAGACTCTGCACACCTCCTCTTAGCAGGCTCTTTCCATACCACTAATTATTTTTGCTTCTCCCACCTCCATCTCTGCACTCTTGTCAGCAGCAGACTAAGAAAGCACACAGTGTTTTCCAGGTGGCTGCACACCACACTGAGGGTGACTGTCATTATTTCCCTTGTTCTTTCCACAACCTGCTGGCAATTACATTTCTTTATGGTGGCAAACCATTTGTTATTTGTGGACTGCAGTTAGCTCTGAAGCCAGTAAAAAAGAATGTAAACAGCACACATTATTCCTTCTGTTGTACATTAACTTTCACACACTAAGGATCAGTTTGACCCTCCATGTGCTACACAGTTGTTTTATTTTGCCAGGTCCTTGCAAAGCTCCTTAGTGTAGCAGATATCTATAAAGCAGCAAAGAGGATGCCTCAGGGTTCAAGAAACCTAACTTGAACATGCACTATCTGAAATTGGACCTGGTATTTTCTGTGATGTGACTGAAATAGTAATTTTGCTCCTATAGCTCATCACCTTCCTTTAGGATCCACCTCCATCAGTTTCCCTGGTATATTTGGGATACTTTGGCACTTTTCAGAGGATTGTGACAAGAAAGGAGGCACAGACAAGAAGTGAAGAGCAGGACTTGAGTCTGCTACCACCACCACACTGGTGTGTACAGCCCCTCCAGGCACATGCAGGGGCACCCTTTAGCCTGAAGCATTCAAAGCTCCTCAGCTCACTTGGAAGGCAGAAGGCATCATTTATGCAGATCCAAGGATATTTATACCTCTCTCACAAATCTCCAAATCCTTCTCCTGATATTTGCTACTGCAGACTCAATGTCTGGATATGGTTCTGTCTAGAACTGCTCCTCATGTTAATAACTTCCAATACACCCATTAGCTTATCTCCAACAGCACCCAGCTGCACAAACAGGTAGGCAGTAGATGAGAACACCACTGGAAGATCTCTGGTTGCTATTCAACATGAGTAAATGTGGCCCATAATTGGGCATTTGTTGCTCCTTATAGTCATCTCAATGTTTCACCACTTGGCAGCCTGATCAGAAACAACACTGAGAAGTCCACCTGGCTGAATCCAAGGAGGATCTCTCCAAGAGAATTCATTTCTCAAACTAGCATGTTTCACCTATCTAGCAATAACACTGTGTGAGCACATAACTGCACGAATTTATGTAAAAGAGCAACACAGTGAGGGTGTTGCAAGAAGAAAAATGAGAACTAAGGCAAAAAAAACACTTCTACAAGATGATTCAGTAATTTAAACATTTGCATAAAAATGCTTGAAAAGGAATATAAAAAAGGCAAAAGGTGGAGGAGCTGTAAAATATTGTAGTTACCAAAAAAGAAACAACCAGAAGTAAGAGCCAGTAGAAAACAAGCAGACATAGAAATGAGTTTTATTCTACAGGCATTTTGCGTATGCCTTGCTTGCACAACTAGGAGATTGCAGAAGCCAAATGTATTTCCAACTCTACTGAAGGTCATTTGAAATCACAGGGTGGGGGGTGAGGGGAACATGGGGAGAAAGCTTCTTCTAAAAGGAAAAAATGCCTCCGAAGGCAATGAAAAAAATCCAGGACAATTTCTTAAAATAGTTGAGGTTTAAAATGCCTCTGAAATAGAAAGATTCAAGATAAAATGCTTGAAAAGCTTTTTCAACACCATAATATTGAAAAAGACTTCAAGGCATCCTTTAAACATGACTGTCATGAGATGGGGAAGTCTAGGATTTGGAGTAGTTTAGAACTAGAACTTTCAGGAAGCAGGAAACTTTTAGGACACTTTTCAGGAAGCCTTGCTGTAACTTCAAGACCCCACTAAAGCAAAACCTTACTCAGGCTCCACACGTACTGCAGAGATAGTTGGCTTCTCCAGCTGGGTCAATAAGAGCAGGATGCAAGGCCTTGCAAGAAGCTTGCCATCAATCTGCCCAGTGCACCTACAGTCAATAAATCCTCAGGCAGCTCTGAGACTCTTTTTAAACAGCACTGTGTTCAGAACTGACCCCACAGCATTGCAAACTCCACCAGACTACCACTAACGTGGGGATTTCTGGTAGGTGCAGTCAAACACAGCACTGATTTCCCTCTCCAGCAGTTCCCAAGACTTCTTATAAAAGCATCACTGGTATTTGTATTTCAGACGAAGAACACAACCCAGGGTTCATTTGTTTTGTAGATAGTTGATTATGTCTTAGAAAAAAGGTTTCTCTTCTGTTCCCTGCTCTTTCATGATAAAGATATAGGAAGAAAAAAAAATAAATAATACTCTACAAACACAGTTTGTGGTTACTTCATTTCTTTGGACTACATCAAGAGAAATACTCTTGCAAAGTAATATTACCCAAGGCAACAACTATCACTCAGATGAAAATTTCACATATTTTCAGCCATCACTTAATCCAGTTTAGCATCTCTACGGACACTTCCACTTAGTCTTTTGCATCCACAATATCTCGAACCGATGTTTGTGCTGAAGGACATTTTCTCTCAATTCAAGGAAGGATCAAGTCCTCTTTGCTCCTACAACAGAAGCAACAAGCAGACACCTCAGGATAAGCAGCCAGATCAAGTGTCTAAGGAAGAAATAAAACCCCAGATTCTGAGCAAAGAGAGCATCTGTTCTATAGCTATGGAATCTCTCCCTGGGGCTTCATTGAAATGCAGTTGCTTGTTAAAAGCAAGGAGGCAGGATAGATTCAGTTGTTTTCCCTACAGCTACTCTTATTCCAGAGGAGAAGCTGAAAAACAAGGAGAGAGTGTCTGTGTAAATCCCAGATGATGATAAAACTGCCGCCTTGGACACTTGGGCATATAGATTTGCTCTTTAAGAATAAGGGTTCAAATCAGCAGGGAGAGATCCATGAGTATTCCAGACAGATCTATAAGGGAATTGGCCTAAGGAATATTTATTTATATGAGGCAGCACAGAAAGAACAGAGGCTTAGAGATGCCTGCTGCATGAGTCCTGGCAGCACAGTACACCAAGACATCCTGGGCATTAATTTTCAGTGCCAGCCTGTGTTTCCTCCTTTTTTTAAGGGCCACAAGTGGCTTAGAAACATCCCCACAAGGAGGGAAATCCAGGGTCTGCATTTTAACAAGGAAGCTGTTTCACTGAAAACCCATCCATTCTTCCTTCTGCATGATAGAAGCCTTCCAAGAGCATCTCTGAAAACGCACCAGGGACACCTAAAACACTCGCCACTCTCTCCAAACAGCTTCAGTTTGGAATTCATAGAGTACAAAGAAAAACAAACCATAAAGCCACATAATAGACTGAAATAGTACCCAGCTGTGAGGAAACATCAGAATTGATGCCATGACAAACACTATGTACTGAGAGATAGGCAGCACAAAACTGCTGGAGCAAAAGAAGCATCCTCACCAGCACACACAGACCCAGATTCGTGAGAGAACTGCAGTCTGAGCCCTCTGGTCACACAAACTCAAAACACAAACTCCAGCAGAAAGTGAGAGAACGACAGCAAACCAGACTTCTGGGAAGCAATCAAACAAAATTAAACCCACTTGGCTACATCAGAAAAGATTCCCTCATCTGGCGTGCTGGTAAAATACTGGACACTTGCTTCTCAGGTGGATTTCTGCATCAGAGCCGTTTCTGTCTGCCTACAGAAACACAGCTCTCCTGCTTTACCTGACAGTGTATGAAGCTCTACAGCTACAGGGAAAGCACAAGAAACAGCACTGTGGGCGCATCTCTTGTAGTAAATGAGTGAGTAAATGAGTTTACCTTGGAAACTCTTGGCTTATTGAACTGTTAGCAGAGATTTCAGCTACATCTTCTTGCTGTAGCATGCAGAAACTAAGCCATAGTTCACCCACACAAGATAGTGATCAGTTCAATGCATTAACATCAGCATTTATCTTTCCTTTATGCTTGATCAAATAAAAGCACTTGGAAATCATTTATTAGCTTGCTTACCATCTCAGTTGTTCTAGAAATGGTGTAAAACTAGAAGGAAAACAATAAATTGAACCACATTATAATGTTCAACTCTGGCTTGTGTCACTCAAGAATTACTAACAGCTAAGACCACCCTAAAATCTAAGACTAGAATTGGAATGCATCACAACAGCATTCTTAATATCCAGCCTAAACCTCCCCTGACACAACTTCAGGCTGTTCCCTTGGGTCCTGTCACTGGGCACCACAGAGAAGAGATCAGTGCCTGCTCCTCCTCTTCCCCTCATGAGGGAGTTGCAGACTGTGATGAGGTTTCTCTCTTTTCCAGGCTGAAGAGGAGAAGAATAGAATCAATAGCAAGCCTGTTTGAAAGATTAATTCATTTGAACCATTACCAGTTAAAATAGCCATTATGAGAAAGCAATATCAACTTTCAGGTGCATTGTTTGTTGACCTGCTCTAAATATTTGCAAAAAAACCAAACCAAACAAACCACTAGAACACTCTCCCTGATGGCACTTCATATTTGTAAAGTGAGTTGGGGCTTGCACCTAATGACTGCTCTCACAATTAATACCTTTTTATGCACAAATCCTCACAGTCAAGATGCTGAATGATTTGCATTGATGCAGCAAAAGATAAATGCAGACAAGGCAACCACTACCTGTTATTGCTTTGAGTACCAGGGCTGAGAGCTTACTCCATCATTTCAGGTGGACATTGGTGAATTTATTGTCTCCTAAAGACTTCACAGGATGCCTCTCTCAGCCAGCAAGAACTCAAGTCATGGCCACATTAAAGATAGTTAGCTAACATTTACCTCAAAATAAATTATTTACAGCATGGGGATCTGGTCTATTCATAAAGTGGAAACCTTAGGCCTTCTCCTGCTTTCTATCTGTGTTTTCAATGGCTCAATGGCACCAACTCCAAGTACAGCACAGGATTCCGTTCCTTGGGATCACTTCCACGTTTGCACACAAATCCAAACCTACTGTGAACTCACCTTTCTCAGCCTTATCAAGCTACTTGATCCTATCACAGAAATCTCACTGTGGCAATGGTAAGAACAGACATTTCCAAGTTCAGATCTCTTTCACTAGGAACAGGAAGCACCAAAGGCATGAGTGTGACACCATTATTGACACAGCCTGGATTAGGGCAAAGTGTTTTCTCCCCTTCCCTTTCAAAGACAATGCCACAGTGATTCCTACAAGCAGGGCCACTCTTACCAGATCTGCTGCACGACCACTGACTGACTGCAAACTACACCCCATCCTGAGCTTGTTTTTGGAGGTTGGATTAAATTAAACCAGAATTAATGTCAGCTTCAACACATTAAAAAAAAATACATCAGTGGTGAGTTGTATAGGCAAATGACAGCTGTTGGGCTCATTTTGTAGTCGTTCACTTTGGGGAAGTCCTTTCACCTTTCAGAGCACCCAGTTCAGGGCAAGGCTGCAATCAGTGACTCCATACCCTTTTGTATGGCTTTCAAGAATCTGCCTCTCATTTGTCAGGAAGTGAAGTCGCCAGAAGTACTGAACAATTCCTCTTGGTACTTCAGCCAGCAAAATTATTGTCCACTTCAACCAGTTCCCCTCAGGCCCCTTTGATAAAAGCACAGCCTTGTTTTGCAGCAGGAGTTTTGCAAGAACAGGCAGCAGTAACCTGTAAGTACTGTATCAATTACTGGGTGTTGTGGATGTTTATTCACAGAATTGGAAATACCACAACACTGAAGAAATACAGTCCTTATTTCTGGAAACAAGTCCTATTATAGCCCAAATCATTAACTTCCCCAAAGACATGATGAGTCAAATATTTTCCTGCGTGATAACAACATCTACTGTAGCAGAGTAAAAATAACAGCATGTGTGCTCTGGCAGCTGAAGAATCACCATTTCAGTGGTAACAGCTTTTCACCGTAAGGATCAACTAAAACTTTAATTGCTTCATGCTCACCTCTCCCTGTCCTACTCATCATTTTTTATATTGTACCCATCTTATCATCATGCTGCTGTACCACTGTTTTGCTATTCTCAGTCCAAAAGCAGAGCAAGATTAAATGGTTATCTTCAATCACTGAAAAGATGTAGATACCTGCATATCACTCAGTCTTACTACTACAAAAAGCAGAACTTAATAAATTTTAATTTTTGTCTTGAAAGATCACTTCTCTGACCAGCATCACTTCAACTACTGCTCTATCATCTTTCTTGCACCATAAATAAAAGGTATTTCTTTTTCCATAGTCCTCCTCACATGAGGCAATGTAGCTCTTTCCCTTCTTGCTCTACTTCATAGAATGAAACTGCAAATAGAACATAAGAATATGAGCAAAATCACACCCATTTATAAGATATTGTTCCATTCTCCTCATGCCTTTTTAAATTAAAACAAAAGCTTTTCAGACTTGAGGATAGATGTTGCACACCATCCACCTCAGCAGGCTTTGTGTTTCTTAGTACAGTGTGTTAGGTACTACAGCCAGGCTCCTTTTACTCTTATTATTATCATTATTATTGTGGGGAGGGGGCAGCAGGGAGAAGGGAGGAGAGGACAGAGGAAGCTCTCTTACCCTTTCTTTTAGGAGAAGACAAACTGACCAACCTTCTGAGCAGAAGAATTTGTTGATACAGGGATGCTAAAAATGAACTAGACTCAATGATACCACAGTGAAACGAAGGTGCAGAGACAGTTGCTAGAGTTAAATATTTTATAACGGCCCCTCTCTGTATAATGATCCAACATTTATCTAAATTTCACAAACATACATCTTTATCTTGAAACGTTGCTATTTTCTGCAATTTCTACTGTTAGCGCTGCAAAAGCACAAATCAAAATGCCTGCAGTTCTCCAGTCCCTTATGCATCCATCAAAGAGGGATCGAAAGATGACTGCCTTTAAATTAACTGTCTGACAAAGCACTACAAAACACAGCTATCATGGAAAGATTGATATTTAGTCTCTTACGCTAATGAAAAAATAAATGAACACGTAAGCCTCACAGACAGACTCAGACTTTTAAAATAACTTATCCCAACAGCATTGATGTGTCATTATTCTCAAGTTCAGTTATATTAATCCTTGCAATCTTCCCAAATGCACAGCTTAGAAGTGTGTCTTCCAAGCAGTTTGCAGTACCTCTGATGACTAGAGGTTCATTCCAGGAGAAATCTTTATGTAATGGTCTCATCACCAGTTACACAGGTGAGAAAAAAAGAAGTCAGAGAGCCTTTTTTGTAGCTGTGTCTTTCTCTAATGACTGTTATAGCATAAGATTATACATAGGCCTAGCATTGCTGCACCTCAGAAGAGATCACGTAAGTGACAATACGGCATTTGTCCATGGCAACAGATACAAGGGCAACAGTTACTAAAAGTGACAAGTGCTAAAAACAGCAGATGAACTCAGAGGTAAGGTTTTCCTTGTGCAGACAGGCTAAAATCTGGAAGCCCTGTTTCATCTTCAAAGAGCAAAACTTTCTGTTTTCTTAAAAATTAGAACCCCATAAGAGCTGGAGTTCATAAAGCCATCATAAATCAAGATCATTGTTTTTCCAGCAGTTACCCAACATTATCAAAGCTTTCTTACTTTACCATCTCCTCAAGTACTCCATAACATCAAGAATTTGTGGATTTGAGGGGGAGCAAAGTAAAATAAAAATAAGAAGTATACGGGGATGGGAAAAAAGCGTAGGTCACCAACAGGAAACACCATTCAGTGAAGAGCAAGTCAAAACCAATCCCTCCCATACAGAGGGCTGACAGTGGTACCCCCAGAACTAGAAATGGGGTTGGTTATTTCCTTTATTCTCCCTGCACAGGCTCCTCAGATAAGCCATCTTCTAGCTTTGAGCTGAGCCCAGCACGAGCTCCCAAGTTGTGTTTTACAGTAGATTTACTTACAGCACAATCCAGTCTTTAAAGAACAGGAACAGAGAGCATATACAGCTCTCCTGAGCTGTCAGAGTGTTGGGGTTTGGTCCAACTCCTACATGCTGTCCTTGAGCAGAAGAGTTTGGAACATGCCTTTCCAGTTAAGAGCTGATTACATCAAAATACTCAGTAAGAAAAAATATCCCCCAGTCCACAGGAGTGCTACACGAGTTCACTTCTGGCTGCAGGCAGGATTTAGACAGACAGCCTGGGGATACAGGCTCAGTGCATGTGGGGAGAGCGAAACACCTCCAACAGATCAGCTGCTAAACCCCACTCCTGCACACACAACTTCTCATGGTGCACAGCACACACTCCTGCTGGCAACTTCAGCCTTTCTGCCTAAGGCAGCATGCTTCTCAGCCTGCGCTCTCCTGGCTCAAAAAACTCTGTTTCTCTACTTGCTCTCTGAACATAAATTCTCCACAAGCCGTGTTGAGGCTTTGCCTCCCCTCAGTGAGTTGTTTTCCAGAGCGCATCAGCTTTCTGCGAAGTATTTCCTCCAGCAAAGGGCTGGTTTTGGCTTTTGGGCAGGATGCAAAGCTTAAACATATTAATCATAGATTTATTTACAGGATTAGCAAATCCCTGAGTTGTGGTTTGGGTAGGAAGGGAAGGATGGTGCTTAGATGTGAAAACTATAAGACAGTGTTAAGATTAAGGTGTTAAGATATGAAAACCAGCATCTCTTCCTTGATCAACTAAGACACCGTTAACTCTCTTTTCTCCTAGAAATCCATTACTAGGAATGAGAGGTACTTGTTTTGTTGCAATGTTTTCAAGCCTGCTACTTTGATAAATTTCCTCCCACATACTGGATCATTCACACAAAGCAGTTGCTATGCCCAGAGTCAGAGGAAAAGGAGAGCCTGAGATGTGCCCCATTAGCCTCTGGCTTTAGAGCTGCAAACACAATCCAAACACCATTAAACCAACACAGAAGTCTCATGCAAACCAACCACCAGGGAAGGTAAGCCAGGCAGAGTCTCAAGACAATCCCTAAGCCGGTTCTGTAGGGCAGGACCTGGCCAGAGTGTCCTCCATGCTCCACTGAGGGAAGACAGGTCTGACTCCCACAGGCATTTCCCATCTCACTTCTCTCAGGACAGCGTGAATGATGTTTTATAGAAGATGACCAGCTGTCTGCACGTTAATAGCACCAAGAAAAGTTTAGAGTAATGCTCTTCCAAGCAGCTGGGGGTGAGCAGAGCTTGAAACACCATCAGGACATATTCTCCATGCTGGCAGAATTGCCACTACTGCACTATACATTCCATGCTGGTAGACACCCCTAGCAGGAGCAGCAGGTCAGGATTTAAGATATATTATGGTCAGAAGTAGGCTGCCAGAAGCCAGTGGATCACACTGGGGTAGAGCCTGCCCCAGGAAACCATGGTCTACTCTACAGGCACAGCTGAGTCGGCCACAAAAGACATGGCTTCAGTTCCCAAAATCATCCTACAGGAAACGTGCCTGTGACACTGCATACAGTGTTAGTGGATGGTTTGCAAGTGACTAAAATATTAAAAAACTTCACCCTTCTCTTCTGCTAAGCAGTTCCTGTGGCTGCTTAAGCAAAAGGGAAGATGATACCATCTCCTCTATCAACATTTGCGTCAGAGCAACAGCTTGCAGCAGCTAACACCACATTTCTGTGATCACACAGAATTTCTGGCCAGTACCATCTTCAGATTTTGTTTTTCCCCTTTCCTGAGAGATGATGAGTCCATGCAGAGAGCACACCATTAGAAATAGGAGCAAGGGGCATGTAAGTGTCTGTTCAGTTCCATATCCCTCCTGATAAATTGATAGTTCACAAATGTGTGCCAGCTGTTCACAAATGGATACTCGTTCACTTGAATTACAACAGACACTTATTCTGTATTGTTGCTGTGCCACATCTACCTCTTCTCATCCCTTAAGTCTCGCAGCAGCTTCAAATATTTGAAATGCAGTGGAAGTTTTTCATGTTTAGCAACAGCTTCCTTTGTAACGTTGCCTGTGTTTGTGAGCTGTACAAAAGAAACTGAACAAGTAATAGCTACTCGTACTAGCAAACAGCTCTGTTGGATATCTTGGGATACAGTCACCTCTCCCATGCCATGACATCAGCAGTGGAACAAAGCAAACTGACACTCTTCCATGTTTACTTCCCAAAAACCTCTGGGATTATGCATGAGGATCTTGCTCAGTGACTGTTGTAGAGCCCTAAAGATTCAGTAAACTTATACAGATTGCTTTAATAAGAAGGGCACCTGCACAAACCCAGGCCCCAGAATCAAGTGCATAACCAGTTAGACATGGTTAAAATGCTGCTGTGGCACAAAAATAGACTTGCAAAGCCTTTTCCAGTATCTTTCCTTTTGCTTTGATTTTCATTTTCTTATGAGCTTTTCCATTCTCTCTTTCCAGTCTGATTACAAGGCTTGCCAGGATATCTCAGAGGATCCACACAGAAGCAAAGAGCACTTTGCTGAAGGCTCCCACATACTCAGGGAAGAGAGGTTAAGTGCATCTTGAGATGCAAGAGCAAACCTCTTCCCCATCAGGGAGAAGTCAGTCACTAACAGCAAGGAATAAAGCAGAATCTAATCTATTTTGATACCATTTTCTCTGCTCAAATACAGGTCTCAGTAAGACAGTGGACAACACATCTTCTACCCAGGGTTTCTATCCCATGCCACTTAGCAAGAGCATCCACTCACATCCAGGGTCTGGAGCTCTCAACCAGGAGTGTTTGAAAGCCAGGTGTGCTCAGAAACCCCACAGCCTCAGCCTTTCTCAGCACAGGAAACTGGTACTGGAGACACTCCACCAGACTCTGCTCTTTTGTCTTACAAGTGAATCTAGAAAACAGTGCCAAAAATGTGTAAATGGAAAGGCTTTTTATTGCTTCCAATTGAGACTCCTACAAATTCAGCAAATGGTATTTTCAGAGAGTTTTCCAGATTGCAGATGTTGGCATGAGTGTATCAGCTCTTGGATTCTTTACCCACCAGTTCAACCTTCAGATTTTTCCAAATCATTAGCATAAGATCTCCAAGTAAAATATTTTTCCCTGATGTAAAATATGAAATTATTTCCACAGATATTGATTGCTGAACTACCACTGTCTTCAGAAGAATCCAGATAAAGACAAGGATGTGCATTATTAATCTGATGACATACAGTGTAATCAAGCTAATTAATTTGACAACTTGAGATTGAAAGGTACAAATTGAGGCATGTGCTGTAACAAAAGTAGGAAAACATGACAGATTCAAGCAAAATATTGCATGCAGAATGCAATGGTAAAAAAGGAAATTTAATTAGAAGCATCATATTTTTTATTGTTTGGAAAAGCAGTAACTATTGTTACTGCAAATTGTTATTTGGAGGGAAAGTGGAAAAAAAAAAAAAATCTTTCTTCACAGAGGTGGAACTGAATTAATTTACATACAAGCAAGCCAATGAACACTGCATTAGAAGACACCTACAAGTAAAAAGAAGTTCAAAATGGCACAATAAACTGACAGCAAGAAAATCTTTTTGCCTCAAGCATGTAGTAACTTAACTTGAAAAAATCACCAGACCAGGTAACCCTGTTGAAGAGAAATGCACTGAAGGAAATATTTTGCTTATTATTTTATTGCTAAACAGCTCAAATTGGCAGTCACCTCCAGTCTAAAGCTACCTCTCTACAGTCCAAACCTTTTGACAGTACTGAATAGCACACAGAATACTTACACAACAGTGTTCATTTTCTTAAGAGCTTAAGATGAAAAAATGCCAGTTGCAATGTCTCCCTGTAAACATTTTAAAACCTCATTCCTTCTCAAAAAGAAAAATGCAATCCTAAAACACATTTGTGAAGAAAAGACCAAGAAGTTGACGTTATTTTTGCAACCAATATCCAAACATACACATTTCATTTAACTGATACAGCTCCTCAGTTAAGAAAAAAGGTTTTAAATCTACTTCAAATGGAAATTTCCGGTTCTCCAACTCAAAACAATTCACTCATCAACTCCATCCTCCCTCCATGCTACACGTAATTCTTTCAGATCTTCCAGTGATCAGAATATAACAGAGATAAAAATTGATCTTCCATTTTACAATTCCTGTTGTTATTAAGTGTTCATAAATATATTTTGGGAAGTAAAAACAGCTGGTCTTTCTGTTCCTGGAATGTGATTAATCACTATCAACAAAAAATTGTGAAATAATTATACTAAATCAACACAGAATCTTTTTGACCCTCTTAGAAAGGGGTTTTATGAACTTCTATGATACTAAACTGAAAACATTGAACAAACATCTGTGCATCTCACAAGAAAAGGTTGTGTGGAAAAGACCAGTGGATTCCTGTTATAGAAGATTTAGATCCCTTAGACCCACACTCAAGTATGACAAAGTTGTGTTTACCATTATTCACCGTGAGGGTGAGCACATAGCAATGCTGAAGACAACTAGCAAAAAAATATAAAAAATTTGAAGAGATAAATGGTTTTCATCCACATCCCCTTGGGTTCATATCCATACAAGCCACAGCAGATAGGAAAGGGACCAGGAGGTTCAAATACCACTCTGACACTTTACTACCTACCTATTCACGTTAACATCACCAAAATCAGAATTTTACACACTCCAAAAGCCTGAAAACAGGTGGGGGCAGAAACAGAAGGGCTCTCACCTATTCTAGAGACATAAAGAGCCCACAAAAGAGGTTTGGAGACACACTGATGATCTCTGGTGTCTGAGCCATACATTCATCTGGTGACAATGCTCCAAAGGTTTTTCCACTGCATCCAGAATTAATGGGGTGCTTTGCTCATAATTTATCAATGCCTCACAGGCAGCAGAGGTATCAGACACAGGCTTTCAGATGTAAAGTTTAATGACTGAATACACCAAAACAAAATATCATTTTATCTTGCTTTCTGTCTTATGGAAAGCTTCTTCAAAATAATTTCATTGTTCAGGCATGTTTTCCCCCAATTCATCTTTTTCTTTTTTTTTCCCATTTGAATCCTAAACACATTTCTAGGAGTAACTGTGGCTGAGGTTAACACCACACGCAGCAGACAAGCACCACGAGCTCTTTCCTGTGCAGTGAACAAGATCATTTCTTGTCACACATAATTCACAAAGCAAATTAAACATGTCAGAGTTGATGAATATTGTGAAAGAAGCTCTTGGAGAGCAGTCAACAAATGGAAAACAGCAAGGTAATGGTGGCCTCACTAATTACTTACAGGCTGAGCTTTTTTGACCATCTCAGGACTGTAGTCAATATATCAATGTGAGACTGAAAATATTTGGCAAATACCAAAAGAGTAAAAAGTTATTGGCAAGATTTCTCATGAGAAAAAAAGAAAACCGTTCCTCTCCATAAAAAAAGGAGCAAAATTCTCACAAAGTGCAGAATCTGGATAATTTATAATGGGAGTTTTACACTAATAAACTAAAGTAGAAGAATGCCTTATGTTTTTTAGTGAGGCAGAAGTGTTTTGTACAGATACCATTGCAGCCCTGCCTAGGGCATGCCAAACATGAAAAATTACAAAGGTGTGAGTGCATTTTAAAACCCTTTATGAAGGCTTACACATATAAAGATGAAAAATTTGGTACGATTTGTTCTTATTCCATAGCATTACTAAAATTCCTTCACCCTCAAAGAACTTGGCTTTTGCTAGTTCCAGAGCTTGATTAGATAGAAACCAAACCATTTTGTTGCAAATGCCAAGTCAAAACAGGGAAGAACTGTTAACTTGCTGCACGTTTGTATTTTGGTCCTCCTCATGAAGAGGAAGAGACTTTATGCCAACAGCTTTAGTATGTAGTTAACTTTCTGTAATAAATCACATCTCCTAGTAATTACACTACCACTCATAATAAACTGTGTCATCTTTTCATTACTGTGATTGCAAATCTGTCTCTGTCTTACCAATCTTATAAGAAAGGATTTCATTTTCCTTGGGGAAACAAAGAGTAAAAGGGAAGAATCAAAAGAGAAAACTAGCAAATTAGGGGATTTAGGGAACGAGAAGGAAAAAAGAACTGGTATAAGAAAGCAAGCAAGACAAGGAAATCAACACTTCATACCTTTGTGAGAGTTACTTTGTACTCAGAGTCAGAAGCTATTGCCATTATTGCATGCATCCAAAGCAATATATATACATACAAGTTACTGCTCATTGTAAAGCTAAACCAAAATCATTTTTAGCTGTTGTGCTTGGCTTGTTCCTGCTCGTGGAGAAACCTTTCCTAAGAGGAGAAATCCTTTAGAACTGAGCTAGTACAGCCAATTCAGGATATGAACTAGACTTGAATTCTCCTTTTACTAACAGAGCACAGGCAGCCCTCTGAAGCTCTCCCACTACTTTATCCTTCTGGGTACATGGATGGAGAAGTCAGCAGTAGGTTTGCTGACAAATAATTCATTGCATTGAGAACAATGGGAAAAGATCTTCAACACAGCCAAGAACAGCAGCACTAGATGTGATTTTGTAATAAATACCTTTGACAAGACTGGAATGGATGTGTCGCTTGCAGTGAAAAAATACCAGTGGCAATGAGATTTTTACCCATTATATAAATACTTTTTAAGTTCATATAAAATTACATTCATATAAATAATAAAGAGAGAATTACTTCTTTCAATTTTTATTAAACTTAAGTGGTAGAATATATTACCACCAGTGGAAGAGGACTAAAATATTTCAGTTACATAAAATGAACTTCATCAGTGAACTCACCAGTGAGTACCAGAAACAGGTGACAAACTTCTGTAAAAAGATACAACATAAAGAAAGTTTTGGATGTGCTCATGTGCACATCATAGAAGGCCTCAAAATCTAAAATCCTTTAGAGCAAAGACAAAAAATAGGCATCCACATCTCCACAGTGACTCAGTGATGATTTTTGCCGAGGGCCAAGGCTGCAGCTCATTGCACTTGGATATAGAGCTGGAAACAACATTTTTATTCATGCAAATCATGCAGTAGTCACCAAGCATCAGAAAATCAGCTCTACCAACACCAGAGAGGTGCTCACCAGAGACGACTTGTCAGTGTCACCATGTCTTATGCACACATGGGGCCAGTGGAGAGAAATGCTCCAAAATTCAGAAAAGACCCTATCAAATCAGAAGGCAGAAGACAAATTAAAATTTCTGTATTTATACTGTAACTGAAAGTCTAAATATTTTCAGTAAGTGATCTCCATAAAGTGGAGTCATTGAACTTCCCATGTTTAGGATCTTGCAGTATTGAGAAAAGAACAATGAAGTTGTAAGGGTCCAGCCCCACTTACTCATGACTGATATTTCAGCATGTGCTATATCCATGCAGCAGCATCAGTGTTCTGTAGGCATCTTTTTCAATTTGCATCAAGAATACCTCTGCCATTGTAATTCAACCTAAAATCCATTAAAGCTATTATATTGTGCATAAAAATTGATGAACAGCAAAATTTTGAGCAAACCTAATCACCCATATATTTGGAAACATCTGTTTGATTTTTACAGGAAGGCTCAGTGGGGTGGCATAAGGCAATGCAAGTCTCAGCTAACTATAAATCCTGTAACTAAATTAGAATTACAATAAACATAACAAACCTGGGGTTACCCTGTGGTTTCACAGCAGCCTCCTGCTGCAAATGACAGTTTCAAAATACCGATCTAATCTAACATTTACCACATTGCTGTTCAATCCTTCTCATAAGGAGTAACAGCCTGATTCCATATCAGCACAAGAAATAAATATGAACCACACTGTTCAGCAGCTTAAGTCGCAATCTGAACTTTGAGGAAGCTGAGAGCTCAAGATTTCAGGTCAGAAAGAAATAATTCTAGAGTGAAGCAAAAAAGAAAGAAAAAAAAAGAAGCAGCAAAGAGTTGTTGGCTGACCTTGAACTGCTTTGGCTTGTTTTATTTTTCAATCAACACCTTCAAGCACAATTAATTCCCATCTTTCTCCATGTTACACAGGTGTTTATTCTCCTACCTCTATTTTCATGTGTTTACAAATTCATATTTCACTGAAAGTGTGGCACTCAGGCAAACTAAGGAAAGCATCCATCTCCATTAGCCTTCCTAAAAACCCGGTGTGTCCACAGGAAAATCAACACACCGTAGTTGAAAGCAGTGTTATACAATGGCAAGACATGCCAGCACTCCTTGAATCACCCAGCACAAACCCCAGCATTTCATAACACAACAAGAATAAACTTTTTCATGCCAGGATTTTACCCATCTTCAGTAGGGGCACTTCCTACAAAGAATGTAATTTTGTCCTTAAACCACTAAGAAACATTGCCTGAAGTCAACCCTCAAGAAGCTCTATGACCTTTGGATATTCTAAGGAGAACAACAAAAGCTCTTGCAAATATCTGCATTTATTTGGTTACAGAATTAATGGTGCCAGCCCATCTCACAGATGACACATGCAGCAGCAGCAGCTGCTCTTTCAGACACCGACTGTAGCCAAGTGACCGTGCCTTGCCTTGAAAAATGGATTGCACTTCATCAAACTTCTCTGTGCTATGATTTTATGAAGGCAGGGTGATTTAATTCCTGGCGTGGAAGCAGATACTTTCCTGCATGATAGATTTCACATCTAGACATCCAAGACTCTGGACAGATCAGGTTTTTCATAACAAAAATGCCAGCTTCTTATTAAATTGACAGCTGAGTGTGTGTTCATGCACATTCACACGCTGCAAGGAGTTCAGGAAGCTCACAGGAAGCACACTCCTGTGTGTGGAGCCCACTCTATAGAAACAAAGCAAAAGCCTCCTCTGGTCCATTCAGGTTTCTGTGGACACTTCAGAACCAAGGCTGGTACCCTGGAGATGGTCAGGACATGCAAATGAAGAGCACACTGGAAAATTAGGTGGTTGCTACATCATCTCATGATGGGGATCAGCTGCAAAATCAACATGGTGAATTCAGCCACTTGATGATGAAAAAGGTTTGTATGATTGTGTGTTTCATGGTTCAGGGCTCTACCTGTCAGCACATGGATTTGTTTAAAACTCCATTTATAAATCCACGTATAGACTACTCTCTCCTTCAGCATTGATTGCCTTGGCCCTCCCAGAGCAATTTTCCCTCTCTCCTCGTTCCCTGTTTCCTTACAGGGCACTGAGGAAGGTGGTTGTCACCCCTTCATCACCTCAGTCCCTTGTAAACAGACACAAACACTCCCACAGCCCACCACAGTGGGCAGTGCTCCCCTCACCACAGAGCAGAGGAAAAATCTGATGTCACCAGAAACAGTAGGATTTAGGTGCTCAGAGAGTGACCAGTTATTAATTATCCCAAGTAGGAACTGAAGTTTTGAAGGACACAGCTGATCAATACAGACATTGGAAATCAGGATGCTCACCAATCTTCTGTGCCATTCTGGGACTGCATCTTTCAAAACCATAATATAAAGTACTTGGGCATTGTATGTGCATTAGTGTGTTTACATTGTCTATCTAAAAGTATCAATCAATTTAATAAGTTTAGTAAGCACTTTTCATTTGGAACAGGAATCTGAAACTATTCCAGCTTCCCAGGCTCCCTCAGCTGCCTGACTGAAGAAGACTCTCTGCCTTCTGCTACTGGTAAAGGCCTCAGCTGATTTGGGGTCTTTTAAAGAGATGTACAAGTGACACTTCAGCAAACCCCATATGATGGAACCCTCTGGAAAGCATTAAAACAAAGACCTGTCCGTCCTGAGTAGTAGCCAGAGCTTTTCCACTGGTAACAGAGAAACCACAGTCAAATCCTTGCTTTATGATGCAGCCAGAATATTTGTGCTCAGTCCTAATCTACCCCTAACAAAACCTTACCACAACAGGGACCGACTATTTCCTATTGCAGGTGGTTCTCCATTCCCAATTATGACCAGAAATTTTTTCCAGGACCCAAGAGAGTTTTATTTCCTAAGTAAGTCCTGTCTGAACTGGCACCTAAGAGAAATTTCTACTACAAATTCACAGTCACCACTATTTTGAAACATCCCCACACAGCCAGCAGACCTCAGTGAGAGAAAGGGTCACTGTGAAATTACTGCTGCTTACAAATTTTTTTTAGTGGGTGGAAAACTGGGCCATTATTTCCATAATTCATATTTTCCATACATTTAGAATTAGGCAAGAAATCACCCTTAGATCAAAATCAGTATTCTCCATGAAGCATTCCAGAGAATTATAAAATATCCATTAAAAAGATATTGCCCACTTTTTGTCATTTTCCCCAGTGGTCAGTTAAGCCAGGCTTCACAGTATTGTTTCTTTTAAGTCTGTTTTATAAGTGATTGAATGCTAGAGAGACGAGCAAAATGCTGCCTGCAGTATTTATGCTTATTTGTCACAGCTTGAAATTGGACTGGGATACTGAGAGCATTTCAGAGTCTGTGCAAATCCCCTCTTTGGATTATTTACAACCTGTTGATGCATATTGAGGAGCACACCATAAAATATCATTAAAATGATAAATCTGTCCTCAACTACTATGAGCCTCCCCATCTCCTCTTGCTCTTTCATACATTCTCAATTGTTTTCCTTTCACTGCTAACCCAAAAATGACATTTTTTTCAATAACAAAACAGACAAAGTACATGGTGCTGAGATATCTCTGTGATATCCTCACCTATGGTGCTGTGGACTGAAGGCAGAGACTATTTTACTGAAAAACAATGATACTGAGTGAAGAACAGGAGTGACAACTGTTTGCTGTAAATGGATGCTGCAGATACCAGCTGGAAGCTAAGATGCATTTCATTGTCACTAATTAAATTTGGATATACAAGCAGCAAAACAAAACAAAAAAAAAATAAAAAAATCTACAAACAGTTCCTATCCATAGCAGAAAAACTGTTTTCTTGTAATCAACTTCTGTGGTACTCACAGAGCAACATTGCTGTTAACAGTTTATGGTGCAAATTCTTCCCTCTTAAATCTCCAAGCCACCATCCTGCAAGCCTCTATTTTATTCTCCTCTCCACTCCCCCCCCCCCCACCCCCTCCCAGTTTTGATTCTTTTTATCATTAGTCTTCTCTGATTAAAGTCAAGAGAGTTAAATTCTTAATTCTTGCCATCATTTCTGTTCCCATATTGTAGGCAGAGATTTTTGTGCTGGAAATATCCATATTCTAAAATAGAAAAGAAAGTTAAATTCCCCTGTAGTGCAGTATTTCTTTGCTTTATCACAAACATCCTGTATACTAAATGGCATCCCTCTCCCTGAGGAAGCAAGCGTTCCCTCCTTCCAAAGCAGACAAATATGGAGTGCACTGCAAGCTGTGTTTTGTGGTTATTACACAAAAAGAAGAAATATCCCAACGTTTATTCCCTATCCCCAGGTGACCATCAAATTACAGCCAACTGTAATTCAGAGAGAGGCAGGGGGAGAAAGCAGAAGTGCTTGTTCAGCAAGCAGACTTGTTCACAAGTTAAAGGGAGTTGTGTGCATTTACAAGAGAGGTTGACTGTATCTTACTCTTGTGCTGCTTCTGCCAACTCCATCCCTGATGTTCCAGAAGAACCCCCCCCACACACACACACACTCTTAAGGAGCAAAGATAAACCCAACATTTTATTGCTCAAATATTGTGAGCTCTCCCATGCAAGCACATGGGGGAAAAAAGGAAGAAAATCTCTTCAATGACACTTACAAGACAGCCAAGACTCCTTGTTCATGCCAGGAGAACACTAAAGCCAGGGAATATTTCCCACTCAGAGTCTTCCTCAAGGCATCTCCCTTGCCCTGCCTTATCCAAAGCATCCTCCAATCCCTCTCCTCAGGGCTGTGCTACAGCTGCTGACAAGAAGCTAAACCACAGCTCGAGATTCACAGAGGCTTTTGTCCCAGGAAACACAGCTCAACTGCCATCCCTGGGAAAATGGCACACTACCTCCTAACTGTATTTGCTTGACCCACAAGCTCTTAAAGCACTCAACCAGTAAAATAAAAGTAATCTTATCTTTGGTTTAACTGCTTCTGCCAGACCCTGGCTTTTCACCTTGTGCTGTACAATGAAATCATGCACACACACCCCCCCACCATCATGCAAGGAACATTATTATCATTAAAGCCAAACTTCCCAATCTAATGTGAAGACAGGAAAAAAAAAAAGAACAAAACAAAAAAAGGATAAAAACAAATAAACACACACAGACACAGAAAAACGCCCCACCAGAAATGAAGAATTACTCATGGTGTATGTATTTAATTAAACAGAGAAATGCAACATCAGGTTGATAATCCATCTTCCTTGATCCTATCCAGACTCCTGGGCAGCCCAAGCATTGCAGCCTCCAGAGCAGCTTGTCCCTTCACTGTGCAAACCTTCTGATAACAACTCTACCCTTCAAATATCTCAAACTGCTGTTTACTCAGGAATTAGCCTGGAATTTCACCAAGGTGTTTTGAGAGAGAGAAATTCTCTTTCACTTGTAATCTAAAGATTTGTTTTGCTTGTCTCATTTTTACTACTGTAGGAAGGATTCTTGTGATCTGAGGTGATGGTTCCTCTTATTTCTGTGATTAATAACTTCATTAAACATGTTATCTGCAAAACTAGGAGAATATTCCTCACTTAGTAGTGTCTTAGTCTTACTGGAAGAGGAAAACCAACTAGCAATTTCCATTTAGACTGATTAAAAAATGGAAATAGTACATGTAGCAGCTGTCAACACAGTTTAAAGAATCTTTTTTGCTGTTTCTTGAAAACTTTTTCAAATCCAAAAATCAGAAGAATTAATTCCCAAAATATTATTTCAGATATTAAAAATGGAAATTTAACCTGCAGTTTACCATCAAGTTATGGCCATGTAATTGTTGCATGTTTCTTAAAAACCATTTAGATAATTTTAAGGCATGTCCAGTATGACACAGGTCAGTGAGATGAAAGGTAATAATAGAAGACAACACAAGGGATGAGCCCTATGAGAGGAAAAAATGTCTCCTGTCTGTGGGCATAACTTTTGCATAAAGTTGCTTCATTTTTGTTGTATGTATATATTTTTCAAGCCAGATATCAGTTTTTATTTACTGTGCCAGCTATTAAGCATTTCAAATACTTAAGGTAGCAACCACACAGAAAAATTATGTTTCTGCTGTAATTTAAAGAAAAAATAGTTTGCTGCATCAAGAGAGTTGCATAGTGCTTCAAAACTATCATTACTATGATCCAAAAGTTGCATTATGCCTGGTGCTTTATTTACCTTGCATGAAAGCTGTCTGTAACTTCAGACTTGCAGGTACTCAACACAGTCACTGAACTCAAAGTAAAATTATACATACCATGGAGGGGAAACAAACAAATGAACAAACCAAACAAACAAAAAACCCACAAAAACCAAACAAACAACCCAAAAAACCCACACAAAAAACCACAAAAACACACACAAAAAAGAAAATAACCAAAAAAACCCCACTACCACAAAAAACCACCCCCACCACATGAGTTTTATTTAGTTACTGGTTATTACCCTGCACAAGGACACCAGGAGAACTTTAGGGTAAAGATCAGCTGCATAAACCATAACTCCCTACCCAAACCATCAGCATCTCTACACCTTTAGGCCTTTCAGAAGCAAAATTCCTTTCTTCTGCGTATCAGGCAAGTTCAGGCAATCATTTCACATTTACTCTAGGTCATGTCACACAATTAATTCCTCCACCTGAGCAGATACTTGGGGATTGTGTGGCACCTCCCCAGGAAGCAAGTTATTTCCAAATTTCCACAGGCAAAAAGAAATTAGGATAGTTACTCTTCACATAGGTATTAATAATCAGCGTGTGGTCTCTGGCTGTTGTAGCAGTCCTAGGAGAGAACAGCTCCTCTGAAAAGCTGGGCTGCTTTCCCACAGGGTAGGCAGATACTCATCTCACTGAGCACCAAAGCTCTGGGGGATTCAGGGGTCCTGACTGGAGCACATTTTTCAGAGAGGGGGAAAAAAAACCTGAAAGCAACTTGTCTGCTGACAGAAATGATAAATATTTCAGAGACTAATGTAAGAAACACTTCAAGAACTCACTAGGATGAGGCAAGACTCCTGAACACAGGTGGTGGTGTGGAGGGAGGAGCTGTGAAGAGTCAGGCACTGCAGCCTCACCCAAAGAAGCCCAGGCCAGCTACAAAACAGCCTTTACATTTTCACTGCAGTTACTGACAGCACATCAACCCCAAAACTGCTCCCAGTGCAGTTCCTAACTCTCACCTTGGCCTGAGCTTGGAGGAGTGGCAGTGCTGGATTTGGAGCAAAACACAAGAACCATTGACCAATTTATGCACAGACAGATGTCAGTATGAAAGCACAGTGTAACAGTGCTTTCATAATAATATTGAATATTGCACACAGAGGTGGATGTAGACATGCTACATCAACACTTATAGATATTAGGGGGAAAAAAACTTGGCAAAACTCTAAGTCTCTCGAGTTTCTTTTAAAGTGTTGCAGCCTTGAGCAAAATTCTAATAGCATCATCTGGGTTTTACATTGACAAAATTGAGTGTGCAAATTCTGCTGCATACAAATAAGACATTTGCATATATTTGACCAAGTTCTGCAAGTTTTGATAAAATTTATTAACTGCTATATCAGTACAGTAGAAAAATCCACCCTGATGTTGATACGAACCACTTTGAGGAAGAAAAACAATAATAAATCAGGCTTGGCAGAAATTGAAATTCAGAAGGTAGGCTGATCATCAAACTCGAAAATGTTATTTAGTGATACACAATAAAACAAATAACCTGCATTCTCCAATTCCCCAGTTAATGTTTATTGATTAAGTTTTGTTAGAAAAAAGCTATTAGCAGTGCATATCCTTGGACAGGTGCTTAAAGCAAGTGGTGTAACTTATATCTAACAGTTTGTTCCGTGAAAAGCATTTACAAGGAATTGTTTTTCACTCTTGAGGGGGTAAAAAGTGGGAGTACTTTGCAACAATGCAAGCAGAACAAATTGAAAAAAATGCATTCTATTTTATTGGGTGATAAAAATAAGTCATTGTCCAAGTTTCACAGAGGTACAGTTTGTATGTTCAGCCTTAGGTTGTATTGAAAAAGTTGCTTTTCTATTTCCAGACTTCAGAGCAAGCTTCGGAAAAGAAACCCCAACGTCTCCTAATGCATCAGAAATAGATATTGAATTTTTTATCATTAATTCAATTAAATCATTAATTTCATGCAGGATTCCATTTACCTACAGCTATTCTGAAATCAAGCCAGTCTTGAAGATTAGAATTTCCACCACCATTCTTGCATGCTTAAATCCTGCAGAGCAGTTTTCTTTCTAAGTGAGTCAAGAAGAAGGAAAAAAAAAAGAAAACCTACAAACCATTATCAGTTATATTATTGCTGTAAAGGCATCAAACAGGTGACTCACTTAAATCTAGACAGAAGAGAACACTGTGTTCTTCTTCAGTTCTCACCTTTCAAGAAAAGGGGTTTACTAAAACAGCAGCATGATAATAATAAATTGTAAATAATATGGACATCCTCTGGCCACTCTCTTATGACCTTTGCTTAAAGCAAATCACAGGCTGCTGTCCCAACCAATCTTTGTTTCTAATTGTACATCAGGGCATCGTGGCTTAATGAGCTCAGCCCAGCTGCTCACTCACTCCCCCACAGTGGGATGGGGGAGAGAATCAGAAGGCTAAAAGTGAGAAAGCTCATGGGTTCAGATGAAGACAGTTTAACAGGGAAAGAAAAATGGAAACAAAGCAAAGCAAGGCATTCATTCCCTGCTTCCCATGGGCAGGCAGGTGTTCAGCCATCTCTGGAGAGCAGGGCTCTGTCACATGCAGTGGTGACTTGGGAAGACAAAGCTCCATCACTCTGAACGTTCCCCCTTCCTCCTCCTCCCACCAGTTTCATGTGCCCAGCAGGGCACCCTCTGCTCTGGGATGTCCCTGGGGTCAGCTGGGGTCACCTGTCCTGGCTGTGTCCCCTCAGCCCACTGGCTGCTGGGGTGGGGTGAGAGGCAGAAGAGGCCTTGGCTCTGTGCAAGCTGTGCCCAGCAGCAAGGAAAACATCCCTGCACTATCAGCACTGCTTCCAGCACAAACCCAAAACACAGCCCCATACTGGCTACTGGGAACAAAGTTACCTAAGCCACAACCACCATGAAGCATGATTTTTTTCATCCACACTACAAAGACTTTTGGACAAATTAGAGCCTAAGAAAACATTATTATAAAGTAGCCACTCAAATTTGCTGTATAAACTTGCCAAGCCAAAGTAACAAATCCCGAAAATATTTTGTATATCTCTACAAATACCCTTAGCAAACAATGATTTTCATTGTCCAGAGACCACAGGTACGTTTTTAGACAGGAAGTTGTCTACTGGGTGAGTTTTACATCAAATAGTGAATGCACAACACGTTTTGTGGTATTTTCTGCAAAACTTGTAGTGTTTCAGCTTAGTATTCAACAAAATAAATGTTCTTAAATACATGTGGTATCATCATCAATAAACAGCACATTCTAAAGGTCAGTATATACAAGTTCTCCAAGAAAGCACAAAGGAAAGTCAGCTTTAAACAGTGGGAGGGCAGGAAGAGTCAGAAGGATACTAAAAATATTTCATTAGGGTACAGCATCCTCTCAGGAACAATCTCTCAGTAATACCACAGGTGCCACTCTGCTGAATCCTTTGCTTCTTTTTAAGCTTATATTAGAAAGAGTTATCACAAAGGGATGGTTTTGCTTAGGAAAATAAGTGTGGGAAAAGGCTAGTGCTGCAGGATTTGCATTTCCAGCAGTATTCAAAACCTGTCTGTAATCTGTCATTCATTACAAACAACTACACAGAAAAGGAACCAAGTACTCTTGCCCAACTTCTATCATGCCACACCAAAGCCCTTTACAGATCATTTCACTATTTCATTTGTAAAGAATTTTCATAAAGCCCAATCTACTCCTATTTTCATCATCTCCATGGGCTCTGATTTAGGCTAATAGTAGTACGCTATAACAAGAGAATAAAAATGCATATACTAAGAGTTAAAATAGGGATATGTCTTTTCAGAGCATCAAAGCATTTGACTGCCTTCATTCCAAGTGTTTATCCCAAGGTTAATGGCAAAGCATAATTTTATGTTCTCAAAAGCATGCTCAGCTGAAGCTTAAGCTCTGCAGAATAACACAGGACTGCTCACCCCTGGGTTATTGGCACAAACATTTCCATTCAAGGCCACAGCACCCACCAACAGCAAGGCCTTCCCAACAGAGCCAGATACTCCACACCAGATCCTTCCTCACCTTTAAATACAAGGGTCACAACATGCATCAAAGCTTTGCTTCTTAAAACAACCCCGGGAGTCAGGCAACAGTGAGGTGGAGATGAGTAACAAAGACAAGACTGCTCACCCAGGAGGCCCCTGAGGCCACAGCCCATCCCTGCAGGTGATGCCCTCCAGATATGGGGCCAGGTACTACATTCATCTGCACTTAACCAGAACAAAAAGGAAATGTATCAGCCATAAATCTCCTTACCTTGACTGTGCTGAGGTAGATTAGGGACACTCTGTGAAGTCAGCAGTATTTGCCTTTTCCCCGGCATCCGCCAGGCCTAATCCTCTGTCCACGGCCTGAATGCTGCCACTTCAGGTGCCAACTCCAAACTCCCGTCTTCTTCTCTTCCAATAACTAAACTTTCAGCTGCAGAGCACCAAAACAAGCTGACAACTTACCCAGAGGAACTGGAGTTGTCACTAAGGTGTTACTTTTCAGGATAGCCTGAAGCAGGCAGGGCACCCAGGCCGGCTGAAAGCAGTGCAGGCTGTCCCCACACACCTCCTCCACACAAGCAAACCCCACTCCTCGTTTGTGCTGCTTTATGGAAATCACCTGCTTCCCACCTGCCTCTGATAACAAAGTCAGCTGGATCCCAGTCTGAAGCTCCACCTAGTCTGCAAAGCACATCAACAGGTCCATCTGTGAACTCAAAGTAATGTGTTTATAGTTTTGAATGTGTTTTATTATTAACTTCAAGTGCTTTCCCTCATAAACACCTTCCAAAAGACTGGTGAGTGACGATCCCATGTTCATTATAGACCTATATATATATATACACACATATATGTGTGTATGTGCATAAAAGTTCAGGAAAAACACGTAGGAACAATCTTGGTTTTCATGAAAGGCTTCCTTTGTTCCTCACAAAGATAGTTTCACAATAGTAATACAAACCAAGAAGGATTAAAGTTCAAGGAAAGCCGTAGCTGAGCTCCACACAGATGATGTCAGGAGCAAACTAATGAGACACTGGTCACTCCTGTATCAAATAAATCTCAAGATTATGGATGTGACAGATGTCCTAATGATATTTTACTGTTCCTCATAAAGATTCTAGGCTATTCTAAGACAAAACAGGAGTAAGAAGCAAGACCTACCCTAAGGATATAAAAATTGTTTTGAAAGATTGTCCCTGCTAAATGTTAAGACCAAAGGTTTTGTTAGAGGTGGAGGAGCAGATTAAAGAGTGAAAAAGGAAAAAACATGCACAACACAGAAATCAGAGGAAAGAAGATTCTCAGAAGGCATCTTTCTCTATGAGAGAGCAGGTGAAGGTCTAAGAGCTTTGGAGGCCTGCAAGGGTTTGCAAGGTAGAAGAGACAGAAAAACACAAATGGAAGGATAGAAAATATATGTAGAAAGTGGATGCTCCCAGGAAATGCATGAAACAAAAATGTTCAAAGCTCCACGATGACAGCATCTCTCAGAAAAAAAAAAAAAAAAAAAAAAAAAAAAAAAAGGAGGGAAGGCACAGGGATGAGTAAGGCCAGGCAAAAAACTTAACAGAGGTAGTTTTCTATTGGGAAACAATGGGACAATTAACTAAAGTTTTTCATGGCAAAAGCACAATTGCCAGTAACTTCCTCAGTCTTCTTGTCTTTGGTGAAAGGTAACCATCCCTAGAAGCTCTCCCTCCATGTTAAATAACTGGAAGGCTGGATGCAGTGAATGGCCATGAACTTTATCAGCCTCAGATCTTGGGGGTCTCATCCAAGGTGCAGCCAACCATTTTACATCTATGTTCACTTTTATCTTGTTTTGAAAGCTGCTCTCCACTAGTGCTTCCCCATGACAATCTCATCATCTCTTACAAAGTTACATTTAAATATCTCTTGAAAAATAAAGGCACAATCTAGTGATTTATGTAAAAAATACAATACCAAAAAAAAGTACCTCCACCTATATTCTTCCAGCAGGACTTTTTACAGATTGAAACTCATCTGAACTTCAAAATAGTATATTTTTCAGAGATGGAGGAAAACATATAGTTAGATGAGTGGGGGAGGGTCTTAAAATATGATTTACATTTTTACAAGTGAAGAAACTGTGAGGAAAAAATGATCTTACACATTTCCAGAGATGTAGCTTGGTGACAAATCTGCTTTTTAGAAAACTGAGACTTTTAAAATCTCAAACACATTTATTCCATAGTCTGTACTGAAAGCAAATGCACCAAGCTTTTGCACAGAAGAAGATGAACAATCAGCCAGCTATACACTATTCACTAATGATGCAAGAAGCTATCTCAGAGACTGGGATCTTTAAAAGCAAACACTGTCATGGAAAGATGCATTTATTTAGAAGTCATTAGAATATTTGTCTCATCTATTCTTCCATTTCCTCACCTGAGCTCAGTCTAAGAGCAACACAGTCAAGCTGTTTAATAATGGAAAATTCAAAACCTTTGCAATAACTATGTCCCTAGGCTATTTATTTTCCAATGCAATTTTCAAAATGTTAATCAAAGCAGCAGAAAACAAAAAGACTTAGAGACATCAGAGCAAATCTAATAATTTTAACTTATATTAAATGTTTTCTCTCTAGTGTGAGCTATTTATTTTTTAGTCAATCAGAACCAACCAGACACAAGGATTTCTTTAAGAGAAGCAGTAGAAGCTATTTAGTGCCAAGCTGGGTTGGAAATTTTTTAATATCTTTCTGGATGTGGAGGGCTGACACCAGGTGCCCATGGAAGCTGGTCTATCATTCCCATTCTCAGCTGGAAAACAGAGAGATAATATATCAAAAGGCTGATAGGTCAATCTAAGAAAAGGGAGAGGTCACTCACCAGCAAAACAGATTTGACTTGGGGAAATGGCTTTATTACCCACCAAAGTCCTTTTTCTCAGGCTCAACTTCACTCATCATTTTCTCTCCCTCCTCCCCACCAGCAGCACAGGGGTAGAGGGAGTGGGGGCTGTGCTCAGTTCCTCACACATTGTCTCTGCTGCTCCTTTCTCCTTGGGGAGGGCTTCTCACACCCTTCCCCTGCCCCAGTATGGGGTCCCTCCCATGGGAGACATTCTCCACAAATTTCAGCAAGTTCTCCCTGGCTGCAGCTCCTCATGAACTTCTCCAGTGTGGAACCCCCATGGACTCACCAGTTCTGCCAGCAAACCTGCTCCAGCGTGGGTTCCTCTCTCCACAGGACCCATGGGCTTCCCATGGGGTCACAGCCTTATTTCAGGCATCCACTGACAAAGTTACATTGAAATATCAGGTTCCACTGTGGGATCTCCCATGGGCTGCAGGGGAATCTCAGCTACAGGGCCTGGAGCACCTCCTGCCCTCACTTTCCACTGACCTGGGTGTCTGCAGAACTGTTCTTCCCTTCTCACCTCTCTCTCCAACCACAGGCTGTTGTGCAGGTTTTCCTCCCCCTCCTTCTTAAATCCCAGAGGCTGTTCCACCATCCCTGAGAGGCTTGGCCTTGGCCAGCAGTGAGTCTGCCTTGGAGCCACCATGCATTAGTTCTGTTGGACACAGAGACAGCTCCTGGCAGCTTCACACAGAAGCCATCCCTGCAGACCCCCACCACCAGAATCTGGTCATGCAAACCCAATACACTGAATTAAGAAGGGTAAGGAAAGGGGAGAAGAATGTTTTTAAAATAAGAAGTCCTGCAGTCTTTGTGGCAGCCAGCACTTGGTTGAAGCAAACAGTGGCAAATATTGATCTAGCTGTGCAAAATGTCATGTTGGTCTCATTCAGTCCAAATCATGACAGATGTCCATGAAAAGTGTAAAACAAGCTTAGAGCAAGGGATGCTAGACTTGACAGCACTGAAATAAATACATGCATACCATTTAACCACCTTGGAAGACTTGTTTTATTGCTCCTCTGCTGTTTGGCTGCCTTTTTCTGATTCTTCTCCAGCACAGATCCTAGGTTCATTTTGAATAAGGTTATGTAGAAACCTCCTCTGTCATTCCTGATGACTGATATAGATGACTTTTTCTTTACTGAAGAAAACAGATTTAAGTACTCTTAACATTTGCATTGTTAGACCTGCATTTTTTTACATCAGGTGGAGGCAGTTATTCCCTTCAGCAAGTTCTTATTCATTTTAAAACTATCTTGAATATGACAAAGACTCTCATCCTCAGTGAATGCAACTGAGCCCCACAGACTTCAGTAAATCTTCAGTAAATTCTGAATCAGAACAAAATCAGCCCAGTAACTGGTCAGCACCCTTGGGCAGAGACCAGAGTGCTCCTTATCAAAATTATTCTGGTAGCTTATTGGAGGGAATGAAATATTGAGTTTTCTAGACAGAAGTCTGAACAAAATGCTCCTAAACTCTCCAAAGGGAAGGAGTGTTGTAACATCAGAATGTGTTTGGGATTTTTTTTTTTTTTACCTCTTCATCAAATCATAGGATTTTAATGAGTTTAATGATGTGCTGTCAGGGCACTATTACCGTAGCTATCAGGATGTTGTACACCATTTTGCTCTGTAATTAGCAATTTTCCCTTTTGCTGGTCATACTCCTCCTTTTCCAGTTGGATGTTGCCCTGATACAGGCTCTGTGTGTTTGTGTGTGTGTGCATGTGTGCAAATGTGATCACAGCAGCTGACAGAACTGCAGCACCCAGCCAAGTGGGAAGTACAACTTTCTGAAGATAAAAACATGCATTCCCAGAGACAACAATCTGTCTAAGTAAGTCATCTGTTAAATGTGGTTAGCCAGTAATTGAGCAGTGAAAATGATCAGGATTTCTAGTGGCTCTCATCTAAATTTTCTCTATGTTCTTTGTTATAATTAAAACCAGATTTTATAAAATCATGGAATCGTTAAGGTTGGAAAAGACCTCCAAGATCATTGAGTCCAACCTTGGACCAACACCACCATGTCAGCTCAGGGCTGTCATGTCCACCTAACTCTTAAGCAGTTATCACTTTGGATAAATAATTGTGTTTCATAGAATCTGAACTTTAGAAACATGTGAAATATGGAGGACATCCCCACTTTTGAAAGAAGGGATTTTGGCAGCTTCTGTAGTTCTTTCCAGTACATGAATATACACTCCGGGATATGCTGGCATGAAGAAAGCCACCAAAGTCCCAGTGGACAGCTGGATTGGAAGTTACTAAATCTAAGAAAAAGGTAATAAACTTCTTGCTGACAGAATAAATTAGGATATAAGCATCCTTGCCCTCCCTCTCAGCTGTGTGTCATATCCAGTTTCGACATTCTGAAAACTCTAATGAATTTTTCTTGTAGCACTAAGACCCATGCTTTTCTTCTGAGTGCTTTTCCTGTCCATTGTGAGGCAACAGTCATGCTTCTTAAAATTCCAGTCTTTTTCTTCAGTTGCCAGGTGCATCTCCTTTGTGACCATTTGACATAACAGGTCTGGCATTTCCTTTTTTCCAAGAGGCAGCCTTAGCTTCTCCAGTTCTCTTTCAAGAAGAGCAACACACCGTGCCCTGTCCCTGCTAAATGTGCTGGAGGGCACCCTTGAGTTTAATGCCTTGGCCTCTGTCATGAGAGCAGGTTTGAACACGTGGAGTGTAAATATTATTTACAGGTAAAAACACCTTCATGTTTTTCCCCCTTTAGATAGATAGCAACGAGGCACACACATTTCATTAAGCAGAAATGATCATCTGTTCTCCTAAGCAGTAGTTTTCATTCTCACTTAATAATCAGCCTTTAAGTGAACTAAGTGTTTTAATTAAAGGATGCAAACAAATGGTCTGAGTTTGAGAGATGCTGAGCACCTGGTATTGCAAATTGCACATGGTCTGTCCCTGCTCCCCCAACCCTCATTAAGGGCACACCACAGCCCATGATGGCTGTGCAGAGTCAACTCTCACCTCTCTAGACATCATAATGTAAATAACAACATCATAACCCCTGTCATCTAACTGAAGCTACCCTGGCATCAGCATGGCACAGTTTATCCCAAATGTGTAGGGTTTTACAGTAAAATAGAAAAGGCAAGAACTGTGAGGGATCAGGCTCTAGGTCATCCTGGGACTCAGCAACAGCTACAAAGGACGACTCTGATACCAAACACTGTTCAGCTAGCTCCTTTCCATCTTTCCTGTCCACAAGCCATTGAGACCCCTCACACTGCTCTGAGGGGGTTTTGTCCTAGGGCTGGGGCTGCCCCAAATCTCTGTGTCACACTGATTCAGTCTCCCCTCATCCCATGTGAGCTAGTCAGGATATGCACAACAGACAGGTCTGCTCAGAAAGGAAAGCAAAAGAGCAGAGGGATTTAAAAGCAGGGGGAAATGGTCAGCTAGATCTCTTCTAAGAGCACAGCAGTAAAAATCAAAAAAGGATGTGCATCCCCTGCAATGCTGAGTTATTGCCTTAATAAATGCCACTGCCAAAGAGGAGCTTCTTGCACAAGACAGTGTGGCCCTAGAGACTAAACAGCAAGTTTTATACTTGCCTTTCATAAACCCAGTGGGAGGAAAATTTTCTGACAGCCGTACCTGCCACATTCATTTCTTACATCAGTTCAAGCTGGTTTATCTTCTCTTTGGTGTCTTTGGTTATATCCAAACAAATGTGTTCAGGGCCTCCTCTCCACTCCCCAGGAAGCAAATACATCCGGGGGGGATCTGATGGAGGGCACAGTGGTGTCACAACTGTAGAAACCTCACTAAAACTTTCCTTTGTCCCTCTGTCACAGCTGATAGCAGCAGAGGTAAGGGGATAATATGAGAGGTAAGGAGGAAGAACAGGAGGGAAAAATCTCCAGCATCCCAATCTGATTAACCTCCAGACCTGCAGTTACAACTCAAGAAGGAGGGAAGGCTTCTGCAAGCAAACTTCAGCAATCTGATCCACATAAGGGAATAGGAAAGGATGAAGAAGCAACTAAAGGAAACAACTAAAGCTTCTTAACATTCCTGGAAAAAAAAAAAAAAAGTCCCAGAAAGGAAAAGAGCCTGCACAGGGATGCCATGGAGGAAATACAAATAATTTACCTGATTTATTGCAAAAGGGGAATTTAAAAGTGATGGAAACCCCCAAAAGTTTTCACTGTCAAGAAGGGAGGAGAGTTTGTAAATGATGGTGGCTTAAAACAATCTCTAGTCCTTCTTTCACTCCATAACCATGTGAGGCAGAGTTTGAGAAAGAGGAAACCAACCTGAACTTCACAGCTGGATACTGGAATTTCAACAAGGTGTTGAACTGAGAGCGTCTTGCCCTGCCCTTCTCCAACACCAGCTTTACACATCAGGTCAGAAACCAGCCACCATACAGTTTTTTTAAATTTTCTTTTTACTCACCATTCAGACAATCCATTATTACCATTTTAGTGTCATAACGTCTTAGAGCCTGTCTCAGAAATCTTGAGATTTAAGTACATAGGATGTGTGGACATTCTTTCTCAAATAAACCCTACATGCAGCTGTTTCCAGGTCAATTACCCATTTCTGGGTTTTTGGTTTTTTTTTTCTTTTTAATTTCATGCAGGGGGTTAGATAACTTTATCTAAACTAACACAAATATCACTTAAGGTAAGCAAAACTTTCCCAGCACTCCTTGACTTTGTTTGACACATTTTTTTAAAAAATAAGTTTAAAACAATCAAGAAATAGGTTTCCATAAGCCCTGTGGCTACGTGTGCTGTAGAATGTCTTGCTAGAGTGACAGAGTGGATACCAAAAGAAGAAATGTGTTCAAAAACCACCTGTAGACACTCTTAAAAAGAAAGATCCCTCAAGGTGGTTAGACACAAAGGCACAGGCAGTGTTTCAAACCTGCATTGTGTTCAGCCAGATGACAGAGTGTTCCAGGACAAGGATCTCCCTGTATTTGCCCAAGTCTTGTACTTTTTTCCTAAGTACCCACTGCCAGCTCTCCTCAGGGAGAAAACAACAGACTCACAAAGAATCTCTGCCTGCCCCAGCATGACCATTCCTGTGTAAAAGACAATGACAAAAAATTGGCTCAGAAAAATAAGCTTTAAATTGCTACCTGATATGATCAAAACAGAAAAGCCCCTTGCTACCATCAAATCTGTTTCTGTGAGGCACAGCAGCTGAACAAGATGTCACTACACTGAGCAGGGCACAATCTGAGGATGAGCCACAGCTTGAAACCAAAACAGCACACAAAATAACAACGAGCAAACTCTTAGCAAACACCACAGGAAGCAAGAGGTCCTAAGGAGATATTTGAAGGAGATGGAGAAACTACTTGCTCTCACTGTGACATCTAATGCCCTTACATACTGTTTTGGGAATTAGTGGAGAGCTTCTACCACCATCAATGTCACTCAGGCAGTTTTCCCTAGGAGAAAACATATTTTAAAGGTTTACAGACACAGCAGAAAAATAATATACTAAATTGTCAGTTCTAGAGAGGCACTTTCACATTCCTGCTGGACTGAGTGTAATGGCATCCATCTAACACTGGATACAGACTACAGTGCAGAAATTCATCATAAACAGTTGACTTTTACTGGTCAGGAGCAATGGACAGAGCAGGAATGTTTTGCTATTATTTCTGCCATCTCTAAGGTCACTTGTGGTGGAATACATCAATTTGAGCAATAGCCAGTGATTCATGTTGCTGAGAGAGGAGATTGTATTCACTACTGCCAAAACCTGCAAAAGGAAAAACAGGTGTTCAGCTCATATAAAACTGGAACTTTAAAAGCCTGCAGAAGACAGGTCCTAAGCAGCAAGTTCAGCACCTGGCAGGTACCAAATGACCCATGGAAACTGCATCTAATTAGACTGATGAAGCTACAATGTGGCTGTGTAATGCAAGTATTTGTTAGAACTTCTGTCTTTAAAGGCTTGGCTTTGCTTTTCCTAATAAACAGCATTAGAAATTAACTTCTAGTACTTTCAACTCTTTTAAGCTTCTGTGGAATAAATATTTGCAACAGGATGCAAGGGCTGGTTTCACTGAAACACATTTTGGGTTTGCTTCAGAAACAAGAACTCATATAAATAGAGGTCCAAGCAAACAATAAGCATCATGAGCTAAAGGAAAGGGCACTGAGTAGCAGTTACTGCTGGATTACTTGGATTACCTGGCACCAAGGTAAAACGTGCACCAGGGAAGGGAACTGCAAACAGGAGTTTGCAAAGAGGAGCCCAAAGCACAGCCTGCAAACAGGCAGTCTGTGTGGCTCTCAGCCCTCTCAGATGATGGGCTGGAAACCAGAGTGTGTTGAGTCTGAGTCTCAGCGCTGAGCGCCGAGGAGAGGGAGGGAGAAGGGCACCGAGTAGGAGTGCGAGTGTCGGTGGTGCTGAAGAGCTGGGGCTCAGCCCAGGGACAGCGGGTCACAACTCCCAGGCGTGTCTGAGCTCCTCGGCGAGGTATCGCCCACTTCAGGTTCTGCTGGTCCAAATATACGACTCTGGCAGCTGCGCTGTTTCCCTGCAGAAGAACTGAGCACATACTTGTCCACCTCTGCACCACCTTACACGTACCCTGGCATCCTTCCCTCACAGCCCGGTCGTAACATTTCAGAGGAGGTCAACAGCCTCACCCACGAGCAGGCACTTGTGAAGATCCCAAATCCCACACAAGTCGGGTGCTCGAAACAGACCTTCCCCTTCATCCCCGCTCCAGGCAGCAGCTTTTCCACCCCATTTAGGATACACCAGCACCCACCCCACTCCGGAGGACTGGTGTGGCCCCTCCCAGCCCTGGAGCCGCGGAGGCGGCACAAAGCGCAGGGTCCGCGGTCAGCATCGCACCGGGGCTGCGGGTGGGCGCACCCCGGGAGCCGCGGGTGGAGCGCGCCGGGCATCCCGCCGGGCATCCCACCGGGCATCCCACCGGGCATCCCACCGGGCATCCCGCCCGGCTGCCCCCGGCATTGCCCGCCCCGCCCCGCGGCTGCCGGGACGCGCACAATTCGTGGGGAGAGCGGAGGGCGCGGAGCCGCCGCGGCAGCAGCAGCGCCTGGCAGGGAGCGCTCGGGGCGGCGCCGGAGTTTTCCCCGCCGGCCGCCGCTTCCCCGCCCCTCCCCGCCTTCTCTCCGTTTTCATTTTTGGCGGGGGCAGCGCCGGCTGCGGAGGGAAGCGCTTCGCTCTCCGCGCTCCGGGACCGGCGCCTGCCGCGGTGCGGATGCGTATGGACGAATCCTCGTGAAAACAGCTCCCGACGTTTCATCCCCCACCACCAAAAAAAAACCCCAAACCCAAACAAACCACCCACTTGGATAATTAAAACGGTAAATCTAGCTAACTTTTCATTATCTTGCTTGTTGTTTGCTTATATATGTAGATATTTGTTATTTAACTGGCTTCATTTCGTCATCCTTTGGTTTTTGTTAATTATCTGATCTTGTGCTGCCGGAGAAATATTTGGGTTTGGAACAGAGGAGGACTCCCTTTCTGCTTTTTCCTAAAGTTGGACTGAGCAATGAAAACGTTCCTAGTTCATACCAGCCTTGTGAATACGTTTACTTGCTTTACCAACCTGAACATAGATGAGATTTCCTGTGCAGCATCCTCCTGAGTTTGCTTTTCCTTTAATTTTTGCCGATAACACAGCAAAGATGTGTGTGTATGCTACACAGTCCTGTGGGCTGATGGATTTTGTATGCTGGCATTCACGGCTGAGGTTCCAACTAGGCTTTGAATCTCTTTAGTTTATGATGTTAACAAGTGAACTGTCTTCTGTTTTCATCCTAATTCAACTTGTGGATGCTGCCAAGAGATCATGTAAACCAAAACAAGTAGTGTTTCTTAGCCCTGGAATTATTTAGTTGCCTTTTCAGGGATAGAAGCATGCTGTCGTACAGGTCACACAATTTGTACAGCTTCATAATCCAGAGGGCTTTTGTTTGGGAGGATATTCATTTTATCCAGTCCCTGTATTGGTTGGATGCTTTTTGAGACTGGGCAACCCCAGGCTTTCTGCACCTTATGGAAACCAACTTTAAGAAATTATGTGTCTTTGCTTCATTAGGTATTATAATTCCACAGATACTTATGCTTGCTACTATAAGCTATTCATCTTCTTGGAATATTAATCCATCAGATATTTACCTGAGGAAGATAAAATTAAGAGGTTAGTTTTTTTAAAAAAAATCAATGTATACATAGAGAAAAGACTGCCTTATTCTCATAATTTAAGAGAAAATTATCAGCCATCAGTTGCATAGTTGGTGAAAATTACTGACCTGAACTTTGCTGTAAAATATGGACTAAACTTCCAAGTCTGACTTGGGGAAAACTTAGCTCAGGGTAGACTCTGTTGCTCTTCATTGATTTTGTTTCTTTCCTTTCTGAGAAGTCAATCATGTATTGATCTACCTACCCATACATGCATGAGCATGCTCACCTGCACAGGCACACACCTGATACTGTCCAAGTGCAGGGCTTGGGAGCTGAGGTTTTGAGCCAGAGAGAACTACAAACAATGCAGGGGAGAGGAAAAAGGAGGGATTTACAGTATTTGCTGTTGGGCACGTATTTTAGGGACCTTACCTTGGGAATGAGTCCCAGTAGTCAAAGAAGAGAGGCAGGACCTCACGTGCACTTGGCACAGCTTCTGCTCTGAACTGCTGCCTGCTGTGGTTACATCTGTATTTAAATTAATCTTTGAAAAAACTTGTGTTCATCCATCATTTATCTTATTAGTGTTAAAAATGGGATAAAGAATGCATTTGCTGGTTAATTTGGTCTGCTAAATTCTAAGATCTATTGACCCAAGAGACAAGTACTTTGCTTAGGGGCTGAGAAAATTATTTTTGTTTGTGATCCTACAGACTGCTGTGCTGACGCTGCACACTTCACTTCTTGCAGTGTTGCATGAAACAGGAATATGGAATTAGGAGTCATTGTTTCTCCTACACACAGAACTTCAAGTGGTTAAGGGATTGGTCAGCAGCACTGCTCAGAGCATTAGTAACTCCAAGGATTATTTTCTGAACACTTGGGAAGCCTTTTTCTCAGGTTGTTTTAAGGTACTGTAAGTAAACAGCTCTTGGTACCCCAGCCTCTTCACAATTGCCATTCACACCTCCTCTCTTTGGTGGGATTTCTGCAAAGTCCAGATTTCCACCAAGACTGTCATAAATATCTGGAAGTTTCTTCTTTTTGATTGTGGAGACTGAAGCACTTGGAATGTTAAAGGAGGGAAAAAGGTAATCAGCTCCAAGCCATTGTGAAAAGTTAATACAGTATCTAAAATAGGATTTCTGACTTACCTAAAAGTCTGCTTTTTTAAGAGGAAATTAAGCAAGCCTTTGTTGTTTTGGAGTTTCATTGTTATTATTATTATTATTATTATTATTATTCCCAGAAGTTTTGGACTCCACAGCTCTCATCACCCTCAGTGAAACCTGCAAATAAGCAAGTTTCCTTGCATGCTTCCTCCTCCTTCCTTCTCTAAGAGCTCCAGATTGCCTGTTTTTTCATCCAGGCAGCAAATGAAAGGGCTGAATACAGAATACACTCAGGCAGGAGGCACCCACTGCATGTAGAATCTGACTTCTCAGTACTGAGATTCCTCTTGAGCTGGGGTTGCAGGACATCTCTCAGGTGCTCACATCATTTTGTGCTAATTCCACATCTGAGGGTGGCATACCACCATCCTCGTGTTTGAGAGAGCATAAGTGATTAAAATTCAGATATTTTTAATGACATACTGATGCACAGCTGTTAAAAGTGACAACTAAATTCATTTGAGCTGAAAGAGTAACACCTTTTTGCCCCAATTTTCTCTAAGGTATTTACTGGAAAAAAGCCTTATGTGCTGCCAGATTCAGTGTTTTGACCTACTATTAACCCCTCACTCAGAAAAAGGGGAAAAAGGCACAGCTTCAAAATGCATGAAAAACTGACTTTAAGGCAGCTTTAGCTGAAATTGAAATCAGTTTTTATACCTTTGTCTTTTAAATGACTAATCTCTATCTGTGGGTGTCCATTTAACCTGTGATATAACTTTAGAAACTGCTGGAGGCAATTTGTACTATAGGATCTGAAGTGATTAACATTGGGTACACATATACATAAAGCATTTCAGTATTTGATGGGTGGCATCTCTTGGCTTTGGATGCCTTTCTCTTTTTTTTTTATGTCACATTCTCATCTGCAGGGTAATTTATGAGCACAAGCAAAGGTTACAGACTCCCTAATTCAAGCTTTAACTGTTATGGCATTTTTATACAAATGATCATTTTCTTTGTCATACCATTTAGCAAAAAAGGATCAATGTGATCCATTATCCTGCAACTATTGTGTGGGCAAGAAAAAAAAAAAAAAAAAGTGGTTCTATCAAAAATGTGTCCCCTGGTTGTATTTTTTGTAAACTAATTATATATGTCAGACATAATGTTGCCCTCTGCTATTACATTATGTTTCCAAATGTAATCAAGTTGGGGAAGTTTCAATGCATGAAAAAAAACCAAAGTGTTTTTTCCATGGGCATTTGCTGTCCATGGCTGGAGATTTGCTTCTGGCAGAGAAACAAGTCCTTCTGCCTATACAATTCACATTTTAATTAAAACCAGGGCACATTTCAGAAAGTGTTGGGAATGCATATTATATATATTGAACTTCAAGTGTTATTTTCTTGATGGTTCATCTTACAAATTAATGCTGGAGTAAGAGAATGGAATTGGAGGTCATTTCCTCCACATTCTCTTTAGGTCCTCAGTTCTACAGTTACTGGAGGGAGAAAAGCACATGGGAGTACAGTGAAATATGCAGACCTAGACATCCTAGGAATTGACTAAACACTTTAGAGTTTGCCTTGCCTGCAGTGGGAGTGTGTCACATGGTAATTTGGGAAGCTTGCTTGGAAATGGAAGAGTTATGAAACTTGGTTTGCCTCATACAGCTGTGCATCCCCTGTGTGTGCATGTGCAGGTTTGCTGTAGGGGAGAGGTCAAAAGCCCAAAATTAAAAGTAGGATGGCTAATTTTAAATAGCCTTGCTCTGCCATGAAACATCAGCTCAGCACCTCGAAAAGTCCAACCTAAGGACTCCCACATCACTGGCTCCTCTGAAAAATGGGAAGATTGGAAAAGCTCTATCAGTGTACAAGAAAAGTAGCCTGGTTGACTATGTTTAAGCATTGTTTCTTCTTGTCAAAATGCAAGGTGACATTTGAAAGTTTTGAGTGGCAAGCACTCCCAAATTTAAGACAAGGCTTATCAAAGTGGAAAAAATGGCTTCCTAAGTTATTTTTTTTTTATTTGTTCCTAGAATCTTGTGCTTAATTCATTGTATTTTGTAAGAAACCATTACTCCACTACGCTAAATGGCAGTGTTACCTTTTCAGGCTTTGACTGAACTGGATTTGTTGATTGTCAAAAATAGAATGGTTTGATGGTGAAAACATCCAAAAAGAATCAGCCAGTCAGCTGGCTCATGCACAAACACAGCAGTTATGCCCTAAGTGCTTAACTGTTAAAAAGCCATTCTCTGCCACAGGGAATATTGGATTGCAGAGTGACACTCCTGCTATTGAGCTGTCTGTGAGGTGCAAAGAGGGGCCAAGGTGATTTAGCTGCCTACCTGCAGCTAAATAAGTAGGTGTCTTTGCTTACATATGTACACAAACACACAGAACACTTCTGTGGTGGCCAATACAAAAGACATGTGAATGAACAAAAAGTTGTGGTGAATTGTGAAGCAACTTTGGGATGATGACCTGCTGGAGGAAGAGGAAAGGAAAGCAGAAATGAAAAGTAGGAATCACAGAAATGTCTGATCTAGTACATAGATTTTTGACATGGGTGAGAAGGGTTGGAACTGGCTTCCTCACCCAGAAATACTTGTGCAGTAATGAGAGGGGATTATAATTTGATGGAACTTTGCCAAAGGGTACTTTGTGCCTATTGAAGTGTGCTTTCATTTGGCAGCTTCTCCTGACTTGAGGAGAACTTCCAAACTCTGCTGCTGTAAGTCACAATCAAAAATATGACTGTGTTAGAACACTTTGACCTTCGAAATAGAATTTGAGAGTATTAACTTACTGTACCCGTAACACGGTCGTGTCTGCAATAACAATTACAGGCAAAACGACAAAAGTCAGAATCCTCTTCCCCCTTTTTCACAGCAGTGGAAATAAAAGTTCATTTTAGTCAAGTTTCATTCCTTTTCCTTTCTTCCTAGAGCTGGCTGTAGCTGGTTCCTGCAGGAGCTGAGTGAGTAGAGCAGGACAGTTGGCTTGGGTCTTTTCATGGACTGGAATGTCAAATGTTCCTGCTCATTGTTCCCTCCCTCTGACAGAGGACACGCTGTTCAGTGAATCACTCTTGGGGCCAGCAGGAGAACATGACTTCAGCATCACCTTGCATCTTCTGTCCTCCCAGTCCTGCTGTTTTTCTTGCCTCACAGCAATTGGGTTTCAGGCAGACCATCCGTCCTCATCCTCTGCTGTTTGAGTTTCCTGGGTTTTGACTTGCTGGGTTGCTGCTGATTGCACTCACGTGGAAGCACTGACACTGCCCTGCCTGGAAAACTTCCTGTGTGGGCAGCAATAATCCTTTGGGCTGTTGTTTTTGTCTGAATCCAGAAGCCACTGTGCATGACACTTACTGGAGGGTGCTGTAATACATCAAAACCAGTTTTAAGTGCAGATGATTTATTTGTATAACCACATTAGTTAGTCTCTAGATGCACACATTTGGGCCATAATTGGATCTTTCTCTGTATAAGAGTGATCCTTCCTCTAGGAGGAAAGAAACTTTTTTTTTTTTTTTTTTTTTTTTTTTTTTACCTAGCACTGTTGATTTGTTATCATTAAATTCAACCAGTTTATTTGTATTAAGCCTAAGATTATCTCTCAATTTAACGTGGGCAGGAGGGGAGAAGTAGCTATCAATACTCATTTTCTTATCCTTAGCTTTGTGCTAGATTATAAAAGATCAGCCTGGCTTGGAGAAACCACTGCAGTAGGCAGTGGTGGAGCCCACGGAGTACAAGTTTGCCACCTCACTGTGATGACTGTGGCTCACTGAGTCACTGATGAGAAGGGGGTGCTCTGAAACCAGCAGAAAAACCTGAAACAGGGAGGTCTGTGATCAAAATGTGATCCTTGGGAGAGATTTTAGGCCGAGGTTTATTGGTAACTCACCTACTAAAGGATGTAGGCTAACTTGGACCTCATCAGTATTACTTAGAGATGCAGCCCAGTCAGTTATCATATCTTCCTCTAATTTGTGTTGTCATAAATCCTAGTAAATACAGCACAAGCTTTTTACAGTGCCACAGACACAAAGCAATAAACATGTGCTGGTTGAAAATACTAGGAGTATGTACCATTGTCTGGAAAGCCTTGATCAAAAATAGCTCATTATAACAACTATTGTCAAGTTATAAACCTTACACCCCTTGTGATTGTTCAGGAGACTCTCCTGGGTACCCTGATGTGTTTTAATTAATAGTTTAATAAAAAATAACGTTTAATTATTCATTAACAGTTGAGCTGAGGGAAAAACCTGTAAAGTTGGTAAGCGTGCAGGTGATGAAAGGTTGGGGAGGAACGCAAATGGATGGAACAATGGAGTGAGAATTAAAGACTGTCTGAAAAATGCAGCTGAATAGAACCAGTATCAGGGATGCTCTTGGGCAGGAACAACCAAGAGTGCAAATTTAACCATGGAAATGACTGGCTGGGCAGAGATGACAGCCTAGCAATATCACAGAGGTGATTCATGTCCTGATGATGTAACTGGTGAATCCTTTTAGGAAAACTGCTACATGGCCATCCACATTCTGAACCTGGGGAGCAGAGAGAGCAGGGCTGCTCTGCAAGGGGGACGTGCTGGGAGCCGAGGTGACCCCAGCACAGGCACTCCTCACAGAGGGGACACAGCCAAGCACAGCAGGCAGAGCCAGGTGCTCATAATGGGACCAGTGACAGCCCCAGAACAGTGAAGGAATGAACCAGGGGCCACCCAAGGGAGCAGCCAGGAGCAAAAAATGATAGACATTATTTAGTGACACAGAAGAAAATTCAAATGTACCAGAGAAGGCAAGAAAATAATATAATTATCCTCTGGAGAAAACAGGGAAGTCAAACTTTAGAAGTCTAATAGCATTTTGGTCTCTGTAAAAGATGCATTTAAGCTGTTGATTTCTTTCCTAGGGAAATTACTTCCATTCTGTCCTAACACTTGTATCCACATAAACAATCCTCTGTATTGGGCTTGCCCAACATAATGGCATCATTACCATCTCTTCTGCACAAAGAATTTTTACATTAGGGTCATAAATCAAGCTCCTTCTCACTCTGCCTTTTACTGAAGGCTTTTAATTGTTTTCTTCCAGTCAAGTCTCACTCTTCTCAAAGACTCTGCTGCAGGTCTTATTATGAAATTACCTGAAGACTGGCAGTTGCCAGTGGCAAAAAAGGGCCCCTGCTGTTTTGTAAAAGGCAAAATGTGTTTCTTTTCATCTAGACCAAAGCCTTGTATGATTATAGGGCTTTTGCCTTTTTTTTAATTAATATTTTAGAATGTTTATATCTAGAATAAACAACCATTTTCTCTTCATAATAAGGATCTGTGTCTACACTGTCACTTTGCTGATTTGCTGTTAAGTCCCTATCTCCTGATCATCCAAACTGTATTATCAGATTGAATTTGTTTGGACCCTGTTATGCAGAAAACCAATCAGTCCCTTTCAAGACAAAAGCCAGACATGGATTTAGAGGTGATTTGTTGAGGAGACCATTTCAAATAAGCACAACAGCCAGGACCATATCCAGATTAGGATCTTTCTGTGCTGCATAGTGTTTTCCAGCACACTTCCAGCAGATCTTCTGCTCTCAAGGGCTCACAAACGTTTGTGCCATGTCCAAGGATGTGCAATTTATCCCCTCTTTGACATTAGGCTATCAAACCACCAATCCGCTGATTGAGCCCTCATGTCAATTTAGGTCTTTTGAACCATAAAATCTCTAAAACACAGTGATGATGTCTTTCAGCCAAATGGCCCTGTGCTACAGGCCACACAGTGGGGGCACAGCTGTTTGTTCACACTGCTCTAGATGGAGTTAGCAGGAATAGCCCCACTTCAGCTAGGGAGCAGAGAGCTGTCAGCAAGAGAGACACCTTTTTTTATTTGTTTCAGAGATTTGTGATTAAGTTTTTTGTTTGCATTTCAGATTTTTGTCAATGGCCTAGAGACACCCTAAGATTTCTCCTTGGGAAAAGCAGATCAGGTTCTCCTCAGCCCAGGGCAAGGCAGTTACCACTGGGCAGATGACAAAATGAAACAGCAAGATGAGCAGCCCAGGATGCATCCATTAGTTTTTGGCACAAAAGTCAGTGGTGCTTTGAACTCTCTGCAAAGACAAGACTGACCTACAAAATAGCTATATTTGGATCCAGCTGCCAAAGAAAGACAGGTAAAGAGGGCATTAAGTGTGGAGCCTGCTCGTGACTGTCTGTCTGTAAGTGCTGGACTATCCAGATCTCCTCATAACAACAAAGAATAGGAGCCTTACAAATGCTGTCACTTTTCCAGAACATGATTTGCTCTCTGGTGAGGCAGCTACACAGTCCCTCGTGAACAGCAGCCTGGGCTGTGTGTGTACATGGTGTTGGGACACAGTCTGCTGTTCACACTGGAATTCCAAACCCCCTGGAGTCACCCAAAAGCCAGGAGTGTCACCTGCACTTAGATATGTGATCTTTAATCAGCAGCAACAGCACCGGGTATATATCTTGTTTTTAAGATGACCTATGAAGCTGTCAGCTGTAGCTGCTTGACCTATAACAGATAATGCCATCAGGAGGAACAAGCACTAAAATGAAAAATAGCTTTCCTTGCTTTGCCTAACATTCATCTGATGCTCCTGAAGGCACAGCTGCCCACAGAGTGAAAGTTCACTAAGAAGGTGCCCCTTAATCACCTCTTTCTAGTGGACTTATGTTTCTTCTCTCACTTCTCAGGTAACAAGTGAAGTCTGCTCCTCATTAGCCCTATCCTTGAACGTGTGCTGAAATTATTTATTGGCTCTCCTGGTAGTTTGTTAGACTAATGGTACTCATTTCTTGTTATATACAGCTACATGTAAGAAATAAGCAAACCACATTTTGTCATTTCAGTCATTTCAATCTACGAAATCTCCCAAATAGAACAAAGAAAAGGGGTGCTTAGATGCACTGAAATTTCATCTGGATTTTAGTATTAAGGAGCTAAGTTCAAGAAAGGTACCAGAAAAGTGTGAAAAGCATTATCTAGAAAAACCAGGCATTAGATTTACAGTGAGATTCTTTGGGGTTTTTTAGATATTACCCTTCAGAAGCAGCTGCTGTCTCAATGGCACACATCACTGGTTATATGAAAGATTTCTGTTGAAAGCATGACATCTAATTTCAGAAAAGCAGTCATTAATTTCTAGCTTCAAAAGTCTGTAAAATGTGTCAATCATTAATGACAATTAACAGAAATTCTCCAATGTAGCAATAATTTAATCTTTAAAAAAGAAAATAGGATTAAAATGTGTCTTGGACATTTTCAGGGTTGTATGATTAAACTAGAGAGTTTTTGTCAACACATTCTGCCTTCAGCTTCAAAATGTTTCTTGTCTTGTGTTCTGAAGAGCTAAAGAACCACTGTAACTGATAGAGGAAATAATAATTCTAGTGGACCATATATCCACCAAAATTATGCCATTTAAAGAAGTAAAATTATTTGTGGATACACTCAATTTTTTTCCCAGAACAAACCTTAACCAAACATTATTGAGCACAGATTTGGGGTTTTTTAACAATCCTGATACAGCAGTAAATGAAGATAGTTGCAACAGGATGGCAGTATTTCTGTTTCCCTAATAGTTCAGTAATTGGAAAGCACAGTCCAGACATAACTTTTTGCTCTTTGGGGTTTTTTCATCTTGCAACAGTTTTAACATCCCCAAGGACCATTGTCACAGTCTCCTGCTCCTTCTGTTCATTATAGGCTGTTCTCAAACAGGCTTGGAGCCACAGAGCAGCAGCAAGAAGAGCTCTCTAACCAGCTTTTATGGCAGTCCTGAAGACAGAGATGCTCTGGTTCAAAGCCCTTTTATCCCCATTTAGGAGGAGGGTTTAGGTTAGTGCTGTGAGGGGCAGAGGGAGGAAAGCAGCACTTTGTGTTGCACGGTGTGCAGGCACCCACCCTTTGAACTGCTTTACCCATCCCCAGCACAGGCAGAGCTGACCTCTGCTGGAATCAAAGAGGATAGAAAATAAATCAAGGCATTTATGTCCACATGAAGAGAGGAACGTATTTTTGGCAAACTCCTTACTACTTTCCAATATGCGTTTGCAGCAAATCCCAATAAATTCTTCTTTGTCGAGACCTATTTGCGAGGGCTGGTGGGTGCAACACAGGATAAATGGGAACAACAGCACACCAGAAGCACGGGGTCTGTGTTGCATCCACTTGCAATGGGCTGGGCCTGCTTGATTTGGACATACCCTGATGGAGAAAGAGGAGGATGGGTCCTGATTCTCTTTGGAAAATGCTTTCCACTGCAGAGCCACAGAGATGCTTCTCTCCCTTTAAAGACTCGTGTGGTCTCCACTACTGCAGTACCACCTGGGATTTACTGAATATCCATCCCACTGCAGTCTGTGAGGTTGGAAATGTGACAGCTCCTTTTCATTTCATTGATTCAGAGGGAGAGGCAGACCCCTGCCTGTGGATGATACAGGAGGTCAGGGAGTTTTCCTCTCATCTCCCCAGATAACACAGCAATGATGCTGACTGACTTCTCGGGTGTGTGGTGAGCACAAACTGGTGACCCTCTGCAGTTACCAGGGCCATTGCAACACAGCCCATCAGCTCATAACAGTTCAAAGGCTTTTTTAGAAATTGCTCGTCTCTGCTCCATCAGAAAAGTCACGTGGCAAAGCTCTTTATGAAATATTGGCAAAACAGGTTTGGCCAGAGTTTATCTGAGAAAATACAGAATTAAAATGGACTTAAATGCAGAAAGATGACAAAGCAACCGTTTTTCTGACCTGAAAGCATCAGTCTGCTGAGCTCTGGCTTCCATGTATCAAAGAGGTACCTAACCAAGAAAGGGAACAGTACATATATCTTCACTTCTCTCATAAATCTGGGAGGTGCCTTGGTGGAAATGGCACAGAAATCTGGACTGAAATTCAATGCAACAGCCTAGAGCCTAAGTTAAAGTTAGGCAGACAGAGAGATGTGCTGAAAATACATATAGGATGAGGCACCATTTATACCAGAAGGAGCATTGGAAACTTCAGGAGCTGCTTTAATTCATCAGGACTTACTTCACATAGAAGTGTAATTCTGACTTTTTTACTGCCAATTCTTTTCATAAAAGCTGCACTTTTTTTAGTTGTGACCAACTAGTTTGTTCACTTAACTGTAACTGAGAGAACTACTTATCCAATCACATAATTTAGTGATGCCTTTTCTGTATCTGAATGTGTAGTACACCTGTGACTAAATGATTTTTACTTTCTCATTTTTTATTGAGACAATATTGTGCAGACTTCTTTGGCAGGAACCTGACATAAAGCTCTGTCTGTGGAGCCCAAACACATTTACTTTCTGGAAACTCATTCATTTAATCTAGAGAAGCATAGATCATTTGAAGAATGATAAAATTACATGGTCAGCCTGAAAATTAAGCCATTTATATGAAGAGGTTTGCTCTTATGCAGCTGTAGGTATGAGTCACTGACCTAAAAAGTTAAGGCATTGCAGGGATATTAAGAAAATAAAAATAAAGACTTTCATAAATTGGTGAAGTAATAAAAGAAGACAAGAAATAAAAGACTTGTTTGTCCTGACTGAAACAAAAACCTTCTTTTTATGGTAATGAGAACAGATCATACTCCTCATACTTCCTGTTACAAATCTTCTGGCCCAACACCTGTCAAATGCAATTGCTGGGTGTTCTGCCCTTTAAAGAGGTGTAGCAATGAATGATCAAGGAGTTCTTGCTTTCAGTAAAGAAGACTTTGCCACTCCTTTCTTTAGACTCTTCCTGCCTGCAATCGCTGCCAGCTCAGAAACAGCTGAATTGCAACAAGGAAATACCCAGGAGGGGTGGAAAGGGCCTTGTGGGGAGAACTGTTCTCCTTCTCAGACACAGCTGCCTCCCATCCAGGGAAGAGAAGGAGTTTTGGTTGAGGGTAGAGAGGGGAGGGGTAAACAAGACCTTTCTTTCTTTCTTTGCATCCTCATCCAACTCTAAAACCTACCCTGAAAGTGAGAATCACTTTTTCTTCTGTCTCTGTAGTGGAGGGAACTACAGGAGTCTGTTCTCACCTCTCATTTGGTGCCTTTGAGGGAGAACTGTGTCACTCTGAGCTCTGAGACAAGAGCCTTATCTCCAGCATCTACAGGGGAGCAGCTCATCCATTGCAATAAACTGGCTTGGAGTCAATTCAATTTAGATCAAAGGGATGATAATGCCTTAAAGGAACTAAAGAGGCGATTCAAAAGATCTTTCTGCCTTCTGGAAGGTTATCCAGCTGCTCTTATCCCTTAGGTTTTTTGCAAATTTAGGTTCCAGGTTACTTCTAAGTACTCCTTGCTCAAGTCACAAGGTTTTTTATGCAAGTGCTCTGGTTTTTGCCTCGTTTTAGGTGAGTGATTGCAGAGGCCAGTGGGAGGTAGAAGGGTCCCTATCAGAGCAAAGGTAATACCTTAACAAATAAATTGTGAAGATATAAATATTCCTAGTGCAGTCTCTGCTTTTCAGATTTAGATTCTCTGTGATAGGGAGGAGGCTGTACCACAGGCTGTGCCATGGGGCTCTGTGTCTGATTACAGAATTAAATCCTTATTTAAACAGGTTATCCTGCTGTTAACTTGCTGCCTCTCAGACACAGCCCTGCCACCACCACCCTTTTATTCTCCTTGTCTGGTACTTATGAATGTGCTCCATGCCAGCATCTGCAAGTGGCTGCAGGGTGCATCTTTCTTAGCAAGAGGCAGGAGCTGGGCTGGACTCGGGGACAGTGCCTGCCTGTGTGGAGTGGGGATACAGAAAAGTCATTTCTGAGGCAGAGGAATCATTCATGGATTGCAAAAGTCCAGCAAGTCTGAGACAGGAATTCCGGTAAAAGTTGTAATCAGATTGCAAATATACCTATTAAACGTGATCCTAAAGAAGCTGCTAAATCAAAATGCAATAGGATAAACACAGATGATGAGAAAAAGCTGGAATAATTACAAGCCAGAGACTGAAACTTAACTTCTGCTATATCATCTACCTGTTTTTCCCTCATACCACCCCAGCATTCTTGCAGACCTTTCTGAATCACACTTGTGATATACTGTCAGTTCAGCAGCAGCAGCAGAGCTGGGGATAAGGCACCATGATTAAATCCTCACAGAGACTGTAACAGAATAAATCAAATTATGTAAGTAGCTAATTTTCATAATTTGAAATTACTTGTCTTTTATGCAGTCAGAATCAATCTAGGCTATTAGCAACTACTTTGGAGTATTTTTGGACACAGTTTATGAATGCTCTAAGGGAAGGCAGCAAACCATTTTTATAAGCAGGTTTGTAATACCAAGTCTTGCACTGGGTTATGCTCAAAAGTCACTTCAAAAGTGGCAGCATAATGGTCAGTTCTGGGAAACCTGGTAGGCCAAAGCACAGTCAGAGAAGTGCAAGCAGGAATCAAAGAGCTGGTTTGAGAAGGGAAGGAGGGAAGAGAGCACATGGAAGAGCTTTCCACCCTGCAGAGAGACCAAGGCTGCCCCTTCCCACAGTTCTCAGAGTCACTGCCAGCCCACAGCTCAGAGGGTTGGGGTTTAACTTCATCCTCTGCCCAAATGTCTGACCTTGGTGTCACTGTTTAGTCTCCCTGCATCTCACTGTCCTGACTCATAAAGCAAGGTGAGGAGTATTCCTCTGATTAACAAAGAACTGGGAATAAAAACCACATTGAACAGTAAAAGGTACTTGAGCTCTGTAAGGATGTGCCATTTCTGACACCGACTGATCTTCCTGTGAGGAGCTTCCCTGCAGCTTCGAGTCAGGGTTACTCAGTCTGTTCTCTTGGTATGGGAACAAGCAAAATACTTGCAAATAAGTTTTAAGCAGGACATGCAGTTCTGGAGGCCTCAGACATGCCTCTGATTTTCTCCACAGCCAGCCATAAGTTTAAAGGACGAGAATTCACAAATGGTGGTTTGGTCTTGCAGCTCTCCCCTCCCACCAAGCTGACAGAAGGCTTTCACAGCTGGCTCTGCAGACCTTCACAAGACCTTTCTGTTGTCTCTGCAAGCAGCAATGGCAACTGAACATTGATTTTCAATGTGGCTTTTCATCACTGAAACGCTGACACTTTAATTATCAGGAGGCCCTGCACAGGTTGGAATTAGAAAACAATTACGAGCACTTATATCATAGAGCTTAGTACAGCAACTCCCAAAAAGTTATCCAAGCAGTGACACTTTTGAAGCTTGCTTGCTGTAGTTTTTGTTCTTACAAAAGTTTTCAGTCCTTCTGTTCCCTCACACGGATTCTCTAATGTCTGATAATATGTTGAACACATGCTGTGGCCTTTCCATTAACAGGGGCTTGCCTTGTATCTGCTTTTTTTCATCAAAGGCAGAGGGACTCTTGATCTCTCTGCAAGTTTAGTTGAAACTGGGCAATGAGTTCAAAAGGAGCTCATGGGAACTGACAATGGCACAATCTTGTAACTGTTATTTCCCAAGGAAACTGGATTAAAAGGAAGCATCTGGCATTGTGGTAGGCTAATTCAAACCTTCCTTTCTGTCAGTCAAAAAAAAAAAAGTGAGAAAATATATTTTTACACAATGTTTACTAGCTGAGTTTCAGTCAGAGGGAAACTGACTGCCCAATTTTTTTACTTTTTTTTCTTATTAGTGGGTCTGGAAGAAGGTTAGGTTTATGTCTTTGGACATAACTAGAAGAAATTACTCTTTTAAAGTCCCCTCTTTTATTAATTACAAGCAATTTGCTTTGTCAGGGGTTTCCACGGCATGGAGTCTCCTTTGAAATAATTGCAAAATAATTCTCTCTCTGAGGTTGTTTTGAGCAACATGATGGAAGTCTCCCATAGCCTGGTTTCCTACTGGAATTTTTATCCTTCTTGATTATAGGCTGTGTTCCCATGACAATTCCTGTGCTCATGCATCCCAGAATTAGCTCCTAACACGTTCCAGCCTGATGGTACATTAAGCCCACTCAGTGCTCTGCAAACTACATGTACGCTCCAGGCTCTGAGTATGTGGGGAGAGGAAGGTCTCTAATTTGGGTATTAAGGCTATGGGATTTAAAGATGGGAGAAGGGATGGACAGAAGGTAGTGGAGGAAGTAAAAGATGCCCAGGTTTATTCCTGATTTCATTTTCTTTTTTAAAACAAATGCCTCATGTTTGCAGGCTAAGAAGGGTATGTAAGAGTAGTAAGTATAAACTTTTGGTGAAATGGAACATTTGCTTGAAAATGACATCACTTTAACTTCAGAGTCAGCTGACACGGACAGCAGTTCTGTGTTTTGAGTTAACTTTCCTGCAGCTTTCCTTCACTGAGCCTTCAGTTTACCTGCAAGCTCCCTGATTCCATGAGGTCCCTATGTGACATTCCCACTTTAAACACCGCAGCATTCCAGCTGCAGAACTACAAACCTTCCTACAGATCTCATCTTAGTCCAAACCTGAGGAATCTTAGTAAAGATCTTCTCAAAAAGAGCAGCTCTGTGCTGCCAGAGCAGTGCCAGAGCTGATGGCAACATCCAGCAGTGCCAGAAGCCCAGAAGGGAACACCTGGATACCCCACCACTGCAAAAGAAGTCAAGGCCCACTGACAAAAAAGGCTCCCAGTAGGTGCTGGTTTGGCTCCAGATGGCACTGATGGATTATTAGGAAGATCACCATTGCATTCCCACGTTTTGTGGACAGCATTAATGTTTCTCAGGCAAGGCACAATGAATTCCAGCCAGGACTCCCAATGGATCTTCATGGACATCCAGCCCTGCTACCAGAACATGTTCAACCACTACAGCTACTGAGAGGGCTGCTCACTGACTCTTTCCCACCAGCAGTTACAGTTCACACATTAAAGCTGTTCTGAGGCTTTCTGGATGTTTTTGCCCCCAGCCTGTTCTCAAGAAGCTGTCCAGACTGGAGAAGCGAAACTCTTCAACATGTTTCCATCTGAGAACAGCCTACCATCTCACCATCTGTCACAACAGCTCTTCCTAACATTTTCTTCTCCCTCTTGATGCTTATGCCTCTTCAAAGTTTGCCCTCTGGCATTCTCCAAATGGCACATCAGTGTTCCAGCAGTGTGGGGACACTTGCATTTTTGGAGTATTAAAAAGTCTCCTCCCTCCCAGATTTTCCTTGTTCAGTATGATGGTACCATGAGGGTTAAAAAACAAAACCCAAAGCTTATTATAATGCAAGCATGGTTACCAAGATATCAGGTATAGGAGAAAATGCAATTGAGATTGTAGTTTGCTTTACAGTTTGAATGATGCTCTTTCAGCTACCTTTCACTTCTACAAGATACATTACCCAAACTAAGATATGTAAAGATGCCTACAGATTTTAAGATATCCAGCTTGCATTAATCAGTCTCACACTATTAGTGATTTGAATTCAGACAAAAATAGTGCAAAATGTCTAATTTTTTGCTATGCAATTTGCTCAGACCTTCAGATGACCTAAAGCCAAATTTCAAGGATAATACATTCAAAGGCAAGAGTGTCCCTCTGAGGGGTCACCTATAAAAGTAACATTGACCTCTTATCCTCACAGAACCTCAGTGAGAAGCTCCCCACAGAATAATTGCTGTCTGCTGCACCAGCTGCCATTACCATCTCAACAGGACCCCTTGGTGACAAACTTCCTGATCAGATCTGTCCCACACCTCAGAGACAGCCCATAGAGTTGCACCAGGAGGTTACTACTGATTTCTTCAAATCTCAGCCATTTCCCAACAATTCAAAGCCATACAGGCACCCTCCCAGTCCCTGTGCCAGTGCTGGTCTCCAGGCTGAGCCCTGGAGGAGACCATAGGAGGGGAATTCCAGGAGTGAGGGAAAAACATTGCATTAGTGTTGCTATGGAGATGAAAATTAGCACAATAACTATTGTGTTCTCTTTCAAAGCTTCCCAGACTTCAGTTTTAACTCCTTCCCCTACTCTACCACTGTTTCAGTTCTGTCCCAGCAACATTCCAGCACCTCTGACAGATTTCTGGGCCAGGAACTGGAAAGGGAATGGCAGAACACATTAAGAACCTGGGCAGGGAGTCTGGGCAGGGAGTCTGGGCAGGGACCAGAAAAGGAGAAAAAAGTGAGGGAAGGCCTTGTAGAAGGAAGGATAAAATAAAATCAGGGAAAAGAGAAAGAAATCAGAAAAAAAAAATAAAGGAGAGAATTGTAAGAGGCAGGGATATGGAAAAAATTGCTTTTGAAGATAGTGCAGAAACAAAATTGGAAAATACTTTGGTACCATATGGTCACCCTCAACCATTCCTTAATGAAGCCCTGCCCCTCACAGACAGCAATGCACAGGCTGTGCACACTCAGCACTGAATACTGAGATCTCATCCCTCCAGAATGCAACAGCCTCTCACTTTTCTTCAGCACTGAGAGGAAAAGCAAAGCTTCTAGGAAAGAAATACAACATCATGCTTTCTTCTCAGAGAAAGAGCAAAAGTTAGAATTAATTTGATCATTTTAAAGTTTTCCACATCCACATGGTTACACTGAATTAGGTGGCTGTGCCATTTCTGATAGGGTTTATGTTTCAGTTCCCTAAAACTTGCACTTCTTATGGATGAGTTGTTGTTGACCTGAGTTCAATCCTTTCCATAAAATCACTTGGGCTGTAAAAGTAATGCCCTGCCCTTCTTCAGAAACACTGGAAAAGCATTCAGGCAGGGTAATAAAGATTCAGTGGAGCTTGTAGATGAAAATTAAGAAGACGAGGCACTTATGATCAACTAGGCTTCACAACTACTCACAGGGGCACCAGAGGCAGCATCACCAGCTGTGTAAAGTGTCTCTGAACACACCTTTCATCCATGGAAAATGTTGTTCTCTTGCTGCCACAGCCCTTGTGCAAAACCCAGTAAACAAGCCTTGCTCTGTTACCTCTGGCTCTGCAGCAAGCACTGCTTTTGTTCTTCCACTCTTCCAAAACCTCATTCCTTTGCAGCCACAAAGTACAGCTGAAATTTTGTTTTGCCCAGCCAGCAAGAGACACCACAAACTAGTGGATGACCAGAGGATAGAATATTTCTCCCAGGAGAACAGCAGGATGCCTGGTCCTGCCCAGTCACCCTGTGCCAGGCAGCAGAGCTGCAGTCACAGGGAAAGGTGGGTTGCAGAAAGAGTCCAAAATGTGGCTGGTGGATATTCACACTTATACCATTGTTATATACCAATATATACAATATACATGGTTATATACCCTCATCCCACATCACACCCACTCCTAAAAATGAATGCTGATTTCCTAAGCCCAGAAACTGAGCGATTGGAAGTCCATTTGGTGCAGGCAGAGCTCACAAAAGCTACCCCTTAGACTTTATCCTCCTTTGTCCAGACTGATAAAGCCACTGACTGTTGTGCTGTGGCACACCCAGAGACAGCAGCACCCCACGGGGATATCACTGCACCACCTTCCTTCCCTGCTGCTGACAACAACTGGAAAATAGGCATGGTTTGAAAAGATACATGAATGATCCAGAAGGTTTTTGAGTCTACATTGGTCTCCCATCCCAGCATCCCCAGAGCTTCTTATATGGTTTCTCTCCACCCCTCTGAGGGGTAAAAAGTGCCACAATTGTCCCCAGCCCTTCAAGACTAACAAATCATGAGACTTTTTGGGGGGTGCTGTGGTGTCAAAGATGCACTGCAGCCCAGATTTAAAAGGGTAGTGAGGAATGACCAATCTTGGCTATTACTTGCTGTGCAAAAATTTTCAAATAAAATGATAAAACCATAATTTCTCATAACTTGCACTGTAGGCAAGCTTTCAAAAGCAGGGAGATTAATGTTTTCCTTCCCAAGTTTAAAGAGCAGGAAAAGCCTTCACTACTTTATTGATTTATAAGGCATATTTTGTGGAAGCTCGAGAAAGTCCAAGACCAGAATAGGGATCAGTGAGACTCTCAGTCCAACTATAATTCTACTGTTACCATCTCATTTCCATCTGCTTTCCCTCCTCCAGCCTTGCAAAGGAAAATAGCTTCAGACTCAAAGTCCTGTATCTGTTACTTCTGAAGGCTCATTCCCTTGCTTTCTTGTGAAGAACTGCAGAAACACCTTCCTGAGAAAACTTCAAACCAGACATGAAACACAGACATGAAACTGCTGTTTCAAGCTCAGAAAGTTAAAGAAAAGGCTGCTGCAAATGAAACCTTTCAATTAAAGCTTCTCCAGTCAACAAAACATCAGACTCTTCTTGTTATTAAAAGATTATCTTATCTAACAAATGATCAGTTTAAACTTGAACCTCACATTCACTATGGAATGGCTGAAGTGTGAAAATAGAGGGATCATGGAGTTGGGTGAGTAGGCTATTAATTACCCCTTTCCCTGAAAGCCTCATTTTCTTTTTATGAAATATAAAACATAAAACTGTGACAAATAACTAAGATCTTTCTAATTGAGGAAGTATCAGGAGAGGGAGAAGCAGCAGGGTATGGATTTTGTTCACATGCCAAAAGCATGGTATATGAAATGTCATAGTGAAGTTCCAAAAACACTGAAGAGCCTTGCTTGGCAGCTGGTTAGTTAGGCAAGATACTTATCTGCTTAACTCTTTAGCAGTGCTGAAAGTTTTAAGTGCAATTCAAAATCATCTTTCTACCACGTTTCCTTTTCACACTTTTGCAAGACAGGGTGATGAAATCCTTTATTTTGTGAACCTTAAAGAAAGACAAGAGATTACTGAGAGATCCTTTTTAGGTACTGTACCCTAACCTTTCTGGATTTCTTAGAAGTTTTCTCTTTAGGATGATTTACTTATCTTTATTCCTGCAATTTTATCTGCCACACAGAGAATGCAATTTTTTAACAACAGAGTACATGCCCATGTTTCTATTCAGGATTACTTCATAGATAAAACACTTGTATGAATGCCTAAATTAATTCTCAGTCACACTGAAATAACCCAAACACCCAAACTACAAACACAGTTTTGGAAAATGCTGTTAGGCTGGGGCCACACTGTCTTAATCTAGATATTCACATCCTGGTGATGTCACTGAAAGAGGATTGGTTTTGCAAGGATGATTAATCTCACTTTCCCTGTAACACCATGAATGCCACTAACCACTCCATCTAAGTTTGTGTAGTGCTGTTATTAGTATCATCTCACAAATAAAACTTAGCCTGATGTGTCAGTGACTTGGGCATCATCCATATTAACAAATCCTTTTTACACAAGACTTATTCTATGCCTCTTTTAAGCCTTAAAATGACATGCTCAGTGCTAAAGTACAGGGAACTTTCCCACCTTTAGTGGGGGGCTGGAGTGGGTGAGTTGGTATGTCATGAAACAGCTCAGATGGGTCACAGTGATGGTCTGGTGCAAAGCCACGCGTGGATCTCTGAACAACGCCTGGATGAAAAGCAGTAGAGCTGCTCAGGGTGCTCCATGCCACCTGTACCAATGCACCGTGTAGGAAACATGCTGCCTCCCTGGGCTCTGGTTGTAATGCCACCTGATGGTGAGTGAAAACCTCTCAGGTGATGGGGAAAACCCAGAAATCCAGGCTGAGCTGTATCAGCTTGACCCTTGAAGGGGCAGAGCCGTGCCACACGGTCCAGCAGAGCGCTGCTGGATGTGATGCAGCTTGCTCTCTTCCAAGGAGTGCCGTGCACTTGGGAAGCAGAGTGAAGCCTTTTGCATGTGGCGGCACGTGTTGCTGGGGTCCCTCCACTGTCATGTAAAAATCACCAATGTTGCACCCAGCGCTTTTTGACTGCGGCGTTTTTCCAGCCCATTTTCGCCTTCCCTTAGGCTCAGCCTCTCCAGCTTTGATCACAATGCAGCACAGCAAACGGCACCTGAGAAACATTGCTAGGCAACAGATGCTGCAAAGGACAGCTTCCCCTCCCCTCGCACCGAGGTGGCGAGAGACCTCACAGCGCTCCAAGTTGCCTGTCACAAAATATCCGAGGCAAAACCTGCTTAGTTTTATGAAGGCGGTCAGTTGAAGCAAGAAATTGCTCTGAAAGTAGGAGCTGAAAACAAACTGCAGCAGGAGAAAAGAGGCAATTCGAGGGAATGAAAGGGAAACATGATGGGAGACAACAAAAGGCAACATTAAATAAGGAGTTATTAGATGTGTGGGAGCAGGTGGAGAATATGAGGAATGAAATTAGCAAAACACACGTACAAAACAGAGTTGAAAACTTCTGTTAGCATAAATGTATCTAAGTTTAATTTACTGTTCTTATTATAAAAGTTTATTTATTGCTGAAATTCTGGTTAGTGTGGATTTTACACCGGCATATCAAAAATTATGTCTACCATGAGGAAACCAATACTACTGTTGTGTTTCTCTTCTGCATTTTCAGGGTATTTCACATTCATTTTTGCTCAGTCCATAAATGTCATCATGGAGTAAATAGAAAAGTTTCATTTCGTCACCATTTAGGAGTGAATATAGATGCTACGTAAAGCCACATAAATCATTACAGAACACAAATGGGTATTTCACCCAGAATATAGCTTGAAAGTCACATATAAACAGAAAATGGTACATACTAAGCAATGCTAAGTAAGCAAAGGGAATGTTGCATCTGTCTAATGAGATTTTCCTTTAGGACAACAAAAACAAGCTGCTAGAATAACCTGACCTGGAATCTGTGAGGCACAGTGCAGTACCACATTTAGGAAATGTGCTTTTCCACCGTTTGAATCTTTGATTGCTCTTTTAAATGTGTAAATAGGCTTGCCCAAGTAGGCTGAACAGTGGCAATGAGAACAGATGTTGAGTATGAAGGACCAACACGAAAGAACTGAGCATCAAATTAATCTGTGTCTTAGAAATTAACAAATGCAGACTTACAGTGAAAATTAGACTTGGCAAAAGATATTAAAGTAAACTGAGGGGAATGGAGTTACTATGCAGGAAGGACAGAGATTAAAGATAATCTGGGTACAGCCCAAGAACTGGATAAATACTCTGTGCCTCGTTTCAATCAGAGGAGATGATGTTGAACATGAAACAAGAAGCAAAATGGCTAAGGGGAATCAGGTTAGGAAAATTGCTAAGGAGCTTATTTGGTCTTTTGAGACCAAATAATCATCACAGCAGAATTCTGAAAAAACAAGATGCAAAATAGCAGGTAGAGCAAATACTTTCAATAATTCTGGTGTGTCAATCCATTCTTAAGTGACCATACAACTGCAAAGAGGTTGCTGAATGACTCAGTTTGCCAAAGTAACAGCTTTGGCAGATAAGGATTCTGTCAACAAACACATAGTTGAAGTGAAAACCAGAAAAGAGAAAATAATATTTTAGCTGAAGGGTAATGCTGCCATGAGAGCAAACACAACATGAAGTTAGAACAACATATCCAACCTTCAGTGCAATGAGGTTGGTTTGGGGAACAGTTTTCTGAGGGTAATTGGCATAGAAGTATTTCGAAATGGAGATTGATGGGTTTGGGTAATTAATTTAGAGACGAATTTGCCTGAGGTGGGTAGAAGAGAGACCATTCCTAGACCAGAAACAAACAGGTCTGTTCTTTCTGTTTTCTCAGAAGGCAAAGATTTCTGTTGAATGTGCTGGCATGGCACAGACTGAGTTCTGCCAGTTGTTCTTGGAGAGGAGGGAGGAAATGGAAAAGTCAAGCCCTGCCTGCTTGTCACAGGGGTTGAGATCCCTACGTGGCTCACCCTCTGCTCATGGAATTGTCTGTACCCATGCTGCCCCAATGAGAGACACACTTAGGGAAAAGCAATCAACTATTTTCCCCCCAATCAATTACTTTTTAACTTTAACAGAGTTTATGCAGTTTGTCAAACCTAAGCCAAATTATTGACTGTGTTGAAATACAAGAAGAGAATGGAAGGCATGAATATCTTTAGATAATTACTGTTGTGCTTTTCAAGTTTCAAGTAAATGGGATATTCCCTCCAAGGGCTTAACCAAACTTGAGTATGTTTTGTTTGTGAACTCTTCAGCCAGCTCTCTCTACTATTGACACATCACTTTCATAACTCCCATTTTATTTGCTTCAACACACCCAGCTAAAATATCTGACTCATTTCACAAATGCACTTTGAGATTTCTTATTAAAAAGCTTTGCAATAGTCCAAGAGAAAAAGCATTCTGCAAATAAAGAATAAAGTTGGCTATTCTATTTTTGGAAAATGAGAGCAGTGCCAATTAGCCTGCAGCAGTCTGATGGTGAAATTCCCCATGCCCTACCAGGCAAGGTCACTGGAGTTGTGCCTGCATGTTGACACAACCTTTTAATGCATATACTCATTTAAAATAATTATTTTGCATGTCAAGCCATATCTTCCTCTTCTAAGTTCATTTCCACTGTGTAATGGATGGCTTGAAATCCAATTTAATTAATTTTCTTGATGCAATTTTCTTCCATGTCTACTATTTTCAGTGCATAGTACATCTTTACTACTTCTGAATGCATCTTATTAAGTAATAATTGCAAATATATATATGCACCATAAATTTCAATTCTGTAATTTCTCCTTTCAGTCAACTCTAAGGTTTGTCATTTCTGAAAGCTTAAAAAAAATCTGTTGAATAAGTATGCACTTCAATTGTTCTTCAAACCCACTGAACAAAGACATTTCGTAGCTAACTTGCATTTATTTATCCCTAAAACCAATTCCATTTTCTATTGAATCTTCTTAATGTGGTTTTTTTTTTCCCTTATAACAATTGATATGCAGTTATGGAATTCAATTGGATCACAGAATTTTTTTCCAAACTGGAAATGGAATTTGCTAGCATCTCTTTTCTCATCCCCAGAGCATCGGTTTGATGTATTTGAAACACTGCTACAAACCATAGAGTTTGGTTTGTACAAACGAGAACTGGGGGCTGTGGGAAGGTCCAGAGAATCTGCTCTCCTTCTAACCCTGAAGCATGAAAGGGTCTGGAGAGATACTGGGACATTGCTACCCTCATATCCCACATGGAGGAGGGTTCAGGAACTGAGTTTGGGGCCAGGGGTTTTTGTTTGCTTTTGCAATCCTCATATGAAGCTCCTCCTGCTTATGCAAGACCAGCTCTTTCAAAAGATTCAACTTTAGGAAGAAAATTCTTAGATTTATCTGCTTTAAAACAAGGAAACAACAACCAAAAAACCCCAGTCTGTCTTAAATCAGGCTACCTCACAGACACTAAATTTCACAGAGCCTTCCATTAAAGCTGTTTCTTTCTCCAATTCTGTTTCACAGAAGGGACAGGCTGTTTATCAGCACGTTTTTCAGGATGCATTTAAAGGTGTTCTGTACCTGACTATTCCATTCTAAACAGATTTAGCTTGATCACAATGAAGTCTTCAGGAGAGGATGGTACTGCTTTCTGCTTCCATTTAAATGATAGTTCTGTCTACAAAGTGGCCATAAAAGCAGCAGGCAGGAACTTTATAAGTTGCTGTCTGTCAGTTATTTCCATGTAGAGTATACATTATCTGCAAGTTAAATTTGGTTTGGTTTCCCCAATCTGTCAGTGCTACCAACTCAAGCTGACAATCAAGCTAAGTCCTTCTCATGCATAATTACCTTTAATGAGGAATCCTCTGGCCCAGTTGTTTCACTGACACTTGTTTCCTGCCAGTACATTTTGCACAGACAGCACAGACCAGAACTCAACAAACAATGCCAGTGACATACAAGAAAATGTTGAACCTGGCTTACTTGTCAGTGCATCTCCTGATGCTGGGCTTGCACACCAAAGAAAACAGTTAAAACATCAGTTTGAAAGGCAAGCAAGTAGCAGTGCCTTTGAATATACAAATAACACACTGAGTAGGCGGTAATTTTACATCGAAGTGGGAGATGTTAGATAAAGTCTCTTCTCAGAGCAGCTTTTGAAATACCTGGGACTGAGTGCTGCTTTCACATTCATTTAACTCTGCCCGTTGCTGAACACTTGCAGCACCTTCTCTTTACCCAACCCCATGGAAAAAAATTCTAGGACAAATAAATTTTCAGGGCTTGGAAAGAGACAATCAGACAATTAGTTTATCTTTCTTCTTTAAGTGTAAATTTTAGTGCTTAAACATCTCAATTTTGTTTTCATCCACTTCTGGCCTTAGAAAGTTGGAAAGTTTTATATGCATTATGCAGAGGTAACAGCATGGCCTGAGCACAGGTAGAGTGTTCTTCATCTGATACAATAAGCAGTTATTTTAAATTGGAAGCACCAAACTGATAATTGCTACTTAAAGAATGAAAAACGAGTTTCATAAAACACACTTTACCACATAATATTTGTCTTACATCCAACCCAGTGGGCCAGATGTTGATTTTCATTTGGAACAAAGGTCAGGAATCTCTGCCAGTGTGAGATCAGTATTAAAGCTCTTATGAGCAGGAGTGAGGTGATCTCTCCATTTTTTTTTTTCCTTTGTTCATACAGGGTAACATACACTGGTTCCTGCTATCGGTATTTACTTTTATTGTACTGCTATCTGCTTTTCTCAGTAATTTATAGGATCACATCACACACCACTCATCTAGTAGCTAGCAAACACCCATAAATTCTGCCCTGATGAAAGACCACTGTGCCACACGTAATATCTGTGAGACATTTATGTTGCACCCACTCACATCCAGAAGTCAGCCAGTCCCTCATGGCTAAGTCATTGCTTTCAGTGGCAGATGAAACTCTCTTCCCTGCTTCTCCAGATGCATGATTTTTTCGGCTTATTGCTTTTTTTGGAGGAAAGGGGATCAAAGTAAAGATGATTATAAATCTCTCTAACTCCGTCCGTATCAACATCTTCAGACATAAAGATGAAGAGCTTTAAGTATGTTTGCACAAAGATTCCTTCAGCATTATACTGATCTGCAGGAAATGATATATGTACTAGTGTCAGTGCTGCAGAACTTTAGAAATACACTCAAAGATGAAATTGTCAGTTAATAGCAAATAATCCTAACATTTGCTGACAGAGTCAACAGAGGACTGTTTAAAACAGACAGATTGTTATTTACAGCTGTGCCAGATGGGACAGTTTGAAATATGTTTAACTGATCTTTTGTTAACATTTAAAAATATTCCTCAACGTCCTCAAATAATTTTAAGTTGCTGAGATTTTTATTTGAGAAAAATTAACTTGCAAATATTTTTATGTTCCTGCTGTCAACTACAATTATATGTGCCTGTAAATAAAAGACAAACTGCCTACAGAAAACTCTTACTGGAGCTCACAGAGTAGAAGCATTAAATATTAATAAATTAATACATCAATTTTGTACAAACTGAGTGAAATTTGTGGGAAACTTATGCGTTAATTTATGGCAATATGTTATTTTAACATTATGTTCATCCTGCACTATGCATTGGTGGGGAATTAGTGCCATCTGTGTGTCTAGCTCTCAGATAAATGGCTAATAACTAAACCATTAGGGAAGGGGCATTGAGATGGTGCTGTTTTGATTCAGTGTTATTTTCATAATTTTTTTAGACCGTAGATCTTTCTGCTGTTTTCTTCTTTCTGCATCTTTCTTTTGCAATATCCTCTGAGAAATGTAAAATTACTTTAACAAAAAGATTTTAGCTGAGTGGCTGGAGTGATGGGGAAGAAACCATGGCCTGCAGAGCTGGACATGGCTTTATGGCTTAAAACTAAAGGAAGTGTTAGCTGTTCTACAAAGCCAGAAGTAATCAGTAAAACACAGTTGCAGCATTCTCATCAGACCTCCAGTGAGGCATTACACAGCCAGTTCATATCTGAGCAGCAAGCTATCCTGTTTCACAAGCATTTAGAAATTTTGTTAACAGTGCTTGTTGTGATGGTTTAATCACGTTCTATATTTCATTTGACTGGAAGAATATAAAGCAAACCAGGCTCATCTTTAAATTACAAAGATAGTTTATTAATACACACAAAAACAACAAGAAAAGGGAAAAAGACAACAACAACAACAAATGAAACTTCTAAAACATCTTTCTTTCTCTTTCTAAGTTTTTTACCTTTCTTCACTCAACAGAAAAAGACATGACTTGCAACTTCAGCCAGTTTTACCATTTTAAAAATAACCTTTTATCAGTTCCTTTAGGAAAGGAGTCTCTCTGGGTTCTATATAGACATACCATGCTCTACATCTGCGAGGATTTCGAAGGAACTCCTGCAGACTGCGAAAATCTTGCCCATTAGCAGTTCTCTCAACACTGCACATAGGCCATATTTGCTTACTGGGGTACTGTTTAAGGATGCCTCTTCTAGTATGACACAAAGATTCTCTTTTTCTATTTCCAAAATCATCTCAAGACCCAAAAACAAATCTCCTCTTTCTTTAGGAGCAAAAAGCTTCATATCACCTTTAACTAGAACCTTACATCCCCCCAAAAGCATTTATATGTTACAGGAAAAAAAACTAGTTCAGTCTTTATAGTTTACCAGAAATGTCCAGCCAAAATTAGGCCACTCCTTGTCCTTTTGCCTTAAAGTCCTTTTCACTCTTCCCTTACCGACTGTAGCTTCATGCCGTGTCTTTCCATAGTTCCTTCGCTATAACTGTTCTTCTTCCGGAGAAAGATGATGTTTAGGAAAATCCATCTGCTCACAACAAAAGGTTAAACTTTTCGGGCTGCCGGCCTGCCCACGTGGCTCTGCGGCGGGAAACTGAGTCGTTTAGAAGCCGTGCGCTGGTTTCTTCGGCTTGAAAAGAAGAGCAAGGGCGAAGGGGCACTCCGTCCGAGCTCTCTCTCTCTCTCTCCATGCTGTCCGCCTCTCCGCGGGACAGCGGCTCCTAAAGCTCCGACCCGGCCTGCCCCGGCTCCAGGAGCATCGGGGCCCGGCCCGGCCCGGCCCGCCGCAGCCGCCCCGGGGTGGGGGGGGGCACCGAGGCCGCCCGGCCCGCCGCAGCCGCCCGGGGTGGGGGGGCACCGAGGCCGGCCGGCCCCGGCGGCTCTCTGTCCCCCCGCCTGCCACACCGCAAGACAAAGAGACCGCTCCTCCCCCCCCCAGCCTTTTTAAGCATTTCGCCAAAAGTCGCAGCTTGTCTTCTACTGGATAAATTGCTTGTCAATCAAAAAAACTGACCCCGATTGGAACAAAATCAGGCTTTTCCTAGCCTATGACACTTGTGTACAGGACATGTACCTGGTGAATATACCTGGGAATGTATCTGTGTGAGCTGCTTTTTTGTTTCCCTCCAAAATAGGTATTTAGACCAAAGCACCTGACTCCATAACTACCTCCCATTTCCCCTTGGATATGATTCAGCTCAGATCTCCAGTAAGATCTCTGGGGACACCACAGCTTCAGTCTTTGGCTTGTCTGCTAAGACCTCTGGCAGCACTATCCATTATTTCAAGAGGTGCAGCCCAGGATCCACTGAAACCTGGGAAAAGTTAATTTTACATACACTGAAACAGCCACTGTTAGCTTGGGCTGGATTTGAAGCATCAGCCTGGAGCAGCAGCTTTAACCACAGTTCCCAGTTCCCGAACAGCCAAGAGACAAGAAAGAAAAGACAAAGGCACAGATAAAGGAGATAATACAGGGAACAAACTTGCCCTTCCCTGTGGTACTCCAAGGCATCATTTTCTGCAGTTCAGAATGCCAAAATCATGCCAGCAGGGAGTTTGGGATGTCATGCTGAGGGCTGGAACAAGGACAAAGGGGTTGCTGGGATGGTGCCTGGACTGCCCCAAGCACAGGGGCCTGACCCAGATCCAACCCCATCCTTTCTAACCCCACAAAACCACGAGACAACTCTCTTCCCTGTGGCAGGGATTTCTTTGCTCCTCCTGGCCTCACACATTCAAAGAGGAGAGAAAATGGTTTTTGTTTTCAGATGCACATAAGGCATTAGTACCATGCATCCATGTGCATAAATAGAAGTCTAAAGTTTTCATTTTGAGGCACGCCAGTAGCTTATGTTTCTCTCATGGCATTGCCTCAAGCATGAATTTTAGCACAGGTGCAGAACAGAATCTTTGAATTTGCATTGGTATTTTAAGCACTATATGTTCCCTTCAGAATTCTTATTGCATTTTGGATGTATGTCTAAGAAAACCCAGTGAGAACTCGATCTAACCTTTTATTTGTACAAGCAGTTTGGATATTTTATTAACTGTTAAATCATTTACCCTGTTCATGTTTCTGCTGTTATGTGCTGGAAACACAAATTACAAGATTCTTGTAAGGATAAACCAATATTTATTCACTTTTGGCTTACCACAGGGGTGGATGGGGTTGGCACAGTTAGCCACTGCTTTTGTACACCTAAGGCTACCAAAAGTGGTTCTGTTGGGTTTGATGGGTTTGCCTTTTGGGGTGGGGGTTTTTTGTTTGTTTGTTTTAATATTGTGGAAATGAAAGCAGTCTCTATCACTCAGGAAGAATGTGGAGTCAGAAAACCTAGTAGACCAGCTGGAGAAATTTGAGAAGAATTCTTCTGCTTTATTTTCCAGTCACAGGAGCTCTAATGGCGGTGGTAGAAGCATTAACACATTGGATCAATAGCCAAACAAAATCTACTGTTCTGGTCCTTTTTTCACTCTACAGTAGATGAACAGGGAAAAGGATGAATAGGGAACAAAAAGTTTAAAAAAGAACCCCTCAGAGACCTGAAAGATGAGTTTAAGTTCTCTTGTTCTCATCTTAAAATTAAATTTGCAAGATGATTAAAGCAGAGCTGTTTAGTCATGGTAATTTCGGATTTGGCACAGTCCTTTGTGTACTGTGCACAGATCAGGAAAGGTCTATATCCAGTTTGCAAAATTCTCACTTGAGACATTAACTAAATAACATACACTCTCTATTGTAGTTCAGCATGCACCTTCAAAAGAGATGTACTGTTAGGGAACAGATCTTTTCCAGGACTGTGGAAATTGCAGCTAGTTACAGCAAATGCAGAGATCTGGGCCAGTTACAGGCCCCCTAAAATACTTTATTTGTGGTGTCTCCTGACTGTGGTGAGGAGCTGCTCTCCTGCTGAGCACAGGGCTGTAGGCTCTGCTCAGAGCTCTGAACTGACCCAAAAGTAGAACCTCGGGTATTTGACTCCTGCAGGAGGTTTCAGAGTATGGACCTTCAAAAAAAATGAGATACCTGGCATCTCCTCAGCCAGGTGGACTCTGCACTACATGTGTAAGTATAAAAGAACTCCCTTAGCCCCATTTCCTCAGTAGAAAAAAAAAAAAATCCTAGCTTAGTAGGGGAGATTTGCCAAGTGGTATTGCTGATCCACTTTAAAGCACACTGGATTTATCACAGCCAATTTTCAGTCCAGCTAGATATTCATACAAAAGATAGTAGTTCAGCAACCATACATTTTCTATAAATCTATTTTTTTTTTATGAAGTTACATCAATTGGTGCCACTGAGACAAGATTTTCATATGTAATTTAGAAACTTATCCAGGCAGGTCATCCCACACTCTCTTTGTAGCCAATAAAGTGAAAAAGACAAAATGAAAATCCTCTCATCTGTTTTAGACATTTTACTTTCAGATGTAAAGCACTGCACCCTAGAAAGACTATTAAACATAAAGAAAGTGAAAAAAAAACCCAAACCCTTATAGTTTATAGCTCTTTGCATTACATGCATCCAAAGAGGAACAGCAGAGCTGGGGAAGGGTTTAGGGCACAAGGGTTTTGAGGAGCAGCTGAGGGAGCTGGGGTTGTTTATCCTGGAGAAAAGGAGGCTCAGGGGTAACCTTATCACTCTCTACAGCTCCCTGAAGGGAGGGTGCAGCCAGGTGGGGGTTGGTCTTTTCTCCCAAGTAACAAGTGACAGGACAAGAGGAAGCAGCCTCAAGTTGTGCCAGGGGAGGCTTGGATTGGATATCAGGAAAAAAAATTCTTAATGGAAAAAGTTGTCAAGCCCTGGAACAGGCTGCCCACAGAAATGATGGAGTCACCATCCCTGGAGATGTTTAAAAGACACCATGTTCAGACTTGGTGCTTAGGGACACGGTCTGGTGGAGGACTTGGCAATGCTGGGTTAATGCTTGGACTCAAGGGTCTTTTCAAGCCTAAACACTTCTATGTGTCTACATTTAACGAAATTTCTCTCTTCCCTGGAAGTTTTGAGTCTGCTGCAGAACTAAATTTGCATTAAAAGTAGAAACCACATCTCTTCTTTGAAATGGATAGATTAAGGTTGTATAAAAATCATGCTCCTCTCAGAACTGTGTTGCTGGAAATGCTTCCTGTGTCAAGGAAGCATAATATGAGAGAGGAACACTACACTGAGCATAAAGGATGTCTGGCTGATCTGAAAAACTTTTAATTTCACCACATATTCTCTTCCAGATGTAAAGACACCTCACCCATGCCACTGTCTGAGATTGTTTTAACTTCTAGCATTACAAGATTAGTTCTTCATCAACAAAGATGGATATATGACATCCTGCAAGAGGCTATTGCCACTATTGGGGCTTTTAAATACATTTCTGACATTTAATATTTGTTGGATCTCATCTCTTGATTGCTTAGCTTCCTTGTTATAGCCCAATTTGTCTTTACTTACATAACTCCTACAAGAAGTTCTTGACACACCAAACCATCCTTGCACAGCATTTCTGTTCACTATAAGCATTTTATTTCAGCACTTCAGTTATTAATTTTCTATGCAGCAATTTATTCTCTAGCTTTCTGTGCATTTGAATTTGTAAAGGTCTGGTAAAACTCTTAAATTTTCAGATGAACTTTTCTTCACAAAGACTCTGTTTGTCTAGTACTGAGAGCTGCCCACCTCCTTCTATTATCAATGCATCTGAGTGCATATGCTCCAGTGGCAAAAATGTTGTTCAGTTGGTGCTATTTTCAGCCATCAAAATACTTTGCAAACATTGTCTTTGGACATTGCAAGGATGAGATTTTGGAGTACCATTAGTGCCTTTAACTACAAGAAATATCAAGGAGAAGAGATGGCACAAAGCTTCTGAAGGAGCACAAGGTTGTGATTAGAACACACTTCTCTCTGTATGCAGGCTCTGTTTGAATCTCTTTCTTCCTTGACAAGCTGTGCTTTGGTGACACACATCAGACGTAGTAACAATCCTTTTCTAATGCATTTGGAAAATATGAAGGTATTGAAAACACGTTGGTGTAGAACGGGGCTGTTCGACTTTTACGCGTCTCGTCAGGGAGTGAAGAACATCATCTGCTCTTCCCTCCATCTTCTCATCCTCCTCCATCCCACATCCTTTTCAGCATCCCTCACAGCTCAGTATTCTCTGAGGAGTGACTTGTGTTTAGTCCCTGCAAGCGTATCAGATGTAGACTTGTGGGAGTCGTGGAATGTAATTTTTTGTAATCTGTCACTATTAGGGAATAGAACAGTGGCTTTTTGGCTTAGACATAGTCCACTTTACACACTGTGAATAGCTTTGAGTTTTTGCAATTAAATGTATTTTGTTTGATTGTGCCATTTGTACATTTACCTGCTTCTTCCCCATAACTAGAAATTACCTGATAAATAATCTGGTTATAGACAGGAGATCAGAGCAAGGTCTGCAACATTTCACTACAAAGCTATAGGAAAAACCTCCAGATCATCCTTTAGTATGGCAGCTTGGAGTGGTGTTTTTAACACTGACTTTGTTTTTGAAAACACCTACTCAAAAGAAAAACCAGGGATGAAATTGTTTATACAATCAAAATCACTTTCAATATTTCTGTTATATTCAAATTTATGTTTGTTTTGGCTCTTACACATACTGAAGGCATAAAAGATTTCCAAGTCTAAGTATTGTGTCCAACTTAATTATGTTAGTTCTGCCTTTTTATTTATGACTTTAATCCAAAAGAGTGGATTTGGCAAGCAAACCCACCTCAGGGCTTGTCTTGCTGTTGTGACCAAGATCACCAACCTGCATGGGGCCTCATTTTAGGTTTTATATGAGTCTCAGGAATGTTTGGAGGTTTTAGTTGATCAATGAGTGAGAAATATGCTTTTATCCTTCAATCTGACCTTGCAGAATGCTGCCCAACATGACTGGAGCTCTCAGGTTTCTATGCCAGGAGGCAATAACAAATTCTCACAAAAAATATTAAAAAAGAAAAAGGGAAGATATTTTACAGTTTAGGAGATGGAATTGTTTGGTACCTAATCACTTTGATTAGGGATCAGTAACAAGAATTCATACTATTTCTGTAGAGAATATGTCAAAGAGATGGCTAAAAAGAGGAAAATCAGGTTGCACTGGTCAATCAGAATTTGGCTGTGAGATGTTGGTGTGATGCAGGTGTGGAAGAAGTTAATGACTTCAGAAGATGCTTTAGGCAAGCTAATTTTGGAAGAGAAAAAGGCTGTTGTTAAAGACTTCACTGAAATACTACTTGGACTATTTTCTGGTCATTGACTTTCTGAAAAAAGTAATATAAGTTAGAATGGGTACAGGGGAAGAACAGAAAAGTGATGAAAGGAATAGAAAAGTTACAAGAGCTTGGACAGTTTTGTCATGCCAAAGCTAAAAGGGGGCAAACAGGAAGATAAGAGAAGATCTGTTTGAAAGCCATCAGTAAAAATTCAAGTAAATACAAACTCAGAAGGAATCAGCTAGAACTGGAAGCTGGGCAAGGAAAAAAAATTGCTTTCAGGCTTATCAGAATGAAACTCTGGATCAGTCTTCCAGACAAAGCAATTGGGATAGGGAACTCTCACTGTTTTAAAACATGATTCAATCACATTATGCAAGGATTTATAAACCTAAGAACTGCTGCAGACTGAAAAACAAGTCTGCTACAGGTTCTTGAGTTGATGATGCATCAGTACAGCCAAAACAATTACTATTAAAAAAAAAATTACATCTATAGTGTATTAAGGCTTTGCATCAGATTTTCTTTTGTTTACCTGCCAAGAGCAAGAAAGTTCTTTCCACCTTTGACACATCATTTGTTTTCCAAGTTTTTTTCCTCCTGCCTCAAATCCAGTGAGATTAAGTCTGGAGTGTCTTTCAGCATTCAGCTTTACTGCCCCAGGGTTGGCCCCATTGACTGGCTGCAGCTCAAAACAGGGGGTCAGTAGCATGTGCCAGCTTCCCTGCCAAAATTCAATTCCCAGGTCTAGAGGCAGCAATTCCCCTGCAATTCCCTCAGGCTAAGCCAAACCATTTCAGCACCAGCTGAGAAGAACAGCTGGGCCAAAAAAAAAAAAAAAATTAAAAAAAAAAAATAAAGCAATTCACTACCTTTAACAAGAGAGAAAATCTTTTGGAGCTCTGGGCAATTCTTGCATCATATCACCCACTACTGCAAGTACTTAGGCTTTTACAACATTTTGTTTGTCCATGGCTTCTGTCATTTTACCACATATGGCCTGTCTTGGTAACAGCATTATCAAGCAATTTGCTCCTGGACAGCTTGCAAACATGCAAAGTAGATGTTTTGCAGACCTTCTAAATCAGACACCTGTGGTCAAACAGCCTGTGCATGCAGGGGGCTGGCACAGGTCTTCCAAACCATTAATAGCATCTAAAAGAAATCTAATCCTGTAAAACAAATAATTGTAGGTGTGGAAGGTATGTTGATGTAAGTGCTCTGAAACAGCAGTGGAGCTCTTCTGAAGTTGATAGTATTTACCTCAGGCAGGAGTGCTTTTCAAGCTCCTTTTGAAAATAATTGGCAGCACTCCCTGTATAGCTTACTCTGAGAATTAGGTTGCTAAAACACAGTGAAATAAATGCCCACATCAATTTCCTAATACCCTTCCAGCTCAGCATCTAATTTTAACACCTCCCCCTTGACCTGCAGCCCTGAACATAGCAGCAGCCCTGGCTGACAATAAACTCCTGAGACCTTTTCCTGCTTATGAAGATGCATTCAAGTACTCACTGCACAGAGAGCTTGGCAAGCTTCTTCCCCTCCACTGATGGCTCTGGCTGGCCTTGGCCTCTCCCCAGCTTCACTTTGAAACTTCCCCTTCCCCAGGTGGCCTCCAAAAAGCACCTGGCCCCAGCTGGTCCATGACCTCCCCTCCCAGCCCATTCCATGACCTTTCTCTGCCCTTCCCACAGGGCCCTATCAGATTCAGCTGGGGCTGATCTGCCCCCATCACGCTCCTCACCTGAGTCAGCCGTGTAAAGCAGGAGGGAAGGCACTCAGCAGACAATTTTATCGTGCTGTTAATAACTGGAATTGTTTTAAGTGAACAAAACAGGCTGCCAAATGAGTAGGCAGTAATGGTAACTATTATCACTTGCACTATTCATGTGCGGTGACAAGGCACTATGACCTAACTGCAGCTTTCCTCTGGTTCAGCTATTATAGACATCACAGCTGTGATTTCCAAGAATGGTCTTGGCAGTTTGGACATGCTACTGCCAAAAATAATAAGTGAATTGCGAGTTCAGTGTCACAGCCAGCTTTAAACATTAATTCATCCCCTGATTTTGTTTACTAAGACCTAAGATCTCTGCTTTTACTTATCTGTAACCACAGTCTGTGCCGAAAGAGGATCTTGGGGATGTATGCAGAAGGATTCCTTCTTAAAATAGGAATAGACCAAAAATTAAATCACCCTGCTGTATAAATGGAGGAGCAAATTCCATTTATACACAAAAGCAGAATTAGTATGCTGATTGATAGCAAATAGAGAAAAAAAAAAAAAAAGAAAAAATCCATTTATAGCCCTTATTTAATAAAGGGTTTTCATTACAGTTTTCAAAAGTGTGATCTCCTCTAGCCACACATTATGGTTTAAAAAAAGTTAAGGAACTCTCCAGGTGTGGGAGTGACAATATAGCCTATCAAGGAAAACAATGCACAGACAGATACAAATCAAAACTGGGGAAAATGATCTATTTAATCACTTACATAGGGCTGTAGTACCTTATGATTTCTCCCAGATATCATTCACTGTAATATCAGAGATTACTTTTCTCCATAGAATAGTACTTTTAGAGGCAATCATCTACCAATTAGTATTAATTAAGATCATAAAAGATGAAGTATTGTATAGGAAGCAATTCTCTAGGGTGAGAAACATTAAAGCATCTGTCTGCTTAATGGCTTGAATCCTGTCTAAGCACTCAAGCCCACCCTTCTCTCAGCATCCACACAGGCAGTCTCTTGCATCCTGCACTCAACCTGGTTCTTTTCCTGCTTCCCAGGAGTTTAGAAATGGAGCCTGATTTCAGACATACCACTGCAAGAATTTGGATCATGTTGCACAATGGATCTTCTGTTTCTGAGTGTTGCTGATTACTTTTAACTTCAAGATGGAAAAATATGTTCAAGCTAAGGAATCTGTGGAAAGCTGTGAGCTACGTACATCTATTGATCTGTCCTTCAGCTCAGAAATGTTCCTTCCCCTTCCAGCACTCACATCCTGGAGATCACAGTGGTCCCTGCACACTGCAAGTGTGTCTTTGGTGCACTTGTTATCAGGGGAAAACAGAAAAAAAGAGAGAAACTGGAAAAAGAAACCAGAAAATCTACAGATCATAACTGATGATAACAGTAGGGAAGGAGATTAAACAGGATCTTTGGTAGGGGACTTTGAGCCACCAGCAGCCCTGGAGATAACATCTAGTAAGCAACAAAGGGCTGACAACAGATGTCACAGCCCTGAGCCAGGGCAGCCAAGCCCCTCAAAGCCAGAGGTAACAGGGTTCTGATGCCCTCAGTGTCCTGACAGGGAGTCCAGCCCTTCTGTGGAGAGAGAGGTCAGGGACAGGAGAGCAAGGTTCAGCAGAAAGACAGTTCACATATATACTGGAGGAATGGGGTGAAAAGATAGATCAGTTTATTTGCAGAAGATTCTAGTGTCAAACCCACTAATCTGGAAGGAGAACATCAGCCAGCAGGTTGGACTGCATGCTGGGCAGAAAGCAATAAGGGAGATGAAAGGGGAAAATAACAAAAAGAAGCAGCAGCTAATGGAATCAATTTCTGAAAATGAGCCTAAAGAGTTAGAGATGCATGTCCCTGCCATGTAGAGGTCTAAATGTGTGTAGGAGGAGAGTGGGGGTGGGAGTTCATGCAGGCAAAATCTGACATCAAATACTGACTCTGTCTATTGTCTAAAGTTGTTGAAACCCCATCCTAAAGAAAGCATGCTTTTACAGAGATACTCTTCTAACAATTTCTTCACTTCAAACACTGAACAAAAGAAATTCAGGAAGAAACTTTTTTAAATCATGCTTGAAGTAAACACTTATACCACTAAAAGGTGACTGTTAAAGTGATGCCTTAAGTTTTAGCTTTCATGTTTTTCAGATTCTGTATTGCCTAACTTCCCAAGGCATCAAAAGCAGGTATCACCTGAGTTTATTTTCGTTTTCTAAATCCAAGAAACGGTGTGAAATCAGAATATAAAAGAGAGAAAGAGCTCATTGCTAGAAGGTCATTTAAGCAAGGAGCTTCTTAAGAGCTGTAAAGTGATTTCAGTATTATGTAATCCCAGCCACTCAACAGGGTGTCAGAGACTACTCTATTTAAACAGATATCCCTCCAGACTATAGCAATACCTGAAACACTGCAAAACATTTATTTATGCTTTTGTTTTTTACAGTATATTTCACATGGAAAAGCCTTCCCTGGTTTCTAGGTGTTAGGAAACAAACTCCATCCAGTTTTGTGAGTGATGCCTCCCACAAGATGCTGTCATGAACTCACAGAGCAGAGTCACAAACGCTGGGCCTTATTTGCAGCCGTGTAATCCCACTGCTCCCCGAAGAGAAAACAACACATGCTGTGGAGGTCAAAAACAATGGCAGAGACTCAGGTCCCTAGAGACAAACTAACAGCAGAATAAATGCTCTGAATCATGAAATAGCCAAAAGGACAACTACTGAAATGAGGTAAAGCAGAAGTCTGACAGAGTTTGAGCTTTTTGGCATTAGCAAAGAGGTTAAACAGTCAAAAGAAATCTTGTTAAACACCTGTTCCTTGTATTTCCTGCTGTTGCATCCAAATGTTATTTGAATTCTGTTCTTTTCTTAATTAGTTTTCAGGTTACAATATCATGTCACCCTCACAGTCAGTATCCTGCTTCTCCTTGTATTCAACCCAGAAGCAGCTCTGCTTTTATTAAGAGCTGAAGACTCTTGGTGTCTCAGTCTTTCACTCATATGCAAATATATACAAAGATATAGATCTAATATACATCTAATATCTTGTTATGCATTTTCTTCATGATCATGACTTTCTTCAAGGAGCTGATACTTTTTTAACGTGCCATTCCTGTGCTTGTGAATGAGGACCAATATCCAGAAATTTTAAGATACACAATATAAAAATATTTACTTTAAACGCTCAGAGCAAAAGTACCCTTTAAAAAAAAAAATCAGCTGTGTCCTGTTTTCTGCTAACAAGCAGGAGAAAAAGAGGTCAAGAAGCCGCACTGATCTCTGGATGCTGAAATTGGCCAGGTCGCTTAATCAGGCATCAAATCATTTAGTGTGAATGTAATGGAAAGCTGTAGCTTTCAGTTTTTCCCTCAGTGTTTGAGAGGGCATGGGTTAAGTCAGGGTGTACCCAGAAGATGAGAAGAGAGAAGCCTTTGGAAGTAGCCTTTGGGTTTTTTCTCTTCCCTCATGCTTTCTCCCTCCCCTTTCCTTCTTCTGCTCATGTTTGTTCTCCTCAGTCTGAGCTGCCTCCCTTGGAACTCTGCTCCTACTCTCAGCATCCAGCATTCACCCTCCTTGTACCTACTGTTCTCCCAATCTTTCTGGCATATCTGGAGCCACATGCTCTATTTTATCATCATTCCTTCCCTTAACCTGCCAAGCAAATGTTAGGAGGGGAAACTAATTATTGAATTCTCATTGCCAAGCTCCTAAAATATAATATTTGCCTGAAATGCAGCCTTCACCAGAGTTCAGCAACACCTTCCTCTTTCCAAAGCATCCATATGCTAGTGGGTTTTGTCAGCAGAAGTCCTAAAAAGGTCCTGCACCAACCACTAGTAAGTCTTAGTCTTCAGATCAGCATCAGCTATAGGCATTCACTATGTAGGCTTTACAAATTATATCTTCAAGTCTGCCAGTGCTGGAGCCCCACAGATTCCATTTGGCTGCCCCCTGAAGTGCCAAGTCTCAGTGTGCAGGGAGTCACACTCCTCACTCCTATTTCCCAAAAAATAGCCAGAGCAGTAAATGTGACTCTCCCCACCCCAGCTTCCTCCCTACTCTACCACTATCTTTCCCTCTGACTCCCCTTCCCAAATCTTGGCCAGACCAGACCCTCATCATTGGGATCAAAGATTTCAACTGTGTCTCCACCACTGACACACCTTGAGCATGTTCTGTCTCAGCTGTTACCATCCCCTCTACTAAACCAGGTATTAGTCACTGCAGAGACCTTTCCCACAGCAGGAATCCTCTCTCCTCAACTAGCCACATGGGTCCTATGGTATTTAGGAGTAAATCTAATTCCTTAGGCTCTTTGGGCACAAATCATAACCCCAATACCAGCATTAACCACATCCATGCAGACCATGGCTAGCTATGAGCCATTTGCTTCATCTCCAGCATTGTTCATCCAAACTTTTCTTCTGCAGAATCCTCCAGACCCTGAAGGTTATGGTTAAGCTGAGGACTAGCAAAATCCCCCTTTCTTGTCCAACACTGTTCCATTGCTGTGTCCTCTTTCCTGTGACTCTTGCCCTGGCAAAGTAGCTTGAGAACAAGCCCAGTAGGGCAGAAGAGAATCTTGGCTCAAGTCACTCCTTCCCAGGCAAAGAAGAGCAGCCATGGGTGCATTTTTCCAAGCCTACTTCCACAAGCAGATCAGATGCTGCCAGAGATGGAGAAGGCAGCAGTTGCTAGGAGCAGTTTTGGGGCAGTCACAGTCTCCACAGAAGCCACCTGGGGCCAGTGCCACACCTCCTTTGCATCAGACGAAGTGAGATACAACAAAGGCGACTATCAGCTCGCTCATCTCTGTAAACACACAGCCAGGTGTTCAAGTCTTGACAGGTGCCACATTGGCTAAGAGAGGCTTCAAACAACAGGGTTTGTCTAAAAACCCTGGGATCTTTCCTGTTTCAATCTCCTTGCTTAGAGGATTTGATATTTTAAGACTATTTTCCTCCCGGCAAGCTGAGCTTGCAGCTCTGCCGTAACTCTCCAGTCAGGATAATGAGACATTTGGTTAGACCTCACCAATTCTGGCTGAGGTTGTACCTTGCTCCAACATTGGAAACTATTTTAAGAGGTGGGAGAAGGGTGTATAGGAAAGGGAAGCATTACTCATGATTGACAAGTAAGCAGTTCTGTCTTCAGAAGCCAAGGGGGAGGATAGGAGCCTGAGGTTTAGGACAGGAAAATAATGAGATGAAACACTTATCTGCCTTTTCATTATACATCCAGTTTTCTTAAAGATGGTTTGCTTTTTTTCTCTGAGGGAATCTGAATATGAAACTCTGAAATGTTCTGCATATTTCCTCCTTACCTCACGGCTTTTATCTGAAATTTTGCAGCATCAAATCTTGGCTTCAAATTCTTGAACTGTCCATAAACAATAGTGGAAAATTTATGGTGAAGCAAGCACAATAAAATTCCCATAGGAATATAAAAGAAAGTATTCTATTACTCCCCAAAAAATTGCTCTGTGGGCACTTCCTTATTTTCTGTATAAAATTGATTATCTAGTCTTCTACACGAACACTGTGTACTTAAAATCAATAGCATTTTTCCCTTTTAAAATGTTCAGATTTTGAAGACTGATCTTTCTTCTACCTGTACATTCCTCTCATTTGCAATGTAAAGGGATGCTGAGGACAATTAAAATTTTGTTTTCTGTTTGCTGGAATGGAGTGAAAGATCCTTTTTCAAGTATGGTCAGTTACAGTAGCTTTGACAACTTTTATCCCCTCCACTGCACACCTCATTCCAGCCTCTTGTGCTTCTCTGACCTCTCCCTGCTCACTCTCTGTCCTTGCCCCTGGCAAGGGGGGTTGGAACTCGATGATCTTTAAGGAACCCAAGCCCTTCTAGGATTCTACTGAATGTCCTATTCATTAGTAGGACAGGCAGGAAATGTCATGTCATTGGTATTTGTCTGCTTTGAAGAACATCTACCACTTCTTGACAGATTGTGTGGATTTTTCTATTAAGAAAGCAACAGATTTAGTCACTTCTTTAAAAGAGAGCTTTCACCCATTGTTGCTACCTACAGCTTCTTCAAGGCAGGTACTTAAATACTAAGAAGTTTTAGGTCCTAAAAGTTTCTAACAAGCTGAAAGCACTTCTGCAGGTCTTGTACTCGGATCAGTATCTCCCCCTCTCCTCCCTTTCCTTATTGTTAGATGCTCAGTTTCTCAGAAGTGCTATACATGCTGAATTGATGAACTGTATCTTGAAAATTCCCAACTTTTCTGTAAAATACATCTTCTCCAGAGAACTGGCAAGCCTAAAAAGTTCAGCTGCAAATACGTCAGCCTGAACCAAAGAGGTGCAGATTGAAGGCAGTGACTCACTAGCTCGCGACGGAGTGGCTTTGTGCACTCAGCTTTTTCCCACATTAAACAGTTCTAGGAGAAAAAGTTGTGGGGCTGGAGGCTATTTTGGGGATTTTGCTTATGTGTAGACTTCTGATCCATATTAGCCTCTGGTTTTGTACAAAATGAAGTAAGCCTTTTTCACAAAAAAACCCCTTATTTAATAAACTCCTTAGTCTATCATCCATTTTTTTCTTGGAATTTGCCAATATAAGCTCAAGTGGGCACAGGTACCTCCACCAACTCCACGAAGGAAAAAAGAAAACTTCAGTAGAGAGAGTGATCTGACAAATGTGTGCATTTATTTAAGCCTGGAGAAACGGGATGAGGTGCAAGTGACCATCCTTAACATTGAAAACTTTTCTGGTTTCTGATCCATAGTGAAAGAGAGCACTGGCAAATTTCAAATCTTTCCACAGAGAATGGACAACAGATAGTGCAGCTATCTCAGCAACTGGAGCAAATGAAAAATAAAGTGAGTTCACTCACAGCAAAAGTCGAGCCATTAGGAATTTGCAGCCAGTAGTTGGAGAGGGGTGAATGAATGTTTTTGTCTGAGAATAAATAATAGCAGCAATGGCCTGTGACTGACACTGGAATACAGTAATAACTGAGCTGGATGATAGTGGTACCTCACCTTTAATCAAAAGCAGGCAGAACGCTAAACTGGCCACCCTGGGCTGGAAAAGGACGAGGAAGAGAAGGGCATTTTCTATATTTGCTACTAGAAACTGAACTGTGTGGTTTTCAAGCCCTAACATATCATCTTAAAACTAAACCTTACTGTGAAGCCAGGGCACTTTTAATGGATAGAAAGATATGGTCTAGTGCACGATTCGGCAAAAGACTTTGGAGAGCTTGACCCTGAAAATGTTGTAGAAAAATCTAGACATCTTTACCTAAATCTATGGTCTCTCTATTTGATAATTTCTTTACCCCCAATGTAAAAGAAAGCTGATTTTTTTTCTCCCTCCACTGTCTTTTAAAGACAGTGCAATTACTTTTGTGCAACTTTCAGGTACAAAGCCAAAATAAAGAGTGCACAGGCACTTTCAAAATTTCCATATTTCTATGGCATTAAAAATTGATTTCTTCATAAAAGAGGTCCTACTTTTTCCTCATTTAATTACAAACCTCTCTACAATGTTCTCAAATACATCAACAGAAACACTCTACATGCAGAAAGTTAGAAGTGATTTATAACTACGTATTAAAATGATGTGCTTGACATGTAATCTCAGCCAGGCTGCCAGTGAATTTTCCTAAACTGACCCAGCTTTTGGATATGGCTTAAAGACTGGTGTGCTGAAACAAAATGTAATTTAGCAGAATGGAGAGCAATTCTTCACATCACCATTAAACACCTCTGTTTCAAAGGGCACCTCTGACAGCAGCACCCTTTGGAGTTGCATTCATCAGGGCCTCACAAACACCAACCAGTTTTGAAAATATTGAGTAAAAGTTGAGACTCTTAAATTGACTTTAATTGAAAACAGCAGTGAAGGATAATACAAACATTTATTATAGGCCTTCTCTGGAAGAAAAACATAATCAGTACCTTTAGTGGCCCCCTGCTCTATCCATCACCATTTCTGTGTTCCACAACTAGAACTCTTCCCCAGAAAGTCTTCCAGCAGCAGCACCTGCATCAGGAAGAGAGGAGTTAAATAGCCTCAACATGTTTCTGTAAACCAGTATGGTGTCCAGAACCCCAAACTCTGAGAGTAAAGATGAACCAAACACCAAAGTTGCCCATGTCCCAAAGGGTTGCCAAGCCACTGATAAAGTTTATGGAATGATTCCCTTTCATTTTCCAAGAACTTTGTCTCTTTTAAGTCATGCATCACCAACAGCTATACTTTAAAAGAGAGTGACTGTTTCAGGAAAGTTTGAGCCATGTGATAACTTTGCTAAAAGAATGTTACATGGGACTGAAGGGCTGCCTGCTTGAGAGACAGGACCTTTTAATTTGTAGGACATTTGTCTGTGAAAGAGACAGCATGCACTCTGTTATACCAGTCCAGAAACAGCATACATGTTTTTTTAATCCCATTAGTCCTCTGTTTGTTAATCCCTGTTTTTCCTCAAAAGAAGTGCTCTGATTGAGTGATTAAATGACAAGAAAATGAATCCATTTTAGTAACACAGCTTTCACAGAGAGTACTGGTGTACATCATAAACTTAGATGACCAAGAACCAGCAGGTTACATCAACAAGTCTAAAAATGTTATTTGCCTTTAATTCTGAGAAGACTGAGGCATTTCATTATTTCCTTGAGTAAGTCACAGATTATTCTCCAAAAGACTTTGAAAAGATATTTTTATCCCCAAAACAAGAGCCCAAAATTTGTCATGGGAGAGACAGACAGAGATGTGGACTTGTGGTTACAACTTCGTTGGCAGAGAATGAGGTAGTTTTACTGGATATTTCTTTATTAATTAAAATAAACATACTTTCTCCCTGAAAGTGCAGTTCAGACTTTTTTTCAGTCTTAATCTAGAAATCATCCTTTTCAGTTTCCTGATCTGCCAAGGTTTGACAGACAAGTCCTGAACATTGTGACAAAACTCTGTGGTTTCCATTAGAAGTCAAGATAATTTAATTCACTCTGGCTCAGCTTTACTTTTACTTTTTGGAACTCTCGAGTCACTTTTGACCTTGTTGCAAGGCCTGAAGAGTGTAGAATTGTTTTTTGAAGTATATGAAGGGGCATTTTCATTAAATTTCCTCTACTTACGTGACTCACTGAGGAGTGATCCACACAGAAGAGTGTAAAGCAACCCTGACTACTTGGCCTTCACTGTTGTGTCTTGTCTTCTCAGACTTCAACCTTTCAAAGAATGCTAGGGCCAGAGTAAAGTGTCCTTCCTAGTAGTTCACAGCCCTAGATGGGAACTAACAGGTTCTTTATGATACAACTTTCATTTCCATGAGAAAAAGTTCTCTCAGTCATGGTTAATCAATGCCTGGGAGCCTAAATGGTTATAAATATTGTATCCATTACTTTGATTTATGTTTCATAATGGATTCATCCTGAAGCAAAAGAGAGGGGAACACACACTGACATAATTTTGTTGTAATTCCACTTAAGTTATGTAATTCCTTAACCTTATTAGCCAAGCTGGTAGCTGTTTGACATTAAGCAGTGGGAATGCTCACAGATGGTGAGGGCTTGCTCAGCCATTGCTACTTCCACACTTGTGTGGTGCATGTGAGGATACAGTGACAGTACTCAGTTTACAGTCTAATACAAACAACAAAAAATTTGTTGAGAAGAAAGAAACAATCCCACAAGTATAATCTGGCCCTTTTTTTTTGGAGTTTAGAAGTGATTCCTCTCTGCAACTTCACACTCCCTTTATGATCCAACTAACTTTATGTTAGTCCTCATCACAGCAATGGGTCTTTAGGAACAATAAAGAAATCAGTCTTTCATCCTGTTCAACAACCAACAATTTCCCCTTGCCATACGATGAGGACAGATGTGGGAGGCAGACTAACTTCCTGGAGCAGCAGAGGTAGGCACAAAGCATCCACAGTCTAATCAAGACAGGCCAGGCAATCTCATCTTTGTGCTTCTCCTGCCCAGCCCTGCTTTAAATCCTCATCTGCAATTAGTGATGACATGTTTCTAATCCTCTTCATACAAGCCATCAGAGGATTGCAACTTCATATTGGAAATGTCAGGGGAAGAAAAATATGGAACAAGAATCCTTCCTTCTAGCAAAAGCATTCAGTACTGAAGAAGGAGGAACTAAAAATAAAAAACAGACTGCAAGGGAAGTTTGTTTAGAACTAAGCAACTCCAGAAAAACAACTGGACTTTTGCCCAGCTTATTGGTGTCCCTTTGTGGGACTGAAATCCTGTTTGAGGGTGCAGTTTATGCCTGCAAAATTCCATACTGAGGTAGCTGCACTTGTGAGTAGGTATTATCCTCTTTAGGTAATAAAAGAAATAATGATAACAATCAGATTTGTTTCTAGAATTGAACAGTAGCTTAAGAAGTGTCAACAAGAATTACTCACAAAACCAACCATGCTACACATTTAACTCTTTGTTTTGCTGCCACTTTCTAGATTGCAAAGATTTATTTTAATTTCATGGCAATGAACAGTGGAAAGAAAGAATTTGTTTATACACAGATGATGTCATATAATGCTTCACCCTCATCAATATTGATCGTGCTCAGATAAATGTTGTTATTAATAGTGTTATTATTATCATCACCATCATTCCTATACAGAGGAAATACATTTTGAACACATTTCTATTTTTTTCACTTGTGGCAGAGAGTTTTTGACATTTGAGCATCAGCTCTTTCTTCTTATTTCATGCATTTGCCCTCTGGCCATTGTCAACCCCTGCAGCCTGAATAATGAATTCCTCTTTATTGCACTGTCAGTGTGCTGTCATTATTGCAGACTTCTTCTCCTCTGGAAGGCTGTTTTGTAAGTTATTTCTGAAAAGATATACCACATATGTGTTTGGGATTTATAGGACTGTACTGATCCATCATTTTCTGGAACATCCAATGCAGCCACTGTAAATTTAAAGAAAATGAGAATTCTCATCCAGCTATGGATGTCAAGCCATTCCAGGGAGTATTATCTGCTTCTAACTCCTTGCTGCTTTTGTACAGGAAGCACAAACTCAGCTCAGGATCACAGAGAAATTTCTGTTTGCCTTTGCAGTGAGATTGTAATTTTGTTTATGCCACCTTCACTTCCTGCTGCCTTTTAAGAGAACTTGTGTGTGATCTTGAACTTAGGTCTTCTGCATGATAGGAAATGATGCTGCCAGCTGAGCTTTTAAAACAGCTGTTATATTCATGGAAAGCTGTTTTTCTTCCATTATCCTAGAAAAAGGTGACATTTTAAAAAATCTTATTTAGCATCCCCCACGTGGTAAGAAAGTCACTTTTATTCTTCTCATGGAATTATTGCAGATGCTATTTTTAATCACAAAAAACCAAAAGCATTCCTTCCAGAAATTTCACAAGATTTTTCCCATTGTGTTTCACAAGACCAAAGCCCTCATAATATCAATATCTTTGCTAAGAAAGGAGGGCTGGAACTGATAGTTCTGAGTTTTGGTTACTGGCAGACTTCAACCTGCACAATAAATATTCAGACTTGAAGGAGGAGTACCCTGGGGCTTGAGAAGCAATGGAAACAATAAATGTGTTTTAAAGATGGAAGTAGGTCCAGAATTGCCTCTGCTGGACTAACTTCCTAGAGGAAGTTGCTGACACACAGAAACAGAGACTTCTGGGATTTTGAGCAGATGTGAAATGATTTTATATTGGGTAAAAAGAGGTTTAGGTTTTGTTCAGAAATATTAAGTCCTCATATGTACAAAACAATTGCAAATCCTTTAAAAGCTTGGTTTCTGTTTATTACAAAACAGAGAGTTCATAGGACTTGGGCTAATTCCCCATTATTTTTGCTTATGTGGGGATGTTCTGCCATTATAAAAATTACTCTAATTGTAAATTGCATATCAGTAGTTCCAAAAATCCTTATTTCTGCAGTTTTGTAATGTCTTCTTCTCTGTCCTCGGCTTATAGGAATCACTACTTCAAACTTAGCAGTGCTTAACTCACTGAACATTACCTGTTTTTTCAGATGATCTTAGAAACTTAAAAGAAAGCATAATATGAACATTGCTTGTCAGCTATGTAAGATTCATCTTGGAGATGCCTGTTCAGTTCCTGTGCTGATCCTCTGGGCCCAGGGTACTTACATTTTAATTAAACTGAAAACGATAAGGTAATGATAATGAAAATATAATGATAATGACAAATGAAGAGGTAAAACAGCTCCATCCATACAGCTGCATCATCAACAAGGACTCCCACATCCTTCCCATCCAGACAAGGTCTTCACAAGAGCTTGTAGGCAGCTTGCAAGTCTCCCTGCACAGGAGTGTCTGGCAGCACTCCAAAGAAGGTATCAGGGAGCTAATAGTGATCTAAGCAGCCAGGGGGCCTCCAGATCCCCTTCAGAGGTCACTCCTCCCATTCAGACAAGAATGAAGTCATTGGATGGCAGTGCCAACAATAAAATTCTTGACTGTGTAAGCACAAGCATGTCAGAAATATTCTTTTTTGCATTAGAGGACCAGGAGAGAAAGAGGGAGTGCAATTGGAGATGGCCTGAACGCCAAAAAGAGCCGTGTTCTTGCAAAACACATTTGAGATGAAGATGAAAATGTGAAGATGCAGAAGCTGAAAGAGAAGAGAAAGGGAAAAGGATAGACTGTAAGGGTAAGGCATGTACGAAAAAGACCTTAAGTTTGTGAAGAAACAGAGACTTATTACTGTTTAGAAAAGCCAAATAAAATCCCTGAGGTGTTTAGGTGCTGCCTAGAAGTTCTGATACTTAAACTTTCTTACCTGGGATGAAGGTGCAGGATCTCAAACAAGAACTAAAGCCAGCTTCCTCTCCATCCACCACTTAAGATGGAAATCCTTCTGAGCATTTTAAGATCACCCTAAAATTATCCCAGCTCTTGTGCACTCCTGCAGTCTCATTCCGAAAAGAGGTTTGCTATATCTGAAGGAGTATGTTGAGAGAAAGGGTGGAGGTAATGGTTAAAACAACTTCCAAACTAAACCAGACAAAAGGGTCACTCTGCCTCTGCCTTGATCAGCTACTGATGGTCATCTGGTGGATGCTTACAAGAAACAGCAAAGTAGATCATTATGTCCTGAGTGCTGCATATTCCCACAGCAGATCATCCTGGCCCCTCTGCCTTCTGTCCTTTCTGGCCTTGGCTAGAGAAAGAAATCTGACTTACAAAGGAGAGCAGGGGAAAACAGAGCACAGGCACTCATTTTACTTTTTAAACTCTATTATTACTGCAAATAAGTTACATTTTGAAGTTAATGTTCTGTACTAAGCAGGAGACTTAATTTTTGAAAAATGTCTCACGTCTACCAGTGGCATGGGTACAAAAGTATAAGAGCTTTTACTTTTCCAAGTTTTTGCAACACATGCAACACTGATGCTCTAATTCATGATTTGCTAGGTGCTCTCACCCTTCCTTTAGTAATAATGAAACCTGAAACTTTGCAAAGGTGCACTGACAACCTCAAGAAACCACATCACCCAGCTATCCTAGCCCAGCCCACAGAATCAAAGAATCAGTAAGGTTGGAAAAGAACTTCAAAATCATCAAATCCAACCCTTGATCAAGCACCACATTTTCAACTAAACCACAGCACAAAGTGCCACATCCAGTCATTTCTTGAACACCTCCAGGGATGTTGGCCATAATGCCAACAAACAGATCTGTAACCAACCTCAAAACCTGTCCCAGAACACTCTGAGCTGTAAGAACTCATCTGATACCAGGTAGCAGCCAAATGTTAGCATAATTACATTCTGGATAAATTACCATGTTATTTGATAATGTGTGAAAAATTATTAGGTTTTATCCTTTTTTTCCCCAGGAAATCAATGATAGTTCCTTATTTCTTTTGTCACTTTTTCTTCGTTTTATTCATTTTTCTCTGACTGCTCTTCTCCTTTGAAACAAGAACTGCTTTTGTTATCTGATTTTCTACATTTTAAGCACATTATCTATTTAAAGATTTTATATTTAAAATTAAATCAGCCTACTCTTGGTAGAATGATATATTTCTGCACTTCACAGCGCAGACTTTTCACAGTGCATATTCTTTTGCATTATGTTTCCTCTTTAGGCAGTCACTTGCCGTGAGACACTGCTAACTGGGGAAAAAAAAAAGACATTAAAGTTGGGAGAATGCAAGAAACAATGTCTTGCAGTTCAAACATCACATACTCTGGCATGTTTATCTCTTTAGCTTAATAACAGCAGGTTAGTACTGCAAAATGCCAAGTGGCTGGGCTCCTAGTGCAGTCAGTGGGAGTTGACAATTAGCACCTGACAGATGCACTTGGGTGCTAAAAGCTTGAGACACACTAAAACTGCTGGTTTGGCTAAACAGCACAGGCTTCCTTCCCCCTTTTCTTTAGCTGGTCATTTATCTTCAGGACAGTACAAGTCAGGCCTTTTGATTTCTTGAGTTCCTCAAGTGCAGTCGATTTCTGGAGTGTCCAACCCTGCAAGGCCCTTGCTGGTCATTAGCTCATTACAAAGTATTTCTGTCATCACCAGCTATGCTCTTATCTGAACTCTGACTGGGGCAAGTGCCTGCCACTGGTCTCCAAGATTTTAAACAATCATTCCCAGTTATTTGAAGAGATCCTGAAAATTATAGTTTAGGCCTTTCTGAAAAATCTTTTCCTTCCTCTGAAGTAGACATCATTCAGTGTCACTTACAGAGGCTATATTATGTGTTTTTTTGCTTTCTTGCAGGTTTTTGGCAGTATCCAGTGTTGGTAAGGCTGATTTAATTCCTACTACCACTCCTATCCCCAGAGGCAGCTTTTCAAGGTGATTCCTGACACAGGAGATGGTGAGTTGCTTTTTACCCTCGCACACAGAGAGTTTATACATGTGTTTGTGATGTACCTGCTGTAGAGATCAAATTCATTTGGTTGGGTCTTCCATAGGGATTCTGCAAAGCAGGTTGAATACAGAGTTTTGCTGACCTCTGCCTGCCTGACCTCTCCTTAAAGTAGTACAAGAGGAGAGAAAAGTCTGCACTGCAAAAAGCCTCAAGTGTGAGCAGGGAAATGCAGCCAAGTGAGGGCTGACCTGTGGGGTTGTTGAAGGCTTAATGGGGCAATCTTCCCACTCAGTGCAGTGGAAAGCTGCAGATCAGCCAGGAAAAGATGTCAAAGAGGATAATCAGTTGAGAAGAGGAGAGCAGTGGCTGACAGAAGGATGACTGAACAAATGAAGAATGCCCAGCCCAGTCTGAGAAATTCAGGCACCGCAGAAGCAGCTTAGTCTGCAGTCCTAGATCTGAGCGACCTTCTCCACAGCCTTGGACATTTAAACACTCAACATCTACTTTAACTGAGGGGGAAAAAACAATGGTGCCAATATAATGCTTCATTGCACAGATATATTTTAAAGACTTAACCTTTGCAAGACATTTTGAAGATGGAAAGCCCAGCAGCACAAAGATATTTTGTGAGAAGACTTTTCTCAACTTTTTCATCAGCCACTGTATGCTCGATTTTATTTCTGGTTTTGCCTTGTGCAGTTTTACCAAGAGGTTTTTTTCCATAGCCTAATTGTAGATTTTTAACAACAAAGATGAAATCCCCAAATCCTTGTTTCCTGTAGTCATTCAAATGCAACAGCTTAACATTGATAACATTTCAGAAAGGACAACTGGTTTCAATATAAAACGTTTAAAAACAGAAGGGTAAAACTTCCTGCAACAGTATCAGGAGAAAAAATTGTCATTTAACACTGAGATGTGAATGACAAAGCAAAAAGAAACAAAGTAAATATTCAGCAATCATTTAATTGCCTGATTAAATGAACATGAAATATGATTGCTCATAAGTGAACCTGAAAATTCCACATGTTGAGACAGAGTAGAGTCATGTGCCACCACTTGACATTCAGAGACTTCCTAGGGTATTTAATCACATTGATTTTCTTTTTGCTAGAGGAAGAAAAAGACCCTTAAGGCTGATGTTTTCCCATGTTCAGCTCTCCTTACCTTCATCTATATCTGTACAAGTTCTGACCTCTAGCATCTCAGGATTGGTCCACCCTCTGAAAAATACAGCAAATTGCACTTTAAAAGTCTTAGAGTGAGAGATATAGACAAGGTTGCTACATTTGTAATAATAGAACAAATAAAAAATGTCACTGGGTAGCTGTAAAATGGACTAAACTCACCCAGTTGATTCATGATACTGTTAATGAAACATAGAGATTTTAGTGAAAAATAGGTCAGAATAGGGGCCAGTTTCAGCCCTTACAAGCCTTTTCTGCTGCCATGAAAAATATATACAGAAAGACAAAGTTCCCAAGCTTGTATTATTTCATACTTCTAAGTTGGATTTTACCTTGGCCAGGAATTCCTCCAACTGTCATCTGTACACTTCATAGAGAAAAGGAAGACTTTTATACTGTACCTGGAAAGTTCAGCAGATTCAGGTGTGGGAATGCTTGGTTTGAAACCTTCTCTTTCCTCTACTCTTGTCATTTTTAAAACCATTTTTCTCTCTTCTAGCTACTGCTTTTTATGTAATAAGAGAGAAAATTTGCCTGTTCCTTAATTCTACTATAATACCTGTGGTGACATTAGAGAGAGAAATTACCTGGTAGGAGAAAATGAAACTTAAGTATAAACAGGGCTTCTGTTTCTGATGGAAATGGTTTTCCTGGCTGCATGCTGGTTTCCAAAAGACAATGACAGGCTGGCAGCTTGAAGAAAACAGGTCTTGACAGCACATGTTAGTGAGCCAAACATTTTCTAACACCTTGTGTCACACAAAACACTTTCATACCATCTGTGCTCCAGCAGCGCAGGGTTGTTCTGTCCCAGGCAGAACCTTTGTCTTTGCAGAGTCATGGGAGGCAGAGTGCAGGTTTTTAACACCTGTCTGAGGCTGGATGTGTGCAGGGTGTCAGCTCCTCCTGTAAACCCTCTGTGTGTCCCTGACTGCCCAGAGCCTGCCAGGAGCAGCAGCACAGCTCAGCAGACAGGAAGAGAGGAGTCAGATTTTTTCTTGTTTAGCGCTGCCTTGGCTGGCTGAAGATAAGAAAAAAAGATGGGAGGGAGAGGAAGAGGGAATGCAATTTAAAGGCAAGCACGTGCCTCATTAGCACTCACTACACAAGTTCCTTGTGCTCTGGGGAAGGTAAAAATATTTTTCAGCATCTTTTCAAGTATTTCTTTTTTAAAAGGGGCTTTATAAGGACAACACATTTCTAAGATAAGTAGCACAATCTACAACTTAAATAGAGACCAGGAGGGTAATTAGAAAGCATATCTTGATTACATTAAATTGCATTCTTTGAGCAGCTATGGTGTCGTTACTAAGTTGTATGTTTTTCAGTATTGGAAAAAGGGAAAACATTAAAACTACTACTTACATAAGTAGCATAAAGGATTATCCCTGATATCACTATCAGGCACAGTTTTTGTGCTAGTAAACTCCCATATGCCTATGGCAATTCAAAAGTAACAGAGTTGTCAAAGTTTTATGTGATTTGTCAGGAAAAAAAAAAAAGGCAAAATCTCTGGAAAGAGAAAACAGCCCTTCCCATGCAGTAAGTAAGCCCTAAATGCAGTCTTTCCTTTCACTATTATCATCTTCGAGGCTCAATATTTTTCTCATTATCATCCCTGTTTCATGGATTTTTTTTCTTACTTTAATGAATTTCTCTTCTCAGGCACATAGCTATTTTCTTGGCTATCCTGCTTCATTATGCTGATGGAAGCAGCCTTTTAATTTAAGACATTATTATTAAAAGTAATGCATGAAGGGCTTATCTGAAAGATATATTGGATTGGCAATAGATGCAAATCAAAATGCAACTGTCTAGGTACTCAATTATATATTTTAATGGAAGACTTTGAGTAAAGCTCAGGCAGGAAGGAAAAAAGTACTTCTCAGCATCTATCATTTAAATTACCAGCATATTGGTAGACTGTTCCTATATTTCATACCCCTCAATAAGGCTGACACTGAAGCCAGGTCAGTGGCCAGCAGCTGGCTTGTGAAGTCTCTGTCCTTGGAATACACAGACAGCAGTTTTCCAGAAGCACGAGATATTCCTGCATTTTTTTTTTCTCCCATGGATTAAGTACTTGCATCTTCCAACATCTGGTTGGCTACTTCATCTTTTGTAATCCATGTAAACATTTACCATCTACTTGCCTTTGAATGGACTCTGTACTTTTTTCCTTTGGTGCCTTGGGAGATACTCCGTGTGACTCCACAAGAATGCATTCAGAGTGATGCCTCCACTGGGGCACTCATCAGACATTCAGCTGCCCCAACTATATATGGGATTACTTCTAGGTTTCAAATTTGCAGGGTTTTTCTTCTCTGCTCAGTGCAACACAAGTGACTGAAGTTCATTGAAGAGGATAAGAGCATCCTGCAGGCTCCTGCTGACCAAAACCTCACATGACACAAGTCCTTCTGTGCATGAGCAGAGAGGATGCCAGCAAGTTTAACCCCTGCAGTGCTCCATGGAACTCAGCCTTAGCTCTTCAGAGCTGATCTGTTCCTTAGTGCTCAGCCCCCTGGCAGCCACCTCAATCCAAGACCTTTGCAATGCAGCAGAATTTGCAGGGATCTCTGTAATGCTGGGACCCGGGATCAAGCATCCTGAACAAGTACAAGATCAGAAAACAGACACATACACACTTCTAAAACATGAATGAAGACTCTGTAACTCACTCCTTCCTAAAGGGGAATGTAATGCAGATTTTAAGAGCCAGCCTTTAAGCTCACATATTGCTGTGCATGTAAGGAAAGCAAATGTGCTCTGAAAGAAGCATCAAGGTCATGGACTACTCTGGTTCCCTGTAGAAGCAGCTCCAGCAGGACAGAGAATGAGCTTGTCATCTCACTCTGTGACTGATTCATATCTAATATACAGCTTAATTTAATATTTTTAATTGCTGTCCATCTTTTTTTAATAGCAGCCTGTCAGCTGAAAACTGGCTTGATGGTCAAACACAATGTCACCACATAAATATTAATGTTTCTCTATTTGTAGTGGCTCAGCTTAAACAATTTCTGGAGTTTGTGGGCAGCAACAATGCTGGCAGTGGTAAGTTTTGCCTTAGCACTGAGCTAGAGCTCATCACAACTTTTGGATCATCTACTTTTATTTCTGATCTTGGTACCTGCACTCTTTTAACCTAGACTTTTAACAGCAGCTTAACAAGAAGTCATCGTGGCAGACAAAAGTTACGACTTAAAATGGAAAGCTGGAAAGAAGATAGCCCCTGCTTGCAGAAGGGTTTCCTTTTGGCATAGTTCCCATTAACATAGAATAATTGGTTCAGCCAGGCTTTTTTGTTCAAATATTTAGGAATTTGCCTGACATTCACTCAAATCTTAGCAGCCTTCAGAAGGACTGATAATTTAAAGATTGTTTTACTTTCATGCAGTAGAGTTAATTCAAAGAGTTTTATCAAAATTCTCACCTGCTAAATTTGACTTTGAGGTTATTTTAATTATACTGGGAACCTTCTAACTTGTTAAAAAAGTCACTGAGATGCCAAACTTCAATCAGAAATTCAGGACAATTGGTACAAACACTGAGGCAGAAGAAGAAGACCTATCAGAAGTCTGTACTTAATGAGATTTTCACAAGATATCTGAAAAGCTGACCTTTGCCAAGTGCTTCTTTTATCATGTATTGCTAGAAATATGTTACTTCTTTAGGTTAGGTATCTGCAGTAGAGTCTATCAGCTAAAATCATGCAAGTTGTAATTCTGCTGAAGCCAGTGCACTCTGGGGAGGACAATTTTAGCTACAAATGAATAGGGTCATTTACAGTTAAGATAAGGGAAAGCAAGTTACTGCTACTTCAGTAAAATGCATACACTTATAGTAATAGGGGAAAGAAATGTTCAGACTTTGAAAATGTGTTTTAAAAATTATGGTAACTACAACATATTTGATAAGTTTGTGTCCTGTTTTGAACACAGTGCTGTCATCACCTAAACATGTTTAGTTGATTAAACTAAGCTCAGTTATTGCAGACTAGGGTGGGTACAGCAAAGCTCAGCAGATCACTTTCAAAAGGCTCAGCTTTGGGATTTTAGTCAGGACCTAAGATGCAGTACTAAAAGTTTTTTCTCTTGCATTTTCGGGGAAGAGACACCTTTTTCCCTTTCAAAAATGTGGGATTCTCAGGACACTAAACACCAGGACTATGCTGTAGTAGGATCAATTAAAATCTGTTAGAATCTATTCCTGCTGACTATCACAACAGCGCCTTTCCCACCAGAAAATTCAAAATATCCATTATTCTCAGTCAAAGCTTAAACACTTACTACCTGCAAATAAAGGTTAGAATTCAACTGACCAAAGACAGACATCTTGAACCAGTTGCTCCAACTTCCTTTTTGCAGCAATAAAGAGAAGCAGACACTCATTAAGGTGTGAGGTATCTGGTGTAAATAGGTCAGCACAATCTCACCCCAGTATTTGCTTCACTCCTTTCCCACAAAGGGTGCCTGAAGTGCCAAAGAGTACCTGTCTACCACAGATCGCTTTTAGCTTAGGCAGACACATAAAAGGAGGTGAGAGGAATTCTACTAAAAGAAGATGAAAAACTTAGAAAATGACAGTTTCATTTCCCTTTATATAAACAGGTGCACGAAACTTTCTCACTTAGTAGGAGTTGGTGAGTTCAGGAAGAGGAGTTTATCAGAAACACAGGAAAGAAAAAGCTGGGGTGGAAATTTAATTCATTGGGTAGATTAACATAAGCAAATACCTTTTGCAATGTCCCCAGTGCAGGGGAACAGGTAGCATGGTCTGTTCAAGAAATGCTGGCAAATCTTTAGTGAGCAGCAAATTCCATGGGTTCCTCTGTGTGACAGCTGTTGTGTGCTTTCAGAGTCCTTGCTGCAGAGTTTTTGACAAGGTCTGTGTTGCTGTGAGCCTTGTCTCCCATGACAGCTAAGGGCTATAATCCATAAAAATCAAAGCTTGCATGTAAATGTTTTCCTGAAAGAGTGTGTTGGGTTTTATCTGAGCCTGTCATTAGAAACCTTTCCCCTGGGGTCTTTCAGGTCCTTGGAAAGAAAGATCGATATTTCTGTAAAGAAAAATACAAGGCAGCCAATTGAAAATATTACTTATTCTAAATACAGGATTTCTTGATGTGCCTCTCACCCAGTGCAGCTTCCAAAGATTAATCTGCTAACAAAAAACTGTTTGAAAAAGCAGGATCCTTTGGAATCAGCTGCTGACATGCTGGAGATGATAGAGCATGTAAGAGACTGATGATAGCCTGAAAACGGAATAGAAATAAAATGCATTGTGTTTTTTTCCTGTGAGGAAACAAAACTTAGCACTGGCATTCCTTGCAGAATTCATTTCTCAAAAATCTATGAAGTCTGTACTAAGCCTGTACAAGTTGTGAGATTTTATTTTTCTGTTACTCAGATTTAATTGAGCTTCCACAAAGATGTCAAGGCCATGTGTCTCACCAGCAAGGTCACGCTATGTCAGATGTCAAGGTCATAAATGACAGCTAGAATTTCTCAGCCAAGAAAAATATTCACAGACATTTTACACTGGCAAGTACAACTGAACTTTTCTCTGTCTGCCTCTGAAAAAAATATGACTGCTGGAAAATATTCTAACGTATATTTCCTGGAAATGTTTCTTTTTTTCTTTTCCTATGCTGAAAAGAAAATAACCCAAGGCAGACAGCAATTTCCACCAGCTGGTTAAGGTTAGCTTAGAAGGTAGAGAACAGTAGAGAAATAGGGCTTTGGAATGGAAATTTTGAGACAGTGATCATCAGATCTTCACCTATCCTTGCACCAAGCTGGAAATCTAGATTTAATTCTGTACTCCTTCAAGGAGCTGGTATTTACTTGGCCAGGTAAACAGAGGTTCAGTTCTCTGAGGTCTGTTATGAGAATAGTATTTTCTTTATTTTGGAACAGGATTTGGTTTAAAATTTTAAATATGTATACTGTTAAGCTGGACAAACACACACATCATGCTTCCAGCTGTATCTAAAGAGTAGATAGGATAGAAAAACAAAACAAACCAAAACAAGCCCAGAAGATTGGCTGCTTATATATGATTAATACTGAGGCAATTTGCATCAGTAAGCAGTTTACATTTGGTTATTGCAGCTTACAAAGAGGCAACCCCAAAACACAAAAATGCTGTGTTTGACCAGGAGCAGACATTAAACCTGTATTTGAACTTCATGTCTTCAGGTATCTTGGTCATCGCCTCCATAAAATGATTTCTAAAGTTTAGTAATTAGCAGATTTTGCACTGATTAATTATGTAAAACAAAGAAGCAGCTGAGAAACCTGTTGTGGATACAGGCTGGTATTTAAAATAATAGAAATGGACTATTTGGCAACAAGTCTGATTGCCGGAAGCTGAGCTGCTGCTCAGAGAGATGGATTTTGAACTGACCCATAAGAAGAAAGGGCAAGAATTGACAGTTTTGCTGCTCTTGCTCACCAGCACAAAAATATTGCTAGGTTTGGTGCTTTTTTTCTCTCCTATCTCTTTCACTGCTTTAAGATACACAAATATAAGCCCCAACCTTCAACACTTGCAATTTATGTTTCAAAAAGATAAAACAGTTCCATGGCTTGGAAGCTACAGACATATGTCATAAGTAGGCTCAGATTAGCTTAATTAATTGATGCACTGAGTGAGCTGTGAATGTATCTGAGGCACAAAAATGTGAATATGAAGGTCTGTATGGAATTACCCTGGAGTGGTTATTGGCTCATAATTGTGTTACTGCAACAGTGCCTCAAAACCCAGGCACTCGTACTGAACAAAAATACAATAATAAGTGATCCATTTGCTAGAGAGCCTTCAGTATGAACAGGCAAAGTGAAGGATGGGGAAAAGTGGTTTTGAAAACACTTGTCTTTCTTAGCTGGATAAATTGTAACAATTTAACTAAAGCCCTTCAGAAGCTGAAGTTATGCCAGGCAATTGAAGCCCACACAGGTAGGGATTTAATAGTTTACACCTGCTGCCCATCAAATACACCTTCAGTTGTAAACTTGCAGCCCTAAGAATGTTCCCACAGGCAGCTGTTTTATTCTATACCTAACACATGTATGTTCCCATACCCAGCTGTCCTCAGGTATTGACTCAAAGGAGTTTAAACTGTGTTTTGGGCTCACAATGCTTCAGAAGCAACACAACTATAAAAAACTTCACTGTGGTCTAAAAGGCAGGTGGGCCAGCAGAGCCCTCTCTGGGACTGCATGCTGTGGTTCCAGCTTGTAGTAACTTTTCCATCAAGCATGGCAGCTTTGTGCTTTCACCAGCTTCTGTCCTTATTGGAAAGCAGAGAGGAAAACAAACAAACAAACTTAACTTTGCAAGGGTTTGAAGGAACCCTGTGTTCTCCACTTTTTTTTTTTTTTTTTTTTCTTTTTTTTTTTTTTCTTTTTTTTTTTTTTTTTTTTTTTTTGCAAGCTCTGGAAGAAGAGAGCAAGTGAGAGCTTGGGAGTTTGGTGCCTTGCTGCTGCTGCCACTTCTGGGTGGCTGGGCTGTGGCTGCAAACACAGAGGGTTTGCACAGCAGAGGCACAGAGGGTACTCGTGCCTGGTCCAAACAAATCAGCCTTCTAATCTAAGGGATACTGAAAGAACATTTCTTGGTATCTTAGATACACCAGTGGTAGAAAGAGGTAGTGGCAAAATTTAACAGGTTATCCTACAGAAAGGAAACTCATAATTTTGTGGAAAATAGGGGAGTATCCATATTTCTGAGCTTATTGAGGATCCAGCTAGGAAAAAATAAGGCATAGGAAATAAAAAAAAATACAGAGGAAAACCTACAGAAGTCAAACTAACCAGAGGCTTTTTGTACTTTGAGGTGCTGGGCTAACTTGCCAGCTCTGGTATCTCCCCCCATTCCCTCATGAGCCTGACACACAGAATGACTTGGGTTTAGCAACAGCTTTTATGTCTCAGTGTGCTACAAGCTCTGGTACAGCACTACCTCCTTTATTCTCAGCTGAAGAAAGGCAGAGCTTACAGCAGCAGCCAGGGAAACAAGTCATTGTGCCTGTGGAGGGGACTGACTGAGCCCTCTGGCTCACCAGGGCCCAGAACCCATCACTAAAGGGGAAGCTGCTACTTTGCCACAGAAAACTTTTCAGCCCGGTTCTCCAGAGCTAGAGGAATCCTTTCAGTCAATTAACAATCTGCCAAAAGCTTTCCAGCTTGCATGCAAGGATCTCACAGCACTAAACTGAACAATGTCCCCTTAAGTTCTTTATAATTCACTGCTATGAACCAATAAAGTCTTCCATGTCACTACACGAGTATTTTTCACTAAGACCCAAAAAACATTCATTTTGTGACACCTTCTAAATACAGCCACACTGGAATAGTCCTGCTCAAAACAGCTTAGGAGTTCCTGGGATGGAGGCCACCTGCAGAGTCATCACATTCAAATAACAGTGGTGGATCCTACCCATGAATTTGCTGTGATCTGTTCCAATCTATTTCTATTGTTGGCTCTTTCAGCATCCTGTGGTGATCAGTGCTGCAGTTTTAATAATTTCATAGCCAGGGTCTCATGAATTCAGTAGCTTGCAGGTACCTTCCCTGCTTCCACTGAAATTTCTCTGTAATTTGTCTTGCACAGAAAGACAAATTTCCAACTTTGGGCCTCAGAAGCTGAATATGCATTATAGTGAGTTGGAAAAATACAGGAGAGGCTTTTGCTTGCATACTTCATCTCTCAACAGGTCTAAATCACTTACCTTCAAATGATTCACCTTCAAATAATCACTTTGTTAGTGGAAACTAAATTCAGAAACTTTCTCCAAGTTAAGGATTCTCCTCCCCAGTGATGAGCATTTGGGAACAGCCAATATAGTTATAATCCTGAAAATTATACATAAAATGCATATTTAAATTTTTAAACAAGTCTGACAGAACTATATAAATTTTACTTAAGGTAATTAGAACTTTGAAAACTCTTGAACTGCCCTCACAAAGGCATTTTAACACTGAAAAAAAAAAAAACAAACAACAACCCAATGTATTTGGTTATGCTTTAAAAGTAAGAAAAAAGAGCTTTCTTAGGAAAGCTTTTAGAAATTTTAGGACCAGAACAGAAGACTAGCACTTACATGAATTCATTATCTGCTTCAAAACAACCTTTTCAGAAGCAATGGAACAGAAACAAATTAAAACATCCCTTTAGATTTCACTCAGAAAATATATTCTTTTATAGGTCTTCCACTCCAACCTTCTGACAGCTAAAATTAACTTTGCATTACTGAAACAGATAATGTGCTGTCCTTATTCTATTCAGAGATAATACAGTAAATACTGATTAGGCTTAACACATGAGATTCAGAGCAGAAACATTTCTTAGTTTATATTATTTTGTATTTGTGAATGATGCCTAGCTGTCCATTAGGCTTCATTATTTCAAAACTTTATTTAAAATCAACATGTCAGCTTTAATATTTTTTTTGTTGTGGGTTTTTTTTTAGTGCTTCTATGCGTATGCATTTATACAAATGTTACTTTAAGTTACTAAAATTTAATTATAAGCATTCTGTTTATCTCCTGCTGCCTGCCAGACAGCTTGCTTGTACAGAAAAAAAAAAATACATCCTATTTCAGATTAAATCTGTTATGTATTTTCAGGGAATGTAATAATCTTCATACAGTAGCAGAAAAATGATGACTTTATAGTGCCATAAAACGTGTCCTTTTCCCAGGATTTTCAAGACTGCAATATGTAGGTTAATACAATCAAATCCCAACTACATAATGTGGCTCATGGTGATGAGAATGATGTAAAAGCACCATGTGCATTACAGGTAAGGTGGATGGTTTGGTGGATTTTTTTAAGCAATCCTGTCCCTTTTCACTTTTGGGAAGAACACTTGGTCAGTTTTCAGAAAATTTGGTCAGTGCACAAATTTTTATCTCACACTGTCCACTTGTCCAACACTCCTGACCACCTCATTTATTCCAAAGGCTCTGATATATTTCTTAATTAAATCTTGACAGTGAAATTGTAGTTCATGAAAACAATCCTTGGTGGTTTGCAAGCCAGTGTCTGTGCATATTAAACCAGCACTTGACCAGATTGGGTTTTTTACAGTTCAGTCAGGTATGCCTTGAAAGCATTATCAGGGATAAGTGGTGGGTATTTGAATAATAAGCACTCTGTGTCTGCCTCTGGGATGAAATACAAAGCTCCTCAGGCAGTCTGCAGGGCTGTAAAGCTCAGTCAGAATGTTTGGGATTTCGTTCTGCTGCAAGCAGCCACAGTTTACTTAGACACCAAGCTATTTTCTGATCCTTTTTCCCTGGCAGCAGTGGTGCCTCATCAGCCCATTTAGCCAGAGGTGTTATTATTCCCATTCTCTCTAACTCCCCTCTCTGACCTATATTCACTCATCTGTTTGTTAGTCTTTCACTTATAAATAGACTTTAAATGTTACTGTGTGAATTCAGACTTATGTTAATAGATAACACTACCCACTCCTACTAAATAGAAATACTATTTTTCACCATCTTACAAGCTTAGAGCCGTAATTAAGATAAATTTCAAGCACACTTTAAACATTTCAGTCCAAATGCATGCACATTTGAGAAGTGCTCTTGTTAGTAACTTGGGGATAATTATTTTCTTCTTGCAGTTAGAGATGAATTTTATTCCTGAAAAACAGAGTTGCTTTTCAAAGGACAAAGTTAATCTCCCCATTTATTTGGTATCCCACTTTTCATTTGAAACGGTGGCAGTTTTGACCTTGCTTGCTCTGTGGTGACTCCTTTACAAAACCAAGTGCACCAGTCAAGCCAATGCTCAGCAGCATGTAAGAAGCCAAAGGGATTGGAAGTGTAGTACCTCAGCTAAAAACTGTCACCAAAGGTCAATGTGTAAATTAACATGGAAGACTTAAGGGGAACCAGGAATTCCCATTCCAGTTTAAGACATTCCTACAGAGGTATATGTCATTTTCTACATGGGAGAAGTAGATATCTAGAACTTAGTCTTCATTTAGAAAATGAAAACACTGAAATTGTAGAATAAGCACCTGAAGCCACATGGTCATTTTCTCTGTGCAGCAAAATGAGACACAGCCACCTAAACCAGCTGGCGTAGGTGGTCTCAGGCTGCCCAGACCTGGCACCCTCTGGAGCAAACATAATTTGACAGTAACTAATTTTTGGAAAGAAATTCATGGGAAATTGCTGCATGGCCAGGATGCCCCTGAAATGTCAGGAGAAAATGAGGCAGACCAGAAAAGTTCCTGGGGGAAGTGCTGCCTGCACTGCATTCGTACACTTATCCATAGGTGTTGGGACAATTTTCTGCCTTTCAGTTCTTTTCACCCCTTTATTTGCAAGAGCCAAGAGCAGAGATAAAGGCTGTCAGGTGTGAGTGTGCTTAGAGGACAGCAGCTGGAATGAGACCATTCTCTAGGAAGGCACAGTTCATCACAGCAGCTCATTTTACAGTTTCATGGTTAGCACAGGAAGCTGACCACAAGTTTGAGCCCCAGAGCAATCTCCAGTGTGCTCCAGAGCCAGACTTAGCACCTGCTGGGCCAGTCCATTTGCCAGGTTTTTATAGTGGGAAATGCTGCAGCCATGACTCAGGGCCAAAGCAGTGTTTGATTTCAGCCCATAATCATCTCTCAGATATTCTCCCTCAGGCTGGTAGCTCCTGTGGCACCAAAACATAGTTACTATATATAATTCTTATCAAATGTTTGGTTTGGTTTTTTTTCAGGTAAAAGCTAAAAAGATGAAAACACACATCCTGACCTGGCAGGGTAACATTTTCACACCATAACACTTGAATTACATGGCTGGGCTATGGCATGAGGGAGTCAGAATTTGGATGAAAAGGATGTTCTTGGAGGGAGACAGATGTGGTGCTGCCCTGTCTCATTACTACTGCTCTGCAGCAGGCTCAGGCATAAAACCTGTAGGCTTTGGTGTTCAGGTTTGTCCTGTTAGAAACTGGCTTGTTCTCTAAGAGAGCCAATTTTAGTGCATGAAACTCCTTTTTAGGAGGCAAAAAGGCAACACAACCAGAGTGCAAGGGCAGCATCTCCTCTGGAAAATGAGGGAAAGAGGGAAGAGAGCTTGAGTGAAACCATGACAGAGAGGATTTATGAAGCATAACAGTTCACAATATCCCACAGCCCTTTCTATCCCTCCTAGGGGAGAGATGGGAGTTGCTTTTAGCCCATAATCATTGGGATGAAAATTTTGGAAAGGAGCAAGAGGAAGTCTAGAGGAAGTCCTCTCCCCTGCATCTCATAGCTAGTGGTGACAAAGTCAAGCAGCCATCTACGAGGTCTGTGGGTGAGACAGAATTAAATAGGAAAATTGTGTATCTGAAATTAATTTCTATAATTTTAAAATAGTACCCTGCTAGTTAAATAAAAAGAATAGATATTCTTTCTGAATCAAATTGTTTTTTTCAGATTTTTCCAGGATTCTAAATAAGATAACTGTAAAGGTCATAAAATGATATATTAATATTTATCCGTTTAAACGATAGGAAGACTTTTAAGAAACATATTTTACATACAGTGCAGGCAAAATTTAAACCATAAGTTTCCTTAAATAAGTGTATCTGTAAGAGATGGCATCCAAGGAGTTTAGACAAATTATCAGACTGATATTTCTAGATGCAAAGTCATTAAAAATATCTTCAGAATGATCTCCAGATTAAAAGTGACACGCTGAAGGATGACTTAATTTATTCTCTGACATTGAGTAAAGTAGGTTTCTCTTCCCCAGAAATGCAAAATAAATAACTGCAAACACCCATGGTTAAAATTCTAAAGGAAAAAAATGATCACACTGTAAAAACACAAAAGTTACATAAGCAACATTTTTAGACATATTTGGGAAGGTAATACTTTTACCCCACAGCGAGTTAGAAGCGCTCATGGTGTTTTCCAGTGCTGTTCATCACTACAGATTTTTCCAAAATCCAGTGAAGGCTTCTGCTTCAAGCCCCATGGGCACTGGCCTAAGGTAATGCACAGCCCTTCATTTTTACTCTACACCTCCTGGATATCAGCTTTTCACATCATCTTATCACTCCTGCAAACCAGAGATGGGCTCTCAAGACAAGCATTAGAGATTATACGGAGGGACAAGAGCCTCACTTGAGTGACTTCAGAGTTGGTAACAGATATTAGAACAGAAAAAGGACTAAAATTGATTTTAAGATCCAGAGGCAAGTGTCTAATCCTGAAGTGGTTAGTTTCTTTTTCCTTTCCTTACCAATTCATCCTAAGGCACAAAATTAGCATGACAACTCTTTTTTGTTTGGTTTGGGGTTTGTTTTTTTTTGGTTCTTTTGCAAAGCTGCAGGAAATCAAAAATCACATTTAGAGTGGAAAATACTTGGATAGATTTAGGCATTGGCACCTGAATGAATTTCATTATGATTACATTCCTCTCTAAGGTATGAAACAGCAATTCTGTTTCCCTTTTCACTCTTCTCTAGCAAACCTGGAGATCCAATAATGTCATACAACATATTGCAATGTGACAGCAGAGTGCTGATATGTCCTATACAGGCATTTGTCATTTAAGGTGTGGGATGGTTTCTCAATGTAGTCAACAACACTTTAAAATATTTGCCTAAATTAGATTTTTTACCTTCTGTTGTGCAAATCTAGATTCTTTCATCCATACAGAGACAGTCAAGCTAAAAGGAGCTGTTACCAACACTAACAGAAATATTTTGCAGGAAATAGAAATGCCTATGAAAACTAACAGGATGCAGAAGGAAGATACTATATTCTGTAGCATGTACAGTAATAGGGATTCCAGTTTGACCAGATGTTTATAATTAACTAAGGAACAGCCAGACTACTACAAATGTTGTAGTGCTCCTTGTTCTGTTCAGAAATGTGCACATTCAGAACTAAAATATTCTGTTCATCCATTCCTTTTGAACACAAGAATTAACTAGTGGTACAGGTAACAGAACTGAAGGGATACCCCCCCAAAAAAGGGTTTATAGACTCATGTTGAATTTATCTTATATTTGGAAGGCAGTAGTCTGCAACCCAGATAATGCTGTTATTTTCTCACCTTCCTCACAGTGCTTCTAACAATGCTCAGGACACATTTTGATGAAATACTAATCTAGAATATTATGCATGCATCACTTTTCCCTGCTCAAAACAGCTGGAATAACTGCAGGACTTCTAACATATTTCCAAGTTAGTTGTTACAAGTGACTTCACAACTCAGACATGTCAACAGCTGGTAGAGAGCAGGAATGATTCCAAAAGTAATTTGGGAAGTGAAGGAATTGAAAATTCTATTGTGTACTTGTCAACAATGCTCAACAATGCTCATTAGCTAAGTCAGAATTTTAAAAAATTAATTAGATTTTAATTTAGTAGAATCATCTACCAAACAAAGTGTTTCCATAACTTTTTGGTTTTTTCTTCAATGTGTTGCTGTTAATCCTTGGTGTGGAACCAGCCTAACTGTTTACATCTAATTTAATTGAAACTTGCCAGGACTTTTATAATTGAGAAAATATACTACTTAAAGACACTAGGCAATGAACCTGATGTTTAAAACTCTATATATACTCTTTTTTTCCCCCCTAGACTACTCCTTTTTTCTTTTTTTTCTTCATTTTTAACCTTCCCTGAAGGCCTATGGTATTAATATCTCCTGAGCTGCAAATCCTCTTCTAGAACAAGAGTTCAAGCACAGACAATTGCCTTTGTCTGGTAAAATGTGTCCTTGATTGTGGCACAACTCTGACAACTCAGCCCTAAGTCAAGAACATCTGTGGGCAAACTGGAGGAGCAGCCCATTTAAAAAGAGACAGCCATTCATTGTCCATTGTGAATTTCAAAGCACTACATCGGGTTAGGAATAATCACCTGTACAAAGCAGGGCTGTGAGGGACTCTGCAGAGAAGGATTTAAGAGGGAAAACCCAAAAAATATTACCGTGTACATCACCCCAGACCAGTCTGTTCATTTTTGACAACTTTAAGAGGGTCAGAGTCGTACTGGAAAGCACACAGGAAAGAACAAGGAAAAAATTCAAATAGGTAGAAGATGTGGACTAAGAAGAAGTATCAAAGAAATCACGTTCTTTAGTCTAAACAAGGGAAGCACATTTGGAAGCCTTAAAGGCTGGTGAAGTGAGGGAGGGACAAAAACAGTCTTCATGCCCACCCAGAGCCCAGCATGTCTGGCAACAAGGAAGGTTTAGCTCCAAATTCTGACTGTATTGGGAAATGGTGCCTAGAAATTGTTTATTTCTGTTGCTGGAGTGCCTTAAACAAGAGAAACATAAATATTTGTCAGATGTGACAGTAACACTGGCAGGGTGAAATACTCAAGATTACTGTTCAAAAAACCAGTTTTTCAGCAGATTATATTTCTGTCTTGTATATACTATTTTCACAAGGTGAGTTTTGCCTTCAAAGAAGATTAAAATTGGGACTGACATAACTGGGTGTTTGGCTAGTGCAAATAAAAGTCTTTAAGGGGTAATAACTCCTCGAATTTTATTTTTGTCAACAGCACAGAGACTCTGGCAAAACATCAAAACCCAAACTTCCAGTCCTTGGAAGTCTTTCGTTGCTCACTTCTGGCAAACTCAACAACTTCTCAGACTTTCATACAAGCTTTTATTCTAGCTTTTACTTCAAAAATACTTACCAAGCATACTTACACCCTTATTTGTGTTTTACCTACTTCATGTCTTCCTTTTGATCCCCTCTCTAACACTTCACATTCAACACATTGTCTGGGGACAAAGCATCCTCTGCAGTTTACCAAAGATGAGGTACCTGCACGTCAGAAGAACACTCATGCAGGAAGCAGGGGATGTTTTACACTCAGGGCTGCTTATTGGGTTTCAGAGAACATAATTGCACACTGGGGAGGCAGTAACTTCTTAATTACAGTTCTCTGGGAAGTGGGAGGAATCAAAGCAGTGGCATGTCTGAAAGGGACTTGACACAAGTAGCCCAAGTGGCCTAATCCCATCAGAGGAGAAAGCACTTGATCTCTGCTCCAGCAAGCACCAGGCTTCTTCAGGCACTCTATAATTAAGTACTTAAAATTGCTCCCCTCAGTGCACTCCTCTGCTTCTGCTCCTCTACCAGCTTCATCCCTGAAATCACCAGCCTGGTTAACCAGCCCTGATTTCTGCTTCCTGCCCCGTGCACTCTCCAGTTTCAGTGGCTGGGGGTGGGATTGTGGCTAAGGCACTGGGCTGGGGGTCAGCTCTCAGTTCCTGCATGGCCCATATCACACACGCCCTGAGCTCTGGGTGTCTATCATGAGGCACGTCAGCTGAATGCCCACGGGAATTCTGAATGCATGAAATTATCCTAGAAATGATCACTTTTTTAAAAGTTAGGGCCTGGACGTTGGAAAGAACTCATCCTTGAGAACAGTGTTGGAGCACATGCTCGTTTTATTTATTTCAAAGTATCATCCGAGTTTAAAAAGAACTAAAACACAGTGCTGGATCAGGACATGTGACTGACTAAAAAAAGGGAATATCCACACCACTTCTAAAGTGTGTCATTTAAAAAGGAATGCAATTATTCATTCTTCAAGCAGCAGCCAACCTGCAGCTCATGGCAGTCAGGAACAAGCACTTTCTCCAGGCATGCACTTTTTCCATGCATCCATTTTGTGCACTTTCCTGCTTATTGTCTAGCCCTAGTGCCAAACAAAATCAGGATCTTGGAGTTGAAAGAGAAGACACTGATAAAATCAAGGGTGAGCTTCCCTTACAGAGCAGTGTGAAGCAGGCACTCATTTTAGCTGAGGAGCAGAGTGCTGCCCAGCCCTCCAACCACCACCAATCCAGAGACCACTTAGTGAACTGTTTTCAATCATTTTTCCTACAAACTCCATGTTTCACAGCAGGAAATAATGTAAGAAATTTTCAGGGTTATTATCTGTAAGTTCTCTTTCTGAGAATACAGCAAACCACCAAATCCATGAAAACTAGGTACCATTAACACGACCAGAGATGTCATCTGATGTGGGTAAACTCATTCACAGCTAAAACAGGGTGGAGGACAAGGAAGTTGCAAGCACTTAACATCTATTTGTATAAAATGGGTAATTTTTTAATGCTACGACCAAGAAAGGAAAAAATGAATGAAATAATCATTCTGCAAAAAATCATAACCTGCAGAAAACGAAACATTTTCAGACATTTTTACCAGTATTGAACTCTGGCACCAGAAGGACACACTCCACAGGGCTGGTGCCTCATTAATACAGCCACAGCACTGCAATCCATGAAGGAAGAAAGGAGGAGGACTGTGCTAATTTAGCTCCGAGTTCCACAGAAGAGAATGTCACACTCACTCCCCCTCAGCAGTGGGCTTTTCATATGGCTGCATCCAGGATGGCTGGTGGCTGAAAAGAGAAATTGCTACTGCTGAGGGAGAGCAAGTCAGTCACTCATCAGCCCAGTGCCTTTTTCTGCTGTCCTTAAGAACAGTTCACCTTTTGCCCTGCTAAAATAGTCTCCCTCTTACCTAGTCCAGGTCTGGGATGAGATAGAACAGAATGAGGCGTGTTGATTTCATGTTGTAAGTTTTTGTTGAAGACATCTATCAAAGTGAAAGATCTTTGTGGTTTCTCAAAAACAGGTCTTGCTTATTAGCCCTTTATCCTTCAGTGAACAAAGGGAGTCAAATATGTGTTTTGCTGTGAATCCTTTAGGCTGTATCAGCCAGATATATATTATATGTACTTATCCCATGAGGCTTTCTCTACTGTAGGCTACAGCCTAAGATTATTCTTTTTCTATTTTCCCATCAGATAAAACAAAATGGTTGTTTCCATCCTGGGATGTGTAAACCTTTATATGAATGGCTTCTAAGAGATCCACTCAAAACAATTAGGCAAAAAGCAAATCCACCACACTATTAGTGCATGACATCAGTTATCATATGGGGACCTATGCATTTCTTGAAGGATTTTTAGTCATCTACACATTGGCTGGCAAAAAAAAAAAAAAAAAGAAGTTTAAAACCACTGCAGAAGCTAAATACACCTAAATAATATCTGCATGGTCAATAGCAGAAGGCAGACAACCCTTGAGAGAGACTACAAAAATTAAAAGAAAAGAATATGCACAGAAACATATCCATTGGGGCCTTATTGTCTAAAATAAAGTGTCTAACATAAAATAAAAGGGAGATCTGATGAAAATAGAAAAAAAAAATTGGGGAATATTGGATATTAACAGGAGGAGTAACAAGGAAACCCCACCTTGGGTTAACTGGCCACAAGTTGCCCTATTTACAAATAATGGAACCTTAACAGAAGAGAACAGGCAGGAAGGCAACCCAATATTTTATACCAAACAATTATTAATGCACCGACAGGCTGAACATTAAGTTAAGGTTCCATAATGAGGCTAACAGTCTGAGGAGATGGTTCAGTCATAAGACTGTTCCCAGCTTAATGGGTGCCATAACCATTAAAGATGAAACACAATATTTGGAGGCAGAATAGATATAAAGCAGAAGAACATCACAGCAAGGAAAAAAAAATGCTCTTGTTCCATTCAGGCTTGGCACTGCACAGCAGGATAAAAAGAAAACACAATACTAGTTTCTCTAAAATTCCACTGCTCTCACTTCTGGAAACTAAGGCTGAAGACACTCAAAAGCCAACCATAGCTTAGGGAATTAGTCTTCCATGGTTCCCTCTATAGTTAATGGATAGAGAAATCTCCCCCAAAATAATAAATCAGAGCAGAAACTTGTCTGCAATTTTTTGTATCCTCTAGGATAATAGATTAGAAGTTTCTGACATGACAAAAGACAGAGCTTCAACACAAAGGGAGCTGGCCATAAATTTGAGGACTGAGCAAACAAACATCATAAAGTTCAACACAGCCAAGTGCAAAGCTATGCACTCAGTGAAGAAAAACCCCAGGCACCTGCAAGAGCAGGAAATCAAATGGGCTGATATTAGTCCTGCCAAAAGAGTCCTGAGGTTACTGTGGGCACCAGATTAATATAAACCAGCACTGCACTCGTGTCACAAACAAAGCAAATGACCTCATTAAAATAAGCATGTCCAGCAGGTCAAGAGGTTATTATCCCAGTCCAGCCAGCACTGATCAGGCCAGACTTGCAGTACTTCAGACATCTCTGGGAAGAAGGGTGAGATCAAGATGCATGTGGAGAAAATGGAGACAGTCTATGAGATGGTCAGGGCTCAGGGCACACGGCTTGTGAGAGAGGGTGAAGAACAGGGATTGTTCCATCCTCAAAGAAGGGGTGATCCATCAGACTAAAGAAAGGATGATCTGGTGCAAATACTATTAGGGAGGTTAAAGACCATGAAGCCAGACTGTTTTTGAGAGCAGTAGGCAAGATAATGAAGGATGACAACATTCACAAACATTGTCTTGATAGGTTCAGGTTGGACACTGGGAAAAACTTCCTCACTGGCAGGACAGGGCAGTGTTGTTGTCCACAGAGCTTGTAATGTCTCAGTTAATGAGGATTTTCAAAACTCTGATATAAAAAGCCATGGCTGCCCTGGTCTCTAATGTCAGCAAGCTCCCAGCTACAAAGAGGAGACTGGATGAAGCAACTTCCAGCTGCCCCATCCAACCAAGACCTCTGTGATTCTGTGACTCTCCACAGGAGCCTCACTGTTAATGGGTTTAGGAAGACAAGTGTCCCCACACAGAATCAAGCAGTGTGAATGAACCTCTCTGAACCTGCAGGAGCAAACAAAGCTTCAGATCTTTTCAGCCTTTCTATGGATTGGGTAAGTTAGAAAGAAAAACTTGTTACTGCCTTACCTGTTTCACCAAATTAGTATTACAAACAGTGCTTCAAAGTGAGAATCTGTAGGATCAGCCTCACACCTTGCAACAGGAAAAGGAAAGCCTTTGAAAACAATGTGGCACAGAATACAGGTATTCATCAGCTACATTAGGAGTCTCTAGATAACAGGCAAGTTAATGGCAGCAGTAAATTTCAAGTTGGTTATTGCAGGCTGGGGAACAAACTAAGCATGGGGGATGGTTAGCAGAATAGACCTAGACATCATGTGACTGGTAACTGTAAGTCTTTGGCAGTATTTTTTTTAATTGTTTTCGATAGTAAGAGTACCGAATTTAAATGAGATTGGATTTTAATCAGCACTGCGTGTCCACTATGGGAGGTGGAAACTGCATATGTGCCCAGAATTAGAAAAAGAAAAAAAAGTGGGGGGGGGGGGGGGAAGGAGGGAGGGAATTGTTTGAGGGGTTTTTTTGAACACATTTTAAGGTCTATTTAGTAGAATCCTCACAGTCCTCTCCCATATTTGTGGTGGGGTTTTTTGTATTTCTGCATTGCTTAGATAACACCAGATCCAGGAATGTTGCAAAACAGTAAGAGAAGGTATTTCAGGCTATTGGACTTAGCTTAAAGCATGAACCTCAACATTTGACATCTCAAAAAGAGCTTGTTCTTCAGAAAGTTTTGGAAGTTCAAGCGACTTACCCAGTATTTGTTGCGTAAACATCCGAAATTGCCAAGGCTCACCTTGGCACAAGACTTTGTGACCACCCATGTCATATCTAGAGATTGACTGAAGCATGGTGCAAAGCACAGATTAAAGAATACACATCCCTCTCCTTGCTTCTACATCTCACTTGGGACTAGTGTGGTATGGAGATTTTATCAGAAAGACTGCAATAGCTTCAGAGGCAAGGAAAGGAATGAGCTATAAAGGCCATTCCATAAAAACACTGCTAAAGCTCGTTGTTAGCATCTCCAAAATGATCAGCCCTCATTTCTGAGTTTCAGAGCCCCGTTCTCCCCCAAAATTCACCCAGTTCTCCTAGGGTGGATCTCAGTAGTAGTGCTCCCATTTTTAAGCACTGCAGGGTAGATCAGCATTTCTGAATAACCTCTTAGGAGATCACAGCAGGGTAACTCCTGCCCTCTGTCTCTGATCTGTACAGCTGTAGGGAGTAAACGAAGTGGCAATTGGTTGCTTGCTTGGATGTGCCAGTATGGGGAGTAATATGGGGATAAAATTGTTCTGTACTCACCAAATTAGAAATGAGTAGCTGAACATACTTGAATTTATGCCAGTAGTCTCAGTAAGGTAGGGCAGAAACTGAGCAGTGACTTATGAGATCTGCCATCATCACCCAAGAGCTTGTTTTATAAATAATAGTTGATTGGCAGCAACTCAAAGAGTAAAAGACAGAGAGATTAATCCCCAGTTAAAGGACTCAGCAGCGTTGCTCCTTGTGGAAGAAAGGATAAATTACAAGTGACTGAGGCGCCTCTGCAACACGCAGTTTTGGCTGTGCACGCTTTGGAGGGGAAAGGGTTCCAGGGTGAGAAAGGCAGCTCACACATTTTTACTGGGACAGGCTGGGAGAGGCAAGTGAGGGGGCTGTTCAGCCAGAGGCACCGCACTGCACGGGAGGCAGCAGCACACAAACCCAGCAGGGCTTTCTGCTGAGCCACCGTCAGAGTTTCTCACACTATCAGTGCAGACAAGCACTATAAACAGTGAACACATGCCCACAAATGTCCACAAAATACACACACTGAAGTTCTGGCTTACACACAGTAACATACAGGACAACATGTACCTTTCTAAATAATTTCACGAGGCTCATCCAGAGCTGTAGCAAAATCCTGATCTTTTACGGGGAAACCACTGTAGGGAGAAAGAACTGAAAGGACTGCAAAGAAGTTTCTAAGGACTATGAAGTCAGCACTTCAAAAGAAAGAAATGAGATTGCTTTATCTGTTTTTACCTAGTACACAGAAAGCATACCCTTAGGTAATGCACTGAAAGATCAGGAAAAATACCTTGACTATTCTTCCAAGCCTTACGGCTGTCAGAGACAAAAATACTAATTTTGCCTTCACTAAATAAATCATCAGCTTAAATAATTCAATCAATTAACAAGACAAGCCTGTAGCTAAAGATATCACCATGAACAAGAGGTAGTAAAAATTAGGAGAATGCTCTCTTCTTCCCTCTGAAGGTCTCTGCTGTAAATGTCAGGTGGGAGGCATTATTGTATTATATGCAAATAGCTTTTCTCACTTAGAAAACGTGCCAATACAGATAATCAAATTCGAGCTACGACCAACCCACTTCAACACAGAGGGAAAGTCTCCCACAAGAGGATCCCTCCAGCTATAAATTTTTATATCCTATGATGAACAACAATGCTTTATGCCCTTGATCTATCAGCAGAACTACTGGTGTTATTTCTGAAAGGCCTCCACTGGCCTTTATGAAATTACACGGCTGCATTTCTGCTTAGCAGTGATGAACTACCAAGGGCATTGCAAAGACCTAAGTCTTAATAAAGTTCTACAGTCTACCTACTGATTTACTGAGCATACAGGATCCCCAAGCATCAGACAGGTGTTGCCTGATGATAATTTTGCAGAAACCTGGCCCCTGCACAAGAGCAGAAGCTCAGCAATAGTTTAGCAAAGCACACACAGCATGAAACCAATGCAGGATAGATAAACCACTGAGCTATCAGGCCATCTACTGCCCAAGAACCCAAACAATCTTAAAATTACAAAAAGTTCTGTTTTCTTTTTTGTCATACTCTAAGGCAGAATTCAGCATTCATCTCACCCTGCTCACAACAAAACTCAGGTCAGCTCTCTTTTCCCTTCTTGTGCCTTCTCTACCTGTGAAATTAGGATGAGCCATAGACAATCTGAGCTCCAGATCTTGCAGCAAGTAAGTGAAGCCCTACCTGGTGCTAGAAACATTTTCCATGCTGGAAGAGTTGTATCTACCAGCCTCTCATGATCTCTTTTCTACCAAAACTACATGAGAGAGTTGTTATGACACCAAAGGAGAAAGAAGACAATTTTCTAAGTTACATGCCTGCTTACCATTTCAGTTTTGTTGCCTTTCAGGCTTTGACACAACTTTGCCATTACTCTCTAAAATGTTCTAGAATTGCCATAAAAAGTCAAAAGTTGCTGTTTTAAAAGAATATTTCAAGGTTGAAGCAATACTCTAGAGTGAGACACTGCACTCTATGGTTCTTCTTTAGATGCCTGCAATCACCACTGACTCAGCTGGAGATGGTAAACTGGGGCTGAGAGCCATCAGCTGCAGTGGTCAAATGGCCTTTTACTCAGGGAGCTGCACTTGAACACAGAAAGGTAAGGAAGGGCTGCACATCTACCTAATCCTTTTCCCGTTCTTGCAGTTCACAGAAATGTAGCCCCTTTGGGGCTTGTCCTTTGCAAGGCAGATTGTAAATCCATGCAGCAAGTAGCTACACTGTGCCTTTAATGGTAAAGGTAAAATAATCACTCATTATCACAAGTATGAGGAATTTCATGAATATCGTTAAAACACTTTATCTGTGGACTAACAGATAACAGAGATTTCAAGGAACTTCCTGTTCTGTTACTTTCTGATATTTAAAAGTAAAGAATCTCGAACTTAATTCTGTGTGAGTCTCCCACTCACTATTCTCTTAAGTCAGGGGCAGTCCTCATAGGGACTTTTAGCCAGGGCAAAAGTATTTTTTGATGAGAATAGATAATCCAGAGAGAGAGATGGAGATTTCCTCCATGGAAACACAAAGGGAAGAAACTGTGAAGTTATTTTGTGAAAGCAGTTTGTTTCATTTGTATTGAACATGAAATTAAATGCTCCAAGCAGCACTGAAAACAGTAATTATCTTCACGTAATATCAGTGACATTTTTCACCACAGCATGCATGGTGTTGGGTCTTGAGCTACAGCAAAATAAAAAGCAGCCAGGGGACTGGCTGAGAGGGAAAGGAGAGATGTTTGATTTGGTTGGGTTTGTTGGGGTTTGTTTTTTTAATAAACAAAAATTTCAAACCCCATCACCCATCAGATGTTCTTGAACAGGAATTAATCTCTCTCAATGTGTTCTGGTATGACTCAAGCAGTTTAATTCAGAATGCTGATGCTCTTGCTGTAACCAGGCTGGTAGCAGAGCCTTCCAAGCCCATCGCCAAGACATCAGAGTGACACTGCATCTGCTTCCCACCTGAGGTTTGGAGACACAACTCACTCCCACTGGAATATCAGTCTCTGTAAATTCAGACCTAGACACATCCACTTCAGAGACTGTGCCCTGCATCTGCACAGTCTGTGGCATTCCCAGAAGAGGGATTTCTTACTGGAGGCATAGGTTGTCAGAGAACAAAACAACATTTAATGAGTTGGGAATAAGAAATCTTGCAACATTATGTAAGTATTGTTTAGGATATTTTCCATTCCAGTGACTTAGAGGCAGAGATGTAAAGGTAACTGATTTACTTTAAAAAGTTTAAAAGACTTTCCAGAACATGAAAATTGGGCAACTTTTACTGTTCTTTATCCTTCATTTCCAAAGGTTTCACAAGCCAAAAGACTTTCTCCTCTCCAAGAGAAGACATCTTGTGCTTTACAAGACTCAATAGATTACCCTGCCATGTTTTCTAGGAGATCACAGTGGTTTCAGTGTATCAGGCTGTCCGTGGCTGACAGAAGGCCATAAATCTGCTGTAGATTTACTGCTTCTCCCTCCAGGGAGAGGAGAAATCACCTTAAGAAGAGAAGGTTCAAGCACATAAAAGGGGAAATCTGTCCAAGCAGATTCAAGTTTCAATATTCAGGACAGTATGGGAAGGGAGGGATCCCTCTGGAGCTCCACCTCATAGCACGGGCTGTGAATTGCAGGAAGAACATGCTTGCAGCACCTCTTCAAGTGGAATCCTTGTTATTTCTAGTGGTTTGGTTCCCAAGGGCAGTGACATAAATGAGACAGCCTCATGCTGTGGTGCACTTTCAAGAGAGGTTGCATTTATTTTGTCCATGGGTGGACAAGTACTACTGCCAGATCCACACACCCAGTGGCAGAAGTTTGCTCCATTTCAACAGAATAGAACAAAATATATGTTTTTAATGGAAAAAAAAAGTCACACACAGTGTGGGTAGAATCTGCCCTGTCTCTGGTTGTGAAAGCAGAGAAGTAGAAAGAGGGTGCAGGATCGTTGACAATAGATTGCCATTCATCAAAGCACAAATGTTTACAAACTGAAATTAATACATCCAAAATGCTAGCAGCATCATGTAAATTGAGCTGCAGCTCTAAGAGCCCTCAAATTTGAAGCCTCACAGTAGGCCATTTCAGAATAGAAAATATGGTTATTTCAAGCAATTGAATCCTGCCAAGATTAACGATATTCAACAAATCAGAGATGGAAAAGCAAAGACAGGATCAGTACTGATGTGGAGAAAATAAGTTTTCAAATTCGTATGCAATGATGAATAAAAGAACTGCTCCAAGAACAAAGCTGTCTGTAAGTCTAATGCTGAACAAGTACATGATGCTCTTAGCAGACAGCACATATTTGTTTACAGTAGCTGCAGGAAACAGAGTACTAAACCTCAACGTGACTCCAGGCTTCTGGCAGTCGGGAGCGCCAAATTAAGTTTGTCCTATAATGAACAAGAACTTGGCAAATTCCCCAAGACACAAAGTGCTGAGCAATTGTGTCCCTTCAGAAGGGATGACCACAGCCCTCAGTCAGAGATCTGCACCTCAAATCCTCTTGGATCCCAGTCATTTTGGGATCCCCATGTCCCCTGGGTTCCCAGTACAGCATGGGCAGCCCACACAGTGCTGCTCATTTCTGCTCAGTCAGTTCTAGCACAGGGGACCATTAACTATCCCCCTGCCCCCTTAGGGCTCGAGCAGGCTCTCCTTGCACCTTTGCTGCACAACAAGAATTAATAACAAGCAGAGCAGAGCCAGAGTGAATGGAAACCCCAGCAGCAGGACCTGTGGGAGGCACTGAGTCTGAGATGAAGGTTGTGATGCTCACCTGCTGGCTCCACAGAGGCCTTGGAGCAAGACAAGTGCCAGATCACTGAGCCCTGAGGGTGGATTGGGTGCTGCCTTGCTGCTAAGCTCTTTCTTCCCCATCAGAGTAGCTGTGAATATTTTGGCAATTTGTAGTGTTGGACAGATTCCATGGAAAGAAAAGGGAACACTAAATCTCTGACCCAGACTCTCACATAGACTTAGTCTTCCCATTAATTAATAAATTAGCCTGCAGCTATCCTGCCCTCCATTTTTAAGACGTGATGGGCCAGAAAGGTCCCTTTAGATTAGGAAGGGCAGTGTAGGAGAAGCAAAGTAACAATCCTCCAGTAGGTTATATAACACATTCACCTGGACAGATAAATTTTACAGGTAATTACAGTCTTAATTAATGCATGTCTTAATTAATGCATGTCTTTTTGCATACTATCAGAAAAGGAAAGCAGCAAGTCTCTTACAAAAAGTTAAGTCAGTCTCAGTTTTTAAATTACTATAAGGCTGTTTAAGGATGTTGTTGCAGACCAGAAAGCTCTGAGGAAAAGACAATGAACTGGCCCTATCTTCATTTGTAACAGAGTCTAGTCTTCCATAAAGGGATTTGCTCACATAAAATAATTTAATTTTCATATCTTTCTCATCTCAGAATAAAAGAAACAACTTCTTACAAGCATAACACCCAACCATCAGAATTTTGTAAACAGCATGAGCTACTAAATGTATCCCTGAATTCCCTCTTTCATCTGCAAAACACTTTTAGAGCCTTCATTTTCTGATGCATTGTTTCCATTGGCTGTTTGGTACAGGTCATTCCTCCTCCCCTGAGGCAGCTCAACTTTGACTGCTCTGAGTAACTTCTGCCCAAAGGAGTTTGCTCTCAACTGAGCTCTGCAGAGCAAAGTGCTAACCCAAAAAATTAGATCAGAAGTTCATACTACATGCTCAGTGCTCTCCCCCAGCTGCTGTTACCTCCTGCAGTATCTGAGCACACAACTGGGATGAGGAATGTTGGTCACAAAAACAACTAAGAAGCCTCTTCCTTGCTAACTGACCTTTCATAATACACTTACTAGTTGTATTCATATTGGTTTGGTTATCCTAAACTGTTTACAGCTGAAAACTGTTTCTTAGTGAGCACTTTATTCTTATGGAGTATATTGTTTCAAACTGTCAAAATTGTCTTCTGAAACAAATTAATTTGTGTAGCTTTATAGTCTGGTAGTGTAAATCAAGATAGTTGCAAGTTCTGGTCTATCAAAACAATCTTTAACAATGCAAGTTAATTTCTTTCTGGAAAACATATGCTATTTTTTGTTTAGAGCAAAACCAAACTGCAGTTGCATTCACTTTGCAGACCATGTGTAACAGCTGATTCCCTGCTCAGTCATATTCCCCTAAGTAAAAGCAAATCTTACAGCATCTCATCTACGAGGAAACACAAGGACTTATTTCCCCTTGCATTACTCTGAGATATTTAAATACATGGAAAGCTGTTTGTGACAGCTGTCAATGGCTTCCTGGAACTGGCACCCATTGTATCAAGCAGAGAACAGCATTTCTATGGCAACTGTCTCATCACATTTCAAAAAACGGACGATCGAGAAGCGTTCATCACCTTCCACATTCCCTATTTTCTCAGTAGCACCTTGTCTGTCCATTCTCCCAACTCTTTGGGGCCAGGATAGGAAGAAAACACTTTTCAGTCAAGCTCTATAGAAGTTTCTGGCTGCTTGGCCTCTTGATCATTAAAGCTCTGAGCTGATGCTTCTGAGAGATCTGTGTTGTTATTCCTGCCTCTCCTACAGACCCACAGCAAGGCACAGCCAGCTATAACTTTAAGTATCCTCATCATCCTAGAACATGAGGCTGCCAAGGATGTCCAGTTTATCTCTGCCAGAGGTAAACACAGCTAGTGCACCCTGGGCTGGCTGCTACCACCAGCTGCATGGTGGGAGGAAGGCTGTGCTTCATCAGCTTTTTTCCCCCAGAGGCCTCCAGAAAGGCATCACTCGTGTTTGTTCTGCTCTTCTAAACGCTCCTCTGTAATGCAGCTGGTGTAACACTGAGGAAATTGCTGTGTGGGAAGTGCAGTCTGACAAGCAGGAGGGGCTGGGGAGGAAATACAGGACAGCAGCATCCCCAGGGAGGCTGGCCTTTGTGCTGCATATTTGCACCTCTGCTTGCTGAGACTGCAGTGATCTGAATTGAAGGCAAAGCTGCTCAAATTTTAGAGTTTCTGAGGAAGAAATGTAATGGTTATTTTTAACAAGTACTTCTCTGAAGTAGGAAGAGACCTAGAATTCTATATTTTTTTTTTTTTTCTGTTTCTTCCCAAAATGGCCACGTTAGTGTCCCCAGAGAGAGAAAAGTATTTAAAGCATTATGTGCATATACTCCATTCCCCTTTGAAAAGGACTATAAACAGCTAAATCTCATCCTGCAGCTCAAACTGGCTATCATGGAAAAGACAGGCAAACAGCATGATTCAACCAGTCTTACTTTCAAGGTCTTTTTTGAAAGATGTTCAAACTTTTGCCATTTTCAAGACTGAAACCTGTCAGTCACAACCCCCACATTTCTTTATGCTCTGTTCAAAGCACAAGAGATGTGATTTCTTCTGTTAAGAAACTTCTGCAATTTTTTTTCAAAGAATGAGCAAGTTCTGTCATATTCCACTCTTTTGTTCAAGTTTTGAATGGTATCAGTGTGCTTAGAAACACTGACCTACTCAAACATAGACATGCATGGGATGGAATTTGGGCTTCCCAAACGTGCTGTGTACCACATGAACTCTATTAACAGCTTTGCACACTGTATTTGTACTTGGCTTACTACTGCAAATGTCATTTAAAAAGAGTTGTTTCAAACATTTCCATTAGATACCTAATGGATCGCCTAAACCATTAGTCCAGCAAATTTAAAAAAAAATCATCAAGCCAGTAAAACATGCTTCCTTAGCAAATTTCTCTCCTTATTTGTCCTTAAGGATCACTTACTTTGTATATACACACACAAAAGCTTTCAAATAATCTCACTTTCCCCGATCATTTAGCATTAGCTGTAGGCAAGGTCACATTCATTGTATCAATGAACTTGTTCATCCTTTAGTACTTCCCACAAAAATTAAAGCAGTAAGTCTTGTAATTGTTGCTTTAGAAATAGCTATATATTTATCACCAAAAAAGGCATTACTAAGAAAATGCATAACACATTTATTGTTGTGCTGTTACAGCTTCATGCTGCAGCATTGTGCTAATCAGTTGTCTTGTACAAATGAGGTTTATAGGATTTGAAATAGAGAGAATAATTAGAGAATTTATATTCTATTAATGAACCAGTACCATTATCACAGAGCTAACATGATTATTGCAGAAACTTGTTCATTTACACTGCACTGTAGTATCCCAGATGGAATTCTAGGGGACTGGATTATTCTCCAAGGAAAAGAATCCCTGGAGAGGGCCTTCATCATCCTGTAATTCTCAAAATCAGCAGGGAGTTCACAGAAAGTTCATATGACAAGATTTTATATATACATATATATATATTCCTATTTTTATATAAATTTATATATAAAGTGAGGAAAAGTAACATCAATATTCCAGTGTTGGCTGAGAGCACACACTTACTTGTTGGCTCCTGAGGGCAGGCAATTCTGGGAGCATTTTGGAGGAACTAACCAGTTTGAGGAAGGCCAAGCAGAGGCTTCTGCTCAGGTACAGCAAGGTGGGCAGTGATACTGTCAAATCTGAAACTTCCTCTGTTTCTGGGTATTTCTCTGCCCTGCCAGCCATCCTTTCTAAACACAAAATAACTGCACAGTAACTCCCAAAGTTTTCCTTCCCCATAATACAAAGCTGTCATTGCCATGCAGGAGCTTGAGGATGTATGGAGCAGCAGTTTGAGGACTCTTATCAGATAGAAACATTCATTGCACTACTTGGTAATGAAGAAAAGTCTTCTGTTTACCAATATTATCAAAAGGGCTATGATGCAGGAAATATAAATATCTCTCCTACTAAACCAGTGCTTCCTACTAGCCTAGTACTTATAACCTTTAAATCCCAAACTCTAGGTCAAAGAAATGAGCAGAAAATTGCAGTAAATTGTCAGGCAGCACAACTGAATGAACAAGACAACAACTAATCTCATGATGAGGGGGTAAAAATTTGATAAGCCTTTCAGAACAGATGTTTCTTCAACAATCCCGTTATGTTGGTAAAACAGTTAATGTAATTTTGAACCTGGCAAGAAATTTTAACAACTCAGTTGGACATTTCCTGCAGAGAAGTTTATGAAATACTTCTGTCTGAACCAAGGAATAAACTCACACAGGGTGTTGCTTGACTTAATAAATTTTACATTGATATAAGAAAACTAGTATTAACTGATCTGAAACTACCAGGAAGCCAGTCTAGCAGCCTACATTACCAAAAGTAACTTTCTGTAATTGTTCAATTACAAAAAATGCTAGGAACGAACTTGACTTCAAACACAGATTAAGTATCAAAGTCCCTTGAAGCCCATTGCAAGCACCAGCATATTGGATCAGCTGGGTCATAAAGAGAGTGCAAGACACTGTGTACCAGCTTTCCACAGTGGCATCACTCACAGCTGCCAGTTTAAAATAATGGCCCAAAGGAGCTTTCCCAAGTTATTCATGGATCACTTAGGAGGCAGGATGGGAGAATTACTGGAACTTACTCCCAATGGTATTGGTGTGGGAAGGGCGAGGTAACCAAAACCTGCATGGGGAGGATGGCTCTGAGCCTGGCCCATTAGACTTCCCCAAAATGCTGTGGGCACAGCAGGGCAGAGGGAACAGGCACCTCCTTGCTGCACCTCACCTGGCCCAGGGCAGGCTGGAATCTGTGAGCTGGGAGCACCAAGCCATGGTGTCCAAGAGGACATGGAACAGCTGCTGGGAGGAGATTCCCCACTCCCCTCCATCCTTGACAGCTGTTGCTTTGTCAAAGACCCATGGCATGCACTAAACTCTCAGAAGTGCCACCAGCAATGAGGGAGGCAGGAAAGGGTGATTTTATGTAGGATTCCCAGCCCTGGGAATCAGGGGTCCCATCTTTGTCTCCAGTTATCCCTTTCAGGCTGTGCTGTTTCCTCACAAATCCCTACCACAACTTCTGCTACCACCTCCCCTCCCACCCACCAGTGCTACTCAGAAAGATGCTTATTCCTGTTTTTGGAGGGGGCTGTTTTGGGATTTTTTAGTGTGTATAACACCCCCTATACATCTATGTGTTTGTAGACATTTTTCAATCTTATGCACACAGACAAATTCTTCACCACCACCAAGCAAACGCTTCACAGTTAAAGTTCTCTGCCTTCAAATGCCAAGGTCTCCCCAGTGATCCCAAATACTCACACATCTGCTGCAATTTCCTTTGAGAGACATTTCTTTCATCCTAGAGGAAATTTATTAAAACGCTGACTTTTCATTTAGGACACTTTCTAATTAAGTACCCATCTTTAAAGCTTCTGCCTTCCAAGACTTATTGTTCTTTGCACAAGATGAGAAGGCAGTCACAATTCACTGTCTTTATAGAGGCACATATTGGTTCAAAAAAAAAAAATATCTTTAGCAGCTTGCAGTTCCATGTCCTTGAAGTTAGAAGTGCTTTTATGGTTTAATATAGGGAAATAGCCAACTTCTGCTGTTCTAGACACAGGCCTCAACACATCCCTATGTCCATGGTACATTTTAAAAATATGCAAATTCTTTTAGACTGTAATTATGTTGTTGAAGACTCACTGAAGTTTCTTCACCTCATATCTTATATTCCTATATTCTCCTTTATGAGAAACTGATTATTGCCAATAAGATAAAATCCAAGTGGCACCACATAAAATTTTCCAGCTAGAGAGAGAAAAGGAGAATTTTAATGCCAGAAGTATTACAGGAAAGCACCTATCTTCTAAGAGTAATACAAACAGGCTGAAATGAGATGAAGCCTAAGTTCTCTTGCTTTTCCTCTGAGTTGCCTTTTACAAGGGTGTAAAGACAGCTGGTGAACCCAAAGGGCTTAAATTCCCCAGCAGAGGTCCTCTCAGTGTTGACATCACCACAAACATCCTAAAAAATGCTCCTTGCATGCCCTGCTCTGTTGGTTATCTTCTCTGATGAACCACTCTGATGATGCAGCTCTGAAATTTTCATGCCATGCCTACAACCCTCTCTGGCCTGTGTAACGCCGCAATGGACATGACAAATGTTCTGCTTGGAAATCTTATCTGTTGACTTTCTACTATTGATCTCCTGGGCAGGGTTCATCTCCTCTAGCTCTAGAGGGCCACACTGCACATTTCTATATCTGAGTCAGGCTCCCTTTACAATCAGTGGGGAGAAATAAGCACCTCCAGGCATAATTCACCCGCCTCAACTGAGTCGGCTACTTCAGGCTGAGAATAACTCTGCCCTGGAGATGACTGCTTCCCTGTGTAGGGTGACAATTAAGGATTAGATGGCTGCATTTAGTCAGCTAAATCCCACCATCTGTGGTTTAAAATGTTATTTTCCCCCAATGCTCCCAACGTGGAGCATGACACACGGGTAGTGAAATCTCACATGGTCATAAGTGGAGCCTGTACACAATAACCTGCTGGAGAGTTTTCCCTCTAAAGAGCTGATTTCCTCTTCAAAGCACAGACTCAACATTTCCCAGCAGAAGAAAATCATCAGTTTGCTCAAATTAATGTGGCTGAACACGTGTACTAAAATGGACTTCCTCCATTTTTCACCCTTATGTTCAATAATTTGACAGAATACTTCACGTTCTTAGGTGCCTATTTCAATCCAAAACACTCTCTGAATAGCACTTGTAGCTAATTGATTTGTCATAATTTACTTCCAGCTTGCTCTCTAATACTCCAGCATGGTACTTTTTAAATTTTGAACACAGCAGAAGGCCCTCCTGGGAGAAAAGCTTCTCTGAGCTTCCTCATGGGGTTTTCAAGCCACAGTTCACAGATGAAGGAGCAATGGGAAGACAAACAGCACCTCCAGCCATGCTAGAGGTGCATGAGGCAGCTGTCACTCCCACACACCTCCTGAATGATTGCATTTCATCCTTTTGACCAGCACTGACAAGGGCACAGGGTGCTCCCTGAAGCTTGTCCCTTGGGGATCTATAATAGGGGTGGCTGCTAGGACCATTCCTCTCCAGCTTATAAATGGCAGTTTACCAGAGGGAACAGAGAGGTCACTTTGGGAGCTATCTGACTTTTCCAGTCCCCAAGTCCAATGTCATCAGTGCAAAGACAGACACAGACAGGTTTTATTTTGTCCATACACTCAAGCAAAGTACCACAGGGTCAGAATAAACATCAGCTGTGGATCTTTCTCCACTACCAGGAGCCTAGGCCTAGGGATATCTCTCTCCAACAGAAAAAAAAAAAAAAATGCTATTACTTTTTATCCTTCATGTAGCTTCTTCTAAGAAACACAAAATCACTCAGTGTGAAGCATGGAGGTAAAGCTGAGCCTAAGAGAGGAAACTGACTGTAAATTGTGCTTGAAGACAGCCTACCAACTCCACAGATTACTCCAACTTTCCCTCCTGAACTTCACATGCTTGCTTTGCTTCTTGAGGTGCCAAGTACACTAAGGATAATGCCAGATCCCTTTGTGGCAAGGATAATCTACCCTAGGAACAACAACACTGGTGATGCCTCATCTGGAGCTGGCTCATCTGCCATCACTGGCAGAAAAGTGTCCTTTCTGGTCATGCTGCTTCCAAACAATAGGTCTTGCCAACAGTTCTGGAATCAAATATGTGCCACAGTTTAACTTCAGCCATGTGAAATGGAAAAGGGATCAACTTTCAAGTTAAGTACCAAGTTAATCTGAAAAAGAGGAGACCGTTGCTCTTTGAAGCACAGTTATTATTATGCCAGAGTTATTTTCAGCCACACTCTTGTTTCTGGAAAAGAAAATATTTTTTTACTAGAAAATATAAGACTTTGAAAGAAATTCTACAAAAATTGTCTTTCATGGATACATCCTTGAGCTTACACCTTTTCATGTAAGAGATCTTCCACCTGTAGCTCTGCCTTGACTAGAAGAAAACCCAAGAGCCTCCTTCTACCTTATTATCCTGAAGCACACCAAGAAGCACTTCATCAAAGAATTTTGGCTTTGCCTGGAGAGAAGTTTACAGCAGCTGGCCAGCTAAATTGTCTTTAAGTTACTTATACTCAGCTCTCTTGTTCACTAGCAACGAAGAAAATTACTGCAGCCTTATGCAAGTCATGGTGAACGTGTTGATTTGCCATGTCTGAATCCCTGCTTTAGATGTTGAAGGCACTTGGATGGCTTCTCCTGGAAGGAGGCACCTTTTGGCAGGGAGATTGTGATGGATCAATTAACAGGATCAATCAGCATTTGATTTCAGCTCACCCTGTGCATCCATCAAGGCTCCCAAGGACTGGTGCAAAGTGCTTGCATCCTGGACTCCAGCCTGCACCTTCAAAAACCCTTGTACACTACCACACCTGGGTGAAACCATAATTGCTTCAAAGTGAAAAACCTTATAAATGCAAATGCCACTGAAACCAGTATGTCATTCCTAATAGTAAGCTCCTTGTCTCAGACAGCTTTTCAGCATCCCAGACACCCATTCCATTTCCAACTGGCTCTCCAGGCTGAATAAATCACCCTGTGAAGTTCAAGCAAGAGCTCACAAAGTCCTCTGTGACCTTCAGTGCTCCTAGGCTGGATTTCTACCTGACGATCAGAAGCAGCAGACCCGAGAAGCCAATCTCCTCCCCAGGAGATGCATCAGGAAGGATTTGCTGCTGGGTTCTCTGCTGCAGAACTAATGGACAGTGCTCCTGGCTCAGACCACTTGCAGACTGTGCAGAGATTGGCAGGGAAAACGCGACCCACTGGCTGCTGCCAAGGGGTATGGATTGGGAAAGGCAGCCAAGTGGGAGCATTTGGTCAAATTGCACGGAAAGATATTCTAAAAGCTCTGTGAAACAGGGGACTGAGCTCGGCTTTACTTCAAGACATTTTTGCCACTAGAGCAAAAGGAAAGTACTTTTTCAACCTCTCCTGGGGCATTAAGTCATCCCTTTTTTACATTTCTTTGCAGCTAAAGCAAGAAGGTAAAAATCTTGTCTTTAACTTCACTAGTGTCTGTGTTTCTAGTAGATGAGGAAGGAAATAGGGGGCCCAGGAAATATTCCACTTCTCTCCCTACTCATAGACACTCTACTGCTAATATTATCAAACATCTAAATGATTAATAAAATAAAGAAACCCAAAAACCAATTTAAGTGCCATGTGTTGTTGGCAATCCAGATGTCCAAAGACAAAAAATGGATAATTAAATTTGTATGTATATGAATTTTCTATTGCCACTCATTATTAGTGTCATAATTCTGTGTACTAAAGGTAGGGTTATATCTCCTTGATAGAGAAGGTTTATTTAATTAACTCCTTATATACAAGTAGGAAAATTGCAGTAGTGCCTAAAGGAACAGGGGCACCATTAAGCCTAAGTATTAAAAATAGAATTCAACAAACACAGTCCCTGACATACTGTTTGCAATACAGCAGAATAGGAAAATACTATTTAACTACATTTAATTCCTTTAAATCACTTCAATTTTAGATACTTAACTATAATATTTCCTAAGGTGGAGACTCATTTGATTTAAATATCTAGGCAAGATGATATGTTCTCTAAAGGTATGCAGGAAGTCACCTAGATGTTGAAAGGGTTTCTCAAGGAATTGATGCATGAGGTTTTTTATCCAGTTTCATGGAGAACAGAGATCTTTATGACTTTTTCTCTGGTCATAAACAGAGCTTTAGGAAAAGCAAGCAGGCTGAATCTATGACTTTTGGCTAAAGTCAATAAATATAGGCAGTATGGTTGTTGTCTTTTCAAAAACTTTCCTATATATGACTACAATATTAGTACTAAAAGCTTCTTTATAGCCAATATAATACAACTTCTAACCACACAAAACCAGGTCCAGAAGGAGGCATGTGGATTCCTTACTCCCTACCAACTGAAATTCTCTAGAATCTGTAGCATCCATACAGGAATAAAAAACCTCCTGATTGAACAGAATACAGAATTTGAGCACAACTTTAATGTTCTGATCAAATGGCAGTAGAATTTTAAATGAAAAGCAAAAGCTTGAAATGGCAAGAACTGCAAGACTGACATTTTTACTGTAGTCAGAAGAAAGTTCCTGTGCCCATCTATCTCTTGTTTTGATAGATAAATGATTCAAATAGTGCTCTCCCAACAGTCCCAAGCAGCATTTGTCACATTCTTAAAGGCAGCTACTTTTCAGACTACCTGCTCTGAGACCACACAGATAAATACTTAATAACACAGCTTATGAAAACTTTTCAAAGTCAATTGCCTTTCCTCTGACACACCTTTTGCTGGTTTTACATAACTGCTTTTAAAAGTGCAAATGCAGTAAACATCATCCATAGCGAACTGAGCATATAAAAAGACCTATTTCCCACATACAAGCCACTGCAATCTGTAACACCACTTTTATTAGCAACCTGCAACGCAGCCAACACATGGAGATGAAGAAGCTTGAAAAAGTAACTGCTGTTGTTATTATTGTTCTTATGAGTGTCTCCTACAGTGGCAAACAAAAATCCAAACACTCCCTTCAGTTCCAGACTGGAAAATAACTTTGTCATGCCACAGAGTCAATCAAATGAAGAGCCCCCTGCCACCAGTTTCCTACACGGATGTCTCCTCTCAGCAATTATTCTGCAGACTTCTGTTAGCACAATGCTGTCACTGACGCAGCCCAGCTTCCTTCTCAGGCATACTTCCCACCCACACAAAAACTCAAGAAAGCACACTCCCAGCAGTTGAAAAAAAGGTCAAAAGCACCTCTTCCCTACTCTTACATGTGAGCCATAGAAGAGCCACAAAGACACCAACTTCTTGTAATGGAAGACAGCTCAATATCCTGCTTCTGGGTATTCTGTAACAACTATCATGTGAGTAAAAGATTTTTAATCATATTAGGCTGAAAAAAAAAATCATTAAGTAACAATCAAACAAGAACATCAAGTTCTTATCTAAAACCTATTAAGGCTTACAGACCCTAAGCCTTGATCTGGCAATTTTTCAGCCAGACATAGAAAAACGTGTATGAGACCATCAGTGGCACGGGGCAAGGAGCCCCGGCTGGAGTGCATCTATTTTTCCAGCTGTAAAGGGATTACTGGGGGGAAAGGATTGATAAATAATTGCCTTGTGTTCCAAGCATCTGATAAGCAAACCCAGCTTTTCGTTGCATTTCATTATGCAAACAGGAGGGGATGAGAGAAGAAGAAAGGAGGACCTGCTGTGCCCCCGAACACAGCGCTGCTGATAGCAGCTCCCTGAGGCTTCGAGCCATTCACTCTTTCAGAGACCCAAACTTCTCTTTGAAAAGGTTACCTCGAGCAATGTGCAAGCATTTGACCATGTAACACCTGTAAATAATGAGCATTGTTATTTCGGAGTGGTTCTGCAGCACAGCTTTCTGGGGGTCGCTACTGGCACTCCGCACCACGGCATCCGAGCATCCTTGGATGAAATTAAATAGATGTGACTGAAGTATCCCGGACTCAGACTGAAGGAAGAACAACTGGAAGCTGTAACAGGTTATTTGAGCTGGATATTTTCTAGCCTAAAAGCATTTTACACCTTAATTCAACCTTTCCATCCCAGGACTATCTGCAGAGCTGACAGTTTTCAATATATTTACGAAGAAGAAGTGCTGGATTGTCCATTTTACACGTTGAAGTCATTCACACACCAAACTCTCCTAGTACATCATGATGCACGATTCCCTAGCAGTCACAAAGGAACAGCAGGGACCCCACCACCCTGCTTGGCACCAGCAAGGCATGCAGGGTGGATGCCAAGGTGGAAAAGAGGTGCCCTGGTAGAGAAGAGAGAAATCACTTCAGGGAGGCAGGAAGGGGCCAGCACAGTTGCTTGATTTGTATTGTCCTGCTCCGGCATCCAACGGGGACCTTTCCAAAACAGTTTTGGCACTGATATCAACTTCTCCCAACTGAATAACAACCTCTAGCATTTAAACAGACTCATCTGCTTCACAGCCTGAAGGGGCACATTTTGACACAGTTCTCTAAATCGGGCAGAGGCAAACCAAGAAGAGCAGCCAAGTTCTCTGAGTTGGACAGATGCAGCTGCTTTTACCCAGGATTACCCACATGGACACCAGCTCCACCATTCCAGCTGAAACATCCATATAAAGAACATAATTCCTTCTTGCCACCCAAATTCAGCACTGCTCACTACAGGAAAAGTAATTATCTGTTAATCATCACAGAAGTCAGAAGCCAACATAAAAGCAGCAGTTATATAAAAATAAAAAAAATTAAAAAAAAAACAAACCCACAACAACAGACCAAGTCAGGTACCCATTTATCTAAATTAAAATCTTTATCTGTTTCAACGTAATAAGGAGCGTAAACCTACTGATCCCATTAAATACAGCTGCAAAACATCTTACAGCAATGCTTTTCATCATAACAAAAGGTTAATCTAATGATCCTGTGCCATATTTGATGGTTAGAAGATGTAGTCAAATTTTATTTTGGGGGGTTGGTTTGTTGTGGTGGGTTTTTGTTGTTTTCTATTTGGTTGGTTTTTTCTTAGGCTTGTGGGGTTTGCTTCTTTCTTCAGTGCTCTTCTGCACCTACTTTCCACAAAATATCTGATCTCCAACTGAGAAAAGAGAAACCTTCATGGTATTTAAAGGTCTGCAGCATTTTTACCACTATTAGCTGAAAATAATAGGGAAGCAAGGACTTCAGTGCATTGCATTTTTACCTCCTACAACACTACCTCAAATTACAGATCCTGTGCTGTTTGTTATAGGTTCTTTTCCAAATTAAAATTTGAATTTGGACTTAGATGAATGAATGATTATGTCTTTGCAGTTTTCTTCCTCACAGTGCTGCCTATTATCTAGTGAACAGAGAATATTGTCAATATTGTGGTCAAGCCCGGTCATACTGCAGTAATCAAAAGGCAATGTGTACATGTATAATACAATGTTATTTCCCACACAACTAATTCTAAGATTTTAGGATAAAGTTTGCTGCATGGCCTAAATTAGCACCTAATGATTTTGTTGTTGGTTTTTTTTTTTTTTCATTAGGAGGCGTTATCAGAAACAGAGAGAACAAAGAAACTCAAACTCTTTGCAGGTAGAAAATACTATGACTGCTTGCCTAGGTCTAAAACAATCCATTTGAATTATCAGAAAGGATAATAATCTTGCAGTAGAGGCCAAGTAACAACAGAGCCAGGAACTGCAGCTAATGATGTTGGAACTTTTCAACCTCTAATCCCAGAGCTAATCAAGCACACATAGATGGAGCTTCCATGTAAAAATACATACAATTTCTTCAGATGCTGGCAACCACACCCATTTTTCCTGTTCCAACAGTTGGAGATCTGGCTATTACTCTTTAGTCTTACTTGAAGCCTTAGACACTCAGGTCAACTGATTAGTGAGAGCATCCTCCTAATTTATGCATATATAACCACCTGTGTCTTTTTAAGAAAGCTCTAGCCCTTGGGACTAGGAGGGGGAATAATTGGTATATATGAACTAGTCACATCCAAAAGATTGTGAATAAAGAAACAAAGAGGAAAAAGAATGACAAATGTAATGTCAGCATTTAGTGGCTGAAAATGGGAAGAATTTAAATGAGGAAAAAGCCCCCAAGGTATTATACAGAAGTGGGCACTTGCCTGAATCTGTTCATTGCTCCTTTCCAGAAAACTCAACATTATAACATTCTTCAGCTTCAAAGAGCAAAGAAGCATTTTGAACACTAAGGAAATGTAGTTTTCAATGATGACTTCTTAAAATAGAAAATACAGAAAATATGGGGGAAAATATGATGCAATATACACATGTGTACCTACACAAGGGCAAACAATGTGGGAACCTGTACTACAATTCCCATTGCTTGTCAACAGTACATTGATGTCAAAATGTTAAAAGCCTTTTCCCATAAATTTCAGTACCTTCAGAGGTTAAAATTGAAAAAGTATTTTTGAGCAGACAGCTTTGAAGTTATAATTTGGTCTTTTCCCATCTCCTAGTAGAAAAATAGTTTTTCATGCTATAGTCCATAGGGAAATCCTCCAGCTTCCCAGTGTGACAGTTGGGCTGTAAGCAAGCCAGGGAAAGAATTCAGCGTTTCCAGCAGTGCTAAGCACGGTGGTGTTGTTCCCATACATAACAAACAAGCCAGATCATGCAGAAGGAAGGACTCGCCTTTGATTTTCCCAGGCCTCTTCCAGTCTCTGAAGATCAGCACTTTAACCATTTGCCTCTGTCCTTTACTCTTGCTTTTACCATGTTATTATGTGAAAGCACATCTTACAATCTTGATCTCTCTCAGAAATGACAGGGGCCACAGAAAGCCTGTGATTGCTGAGAATCCACTGGAGGTTTTCTGAACTCTCCTACAGCAGTTCAGAGCACTGATGTGCCTCCTGTGGATTTGGGCAATTAGACACAGTCTGTTTAATGCTTCTTTTCCCAACCAAACTAATATTTCATGTTCTCATGTGTGAGTATGGTCAAACAGCTTTTTTTAAACAGTCATTGTGAAGTATCATGAAATACATTGCAAGTGTGCACCCAGTTCTCAAAGAAACATCATCATATAAAAACAAAAATTTCATTTTCTCAGCAGACAACTTAGAGAGAAATCAGCTACTAGAATTATTTCCTCTTTATGTTATGATTGCAATCTAAATCCAAAAGTTAGATTTGCACAATCCTCTTTTGAAACTACATAAGCTTTTCTTACTCAGGAAACGAAGAGCTGAAGTGCTGCCTACAACAAACCCTAGGACAAAGTTGTACCTAAACTTCTATACAGTGCTGAAAGCTTTCATAATCACAAACTTATGCTTTAATAGATCTTAGAAAACCAACATCGATAGATTCTCAAAGGAAAAAAATCATCAGGAAAACAAAAAACTTTGAAATACTTCCTTAGTCTACCAAGATTCTTTAGCTGCTTTATCAATGAGAAATTTGGGGGATCAACTGGAACTGGGTGATCTTCTTAGACAATGATCATCTCTACTGAATTCCTGGGACAACTATAAGGTTGGTTTTCAGAATTAATTCTGAATCATCTGTTTGAATTTTAAGAGCCATTCACAGTCATCTGTGCTGTGTGTCAAGTGTCACAACTACATCTGAATTATGCAAAGGAAAAAAGTTGTGTGTGACAGTCTGTTATTTTCCTATCAGAAATGAAAATGAGTTCACAAAGCATTAAAGAGCTTAAGAGCTGATTTTGTAATCACAGCATCTACAACAAGAGACCTGGCAGATGCAGGAGGCTTCCTAAAATAAATCCTTGTTTCTGTGTTTGGACACTTTTTACACTGTCCTGCTGCTACAAGCTTTCTGGAAAGTGTTGTACCCCTAAAAATACACCCAAGGCTGAACGTTTCCAGGAATTATTCAGCAAGCTTTGATGGCAGCTGACCACAGAGACAGTCATTCTCTGCCAAAATAGGATCTTGGGAGCTTTTGCTGGGTTCCCAGTCCTGACCACGCACAAGTCATTTTCAGACCAGCTGCCAGTCTGGGCTGGTGGTAGCTGCTCCAGTTTGTGTTCCTCTCATCCTCACTGCTGCAGACACACTCTGAGCCAAGGAAACCTGCCAGGAATTCCAGAAATCCCACACGGTGACTTCCACTGCACCATGTGGATGTGCCACTTGATGCATCCTAGTTCTCCAAGGAAGTTGCTGTATCTGTATCATTTCAGTGCAATTCACCACCAGGGTGGGATTCAGACACAGGCAAATACTAAGCAGGGGTTACTCCTTCCCAGCCATTCCACTTCCTCAAGTGCTTCTCACAGCTCTTGCACGTGATGTACTCTCCCCTATCTCCACAGCTCTCCTCACCACGCACTTGAGTTCATGCAGGCTGTCCTGGTACCTATTCTGCCTAACACTGGTGCTTTCAAGGAGAATCACATTTCAGTGCCATAAGAAACTGAAGTAAAGAGAAAGGCATGCTCAAGAGCTTTGGAGTAGTTGGAAACTGTGAAAAGGAGGAAAGCTAAAGCCCAATCTGCACTAGAGAAGTTTTGTCAGCATAGCTGCATCCCAGATCTCAAGGCACAGATGGTTTAAACAGCCCTGGAACTAATGGGGTTTCTGCCATTAGCATTTATGCCAATTCACTGAGTGAACATAATTCTTCTGGCTAAAATATTCAGGTGTGTCAATGCTAGGATTGAAATCTCAAAAAAAAAAAAAAAAAATAAAAACCAAACAAACAAACAGAAAAAAAAACCCAGCAACAAAATCTCCACACAACTGGAAAAGCACATGAAAGTAGCAAATGAGACCTTCCTGGTTTTCCTGTGGTGCTTATGGAAAGTCTGATCAGTTACCTGCCCACATTAATGCTCTGCATCCATGCAGGAGAAAGCAGGTACAAAAATAATTCTCTGTATTGTATCACCAGCACTGTGGCACCCCATGCAGAGTATAGCAAAAATCATGTCCTGGTTAGTATAGATCTAAGTTTGAAGGAACAGAATCTGAATTTTAGAAAGACAGATCCCAACCTAAGTGTATAAGTCATCAAGGCAAGTGGAAGTCATCAAGGCAGGGCAGCCTGGCATCCTCTGGCAGTAAAGCATTGTCTGAAAGAAAAAAAAAAAAAAAAAAACCAAAACATTCCTCCACAACAAAAGCCTGTGCCATGGATGCATCACTTTGAGAAAGCTTTCCACAAATTCTTCCTGCTCTTCTGGCAGATTTCCTCTCTGTCTTTCCCACGGAGACTGGGAAAAAAAAAACATTTTGAGTTCTACTTCCTCTAAAATGTTGGTGCTCTTAATATCCCTCCCTATTCCCAAATCATCAGCTTTAAGGACTGTTTGTTTGTTTTGCTTGAAGTACTTCTTGGCCAGGGCTACATGCACATCATTCAGGGGAAAGAGCCTGTATTGTCTCAGTTGGTCCTGATAAAGGAAATGTTAGAGAAGTGCTGTTTAGGGCAAACCCAATGCAGAGTTTACATCTGATAGGATTAACCCATGCCATACAGATAATAGGGTCAAGGGAAAAAGACTTTCAGTCTCCAAGATGATCAGGTGAGGACTAAGACAAATGACACGGTGTGAAGTACAGAGAAAGACACTGGGAAATATGCAGTAAGACAAATACTATCTAAAACAGCATCAGTCTCCAAAAACTAGTCAGAGATGAGATTAAGGATTAAGTGAATTTTGCCATCTCTCCTAGCTGTAAGTGATCAGCCACAGACTTGTGCTGTTGTGGTGTCACACAGAATCCTGCTGCACAGGAGGAGCACAGGGACGTGTTGCCTTCACTCCTCTTCCAGCAAGCTCTTCTGAGACCAATTCTCCCTCAAAGCTGTCCTGATGATCACACAGCAGAAAAATAATTCCCCAACTGTTGGACCTGGGTATAGCCTGAAAATTATGTTTTCTTATATTACAGGCTGAAATAGAGATCTTTTCTAGGCACACATTTTGTTTTGTTACCGAGCCTCCTTCTTTTACAAGAGTTTCAGTGGAAGGTCTGTCAGTGAAGGAGGTTTGGGACTTGCAGCCACACACACAAGTGTTTTCAGAGGGCTGTCAAAGAACACATGGCCTCAAAGCATAAGGATGAGTGGGAAGTGGGAGAAACAAGGCTGCATTTTATGACTGTTCAAGCAAACTAACACTGCCTCTCAACCCCCTTGCTCCAGCACTGCTTTGTGATTCCTACAGGTTTCAAGCCCTTACCTGAAAAGGCAGTTTTTTGGAGCACAAGTTTTTTGGAACCATTCTCTATGTTCAACCCCCTGTACAAACTTAGTTGATAACAATGAAAACAAGCCACTCCTGCCTAGTAAGAAACTAGTTGTACAAATCAGATAAAAAACAGGTGATTAGTCACTTCTTTGATTCACTACTAATAAAAAAAAAAAAGTCAAATAAAAACAAATAGGAACCTTGCTTTTTCTTCACCAGGACTAAAGTTAAAATTTAAAATTTTTTCTTAATACAGAAACGTTTTGGTTGAATGGAACATTTCAGGCATTTTATATCCAGAATAAACAAAGGATGAATGCCAAAGAGTAGGGATGGGAAGTGAGTGGCCCACTTGTGTTATGGAGGATTCAAATTCAGATCCCAGCCCCAAGTCCAAGGGGACATGTGCCTCTAAGGACAGGGTGGTGGCCACGTGGTTACATGGGATTTTGTCTTTATAGAACACTTGCCATCATGAACATTCTGCTCAGTGTGGAGCTCGCACTGGGGGGTGGGGTGCTCAAAAAACTATTTCTCACATATATTTATTTAAACAGCTAGGAGCATCAGCAGCAGAAAAGATGGCAGGAAGCAGCTCCCATGGGCACTATTGTCCAGGACCTGATCCTCTGGGGCTCTTCCACAACATATACAACACCACAGACAACTAGCCAGGCCATTATCTTGAGAGATCTAGACTAGGGGTTTAGACCAGCCTCAAATAAGAGAGGAAACCAAATCCCTTCATCTAACCAATTAGAGAAACAAGTCACTGTCATCTCTTCTGGAGAACTATGAATAGGGGAATGAGACTTTCTCTTTCTCCAGCCAAAAATGATAAAATCATAACAGGTTTACTCTGTGACCACCCAAGAACTGAAGCTGGATTTGGGAGTCATGTGTTATATAAGCAAGTCCATCATCCTGTGTACTTGCTGCTCCTCCTTCCCTCCCCCCCACACCCCTCAGCTAGATTCAAACAGATGGCAGAGGGACATGAAATAAAGAGCAAACACAGGCAAGTGACTAATTTTCCAAAAGGAGACAGAAAGCCAAACCCTTAACTTCAACGTTAGAAGCAGCAAGGAATGCATAATTACCCTCTGAACATCACATTCTTCCACATAAGCAGATGCAGTGGTTGCTACAGATATGATGGCAAGAAGCAGGGGAGGGATCCTCCAGGCAGGCTTGACAGGCAGTCTGGGACTACACTGCAGCCCTAGAGACACAAGCAGAGAACTCCTGGCAAAGGAATCAGAGTAGGAAACATGAAGGTGAGTTAATTACACCAGAGAGATGACGACAGAGCTACCCCAGTGCTTCCCTTTTACCAGAGAGCACTGTCTTCAGTCCAGTCCTGCTGGAGCTGGTGCTTGCATCTCTCCTGTCAGCACCCAGTGGCAGAGGGCAAATTCCCTTCCCTGGCAGCTCAAGGAAGGCTTCAGACTTTGCATTTCAGCTGCTTCAGTGAAAGCACTACCTACCTCTGTTGGTTTTGCTCCAGGAGCAATAATATGACAGAGCAGACATTTGGGGTGGTAATTTTCAGGGCTAAGTCTATCAGACTTTGTCATTTTAGCCATTTGGGATTATTTCTGCTGGCTGAATGAACTTAAAGAGACATCCAGAAAATTTAAAGCAAGCATCATCTTTGTGGTGCCTGACACAAAGCATGCTGCAGCACATCATTTTGCCAACAGAAGGATCTTTAAGACTGTTACACAGCCAAGACAAGCACCAAATCCAGGTTCAAGGCACAGAAAGGGACTTTCTTTTGCCATTCTGTAAGAAATCAGAGTGCCTGTGCTCAGACATGGAGGTACCTGTTCTCCAGGACTCAGATTTGTTTCCTTCCTGTGTTATATTGGCATTCAGGGTGTGCTGCAAAGCCTATTTATTTGCCTGTGCTTCTCCTGAGGCGTGCTTGGGAGACAGAATCCCACATTATCTTTAGCTGATATTAGTTCAATTGATTTATCTGTAATTTTGCAGTTATTTGTCGTCTGTGTTTCTAGGTCTGTTGTGACCTTTTACAAGTGGAAATTATAAATAACTCCAGTTTGTGGAGACTCATACAGCAAAATTTAAACAGCTTTTAAGATATTCTTCCAGTTGCCAATACTGTGCAGACTCTGCTCAGTTCCATGGACTGGACAGCATCACCCAAACAGGAATCTTAGGCATTATCTTAGCATGCATATACAAATATTTGCTGACAGATTAAGAAATGGAAATAACTCTACTTCTGAATTAAGTTGCAGATACGGGGGGGGGAAGAAAAAATAAGGTTTTAAGCATGCAGAAATGCAAACTGGGTAAGGAGAGTTGGCAACCTTGTAATTTCTTCGCACTTCAATCTGCTGACAGACATCTACTTTACATTCCAGGAAAGGCAGGTTTGCTGCAGCAGCTGGCAAGGAACCTCCCTTACAAACCTTCCCTGCCTTGTCCCAGGGATGCACTGTGGCTTTAGGAGCCTTAGCAAGAGTTATTGGCAGGAAAGAGTTTAAGGACATGAAGAGTCAAGTCCCTCTACCCTTCCTCCTCAGCTGAGACACCAGGGTTCAAGCTCAAAGTACACATCCCCTATCAGATCCAAGTACAAGCTCATCTTTCTTAAATGGATTTTTTTAATCCAAAGCAGCAACACTTCCCTCTACTCACACTTCATATGATGGGCAAAGCTAACTGTCACTAGTATGTCACTTGGTCAGTATCTAAAGACACACAGCCACATCAGGAAGGATTTGTACAAGTTTCTAAAGCCTCATAAAAATTTTTAGATCCAACTGGCTTGCAGGTCAGAGTGGCCAACAGAGGGAGGGACTCCTGCTGGCAAGTGAAGCATTTCACTTCAAAGCCAGCTGAAGCCTGCTGGAAGGTGGAAAAGTAGGAGCTTCCTCTGCCCCAGCACAACTTTGTGTTTACTTAAAGCACAAAGGCTGCTACTGCTGCCTCTAGCAGTTTAAATGCCCTAAATTCAATCCCTGCCTTATTTTGCTGTCTGATTACTGTTACAGTTTATTTTAATTAAGCCACATTTAGCTAATGAATCCACACGGGGGAAAAAAAAGCAAACACCTTCTCCCACCCCTCCCAGTACTCTCAAAAAACCTGTATTTGAAGGCAGTACTTAAACCCTAATTAGCAAGTTTTCTCCCTGACAATGCTTAAAGCAAAATAAAATAAAAAAGAAACAGATCCGAAAATCAAGAGGTGTACATTTCTAGCAGTTCAATCTACATTCAAAACCTCAAACAGCAGACTGATGATGCCTGTCACAAAAGCATTCCCAGTCATGTTTCTCCAGCATTAGGCATTTTCATTTATTTTCCAGATTTTTTCAAAGGCAGAATAGTACTGTTTTCCAAACCTGGAAAGGCAGACTAAGGCTGATGAATAAGAGCAATTACACTGTTATTTTGTAAATCTTAGTCACAAATGGGGGGTTATGGGCTTAATAACACACACACATGCTCAGGAAATGCTGAAACACCAACAACATCCATTTTCCTTGAGTGGCCACTAGACAAATTCAATGTTTACTTTTGTGATAAGCCTGCACAGACATTTTCACCCATGCCTTCTAAACATGATCAGTAAGATGATATATGTGTGTGTTTGCAGACAAGGAAGTGTTTACATTCAGGTCACCTTAATATGCCAGATCTGGAAGGGAAGGAAAAAAAAGATTTGTAGAAGTGGCTAATTCTTCCCATTCCACAAGAGATAAATCATGCTACTAAGAGAAGGCAATAAAAATAAACCAAGGTTCCAGGGAATTCCTCTTGTTTTACAGTGAATTAGCAGAAGCACTGTCATGAATTTGCTCAAAAATTGACAAGGAAAGGCTAAAGCAGAGGGGCAGAGGCCAGCTCTCCTGCATCCTAATCCAGTGCATGTCTACAGGATCATCCTTCATACTCCTAAAAGTGGGTTGGGTGCTTGCTGAGGATAGAAGCCAGCCATGGCAACTGACTGAATTGAGTTCCACTTAAGAAAAAAATCCAGAATTAGGTCATTCTGGCCATTATCAAAACAGAAATAAGCAGCAGTCCTTAAATACTGTCAATGCTTCAACTCCACATATTTAAAAACCAATCTCTTTAGCTGATGATCACCCAGTAAAGCTGCACAAATTCCCACCAGATAGAAAAGGATTCCCACCCCACTCGACCAGAAAAGCCACCAAATTTTGTGACTGGCAGTCTGAAGCAGCACAGCCCTCTGCATGGCCCTGCCTCCACACAGAGAGGCATAATCACTGCACAGAAATGTGCAAGCCAGAACATTTCTGCTGCTGTGCTTCTCATAAAGAGCCTCCAAATCACAGCAGCACTGAGGAAATGCTTATTCCCACACACCACTTTTACAAATCTACCCATACTATCTTCCTTACTCCACAGTCTCAGACTGAAGAATCTTTCAAAAACAATTAATCAGCTTTCATTAGCTCTAAATTGCTTTCTCCTTGCTTGCAATTAAGGACTAATATCCAAAGAGTTAGAAATTAATAAGGTGATTAACCATAATGAGTAACTTTTAAAGTATGATCAGCTGCTGAATATCAACAGATACCTTAGTTTTTCCCAATAAACATTTTTTCCCTATGTATTTGCACAAGCTTGAAAAGGAATATTTATTTAGCAGAGGTTGTACATCCACCAGATAATAGCATATATGTCTGTTCTTTTCCTAGAAGGCAGCTAGCTGTAGACAAAAATATCTGCAAAATAGAAATTAGTGTGGATTCAGAAGGTTTTAAGGTGACACTGACACAATGAAAGTTCTATTTTTACATGTGTAAGGTATGTTTCAAGTTCAGAGAAAGGAGCACAGAAAGCACACACATCAGTTGTGATCAGCTCATGAACAGGACAAGAATCTGCTCAGCATGTGTAAATACCACCACATAAAATACATTTCCTGTCCTCGTGCTTCCATTCAATTAGATGTTGGTCAACCAGTGCTAAAAACATTTTTGAGTAGTCAGTAGCATATTAAAAAATATCAAACCAAGTGAGTGAGTTGGGTCCAAGGTTATAAACAGTAAATGAGATTCTTTTTCAGCCACTCCAGCATAATATCAAAAAGCCTTAGTTTTGTTAACGAAACCAAATTTCTGAAAGAAAAATTATTCACTAATTTCACGTATTTCCCTCCATGTAGGCATCCAATGTAACACAAGTGCAACTCACTCACTACACTCAAAAATCTGTCAGATATAACCCCACTTAGGTGTTCATCAAGTAGATCTTACACAGGAAATTGCAGGTCAACACTCACTAGAGGATGAAACCTGATCCTCTTTAGAGTGGAGCTTGTCACTCACAGTAAAACCTGGGAACTCCAATTCAGCTGCACTCTGCAGGGTACTCAGAAACTCTTCTTGATAAGAACACATCCCCAGAACACAACCAAGAACTTATTTCATCAGCATTTCCCTGCATTTCCTTCCTGCAGAACCACAGAGTTAGGCTATTTCCATAGAGTCATTAGCAGAACAAGTAGCATCCAAGTTTTCTGCAGTTTTCTTTGGCAGAAACCACAGAACAGCAAAACTTGAGGAAAAGTAGAGATGTTCTCAGGACTCTAATGCATGCATAATACTTCAATTAGACAATAAGTGAACCATTGGAAGCTTTAAAACGTATTAAGCTGTTTCATTTTAGAGATGTGTAAGAGGAAGACGTAAAATGACACTTTCATCACACAATTCTTTTCTTCTCCTGTTTGTATGGTGTCACCCTAGGACACATGGCAATGTCTCACATTTCTGTTTTCTCTTCAGAACTATGTCCCAGTTAAGAAATCCCATGTTTAGCTAATACACGAGGAATGAGTCACTTATTGATGGGGGAAAATGAGTTTATATGGGGAAAATAAGCATTAAGCCTGCTGGATTAATGTTTGCAAGAGTCATTACATTGCTTAGTGGAGCGGACAGCACAAGCCTAAAAGTAGTATTAGTGCTTACTTTAGGATGAGGTTGTTCACATTTAACCAGTTTCAGGACTCCTCTATGAAGCATTCAGAATAAGTGTTTTTAGCTGGAGGGGAAGTAAGTATTTTTAGCCACTCAAGGAACCAGGCTGGAGTTTGGAGCCAGAATAACTTCTGCTGATACGTCTGAACTTCTTGTAAGCTTGAGGCCCACTGTATTTTATTTTAAGATGACAAAAAATCAAGGGTGCATTATCTGAATGTTTTTACTTTTCCAACAGGTAACTGCTACGGGTAAAGATCATCTTTAAAAGGGAACATGGATTTAATAAACTCAACTGAACAAAACAGTACCTCAGAAGAACCTTTCAAATGGGCGACATCCAAGATTCTCATCTCCATCACCCTGTCCGTGCTTGCTCTAATGACAACGGCCATCAATTCTCTGGTGATGACCGCAATAATTGTGACCAGAAAGCTCCACCACCCCGCCAACTACCTAATCTGCTCCCTTGCAGTGACTGACTTCCTTGTGGCAGTCCTGGTGATGCCCTTCAGCATTGTCTACATTGTAAAGGAGACCTGGATCATGGGGCAGGTGGTGTGCGACATTTGGCTGAGCGTGGACATCACGTGCTGCACTTGCTCCATCCTGCACCTCTCGGCCATTGCCTTGGACCGGTACAGGGCGATCACGGATGCCGTGGAATACGCCCGCAAAAGGACCCCCAAGCACGCTGGCATCATGATAGCAGTCGTGTGGATCATATCCATTTTTATCTCCATGCCGCCGTTGTTTTGGAGGCACCAGACAACCAGCAGGGATGACGAGTGCATCATCAAACACGACCACATCGTTTCCACCATTTACTCCACATTTGGCGCCTTCTACATCCCGCTGGCCCTGATCCTGATCCTTTACTACAAGATCTACAAAGCAGCAAAGACATTTCACAGGAGAAGCGTCAGCCGGATCGTCAGGGAGGAGGGGGTGAATGGACAAGTCCTTTTGGACGCGGGTGAAAGAAGCACCAAATCGGCTTCGATGCCCAGCACAACAGAGAAGACCTCAGATCCCCTGGTGAGCTCTGATAAAATCAACGTCACCCTACGAAGCCCCAGGTCTGAATCCAAGCACGAGAAGTCCTGGAAAAAACAGAGGATCTCCAGCACGAGAGAGCGAAAGGCAGCAACAACGCTGGGTTTGATCTTGGGGGCGTTTGTGATCTGCTGGCTCCCGTTTTTTGTAAAAGAAGTCGTTGTTAATACCTGTGAAACGTGTCATATCTCAGAAGACATGTCTAATTTCCTAGCGTGGCTGGGATATATAAACTCCCTTATTAACCCTTTAATCTACACAATCTTTAATGAAGATTTCAAGAAAGCCTTCCAGAAGCTTGTACGCTGCGGGCAGTACCTTTAAGAGCTTTTGTTCATATAAGGAGAACATAGTCATTGTTTTTTTAACCTGTATAAATTTATATAACTGAGATGGCATTTGTTGTATTTAAGGCAAAGCACCAGGACTCTGCATTTACATTATAATGACTTTTTTTGTATAGGTAATTTTGGGAGCATTAATTGCCCAAATTTTAAAAAGATGGATCACCTGGGATTGGTTTTGCTCTAGAAAAAGAGGTAGCATATTGTGGCTCTGATCCAGCTGGGATTTGCACAGATGCCTAGCTTGAAGCATAAGGTATTACCTTAAATATGAAGGAAATACCCACTTGAAGTAGACAAAGAAACAAAACTTTTTTAAAAGTAACCCTCGGTCACCAATGAAATGTTAAGTAAAACAACACACACGTTTTAAACCCTACTGATATAAGACAGAAAATACACCATGGAATGACAACATGATTTCAACAGTCTGGCACTGGCCTGCAGCCTAGAGCCAAGCCATCCACAGCCAAGAGCAGTAGCTTTAAATATATCTACCATCATCCTATGTCAGTCAGCTGAGTGAGCTGCAGCTCTGCCTCGTCCCATAGATGGAGTTCCCAGTGTTACACAGCACCCCAGCAGCGGGCAAGGGGCTCTCATGGGTTATCAGTTTCATAGCAAGCCAGTGCTGGGAGCCTTCTGCCATTGCACACCCACAGCAGGTGTGAGCAGAACCCCAAGGGAAACAGCCAAACATCTGGGGCACCTCCAGTGAGCTGGGTACACGGAGTGCCTGGTGCTCTGAGACACCAGCTTCCATGGGGAAGGGAAGGCTCATAAAGAGCAGCTGGTTCTCCTTGTGGAGATATTAGAAGGGAGAGAAGCAGGAGACAAGGAGACAAGGAGACACTCCTTTCTCCATGTCCTCACACCTGGCCAGGCACAGAGTCTGTGACCAGCAGCACCAAACCAAGCACAGCTCATGCCAGGGCTGAGCACTGCTGACAGAGAGTGGCTTAGTGAGGTTTGAAGAACTGGGGCTGACAGCTCCAGCTCAACATGTTCAGCCCTCCATCCTCAGAAGCCTGGTGTGCCCCTGAGCCTTTTCTCAACTGCCCCAAGCACCAGCAGCTGTGCTCCCTTTCCAGGCAAGTGAGAAAGCACCACAGTGCTGGCAGCTTGGGTCTCTGGAGAAGGCTGTGCAGCACCTTCAGCAGCAGAGGCAGAGGGAGTGACCTCAGCATGCACTGCACACCTGCCCAGGGGATCCTGTGGGATGCTCACTGAGAAGCTCACCTCTAAACCCCTCCTTCCCCAGAGCATCCATCCATATCCCCATTCCCAGCAGAGTTAAAAAGGCATTACAGGAACTCCAGCCCACCCTAACCAATTTAGTCAAAGATGACCCCTATGAACAAATCCCTTCCAAGGCCTGAAAGATGGCCAATCCTGACTGACATGCTCTAGATGCCAAGCCATTAAGTTGTTAAAAACCACACCAAAGCCCGGGTTTTGCAATTTTCAGGACAAACAGATTCAGGCTGTGTCACTAGGAGCCCAGCTTCAAATTCTTTGTCAGACATTCAGTGCTGTCTCAAATGAACAGGGATTTTAGGCTCCTTACAGGCACTACAAACCCCACTGTCAGCAGCAGCAATCTCCTGCAAAGGTGCTCCCATTTGGCACCTGGGCCACCAGCCTGGAGACACCACAAAGGAACTGAGACATGACAGCACCATGGTCACCTTTAGTTGGGGAAGGGTGTCACTGGCCCTTGCAGTTGCTCTTCCAAGAGACTTTCAGTGGTTTGCATTAGACAAAAAAACAAGAAAAACACTGGAAAAAAGTCATCACTGTAATTTCTCTCTCCCCCTCTCCCTCCTCTGTATTACAAACTCTGGAGTTTGTAATAATTTCTGTATTTTCCCTGCTGGCTACCAGCTGACACAACAGCTGTCAAAAGGGTGCATTCCTGCAAGGTGACGAGGTTTGAAACTTGAAATACTGAACTAATTTGCTTCTGTCACTTGCAGCTTACTGTATTCTGCTTTCACATCAAGGTCCAAATGACATGCTATTCAGAATTACCAGAAACGGTGCATTTGCTTTGCCACTGATTTTAATGCAGCCAGGAACCTAATGGAAAGCTCACTTGTCACACCATGGAGCTCTAGCACAGCAGTGGCACAGCTAAATTTTGAAGATACTGGGCTGTGACAGAGTGGAATTGGCTCATGCTCAGTGCAAGCCAGCACACTTTATTACCATTGCAGTCAGAGCACAGCCTCTGCAGCCCCCGTGACCTCAGCATTGGCTGCATTATGCTGAGAGAAAAAAAAATTGCTCTCAGCATCAGCTGTGCTCTGCTGTCTCCAGAAAGAGCCATGAAATTTAGCTTTCCAAAAGGATTAGCAGATTAGCAGGAGGCAGCACAGAAAACCCCACTAAATCATTCACTCTTGAAGAACCTCAGTTTCCCACATTTCCTGAGTCATAACCCTGGGTGTCTTGGGGGAATCCATCCCTCTCCCTCTGCCTCTCCCTTTATGGCTGCTGGAGTACAGACTATGTTGTTTATCCTCTTACTCGTAAGATGTTTGGCAATATCCTGTGAAATCAAATGGGAAGGGAAAATAGGGGCTGCTTTTCAGGAGCAAAGTTACTTAAAATACCCATTTAAATAATAAATGGGTGAAGCTCAAAGGAATCATATGTAGATAAACAGAAAATAGCTGTCATATGCACTGCTAGCAGTATTATACTCTGAAACTAATTAAGCTGCGAAACATTTCTCAAGATGCAGGGTGGTTTCTTTTGTATCATTTTCACTGAGCTGTACCTGCTCACCCTTCAACACAGTGGTGGGAGAGGCAACTACCAGAAATCTGATCAAACAAGTGGGCAGTTATTCCATTAAAAGCACTTGCGGCTTGTGGACCATCATTTCTTGGTGTCTGACTGCAACTCATCACTCGTTCCCTTACAGAACCCACTGTGCCAAACACTTCCCCACACAGCACCACACGGCATCATTTCATCTCTAGCATTTACCCATGCATGTGATGTGTACAGAAAAAAACCAACAAGAATTCCCCTTTCAAAATGGATAGATGTTAAGATGCCTGCAGGATGCTGCTTTCCCTCCCCATGAAGCACATGGGCTTCCACTGGACCTTAGCACCAGGTTCAAGGAGCACCAATGGAGCAAGATTTTATGCACTGGAGCTAAGATTTTTTGCAAGTAGCTCTGTGCCCTGGGAGAGCTCAGTCTCAGCAAGGAGAAAAGAAATGTGTCTGGTTTCCCACCTCTGTTAGAAGACTCTGTGTGTGCATTTCAGGGAAAGGGTTTATATGTCCTCCAGAGTGTGCACAAAGCTTCCTGGGTCCCTATCCCTGCTGCCCTCCCCGCTGCTGTTTGCTGCCCACCAATCAGTTTAGATTTCTTCCAACCCCCAGAGAACCAGATTTGGAGCAGCTGACCCACTCCCACTTCAGCTTCACAGAGAATGGCTCCTGAAGCAGCTGTGGACACAATATCCAGCTCAGGTGGATGGTTTTTACTAACAACAAGCAGTTGGATACACCTATTACGCTGGACTCATTTCTTTGCCTTTCCTCCCTGCCAGATGCTTCATTGGTGTCCTTTTCTCCCGAGGATGGCAGAGCTTGGGGACTCAAAAATACATTTGTTTTAGTGATGCAGTCACACTTGTTAACACATGACTGTACCACCCAGGAACACCCACCTCATCCAACTGCGCTTTTGGCAGTCGCTGCCTTCAGCTGGTGCCTGATTGTTCTCGATGCTGGGGAGGTGCATGGAAATAGCTCCGTGCCAAATTATTTTCTCCAGCAGTTACAAACTCAGCACATTATTTCTAGGCAAGTACACGTTACTACTCGACCTTTGCACGTCAGATTCCCCTCGCAGAAGAGAAACAGAAAATCACTGCTGTAGCCGCAGGAAAAAAAAAAAAGGCAATAAAACAACCCCCCTCCCAAAAAAAAAAAAAAACCAAACAAAAAACACCACACCAAACAAACAAACAAACAAAACCACCAAAAAAGGGCTTTTTGGGACTCTGCACACCAAAGAGTAAATTCTGCAAGAAAGTGAGGAAAGGAAACCTTTGCAGCAGCCCTGTAAAGATTAAGAATTCTAACACTTGTGTCAGTCCCACTACAGGGAGAGTACTACCAATAGCAGAACTGCTAAAAATTACCAGCAACATGTTGATATCTCCTCCCCTGTGAAATCCTGAAATTAATTAAACCAAGTTTGTTTGGGTTTTTTTTTTTCAGATTTTTCATTGTCTTCTGGAGAACCAGGATCAAATTTCTTATTTCCCTCCTCAACCAGGAAAGCTAAACCTCTGAAAGAAACATAAATGTTTTTTTGATTTAGTGTTTCTAGCCATCATAAAGTAACCCAAAAAAATTAAATCTTTGATGATATTGATCTTGGCTAAGAGGAAAGATTACAAAGAACAGAGCAAACAGAAGTCAGCATCAAGGGCTGGGAACAGCCAAGACTGCCAGCCAAATCCAAAACAGACTTTCTGGTGTCAAATCCCCCACACATAAAGGACACCAGTGACTGAAAGCAACTTTATATCCTAACTTACTGAAGTATGAGTTTCATAAATTTCAATTGTTTACTTCACATTCAAGTGAGTTACTTCTTAAGTAAGAACTCTGCAACTCAGGAAAATTTCAGACAGGAATATTTTCAGGCAAGGAAGAAGTACCATGTTTCATTAGTCAAAGTACATTAGTACAATGATGAATGTAAAATCCTGGTTGGGGCAGTGTAAAGTCAGAGATGCTGCTTATTGAATGCTATTGCTTTTTATCCACTAATAGCTCACACCAATTGTATCTACTGTTGTTTATAATACAATACTATTATACATAATAGACATAATCTAGGCCTAAAATTATTTAAAATACAGTTTTGAAGGTAGTCATTGCTATGCACCAGATGGGCAGCACTAATAAATACTAGCCTCTCTCTCCACTTTAAAGCAAGATACCTCCTATACATGGATGACATTTTCCCCTGACTAAATTAAGACTTTTCCTTTCTTCTGTAGACCCATTTATCTGAAACTCAGAGCTGCATTTCATGGTTTGGGTTTAAAGATGAAAAACACGCTTAACACCACGAAAAGCGCTAACTGCTAAGGTAATGCTCCAAGAGCGATTAATCTTCTCACTTTGGGTTTAGATCATGACTGGTGGTAGACATTTCATGCAATAGCTGGTTCTGTGCTGGCAGCACTCCAAGATGCAAAAGCTGTGGCTAATTTGTATGACAGCAAGCGTCTGCTAAGCCAGTCACTCTTGGCTAAGCCCGGTTTCCCATCTTTCACAGTACAAAGCCGCACGAAACAGTCCGCAGCCACGAAATGAGGATTTGCACTCCAGTTGTTTCTAGTCTGGCAGTCACTTGGAAGATAGTTGCCCCACAAACACACATCACTAACCAACAGCAGCAAGGCTGTGCCTGCAACAAAAAAAAAAAAAAAAATCTGTCCACAGGAAAAAAAAAAAAAAATCTTTCACATTCATCTACTACTTTGGAGGCAGCCTGAACTGACTCATGGCAAGACAGAGCAGCACTGCTCCCCAGCCAGACACAAAAAGAGATCCCTTTAAGGAGAATGCCAGTGATAAGCAAAACAGTGTTGAATGACCTCAACAGCTCTGCTTAATACAGGGCTTGCATTCTCTGTCATCAAGAAGTTCACCTCTGAAGCTTGAGGCGATCCATCAGCTTAGACATATGCAAAATACTGGAATTTAAGATGGGAAAAGTTCAAGTTAAGTGTTCTTAAGGTTGAGGATTTGTCTTCCACGTCTACTTTAACAGCCAGCAAACTGCGGGCATTTTGATCCCAAAACAGTTTCCCAAGCAAGATGTATCTGTAACAGCTAAGCAGGACTTCATTTCTCACACACATAAATATATGTTACTGTTTCCATACATTGGACTGTTTCAAACCTCTTTCATTGATGGTCTCTTGCATTTGGACAAGTACTTTTTTTTAAATCTGGTTTTCGAAGTGTGGAAGAAATACTAATTAATTAATTATCTCAGGTAATTAATCTCTTATCTCATGTTTATAGTTGGAAAACCAGGAGCTAAGGGAAGAAGGCAGCCAGCACCTCATCCTGAGGTGCTAGGGTGGAGGACAGGAGGGAAAGGAGGGGAAGGGAGAAGAGGAATCCCTTTGTTAACTGCACAAGGAATCACACACTACTGTCTGAGGGATGAAAATGAGAGCTGTGGAGCAAAACAAATCAGGAAAGGGGAAGGAGGGGAGAATGGGGAGAGAGAAAGTTTTCTCCTTATAGGGCCTGGCAGCCCTGAAATAAACTTGCTTGAACTCATCACAGCTCAGATCCAGCTAAGAGAAGTGCCAGTTTGCTCTGGAGCTGCCTGGCACCTCCTGGAGCTGAGAGAGGGAGAGGAGGTGGTTTTGCCACCTCCATCCCACTCAGGGTCAGTGCAGCACTGCACAGCCCAGCACATGTGATCCTTCTCCAAGACTGCTGTGACAACTCTGGTCTGCACCAGCCGTGCTCAGCCAGTGAGGCTGGGGAGCTGCAAGTACTGAGATCTTGAGAGGTACAAACAACAGAGGAAAAGAAAAATTAGTAGCAAGAAATTTAGGATATTTTAAAATCTTATCTACATTCCAATGCCCTCCCGCCTTCTCAAAAGCCACCTCAAGTACATGGAGAGCTGAATAGAGACTTTGTCCCTTGTTTTAGACAGGGATAGATGCTCAGATTGCTTTATATTTCACAAGTACAACTTACACAGTCAAACCACAACCAAGTTTCCTGCTCTTCTTAGTTAAGTACCCCAGTGTATGCCAGTCCTCCCCAGCCCCTGCCAGCCCGGCCCTCACCTGTGTCTCCAGCTCACTGAACATGGTGTCAAAGCACTCCATAACAATTTACTCCAGCACTCCTCTCTTTCACTCCACTGGAGAAGAATAACAAAAAGCGACTGATACACCCTCCAAGCTCTAAAACTGCAAATCGGGCATAAAATAGAAATAGAAGGATGCAGTTTAGATTTAAGAGAAAATAAATCAAGCGACATTCCTCTGTACCACCCTTTCTATTCACCCCACGCCACACTCTCTTCTCACCCACAACACACTGCACACTGTGAGGGAAGGGAAAAAGTTATTTCAGTAGCAGGTTTGACTTATTTTGTATAGCTGGGCTAAGAAGTTCTTGTTTAAAGATCCTTCAGGGGAACGAGGACGGCTGTGAAATGATTACTTGCCTTGCCTTCTCTCATCCTCAGCTGTACAAAGAAAACCGAAGAGGAGCGAGGGATTGTTGACTCAGGTGCAGGCAGGGAAACACAGCATAAAAAGGGGAGAAGGAGGAAAGAGCAGGCTCTCACTGTGGGCTGCGTTCTCACGGGACAGAGCAGCTTTGCCTCAGCCCCCGGACACCTCGTCAGGGGGCAACCCCAGCTCCCCTCCGCGGGCAAGAAACCATGAGTACAAGGGGAGGGGGGAACAGGAGGAACGGGGGGCGATTCGGGGCTGTTCTCACGGTGCCAGGCCCTGGAGCCGCTGGATGTGCCGGGGCGCGGAGCCTTTTCCCGGGCGGGCGGGTCCCTCTAGCGGCACCTGAGGCCGGCAGCGGCCCCGGCCCAGCTCCCGGGCCCTGCCCGCGGAGCCCGGGGACGAGCCCTGCTCACAGCCCCGGCTGCCGGCCCCACACAGCCTCCTGGTCGGGGTGGGCCCGGCTGGCGGCTGAGCCCCGCTCCCCGTGTCCCCAGCACGGCAGCCCTGGCCTGGGAACGAAGGTGCCCGGCAAGTGGGGAAACCATTTAGCATGGGATCCCTGCTTTCCTAGCAAGGATCTCAGAACCCCCATGTCCACGTGCATCCCTGCTCAGTAGGGTTTATCAGAGAATCATAAAATACCCTGAGCTGTAAAGGAGCCGCAAGGATCATCGAGGCCAGCCCTTAGCCCTGCACACCCCGACAATCACACCACGGGCCCAAAAGCTTTGTCCAAGCACTTCTTGGACTCTGGCAGGCTTGGATCTGCAACCACTTCCCTGTGGAACCTGTTCCAGTGCACAGCCACTGTCTGGGTGAAGAACCTGTCCCTGATATCCAGGCCACATTCTGCTCCCTGACACATCTCCATGCCATTCCCTCAGGGCTGGACACCAGAGAGAAGAGAGCTGTGTCAGCTGCTCTGCTTCCCCTCACGAGGGTGTTGAAGACCACAATGAGGTCTCCCCTCAGTCTCCTCTTTTCCAGGCTGAACAGAACAAGTGACCTCAGCTACTCCTCATAAGGCTTCCCCTCCAGGCCCTTCACCATCCTTGTGGCCTCCTTTGGACACTCCTATGGCTTCATGTCTTTTTTATATCATAGCACACAAAAATACCCTCAGGACTCGAGGCAAGGCCACACCAGAGCAGAACAATCACCTCCCTGGACTGGCCAGCTCTGCTGTTCCTGGTGCACCCAGTGCCTGCTCATTTAGAGACTTGGTGCACCACACACACAAAAGGAAGGAAAATTTCAGGAAGAAATGTTGATTCGCACAAGGAATCATTACTGGGACAATAACCTCAGAGGAGCCACGGAGCACAGAGCAGATTGAAGGCTGGGATGGTGAAGAAGGGAGCCACAATATAGCTTTCCTCTGGGTTAATAGTCCCGTAGCACGAGGCTCCTGGGACAACCAGGTGCCAGAGGCAATGGAGGTTTCTGAGAAAGGGAGCGTGACATTTGTTCCCTCTCATGGCTGCTTCAAGACTGAGGTGGTGAGTAACATTTTTTTGAGCTGAATGAGACTGCAGGGCATTCCAATTAAGTTGGCAAGTCTGGGGAGTTCAGCAGCATGTGTACAACCTCCCAAGCAAAGGTCAGAAAAGACTGTAATTTGAAATGATATGCAGGAACACTTATGCAGTTGAAAAATGTACATAAGGGAGAGAAATTACAAATCACCAGAGATCAGGGGAGCTGATAACACAATAATAAAGGCACAAGTGACAGGTAGAAGCTTCTAAGGTGGTTTCTAGAGAAGCAGTTTCTTTCTGTTGTATTATTGGTTTATTTCAGGATTTAATTCTAAGTATTCATGAACTAGACCAAGCACTGCAGAAATGACCACTTACCTCTCTATTTAAAGTAATGACATTAATTATTGATGATACTATTTTGATTTGGACTTGTTTGTATTTACTGGAGTAGAGGTTTTGTTCACAGTTGCTCGTTACCACTTTTTTGATATTGCACAGTACTGTGTAAAGTGTCCAAAACTTCCTCATTTCCAAAATCTGTAGCCCCTCTCATACTGCACAAAGACGAAGCAAAGCACAGGGCAGTGGAGAATTATGGTCTGGAATTAGAAAGTGGTCAATGACTGGAATTTCACTCTAGGAAACAGAAATCATGCTGAAGTGTGAATAATTGAAATCTTACTGTCTTCATACATTTTCTGTGAAATTCTATCGACAGCATGTCTGGATTTGGTGGGATACTGGGCAGCAGTACATCAATGCATACTCTGGGTACTGAGGAGAGGAGCTTTAAAGCCTCAGCTGAGACCAGAATATGTACACAAAGAAACACAAAGGGGCCACACAAATATTTGTACGTGAACATAGAGCTGAAGTGTCACAAACAATCCTTTTCAGAGTTAGAAATTACCAAATATAAGGGATTCATGATGGCAGATTTTTTTCTGAGCAAGAGAAGAACTCAGGAGCTGTAAGGGCTCCCTCTAATTCCCCTGGCATTTTTCATGTTAAGAAATTGTCTTTCTTGCATTGCCTAACCATTGATTTATACCCAAGTGCTTCAATTGGTTCCTGTCAGCTGTCCAGTTCCATTCCTGTTTCTGGAAAAGTGAATCTGGAATTGTTTATGAAATTCACTCGCAGCTTGAATTTTATTTTTCTTCTTTTTTTAAATATATGCAGCACAAAAGCCACAGAAGTACTTGAGCTACTTTGCAAAGCAAAAAGAAAAATTATGACAGATTTTCTGACTCCTGGGCTTCTCTCAACATCTTTTTTCTGTTCTATATGCTTTCTTCACTGTCATACAGACAGAAAACAAACAAAACAAAGAAACAAATGCACAAAACAAAAAAAAAACACACACAAACAATTTCACCAGACCTGGAAACTTCTTTCCAAGTTTTGTTCAATTCTAAGGGGGAGGGAAAAAAAAGAAAAAGAGAACCAAAGGGGGAAAAAAAAACCAAACCACACACGAAAACAACAGGATCAAAAAACCAATCCAAATCTTTCATCACAACTGTGAGGCCAGTTACAGTTCTTTATGCTGCATTTCCAAGGGAATACACAGTGGCAGTATGATCCTATCTCATTCCCTTCTGCTGTGGAATATATTGCTATAGAGGTAGTAATTACAGATATTCAGACACCCTCAAGACAAGCTAGCTTTAAATAGTATTCACATTTTCAGGTTGTTTGGGGAGATGTACAAACAGTAACCCTGCATTCAGCGTGGTCATCAGGTGGTGCAAACCACATCCTCCTATTCAATTGCCTGGAAATGTGTGGGTAGGATTTCTTGCCAGATAGTGCTCTTCACAATATTCAACATTTGTTTCATGCAAAAATATCACAGGGACTCTTTCTACCTGCAGTAGTTCAGCATATAATAAGCAAGTGTGGAGTCAACTCCTTCCCTTATTCCCCTAGCTCAATTTATTTCTTTCTGTCACTCCGTGATGTATCCAGACAAATGTTCTGGCATGGGAGGTCTCCTTGCTCAAATGCATCTCCTGGAGTTTCATTGCAGTTGCAGGGAAGTTCAGACATTGTCACCAACATGACAGGAGATCACAGATATAAATGAGTGATCATCTCTGCATCACACAAGGTACCTCTCAAAGGCCCTGAGGTGAAATGAAGCAAGTTGATCTGCAACAAATGAGGACAGGAACTTCCCCAGGTGCTGGTAAGGAAAGGGAAGACTGATGGTGAGCCAGTCTGCTGAGTGTGGCTTGGAGCACAGCCAGATGAGTGAAGCCCACAATCCAGCACCCAGGGAGAGAGCAGCCTCCCAAAAGGTCTCTCTGTGTTCAGCTGAGCTGGTGTCCCAGCAGCAGAAGGACAGTGTGGGGACATCACAGTGACGCTCTGGCTCACAGTGACGCAGGGCTGAGGTCACTGCAGCCAGGGAACAGCCAGCCCAAACACACAGCCAAAGGAAGATGGAGTGTCCCTCTAGTCCTTCCTCTGAAACACAAACACTGCTTGCTGTCATTAAAGTGTGGTCACTGCTGAGCCTTTTGGGGCCTTGTTCACACAAGGAAGTCCCCTGCTGACCAATTAGTCCAGTTTGCCCTTTGCTTGGCATCACACTGTGAAAAAAATGCCGACCATGAATATGCTCCAGGTAAGTCTGGCCTTTGTTGCCAGGAATGGAATGAGGAGTATCACTGCCCTCAGCAATGCATTTTCTGATCTGGCTGTCTATACACATAAAGCACTGCTTAGTAGCCCAGAATATAAATACAAAATACAATCCTTTATTAATGCAGCAAAAGGCTGACACGTGCTACCATTTCCTCCCTGGTCTTCAGAGGTGTATATCTATTTTCTTCTTTCACACTACATCCCCCACACTGTGGTCATTTCCTTTCTCTAACCCCATCACCATGATCTTCTGCTTCAGTACAACCCACTTCTTCACAGGTGGCTCACTGCTGAGAGAGGCTTCACAGACCACAAGGCAGCCAGAGTCTGATACATAGCTTCTACATGCAGAATTACTGCCCACAAATTCATGTGCTTTTCCATTTGCACATTTGCAAGTGTGTCAAAAGAGCACAGTCAAGCACCTGGACTTTCTTTTCAAGTACAGAAATGCAGATATTACCTTGTCCCAGAAAAGGCCAAAGAGTGCTCCCCAAGCAAATGGGAATATATAAAAAAACCAAAAAAAAAAAAACACCAAAAAAAAACTAACAGTAAACCAGACATTGATCTGAATGACAGCACTATCAGCCAGCAGTTTGTCCTGTCAGGTGGCTGTTTTGTCTAGATGTTGCAGGTTCCTTCCAGGCTGCTTCTGCCTGAGGTTCATTAAATCCAAAGGTGTCAGCCAGCACCATTTGTGGACAGTCTTGATAGTTATGGGGGAATCAGTGTGATGTGCCATTTCCTTGCTGATCTACTCATCTCCTTTTCAAAGCTGTTAATAAGCCCAAGTTGTAGCAATCTAGGCACAAAACTCAAGGAGGACAAGAGGAATTCATTAAGTACCTAATTTTCTATTTTATTAACACCATCAACCAAAAAAAAAAAAATCCACAGGAAACCAGAAAAAGAAAAAGCCATTTCATTCTACACTTCTGTTTCACAGGTGGGTGTGTTTTCTACAGTCCTTTTCAACATCAGAGATTAGCAGTTGCAGAGATATTTGTAAAAGTGAGACCAAGGTTTGAGTTGGCAGCAGAGGTTGGATCTCTAAGCCAGTAAGAGGCAGATGTTATTGGTGTCCTCACTTCCCATGTTCACAGAGGGCACAACAAGTTGGTAGAAATATTTAAACAATCCAGCCTTGAGACAGGAGCCTCAGATTGGCTTTGGGTTGGTTTTTTCCTCTCTTGTATTTAACACAATCCCCTTGCTTTACTGTCTGAGCTCTTCATTGTTTTTTAGAGTAATTAAAATAATGCATCTCCAGGAGAAATAAGAAAGTTTTCTTTGTTCTGTGTCCTTTGAGATAAAATATTGTAACAAAGAGAGAGACAGAGAAGGAGAAACTATTGCCCAAGATCACAAAAGAAAACAGCTGCAAAGAATTAAACCCAAGTCTCCTCACCTACTATGACATTATTTGATTCTCTCCTTAGGCTTCATTATGTCTTTTTTAAAAGTCTGTAAATGTTAAAGTCAGGAAACAAGCAAGGGACCTCCTTTGACATAAAAGTGCAGGGTCTAGAGTAGAGATTTGATGAAAGAATATAGAATTTTATTATTTTTGGCTAGTCTCTTTATTGTTAACCTTTACTGTTTGAAGTCATAGCTGGGGCTTCAGAAAATAATACAACTGAGATTTGCTTAATTTGCCATTATCAGCTGTGATGTCAGATCCATTGGGTTTTCAATCATTTTAAAATTCAGGAATACAGAGTAAGCCAAACACCAGAACTGAGATTCAAACAAGTGGGATTTTAAGGTAAAACAAAGCAAAAACCATCAGAGATTCTGTGAGTAATCAGTGAAAACAACCAAGGCTGTACTCAGCTTGTCCTTTCAGAGATGGGGGAAAGTGAAAAATCTTTCACATGAGGAAAATCTGCATGGAGCCAGTAGGAAAAATGTTAAGCAGGTTTCTGTGGAAGGCCACAATCAAATTTTCACTCTGTCCATTCAACATCACACTGAGATGGCTCCTCAGGCTGCCACTTGGTACCCTGAAGAAGGGTGTGATCTTCCACACATCAAGCAGACATCAAGTTCTTACCCTATCCAGCAATTTTCTGATCCAGATACAGCCACCACCCGATTTGGGGAGGGGCACATCCTCCTTAGGCAGGGGGTGATTTTTGGTGTGTCTGTTTATCCCCCCACACTCCCAAAGAATGGACACAGAAAACATACAGGAGTCATATCAAATGTCTACCTTGCCTCAACACAGATTCATTTCCATCTCTGCCCAAACAGCTGCTGAATCCTCTGATGTGAAACCATCACACATCAAATTAGTGATGAGACTGATAATTAACGTTTCCTAACACTTTGCAATAAAAGACTTTGCTGGCATCACTTCTCAAGGCTTTTCACTGCTCAGTCTGACCCCCTTCTGCCTCAAATAGGTGCCTCCTATCCCAGGAGTGTCTGAGCTAACACAGAGCCCTGGCCCAGCCCACCTTGCCAGCTACCAAAAGCTAACTTGGACCAAAATGCTCAGCTTGTTACACAAAGAGCTCCAAACATTTCTCTGTAGCAGCTCTTACCCCCACACACCCTTTTCCTACCTTAAAGAGCACTGGCTGTGCCTGACTCCAAACACCAACCCCACAGGATCCCACAGGGATGCAACGGGAGCTTTGGGGCTCAGGGCTGCTCCCACCACAGCTTTTCTTGCCCAAAACCTAACAAGCACCCTGCTTAGCAATTAAAAGTATTTTGCAGCAAGCCCCCTGCTTAGCAATTAAAGGTATTTTGCAAGACCAACTGTGCAATTGCACAGCTGTTGGCAATTCCCTGAGCTTCTTGATCCTTGGGCCTTTTTGCAGGGCAATCATCTTTCCCCATCCTTGCAGGGTTTCCCCGTGTTCCTAATGTGCATTTCAATAGAATTTACCCATATTTCCAGAGCTGCTGGGCTGATGTTTCCTTTGGTTTAGAAGAGAAGTCCCCAACATCTCTACATCTTTAACATAAAGAAATTCCTGGGTTCATTCAAAATGAAATCTTGAGCTTTTTGGTTCATTCTTCACCATTAAGTTCCCCCTAGTTATGCATGATTTTTCCTTTTTAAACTGAGATCACATGCACATGTTCCAGGTCACATCAACTAAATCAACTTCATTTGCTCACTCAAGGGTTTTTTTCTACAACTATCTCCTCTAAGTTGTTAGTGTTAGTCTCAGAAACAAAATTTTAAGTCATATCAGCCCCTGGTTCATTGACTGTGGAGTTAAATAGATCTTCTGTTGTCACTCCCGTGGCATACGATTGCTAATGGTTTTCAGTCTGGATGACTAAGAAAATTTCCTGTGACACAAACCTCTGGAGTATTTCACTCTCTAAAAGCATTCAGTAATTCTTTATTTGCATCCAAATTCAACTCCCCAGTCTATCCCAGGAGGGCTTCCTTTGACATCTTTTCCTGGAACAATTCTGACGGAAACTAATCGACATTATCCACATTACCACTTTTTTTTCTTAACATCTTTAAGATATGTTTCTACTCCTCCAATACCTTTAAAATCATTATTCTATCATTTCTGTACAGCCCATTTCCAACATGATTGCTCCTGTCACGTAATAATCACCGCTGCTCTTCACCTCAATGTAATTGATGTTGTTGATGTAGTTCATGATGATATTCAGTTTCCTGCTCTACAACACCTGCAATAAACCCTTGGTGTGACCACCATATCTGTTGTCTCTGACCATACTCTCTAGGCATATAAAAGCAAATACTTTGATATTGATATTGCCCACTTAACTACAGTTGGCAGCAGTTTTACTCCCTTTTCTTCTTTTCTGTGTATTATAAAAATAGCTGTAAGGACTTCACTACTCTTCCAAACAATTTTATTCATTTCTTTATTTAGATTTCTGTTCACAAGTCTTGTTAAGTGTGATCCCAGGAAGCTGTGTCTTCAGCATTATCCACCCTCAGATGAATCCCCTTTGCATGGCTCTTCCTTCTAACCACTCCTTGCACTGACTGCAGCGATCTGGAGGAACTTTTCTGTCCTTCCTTTCAATGTATTTTACCAAATTTCACCTAAAGCAAATCTTTCGTGAATGTCACTTTCACACAGTTATTTTTTTAATTCCCTTTGGGCATTGACAGTTTTTTAACAGGGAAAACTCCACTGTTGATCCTTCCTATGACCTTCAGAATCTTTTTCAGCCTCAACACCCTGTCCTAGTCCTTCCTCAGAGAGGTGGCTCATGAGTCTCCCACTCACCAGTGAAAACCTGACCAATTTTTCCTTAGCCAGGGTTGCTTACACTCCTGGATGTGCCCTTTTGAGGGCAGGTGGACATCTTTGAGGTCCTCTCCCTACTATCCTTCTTCCTGACTCTTGCCTCTTTTTTGGAGTGAGGTGCATTGCTCATTTTCTTTGCCACTACTGTTTCTTTTGGTACTTGTTGATTGTTTTCTTCAGCTTCACCACAGTAATGCCTCCTCCTCTCAGCATTTAACTACCAAGAAGTGGGTTTCAACCACCAGCATAAATATTTTTTCACAGAAGGCAATTAAATTTGTGAACCCATGCTGCATCTTATATTATAGACTAAAATATTATCGACTAAAAACATTAAAAAATTTACAAGACATTGAAATAATTATGGAGGGCATAATTATTATTATAATTATTATAATAATTATCAGTGGCTGTTAAGAGATGATTCAAATGCAACCTCCATCTCACAAAGTCCTAAATCCTTGACTGTAAGAATCTGAGCAAGGTTTTCAAAGGGTCAGATAGCTGTGGTTTTCTATGGTCTTTTCTCTTCTGGCCACTCTGAACCATCCTGTAAAATATTACACAAAGTGAAAACAGTCTCAAGCCATCTCCAGAGTGTTCCTCTGTGTTGCTGAAAAAGAGATGTGTTTCACAATGTCTAGGCTTGTTTCACAGCCAGCTTCTCATTCAAATCACAGAATCATAGAATGGTTTGGGTTGGAGGGGGACCCCGAAGTTCATCTGATTCCAGCCCCCCCCCCACCATGGGCAGAGCATAAAACACCACAGAGGCATTCAAGTACTGATTCAGACCAAATTTCATCAAACTCTACCAGGCTGATGGTACTAAAACTGGAAGGGCAGAAGAATTGCTTGCCCATCAGGCAGTGTCTGTATCTAAAATAAATGTTTGCTGAGGGTGAACTCCAGATATGGGACTGGCCTTGACGTTGCATCTAGTAGATGTATTCCAAGAATTTGGCTTTTTACACATATTTTGTCACAAACACCTTCCTTATTCTTTACAGATATGCTAATTCTCCATTTGCACTTAAGCACAATGACTTTTCAAATGCAAGCTGTTGTGCAATAACAGTAGAAATTCTATGCCAGTTTTTTAATGTATATATTTATATATATGTACCTACTGAATAAGGGAAATGGGACTAATCCATTTGCAAATCGTTGTGCAGATTGCTCTTAAATAATTCTTTGTGGTATTTCAGCATTTGTGAAGAAAATGTGAGGCTTAGCCAGCAATAATGCCTACATGAAGCCATGGCTGCTATGTTTTCTTCCCAAGCAATCCAATTTTAGCAGGTCCAGAATCAGTCCCCAACGCTTTTTGCCAGGCTGAAAATCACAGGAGCACACTCAAATAGTTGGCCCCATCTTTTTCACACATATCCTTTGTGTGATCAAGAAAGATCTTCAATACATGAGCACTGCAAATTGGTGTTTTTCAGTGCCTTCTTGGAGCTGATGCTGAAGTTATTTCTTGCATACAAAACAGATTTCAAAAAAACCACGCTGCAGGAAGAGCTTGTTTAACAAAAACTAAGTTTATCTCATCAGCTGCGTAGCTCAGCAGGAGCGATTTGACAGAGCACAGCACGGGTTGGGGGATTTTAATTTGGGCTCGCTCTGGTCTGATCCTGTGAGCTGAACACCCGTGAGCAGCTGGAGAGCATTAGGTGAAGCCCTGGGGCGCTGCAGAAAAGATGCAGCGTTTGCTGTGTGCTCCAAGGCTGCTGGACAATACCAACCCCGCGCAGGGAGCACGGGACCACTGGGAGTTTCTTTTCACAAGCACATTCCTGACCCAGGCTAACACCGTGTGAATGCATCTGCCAACAGATGACTGCAGAAAACAACAGCTACAGGAGAGTCCCAAGGACAGAACGTGGACAGCAGCTCTGGTGTGATCCAGCCCCTCCACACCAGAGCTCAAATCTCTTTTTGCTCATTTGACAGGCCCTATTTGAAATGTGTTTTTCTACAATGAGCTATAGAGGGATGATGACAGCTGCAAGCTGAGAGCTAAAGAATGTTTTGTGTTTAGCCAAACATTTCCTCTGTGCCTTAGCATCTTCTATGTGTTTCTTATTCTCTCCTCTACACCCTACCCCAAGCTGTGTCCTACACCAAAATTAGCTCCAATTAAGGCATTATTATCATCAGTTTGAAACTGCTGCAGCTGGTCAGATGTGGGCAGTACTGACCAACAGGGATTACAATTTTTCCGGCCTTATACCAGACCGATACCAGGACAAGAGAAAAGCTTAAAATACTCACAGGAGAGGGAAAAAAATTTCCATTAGTCTGAGATGCACTTTATAATCACTGTCAAGATGGGATTTCCATTTGTGTATCAGAAATTCAGATTCTTTCTAAAAGAGGGAAATGATATGCAAACAATATTCTAATAGAAGACAAAGACTGGAATTTCAAGTGCACAGAAGAAAGATTTGTTTCAGGTTATGGTTTCCACAGCAACTTTTCATTTTATCCCTCATGTGTCTATCTGTCTTATAAGGTCTTTCACAACATTTATATATAATGAGATGTTCTGTTGATGGGAAATTATTAAGAAATTAATTTCTCAAGGAAAAACCCTGTAACTTTTCCTGTGTATATTCACAGCTACACACACACACAGAGCAGTGTACCTATGAATCAAGATGTTTGCATATAGGTGTACATTTTTATTATTACTATCTATAGCAGCATGAAATTGGCAGCCACTGTTGATTACACAAGAATGACAGTGATGAAGGATGTGATACTAAGTGTAGCTGGTAGATATTCAGACCCGGAGGCAGGCAGTGCTCCTGAAGGTATCAGAGCTTTGCAGGCACTAACTGGCCTGATTAAGGAGGCAGCCCTAACAATACACTGACTGATGGCGCTGGATTCCAGTCTTCCTGATTTGAATATTTCAAGCGAGTTGCACAAAAAGACGAGCAGCCAGACCAGAGCCTTTTAGTAGTTGGCTTTCTCAGCTGTTTATTCCACACAACACTCCTCTCACAGAGATGGAGTGAGGTACAAGACATTCATGTACTAAGCACGTTGTTCTGCAGCATGTGGCCGCATGTTTTGCACAGAAGAGGGGGCTGAACTCTTCAGACATCGTAAATCTTAACACAGAAACGATTTCAGAGGGGTTGTCCATGGTTTCCTTTTCAGACATACACATGGAAATCTAAAATACAAGCACAGCTAGATGTGAACATTATGATATGACAATATAAACGCTGTCAGACTGTGGCAGAAGTAAGACAAAAATCGATCCCAAAAGCACTTAGCCTTGTTTGCTCAGCAGTACTTATTGACAGCTGAGAGAATAGAATGAGTGGAAATGAAATTTTCAGAGCTCAGTACACAGTGATGAGATTAAAGTCAGAAGACCTAGAGAGGGACCATCGGCATAAAAACGCCTTAATAATGCAGAATCCGATGTTTACAGCATCCTCGTTCCTATTATAGCTCTGCTGGTGACTAAGCTTTGCCTGGTGCATTGACCTTGGCTGGCTGCCACCTGGCAGTGCCCAGCCAGACGCTCTCTCACTCCCCCTCCTCAGAACAACAGGGGCAGAAAATGTGATGGGAAAGTTCATGGGTCAAGATAAGAACAGGGAGATCACTGGTTAGTGTCATGGGCAAAGCAGACTTGACTTGGGGAAGTTAATTTCATGTATTAGCAATTAATAGCAGAGTAGGATAATGAGAAATAAAAAACAAAATTGAAATCACCTTTGCTCTCACTCCCTCTTCTTCACAGATTTGCCTCATATCCCCCAGCCCCAGCAGTGCAGTGGGGTGGGGAATGGGGTTTGGAGGTCACTTCATGTCTCTTCACCTCCACCACTGCTCCTTCACACAGTTCCTCTGTTTCAGCAAGGTCCTTACAATGGGATAGAGTCCTTCACAAACTGCTCCAATGTGTGTCCTTCCCACAGCCTGCAGTTCTGCATGAACTGCTCCAGCATGGGTCCTCTCCATGTCTGTTCCTTTCAGGAACAGGCTGCTCCAGTGTGGTTTCTGCCAGAAAACACACTCCTGCACGGATCCCTCTGCAGGGTCACAGCTCCTGCCAGAAGTATATCCAGGGTGGGATCCTCACGAGCTGCAGGTGGAAATCTGTTCCTCCATGGACCCCCATGGGCTGCAGGGGCACGGGTGCCTCACCGTGGTCTCACCACGGGCTGCAGGGGAATCTCAGCTTTGGCACCTGGAGCACCTCCTGGCCTCCTTCTCCACTGACCTTGGTGTCTGCAGGCCTGCTCCTCTCGCATTTTTCTCACTCCTCTTCCTCACAGGTGCTTGCAGAGTATATTAAATATTAGGAAAAGTTTCTTCACTGAGAAGCTGGTCAGGCATTGTAACAGGCTGCCCAGGGAAGAGGTGAAATCACTATCTCTGGATGTGTTCAAAAACATGTAAATGTGTCACAGAGGAACAGTTCAGTTATGACCACAGTGATGCTGGGTTAATGGTTGGACTTGATGATCTCAGAAATTATTTCCAACTTTAAAAATTCTGTGATTTTGTAAGACAGATGACAGCCAAGAACAAATAAAATGCTACATATTATGCATTTGGATTTGGTAAGTAAGCTTAGATTCACTGAAGTCTAAGAACAGAAGATATTTCTCATCAAGAGTGATTAATTCCCTATTATGCATTGGGGGAGGAAAAAAAAAGTGAAGGAGACCTGGAATAAGAATGTCTCCATGAAGTTCAGTGAAAAGCACTAAAAAATTCCAAAACAATTCACTACTTGAAACCTCTTGTTACTCACATACAAAAGGCAAAAAAAGAATGAAGAATAAAATTGTATTTGATGCCAAAAAGAGAAAGAAAGAAAACTAGATAATAAAATACTTAGAGAACATAAAAGTCAATAAACGGAGAAAACCAGTGCATGAAAAGATTGAGGAGGAAAAAGAGAAAAGTGGGTACTTGCTCAAAGAAGCACCATTAGGAGCACAAGTACAAACTGTGGCAGGACAGAGAAGTGATAGGAAATGTAGAATAAGTCCCACTTAGTTAATTCTTCTTGAGCTCTTCACTGCCTCCAGCACATGACAAGTGTGTACGGAGTGTGGACACAAAATCAAGGAGCTGACAAGGTATCATTAACAGCAAAGACTTGACAAAGTCAGAAAGACCAGGTCACAAAGAGATCACAGGTGTTACAGTTACTAGAGGAGAACCAAGGAGAGCATTATTTTCTCATCAGAGAAGAAAAGCTGTGCCAAACTGATGCCAGGAAGGTTAGGCAACTTCAAACTTAAGAAAACCGAGCTCTTCACTGAACTGGCAAATACCCTTTGGACATCTGCTCCATTTCCAAAGTCTGTAGGAAAAACTGTTTACCTTCTTCATTTCAGTCCTGGTGTTGAAATTTGTGATTTTAAACAAATATTGTTCATATTCTGAAGTCACATGCCAATTTATGAGGCTCTAAACATAACGCTTTGTCACCATTTTTTTCCATATTTAGTGCAGAGAAAGAGGCATCACACCACCTGCTATTTCCAGAAGACAAATTGTTCATAGATTAATCAGAAAGCAGACATCATCATTATCACAAAGAGTGTCCTATGAACAATGTGAGTGAAAATCCACACAATAAACAGGAGCATTTTCATCTATAATCACATCTGGTGCTAAAAAGCTCAAGTGACATTCAGTCAACTGTGCATTTGACTAAATAGTCCATCTGAAACAGCAGTGTCACGCTCCCAGGCTTTTTTTTTTTAATTTTATTCTTGTGACAATGTGCAAATAGTTCACTCCAATTCCCATCATTTTTTAGTAGCTCTCTCACAATGATTATTCAACAAACGGTCAGCATTTTCCTACACATTTTGGCAGTCTAAAATACCTGCCTTGATTAAATTTTCTTTCAGTGCAACTAAAAAGAGTGTAGGGTCACCAAAATGTATACCCATAAAAACATTTCAGGTTGCTTATTTTTGAAACTAAATTGTTATAGGACACCAAACACACAATTTGAGTTGTTCTTTGGGTTACACCAAGCTGCCCATCCCATACAAAAGCAGCATGACAGAAAATATTGAAGTGATTTATTTCTCATTCTCAAATACTCAGCAGATCAGCTCATCAGCCCAAGAAGCAGGGCACGCATGGCTCTGGTCATGGCAGGCAGAGAGGAATCCACCAAAGCCCACACCAAGAGCTCCACATATGACAAAACTCTGCCCTTCACCAGTCACAGCCAACAGTGAAAGTACCTATAGAAGCTTTATTGATGCCCCAGCCTTTCTTACAACCACCCCCAGAGCCACATTATTCTCTTTGGCCTGGTATCTTTTACTACTCATACACAACAAGCCTAAAAAGCATAAAGGCCAATCTTGTTCCAGGATAGCCCATGTCATTGCCAGAACACCTTGTTTCAGCACTAAGTCTGCTCAGAATTTCTACGTTAATGGAAGTGCTGACACATTGCAGGTGACTGGACCAATTCCACCAAATACAAATTAAAGGTGAAAATAAAGTTATGAGTGTGAAAACCATAGTTTTCGGCCAGAAAACATTATCAGAGATAGCTTAAGAGAGCTTTCCCCACACACACCATCATCTCCCTGTCTAGGTTCTATCTTTTCTGTCTCCATTAGATCTCACCCTTCAACATTTCACTTGGTGCAAAGGAATTAAGAAAAGGTCTTACATTACACCCTAATAATCACAGCACACATGCACTGTGATTCCCAGAAGCAGACTGCTCCACAGCCTAACTCTCTTAATTTTAACAGCCCTGTCATCCTTTGGTCTGGCTGCAATGATCCAGCTCCTGAAAAAGACACAGATTGCTGTAGCTGTCCACAAAAACAATCCATGCTCCCTTACCACACTGAGAAACACCAGCCCAGGAACCCAGGTTTAGACCTGACTAGGCAGTTCCTTAAGCAACAAGAGATCTTCCCTCTATTTCAGAAACTTCAAGTCTCAAGTGACCCCTCGACAGCACCTTGGACTAAGGCACTGCTGTGGATTTCACTTGAGCTACCAAACACTTTTCCTTTCTAGCATCATTTCAAACCTATTTGCACTACTTCCAAGCTGTCACTTACTTCTCCCAGAGGTTTTACACGTGGAAAGTGCTTCTCCCTCTCCACAGAAGACATGATGATGCTGCACACAGCTCTGAGAGCGATCCATCACTGACATTCAACACCACAGGAAAGGCTTCACTTGTCCACCAAGCCTGGGATCCAGCCTGGCCTCTGTAGGCCCTTTTCCATAAGGCAGAGAGTCATTCTTCATGCCTTTCTGACTAAAATGAAAGGCTGGAGTGATGTCAGCAGACATCCATGTCTCTTTAGAAGTGATAAAGTGTAATTAAAAGGCACTGGGAGACGCTCATGCCTAAGAATGAAGCAGAGATGACGCTGCAGAAACAAGCAGGAAAAGCCTCTTCAAAACACATTTCAGTGTAGTTACTGCTGCATTAGTGTTGGAAGGCTGGACAGACCTGACCAATGAAAACTGAAATTATCAACCAGTCTCTGGAGTTTTTTTTAGCTTGAGAACATGAAGATGAGAAGAAATAAATGGTGTGGTTAGGGTTGTCTTTTTTCCCTTTGTTTTAAACAAGCACAGCACCTGCACTTTATACAACTTAACACTTCTGTTCTCAGTAAAACCATGCTGTGATCTCAGCTTCTCAGAAACTGGTCAACAAACATTTACCCAAATAACCACAGAAATCCTTCAGGTAAGTATTTGCATATTTGCACGTTTACTTTAAAGAGTGTCCAAAAATTGTCCATCGCTCTTTCTCATTTCCATATCCACTATAATATCAAATTTGTTTTATTTTCCATCAATTATCAATGCAAACAGAAAGATTAATTGAAAAAGAAATACATTAAAAATTCAAAAATAAAGATGTCAAATACAGATCATCTGTCATGTGCAACCATCTACCCAGAAAACAAAACAAAATAACCAAAAAAACCTAAAACTCTCTTATTTCTGCATTTCTGTTAGATGTATTGCTTTGACCTTCTGTGTTTTGAGGCCCCTCATCCCACTTTCTGGTTTCCAACACAGAGCTTTAGAGAGACTCCAGTTGCCAAAATGGAAAGAAAAGTGCTGTATTTTCACCAGCAGTCTTTTACTCTGGCATAGAAATATGTCCATTATTGTTTTGAGGAAAGGCAGCACATACATCAGAGTCCACTTTCAAACAAAATTAAGGTATTTCCCTAATTCAATCTTTGAAAGTTCAGCTTTTTCTAGAACTGTACTGACATTTAGAGAAAGAGAAAAAAAAACTTGCTAAAATGGGCCTTTCTGCCCCACCATCATCAGGTCAGGAGAGACAAAGGCTTTTGTGGGTAAAGTCTTAAGAGTTGAGTAAGTTGGAGTAGCTGAGTATCATTACTAGCTGAGCTGGCTACTTGTGCTACACTCTTCTATGTATGCATAAACAGTTACTGGGCTGTAATTCTCATAGATTTCCATTGGAAAGTCAGGAGGCTTGACTGCTTCTCTTCTTGCACGTGAAGATGGGAACTTGAAGGTTTTAGTCTGCAACAGGAAGAAAAACAGTTACCATTGTACTACATTGTAGAATTTTGTGGGATCGTCATTCCTATAGATCCCAAACAAAAAGCAAGAAAGAAACCTGGGAGGTAACATTACTGTTGCAAAACAAATGTGATTTCTCTGAGCTCTCTGGGCAAAAGGGAAGAGCACAGAGGGTGAAACATGAACTGGCAGACAGATGCAAGAACAGCCTTCACAAAGCCTCAACAGGACAGCCTTTGAAATTTTTTTTTCTTAATATGATTGAAAACAAGTTTTGAAATGTTGGTGTCTACCGCAAAATAGCTGAAAATGAACAATGCTAGCTTCTCTGAAAACAAAACATCAAAACAAAAACAAAACAGACAGACCACAAACAATCCAATTTAGGCACCTAAAATCATTGGAAGCCTTTGATCTCTGCAACTCCCCCGCTCATCAATGAAATTGTCCTGAATGCCACACAAGAGCATGTCAGGAAATGAATCATTCTAACTTCAGAGCACTCTGACTTGTTTACAACAAACAAGGCACACGGCCATTAATTAAATCATGAGCGGAAAACAAAATAGGAAATAATTGGTCTTTCCATGGGCATTAAGTGAGGCAGAAGCCCTGAGGAAAAGCAGCACATTTTCATTTAGTTAAATATATATCACAACACACTGGAATTAGAGAGTAAGTAAAAGTTGTGGTGGCAGATTTATCACTGCTGTTTCCTGGCTTCCAAGTATAAGAGCTGCCATGTAAAAAATAAAAGTTGCAAAGCTGTGCTTGTCTCCAATACAGCGAAACAGTGGACCCTTTTTCCCTCATTGTAAAAGGCATGTCTGGTTCCATCCAGTCTTTAATCAGGCAGGCTTCTGCCATTAAGAATACACATTCCTAAATAAAACACCCAAGTAAAGACTACCCTGTGAAGCAGAAATATGAAAATACTGAGTTTTTGGAGAGTTAAAATTCAGCATTTTAAATGTAACTTATAGACAGGAAATGCACTCCACCACTCTCTATCCAGTGCTTAGACAATTGCTCAAATACTCTGGTTATCCATGGAGATAGGGCCATCCAAACAACAGACATTCTCACAGATGATGTGTTCCCCATTCCCCTCTCCAAGTGCTCACAGAGGTAAATGGGAGGTTTGTCAGAGTAGACACATCACAAAGACACTACAAGTTTTAGTGAAAAATACACCAAAACCTGCAAAGCACACACACACACAAAGCCCACTTACTGTAAAGTGTTCTGCCGGGCCACGTACCTGTTTACAAAACCAGCAAGCTGAAAGTAGAATGTCAGGAAGTTAAAATGGTTTGATGGTGCAGGGTACCCCAGCTGTTATATCTGGGGTTCTCCTCCAGCTGCCCCCAGCTCTTGAAAGACTCTTAAAATATGGTAACCCTCATATGTTAAGCTCTTATTTTTTTTACATCCTGCTCTTTAACACGCTCTTGTTTCATTTTTCCCCTCGTTGAAACTTTTGGTCATGCTGGGTGTCCTGGTTTCTAGTGGGGTAGAGTTCATTTTCTTCTTAGTAGCTGTGTTTTGCATTTTGTATGAGAAATGAAACAAATCAGCTGCCTAATATGCCCAATGCACAGTTATCTGAAAGATACCAAAGTATGTACTTTTGGCCTATTCTTGCACTTACTCGAGGGAAAACTTATCACTGCTCATGGAAACAGAGATCATTTGTGTTTAGTCATTAGTTTATGAATTATCATTCTTAAGTACAGAATTTTGTGCCAGTAAATGCAGAACAAACAAAATAATTCTAGAAACTCAAAGCCTGCCCTATTCTCAAAAAGAATCATCCTGAATCAATCTCTGACATGTCTGTAATGCATTAATACCACAATAGCTATGGCCCTTTCAAAACTTCAGAATTATTTTAAGTTGTTCTCCCTTATTTTATTACAACTTCTCCCAAAGGACAGTGCATATATGAACATTTTCCTCAGCCCTTGCCTCCCACCTCAGTCTCAGCAGCAAAGTGCATGTCCTTGTACCTGCACACAGTCAGCAATGGGATTGTAATATATTTCAGTTTCATCCAAGGACTCACCTCTACGCCTGAAAATCAAGCATAAAGTCAGACCAGCGACAGCACCAACACCTGGAACTATCAGGATGTAGAGAAGCCCATGGGAAGTGTCTGAGCAATGAGAAAAGAGAGCAAGTTACAGAGCTAGATGTCAGTACCCATGAATTTGTGATGTTACTGCCTACCTTAACTGAGGAAAAAGCTAATCCTCTGCTTCCAAACAAAGCAGAGAGAAGCAGACGAGATGCCTGGATGCCAACCAGCAATAAGAAGCTGCCTCCCACCCCCAGTCATTTGTGTGTATAAACACATTTTCATTTTCAACTCACCTGCCTCTCCATTCTCATTTTCTTCAAGTACTGCTAGCCCTGAACAACTGAGCAGCCATCCCTGCAAAATGCTATTAATGTTATTAATGGCTGTTTATGCTGATTTCTGTTCCTCATGCCTGTACTAGTAGAGATACCTTGGTGATATGAGCACTTATTTAGCTGTTCTTACAAATCCTACTGCAATGGACTTCCAACAGGTCCAGCACAGCCAGAGGAGAAGCTGAATTTTAGCCTTTACTGCCTTTGGAACACTTGCAAGTCACAGACATTGTCCAAGGAAATTTGAGACCATCACTGCTGTGGAAAAGCTGGACAAAATGTTGAGGGGAAGGTGCTTTTTGATTCATTCTTGTTTCTTGCTATCCTACTCTGGTTTGAGTGCCAAGAAATTAATTTCTCTCAAGTCTCTTTTGCCTGTGACAGTAATTGGTGAATGATCTCTCCCTGTCTTCACCTTGACCCATGAGCTGTCCACTGTATTTTTCTCCATGTCTTGTTGAAGAGAGGAGAGCAATAGAGCAGCTTGGAGGGCACCTGGCAGCCAGCCAAGGTGAACCCACTGAAAGCAAAATAAGGAATTCTTGTAAAACAGAACAGGGATTGAAAGAAAAACATGCTGAAAGTTTCTCCATACAGTGCCACAAAGCACTTGGTTCTAAAATTATTAATTTGTCTCTCAACATGCACTAAGGACTTCACCTTATAACCATGCTAACCTAGTTCCAGGGCCCTGGCATTTAGTGAGGAGAGAACAGCAGAGAGGAGCCCAAGGCATGATGAAAAGCAATCACAAAATAACATTATTTACATCCCAGGTCCATGGCCAGAGTCTGATTCATGGCTGGGTGGGTGACCAGGCAGGTGACAGAGGGAAATGAGCTGCTGGGCCAGCCAAAGTAGCTCACTCTGGTCACTGTTCCGTTGGGGTGATGGAATTCTTCCTCAGAGCTGTGATTGCTTGCAGGGATCCAGGAGATGTCAGCAGGTGGCTTTCCTGCAGATGCCTGACAAACAGCCACCCTGTTCTTGTCGTGGGTCAGAGTCACCGTAGGAGGGACTGCAGAAGAAATTTTTAAAAGCCACAACTATTATTTCTATTCATATTTTATAATACTATTCCATTTTTAGTAAAAAATCACCAACTGAGAAACTGACAAACAGGTGGCATTTTTTAGATTGTATGACCGATTCATGAGATTTTAAAATAATTTGAAACATTAGAACATCTTTAAGGAAAAACAATACATCAAAACGTCCAAGGTGGACACCTCAAAAAGTAGCTGGCTGCATCTAAAGTACTGCTTCCTCCTGTTTTCCAAAAGGTAACAACAGATTAACAGGAGATGGAATGACAGAGAGGGGTTGATTAAATAAAGATTTACAACTTGACTGATGAAAAGGCAGATTGCTGAAGCTTCAGGTACCATATTTAGGAGTTTGAATATGTAGAACCAAAAATCTGATAGCAGGGAAATAAAAGAGGAATTGGGCAAAACTGTTCTCTGTTTGAAGTCCAGCAACTCTCATTCTGCATTTGGCAAACCAGGGAAAGGCTTGCACAACACCTACGTCTTTATCAGAAAGGCAAAATTCTGCAGGGAACAACAAAAAAAACCCAAAACCCAAAACCAAAATGAACCAATAAAAGAACCCAACCAAAAAAAAAGAAAAAAATCAAGTGACTAAAATTAGTAATAGCAATCACAGAGTTGAAAATTCATTTTTTATAATTCTTTAGTTATATTGAGATGATTTAATTAATATAACCAAAACACAAAGTCTTCCTGTGTTTGGTTTTTTTTTTTTTCAATTTATGGAAACCTAGATATAGTTTACCTGACTATATGAAAAAGGTGATTTGATGTATTCATTATGCTTCTTAATATTCTTTTGTTCCTGTCCATGTTGCAAATAGACTAATTTAATTTTTATTTTAGTGATGCAGTCTTACCTATCACAATCAGAGAAGAGAAAAGAAGAAAGGTCCCTTCAGCAGTTGACAGTTTCACAGGTGTAATTTCCCTCATCCCCAAGGCTCACAGGGTAAATGCGAAGCGCGGGGTCACTGCCAGGTGAATATTTCCACGTGAACCTCTCACTGCAGTTCAGCCTGCTTGTCTCATTGTGATCCCTTCTATAGGACAACAGGCAGCAACTGCTGCAATTCCTCTTCCATGTCACCATCAGCAAAGACACCTTGGAGATGTTGGGGCAACTCAGCACAGCTTCATGGCCAGCCTCCACACTCACCCTGTTGTGAGCTGCATAAAATGAAAAATAAAAAATACCTTAAAAAGATGCTACAGCCATTGTAAAAGCACAGGAAATTCTGGGCTTCACCACCTTTAAAAGTATACTTCCTGACTGTACTGGCAACCTTGGGGCACATAGTAGTATTCAACTTCAGATCCACCTTCCTGAAGTTTGGAAGTGCAGTGGAGATGGTGCCTTTTGGCTGTGGACAGTGATGCAGACTTCAGCTGCAAGTCCTCCACCTTGATTTTAGGCAGCAAATTTCTACCACTTTAGTAGAGGCTTTGAAAAATTGATGGGGCAGGCAAAATTCACTCTTAAGGGAAAGGAAACTACTTTCAAAAAATTTATTGTGTTCCTGAATTAGGTGCCCTTGCTTCAAGTGCCAGTAAAACCTGGGATAGCAGTGGAACACACACAATTAAAAGCATCATCACTTGGAGCTGTAGTTTAGTAAGAGACATCCATGGATCCCTTTTATTCCAGAAATCATAGCTCTCCTGCCCTTGTCCCAGCTGAACAGATGTGTCTTTAGATGACCAGTGTTGGATTCCTATCAGATTTATCATTCTGTGCTATTCTGCAAGGCACTGGATTATTTTGCCAGCTGAGGTGACATTACTCTTTCCATTCCCACACAACAATAGGCAGAATTTGCTCTGGTGTACTATGAAGTTTCAGTGTCCTGGCAGGTTGGAAATGCAGAGTACCAAACAGTGCTACATGTAGTTTTGGATCTTTCTCACTTACCTTCAACCAGATTGATTGGCAAGAAAAGGAGCACAGCCAGAACTGCCCATTTCTGAGCCATCTTTAGCTAGAAGGAATCAGCACTGCAGAAAATGAAGGCAAAGAAAATAGCATGTAGACACAAATTGTTGTGCTCATCCCCTTCAAAGAGAACATGTAGTAAAACCCCTGTTTCCTTTGAAAGCAGGAGCTCCAAACAAGACCATGTCAAGTGTCATTCTTATATTGAAGAAAACAAGGCAAAACCACAGTTGAATATAAAAAAAATTTAAAAGAAAATAAAGACAGAAAAATTTTAAAAACAAGCCAAAACAAACAAACAAACAAACAAAAACTTATTGTTTACAATTTTTTTTTTTTTTTTTAATCTTGGATTTCTGGTACCACTCAGGATCTAGAAATTATTCCTAGCCCTTGCATGCCTTTAATTTCTTGAAGAGTAGCTCCCCTTTTGGAACAGGACAAAAAGAGCAACCCTCCTATTGCAAGGGATCAAAACCACATGAGTTTGTTTCTTGCTTTCATAGGCAGGGTGAACTAAAGAAGTATCTAGTAACTCCTGCTATTCTACAACTGTGTAAACCTTTTAACAAACCATGTCTCATAAATGCAGCCATTTCTATCTCTTTAATAATTTACTTTCTGAATCAGGCACCCACAGCTAGAGATGATTGGAAAATTGTGCTCTCATCCCATGGGAAATACTGACACGATGTTTTCATTCCCAAGTCAAAACCCAAAATGCAGCAGAGAAGCAAACCTCTCTGTGCAATGGCTGATTCAGAAATGTCATATATGCAGTAACAGGACTTTCCTTGTCGATTGCTTGGATCATGCACTGTTCACTCCTTTATTCAAACACAACCAAGTTTCCCAGCATGTGCTGGGAGGAGAAGGAAAGGCAGCCAGGGTTCACTCTGTACCCAGAGACCTGAATCCTCATCCAGTACCAGCTGCCATGAACATGACAGGCTTCAATTATGCAGCATTTCATTTTAAACGTGAAACAAACCACATGAGGATGCCTGGTGCCCAGGGGAGAAGCCACAACACGGCCACACGTGTGGCACAGGAAGAGCAAACACTGCCAGTCACGAGCCAAATGCAAGAAATGGTGCTTTCCTTAACACAGTGTGATACAAGTGCATGTTCAAGTCACTGAATCACAGAATGGTTTGGGTTGGAAGGGACCTGAAAGAGCTTCCAGTTCCAACCCCCTGTCACGGACACTTCCACCAGGCCAGGCTGCTCAGAGCTCCATCCAACCTGACCCTGGACACTTCCAGGGATGAAGCATCCACAACTTTTCTGGGCAACCTGTTCCAGCACCTCCCCACCCTCAATAGAATTGTTTTCCTCAAAGAATTGTTTTGCTCACAACCCTAACACAGAATTGTGATGTATCTGGATGAAAAGCTTTCATTACAACAGTAAAAATGCCAATACAACCACATTAATTTATGTGCTGCTACTAATGTGCAACAAGCTATGTAACTCTTACATTAAAAACATTTCATATTTCATTTTCATTCACATAAAATCTTTGCCATAAAGGAAATATTTTGTTTTGTTTCATTTTATTCAGTGCTCTCAGAAGTTTTGGGGGTTTTTTTTCTTTTCAATTTGGATACATTATGCATGCAAAAGTTGCTTTCAATGAAAAAAGTCTGAAATTTTAAAAGCTGGATTTTTTTTAGCAAAAAAAATTTAAAAGCTACGTTTTGACCAGAGTTATGTACTGAACTTGACCCAATTTGCAAAGAATTTCTCAGTCTCTTTCAAGAGCGAAGTAACAGAAAAAACAACAAACCTTCCAAATTTCTATCAGCAAATTCAGTATTCACCAATTTTGATGGGTCCATAAATATTCATAACAGAATATTGTCATATTGGAACACGTCCCAGAGAAGTATCTTTTTTTTTAAATGCATACAAATCTCATATATGGGGTTTATTTGCTCAAAAGAGCAGGCATTAATGATTAAAAACGGGACCTCACAGAAAGAAGAGAGTATATGACTCTGTTTAAATATTCATGTGCGAAACACAGAATTTAATCTGCAATTTTGAAAATTCACAGCCCTTGAACAGTTGTGCTTCTGAGCGAGAAGGAACTCTCAAAACCCAAAAAGGACCAACCAAGCAGAGATGAAGCAAACCCATTTAAAAGTAGCAAACGAATACGTGGTGGCTCGCCTCGTGTTATTGCCTTTGACGGAATTAAAACGCCTCAATAGCTGCATTAAAATAAATTAAAATTTTTACTCAGCCTCGGTGCTGGTGGCTGGCACAGGACCGTGTGTCACTCTTCTATCCAGGGAACAGCACTGCTCCTGCTCAGATTCATCCCAAGGAGTGCTGAGGCTGGGGGAGATTCACTCACTTCTCAGGCTCAAGAGGAGCCTGGGAGGGGAGCAGCAGCAGCTCCAGCGTGCTCTGGTGTTCCGATTCTCCTTCTGGGGTGGGCAGGGAGACATGTGCACACAGCTGCTCCCACGGGGATCCCAGTCCTGATGGCTGATTCCGAGGCAGCTCCTGCACACCAGGGAGCTGCAGGGATGTAACTGCAAGGTGGGAACTATCTCAGTTTAGGAGATTCCATCCCAGGTAGTCCCTGTGTTCGGCCGTATGGTTCATTAGTTCCTTTTCATCGTTGCTTCTGAGACTTTAACATGCAGCTGATTTTTCTCAGAGACAGATAAAGCCTCCACTCTCCCTGAAAGAGATGAGTCAAAAAACCCCTCTGGTGGTACACTGCCCTGAAGAGGATGTGGCAGAGTTAAATTGAGAGAAACAAACTGCTTTGTGACATGGGGAGCAAGTCACAACCTTAGCTGTCTGTTGTTGCACGTCATACGCCAGCCACAAGCCTTGAGCAGTGCAAAGCACCAACATAAAATCAGGCAAATAAATTCAAGGTCCAACATGATTTAAATATTTGCTAACACAACCTGAAAGAGGAGAAGGTCAGGTATCCATCAGTGCATCAGTTGTCATCACAATTTTTAACAGATAACCGGTATGTCACAGAGCCATTCCCATGTTTAACTCAGCAAAATACAGTTCTGTTTTGAAGGGAAAGCACATTTCAAAGGGTACAAAAGACTCTGCCTTAGAAGTCTGTTTCTCTGTGAGATGTGTGTCTTTGGGCAAGGAAGAGCTGGAAGGGATGGCAAGAAGAGGAAGCAGTGGCACACATCTGCATCAACTCTCTTGCTTCCTCTAATAAGGGTAAGGATAAGGTAACTGCTCTGCAAATCAAGGCTACATTATTTAAAATCCAAACCCACACTTTTGGCAGTCAGAGCAGCAGCAGCATCTTCTATGCAGTATTTGATATTTCTACCTCATCACCAAGACCACACAGCACCCAACTCAAAAGCCTGCAGCTTTTCTGAAGTGAGAGATGCTGGTTATGTTGTATTTTCAACATCCCCAGGTCAGCCTCTTCTGCTCCCGTTTCTCCCAGCAATGGTCCTCTGCTGGGAATTCCTCAAGTCCCTCCTCTGGAAATGAAGCAACAAAATATAGCAAGACTTTGAATGCCCTGGGTGGAAGATAAAACATATCAGAAGGAGCAGCAGGTAGATATCCCCAAGGCTGAAACTGGAAAACTCTGGGGGGAGAGGAGAGGCTGTGTTCTTTCTGTGCTCTTAGCCATCTGCAGCTGACCCCTGACAATGCTGCTGGCTAATGGACCTTTGCTTTGACCTCAGAGCCTCCTTGTATTTTTATTCTCTGAAAGATATCCTGGCCCTGAGAACTGATCCCTGAATGCCTGCACTAGCACAGCAGAAGACTGCTAGCACTGTCAGGGACTGATGGATCAGAACCTCCACAGTGCATTTTCTTCTCAGACTCCCTGTCTGTCTCACAGTTGCTGGCATCAGTTGAGGCCAGAGATGATTTGAAATTTAGTCCATCCAGTTTGTGAGCTAGTTTCATTCAGTTCCAAACTACAAAGCTTTCCCTGCAAAATGGGAAATAGAGGGTGGATGGCTTTGTGAGAGAGAGAATTAGCCTAATAGTACGAGCTCTCAAAACAATCACAAGCAAGTTATACAAAACAACTGTCAAATTACAGTGTTTAGGTAAATACACCGAAAGGTAAGTAGGTTTGAAATTTCCTCTACAGCAAGGCAGAGATTTGTGCTCTGTATTGAATCCATCAAGATACCAATATTTAGAGTAATACTAACATTACAAAGTGTGGATTTTTCCCCGGGGGAAAAAGGTTTGTCATACATAGCAGCTGTAATTCCAGAAAGCAGTTGGGCATCTCCCCTCTTCACAGATATATTTACCTTTTTATCACTAGCTCATCTGGAAAATAGCCTAGTCCCCTGAAGTTACTGCACAAGCCAAGGCATATTCCTCACATCTGTAGCTGCCTTGCAGTCCCCTCAGAGAGTAATCCAGTGCTGGGAAGGGGCAGTAGGAGCAAAGGATGAATGAGAACAACACCACCCCTGGTAGTTCATTCTCTTCCTTTCAGAAAGAGAGAAGATATTTGCTTTCCATTTTCCATTTTATGCAAAAAACAACAACAACAAAATTCTTGTACCTAACACCTTGACTTTCCCAGGTATAAACCATCTGTGGCTCTCACCAATGTCAGCAAACAGATGAGGGAAAGCCCTGCTGATAATGAAGCCTGTAAAACCTGACACTTCCATGTTAAAATAAGCAGAGAAAATTATATCACAATTTGCAGAGATCAAGAAAATGTATTTCTTTTTTAACTGTAGCTGATTGCACTGGGCCAGCAGGGCCGTGCTCAGCAACTTTTACTACTGGCCCTAGAGAATCTCCTTATCACTGGTAGGCCATTAACCTCAGGAGCTTCTCTCTCAATCCCAATACTACAGCAGACAAATCTATCTAAACACATGTTCATGGTCTTAGCTGCTTTAACTCCTGCCCCTTGTGGGCCTACTGCTTTTTGCTGCTGATTTCCCAGGAAAAAAAAAAACAACGGGGCATTAGCAACCCACAAGTGCAATTACTGCTTTCAGGGCTGTGGATAACCAGAGAAAAAGTCTTCCATACAAGTGTTCACAGATGAACAGAGAGGAGATGGTTTATAGCTTGATGTTTAACTCCTAAAACACTCTGGTAAGCATCAGGACATATCTCAGGCTCCCCAGAAGAAAGTTTCCCCCCATCTTTCAGTCAGAGATACTGGCCTCCCACTCCACAGCCAAACGTGATGGAATTGCACCACACATCCTGAACTGCACATAAAGAAGCTACAAACCTCAAGTAATTTCTGCTTTAAAAAGAACAGGAATAGAAGACCTGGTGTATAGCAGAAATAAAACCCCGGGTAGTCCCTCCTCACCTGTCAGTCTTACCTGCAGTGTCACTGACCATGGTTTAGGCAGTGCTAAGCAGGGGTAGAGACACAGCACTTACCAACCTCTCTCCTTCAGCTCTTCACTGCTCCTTCCCCATCACACTTCGGGGAACATCATTTTCTCTGAAACCTACAGCTTCCCCATTCCATGGACAGCTGTGAAGATCCTGCAAGAAGCCCCAGGAACCCCATCAGCTGGGAGGCAGCTTCAGCAGCCTCAAGGAGCTACACTCTCCACCCTCACTGGAGTCATCACATAGAAGAAGATATGTATTTGACTTATTTATATATTTAAGGAAAGAAAAAAAAAAAGTCACCTGTGTTTATAGAGCAGCTACATCAACACTTACAAATATGAAATACATACTGCTATTTTATGGCAAAGGAGGAATAGTTTTCTTTCATTTCCCTTTCTGTGGGTTTTTTGATTTTTTTACAAGTAGAATAAATTGGTCTTAGAACAAAACGTACCTAAAACAGAAACCCACATCTATATTGGGAAAAACTACACATCCCACCTCTCAAATGCCAATGACCCAGGGTCAGGATGCCATTTATCACTGCCTACACTCTTTTGGTGTGGTGTAATACACCAAAGGGGATGCTTGTCCTTTTTCCCTCCTCACCATGTAGGTCTCTTTGCTGTCACAGACTCCCTTCCTCATGAGCCAGTCAGCACCTATAGCTCTGTGTCAGTGGTCTAGAAAGATTCTCTCTGATGGTTTCCAGTAAAACTTCTCACCCCATTTCTTTTCTGGTTACCAGCACTTCTGGCAGATTTTAAGCTCCATTTGAGGCAGGATGATGCAGGAGAGTGGAGTGGCTGGGAGGAGTCCTACAACATGTCCTTATTCAGGCTTCTGCTAAGCAAACTTCCCCCCAATATTTTGTAGACCAGTGGTTTGCAGGTGAAAAACACAAAATAAATTCAGGTCATCTCCCACAAATGTTAATGCTGTCATGGGACTGTGGGCGCTGCTGATAAAGGATCTTCATTTTCTCATCTTCCCAGAGTGGCTTAAAGTACACTTCCAGAGGGGAAGCTCCTGAGGATGGGGTGGCAGAGCCTCTCCAGGCTGGGAGAACATGCACATCATTGTCTCCTGATTCAATGTCCAAAGGTGCTGTGTGAAAAGTTGAGGCACAGAACTATGACATAAATGAGAGAAAGGGAAGTAAGATTAAAAAAAAAAGGGGAAAAAAAAGAAAAAAGAAAAAAAAAAGGAAAAAAAAAAGTCAGGTAGCACACAGAATGCAGAAATGTCAGACAGAGACTCAGGAAGCCTCTAGCTCCCCAGCACAAGGACTTTGCTGAATGCATTCAGGCCACAGACCACAGACTTTTTTTGTCACCCCTGCCCTCAGGCCTGTGTAGGCTATGTACGTACACAGGCTACATCTATATGGCTGTGCCTGTGCACAGCTAAGGGCTCACTTAAAACACATGAAAAAACATGTCTTAATTTGCTAAAAGTGTCTGTGCTGTGGCCATGTCTATATGTATTGCTTCATACATGAATATTTTAAAAAATCACTATATAGAGGTACAACTTTATGCACACACTTGGAGCTGCTGCACTCACAGCCCTCTGACACAGCAGGAAAAGTTAATTGTCTTGTTTGCAAAGCCTCCATCACTAAAAATACGAGTTTTGCACATTGCTTCCACATGGTTTGTTGTCAGAGCTAGTTTATGGCTTTTGTAATGATAGAGTCTCTGGCAAAATGATTTTTAAAATGCATCCAAAGTAATAAACTAGAGGCAACTTTGAACTACACAGGCTTCCAACAAACCTCTTTGAAGAGGATGATCTTCCCCAAATAAGGTAATTCCTCATGTAAAAGAAGATGATCTATGGACAACTGATGGCATTTTACATGGGGGGCACCTGCAACTGAACAATGAAGAAAACAACCTCACTCAAAGTCCAGATTCAGTGAGTGCAGCACCTCTGCTCCATCAGGGTTATGGACATGTACCTCTCCAAAGTAGTTTTAATGCAGTTAACAAGGGCATAAGGAGCATATGGGGTGAGGGATCCTGGCTAAATGCATACCTGGACAGTTAGCTTGAAAATCCATTTTCACTGAAAACAATATTTTGATCTTTGGAAGCTTTGGACTAAGTCTGTATTTCTTTATAGGCTCTAAAAGCGTGTATTGCACAATCTACTCAAAGTTTCCTTTTGCTCGTTTACACAGGGCAGTTCTGAGATGGATAAAGAACTTTCATTCTTTGCTGTGAAACAGGGAGATGCCATTGCCCTGGCATGGGACGAGAAACAGGCACCACAGATTTCTGAGCAGGTCCTGACAGAAAACCCAGCTCTGGCTCTACTGTTGTTAAGGACAAGGAGAGGTCATACTGACTCGTGCAAGAGATTTTTATTTGGGAAAATCAGTGTTTTCTTTACTGAAGAACACTGACAGAACACCTCCCCTGCTCTCCTTGGGCCGCACTGTGACTTAAAAATGCTCATTAGGCCTTGGCCTTGATGAAGTGCATCAGAAATCAGAAACACTCTCTGTTCCAGGAACTAGTGCTGTCTAACAAGCTTTTGGTTTCTAACAAACAGCTTTGGAAACTTATTTTTCTTGCCCAAATAATGACCTGAGCTTAGGCCTAAGCCATTGGTCAAGTCTGGGCCTAAGTTTGGCAAGGCAGACCTCTCTGAACATTGTGAGGGCCTTCCTAATGCCTTTTATCTTTATCTTTTACCATCTTTACCCTTCTTCCTTCCCAGCCTCAGTGTAGATCATTTGTGGTTGATTTCAGTTTTAGATTGATTGATTTTACATTTTAATATGATTTTTCTCTGTGCTTTAACCATCTAGTAAGCAGTAGAGTGAGCCTTGCCAATGCACTTTGTCGTGCTTTCACTTTAATAATAAACCTGTTTTGCCAATTCCTTTGATTCTTTGAGCCACATAAAACACTCATTTTTGACAAAAAATTTGCATTTTCTTCTTACTCAAGGCTACTCATGTCACAGAATTCCTAGTCTTGATTATGTGTCTTCTGTAACAGCACCTGCCTCTATAACAACTGTTGCTCCTAATAAACAAGAATGCACAGGTATTTGGGGCTGGAATTTCACTAGGTGTGTTCGTGTCTCCAGGTACCCTGGGTATACACTGATGCACCCTCCCTCAATGTAAAGTGTCCCTCTGGTGTCTTATTACTCACAGACCTGCTGCAAGCACCTTGTTTTTATGAGCCTTCAGCTCAAGGACTCATATTCACAGTTGTTGCAAAGCAGGATATTTGGAAGCAGCTTCTATACTTATACACAGCATAGAATACTGAATGCCAAAGAGTTAAAAATCCCCCTGAGCTCAAGAGAACCGCCTCCTTAAAATCCCTACTTCATCTTCTAGTGCCTTGCAAAAATAAAAAATTCTCCTTAGTCTCTCCACAGCTATTCCTTGTAGTTGCCAGGAGGTGGAAACATAGCTACACCAAGCTAGGGGAGAAGCATCGTGTGGATGTGCAGTTGTACAGCACGCTGAAGAATGGTGCTAAAAATACCTGCAGTCTCAATTGGCTCACTGGAGCCCAAAACACAGCATCATACAATGCTCTCCCTGAGCCTCTCCACGTCCCCTTCCCCCACCCAGCAAGACTCTGCTTGCTAAGGGTGCCCTTAAAGCAGCTGGTTCTGTCAGATGTGACTTACACATTTGTTTCAACGAGAATCCAAAGTCAGGCTGCCTGTGATTGAAAGGCTCCCACAGCAGCAGCCATTGCAGCCCTTCAGAACTGATAAACAATCAGATCCCTTGCAAAGTGACAAGCAGATCAATTTTCACTTGGTCTATGTGTCTGCCTTGACACTCAAAAACATTACATGCATGTCCAGGTATGACAAATGTGGCAGAGATCAACAGTGCTCATCAGACAAGCCTTAGTCACCACAGAAACAGATACAGGTGTAACCATCTTCCCTTGGCATTTGGTGCCAAATTTTAAGGCCTGAGAGATAAGTCTGTCCACAAAAGGAAAATTTACACCAATACTTGGAAAAGGGGAGAGGGACACAGCAGTGTTAAAAGGCTGTAGACAGAATAAGCTTTCAAAATATCACAGAGTTGGGGAAAACTTCACAAATTATTTTGGCTTCTGTTTATACAAGAGTGAGTTTGACTCTAACTTCATTTCTGCTTCCTGTGCATTCCCCACCTTGAGCTCATCCCACTGAGAATGTTCCCAGCTCTCTCAGTGCAAGCTGAAGAGCACAGAGGATGGACTAGAAAGGAACCAGAAGATATTTCAGAGGAGAGAAAAACACAGGAAGTTCTTCTTTGAGCAGAGAGCAGTAGAAAGGAAAAATCCTCCCTGCATGGGAAAAAGGTCCCAGAAAGTACTGCTGAAAAAAAAATGGGGAAGTTGTGCCAATAAATATATAGACAATGCCAGAAATCCACCCAAGAGACTTGTGATTTTATAAAATCAATCATAGTCTTATTTTCAGAAAAAGATATATGAAAATACATGCATATATCTTCTTACCTTTGACATACACAATTATCCAGGATATCATGACCACAGCCCACATCTCTTTTCAGCCCAGAATCCACCCTCAGAGCTTTGTTCTGCACTCTGTACAGGTAAACCTCTGTACTCTCTGTGGAACTGGCAATGCCACACCTGATATAACAATGACAAACATGCAAATAAAAGTCTGCAGAACTGCATCTTTCCTTACCTAAAAACTGATAATTTATTTTTAGCCAAAATATTTTGGAAAAAACTTAAAGGAGAAAAGTGAATATAAATCCCTACATTTAAAAAAAAATGGGGGGTAGCTTGGAAGGAAGATGAACTGGTTTCTCAGCCCAACCCAGATCAGAACCAACCCACAAAGCTCTAGGAGCTCACCACCTTGGCTCCTTAGGCCAAACAGATATTCCCTTCTGCTGGGGAGAATGTATGGAGCTGAAGTCACTGGGCACAAGTAGAGGACACCACGCCATGTGACCAGTTAAGACACAAAAATGATTGCACAAGGGCACTGCCACTGTATGTTTTAGCCTCCCCAGCCTTTCTGCACAGTATTTTTTTTCTCTCCTAACCCATGAAGCAGGAGAATTAAAAAGGCACCTCAAAAAGAACAAAGTAACTCCCAGCAGTGGCTGCCATACCTCCCCCTAAGCAGCAATCCTCCCTGAAGTCTACATACAGGAAAATGAATTCCAGAGGTGATAAGGCTGGGCTGTTTGCATACACAAAGCTCTCAATTTAAGAAAATTCATAGAACTTCATTTTAGATAAAATACCTTTGCTGCCTGTGAAAGCAGCTGTGGCTGTGAACCCAGAACAGATGCTAGGTGAGCTGGGGCAGACCTGCATCTAACCCGAGACTAACACACATTTTCCCACACTGCTTTTTTCACCCAAATTCTTTCAGCTCTGGTCACGGTGCTCAGAGTAGAAATCCCATGGGAAGCTATTTCCATTAACTCAGAGAAATCCACAGCCAATCTAAAACAAATCCCTGGCATTTTTCACATCTCAGCCTTGCATTTAGCATGCAGAGGATGAAGAGACAGAGGAGTATGACACTTATTGCACATGTCACAGTGTGGCAGCAATCAATTTCAGTTTCACACCCTAGGAGGAGAGGATACATCTTCATGAACACGGTTTTTATCATGCAGAAATTCCTGCTGAGACGCCACTCCCAGCTCTCCCTACAAGCAAGCCCCTGGACACACAGAGCTCAGGTGTTACACTCACCCTACTGAAGTGGCCCACAGCAGTTAGGAAAATATTCTTTATGCTGGCTCTGCACTGACAGCAGGCACTCTCTGACTGGTCGACTTCCCATATTTTTGGAAGTTTTCAGTGAGGGAGTGACTTTTGCCATGGGGTCTGCATTTTGTGAGAGGTGCAAGCTTTCCATCCTCCTTCCAAACCCAGTCTCGTTTTCCTTATTGGCTCTCTTATGCAGGTGAGCCTCCATTTGTGATTTGTGATTCTCTTGGTGCCTGATAAGGCAGTTCAGACTCAGGTTCTTTCCTTCTTCCAGGTATTTTGTGGCAGATGCATAAATGATTTCCAGCACGCTGTGTTCTGTGGTGGGAGAGTGCAGACATGAACTGAGCTGACCTTTGTGCCAGGCCAATCCCCCTCCCTCCCCATTCTTCTCCACTTGTTAATGCAGTGTAAAAGGAGGGGATATCCTGTGCTTCAGATGTACACAGAGCACCCAGGATAACAGGCAACACAATGAAAGCAATAAGTTTTCTTTCACATGAGAGGATAGAAAATCTATTTCCTAACATAGATCTTGCTGCAAAGGCCTTATGCCAACAGAATATTCTTTACAAGCTTTGCTGTTTTCATAAAAATGGAAGAGGACAAAAGCATCCTCTTCAAAAAATAAGCAAGTGAAAGCATCAGGGGAGAGGGATATTTGGGACAGCTGTTCGTTTTTATTTCTTCAATTTGAAGGGTTTTCCTTTTATCAAATATTGAGCTGTCCCATTGAAAGATAATCTAAAAATACTGATTGGCTCAAAATAATTCTCCTTTGGGATCAGGTTTCTCCTCCCAGCTCTCTGGGGAAAATTGAACTTAGAGAAAACAAAAGACTGAAATACATCATGCCTCAACAGAAGCTTGTTGCAATAGATGTCCTTTTTTTCTCAGAACCCAGGCAGCACCTCCTGGCCACACCAAGTAACTCCTAAACTGGACTGAAAAAAATGCCAAAAGCAAGCAAAATTCCTTTGTAATTGTTTCTCCTCCTCAAGAGGGCATCTGTACCAAATTATTTGGCTGGCACAGGTAAGAGCCTGACTCCGACCAATATGAATATACAGAACAACATGCTACTGGCATTTCTTTTTCAATGATGAAAAAAAAAGAAATCAATTCTTATTACTGTAATTTGTGCTTTAAGTAGGAGAATTCTGATGTGAGCATCAGGGAAAAAATGGAGAAATTCTGAAAGAAAAAAAGAATAATGCTTACCACAACATCCTCCTGTCTCGGACTAGCGTTAAGAGGCAGGAGAGCTTCTTTCTTTACTTCAAAATATAGATTTTTCTTGTTCCTAGAAAAACAAAGCTGTCTTTTAGAAACACTGTTAAGTGCCAGACCAGCAAGTGGAACTTGGTACACTGCTGGAAAGGAGAAAACAAGAGTGGCTTGCTTGGCCCCCATTTTCCAAATGGGTGGGTGGCTTGAGAGGCTCTGAGATTCAATAGGAAACTAAAAATCAAAAGAAAGTTGAGGATTGATTTTTTTTTTCCTCTCTCATCTTAGTCATGGAAGGATTTCTGGTTGTTCTACATTGTTGGGTCCTTGTAAGCTGTGTGCTTGTGCCCTGTGTGCTTGTGTGAGTTAAATCAGTTATTTTGGGTATGCCCTGACTTTCTTGTTGGCAGGGGAGGACAGCAAATGGGATTGAAAATTACAACCAGGCATTTATCTGCACTTTTCTATGCTGCATAGAAATTCCTGTGTAGGAGTTACATGTCTGGTTGGTTCCTGTGATATTTTAACTATTATATGTATTTTTCACTTACCTTTCAGCTCTCTCTTGGTGTTCTAAAGGGCTCCACACTGCACTCTCTGGTGTCAAACTTTCAGTTATGGGTCAGCTACCCAGGACCAGGAGATTTTGTTGGCTTTTACTAACTAAGGCCAGCTTGGCTTGGCCTTTCCTGATGGCCCAGTGGTTTTCAGACCCTTAAAGGACTCAGAAGATGGTTCAACCTCAGACTGCAAGAAAGAAGCACGAGTTCAATTGCTCTTTTAACTGCTCCAGACACCACAGAGCCCAGTGGTTCATGGAAGGGCAATAATGGGAGCTGCCAGCTCACAGCCTCTGTAAGCCATTGAAGCAATCAAAGTAATTTATTACTAAGAAAAGGCAGTTCAGTGTCCCAGACATGCTTGCTGAGAGTGTAAACTCTCTGAGCAGGAAAATACTCACTTCCAGAGTTGCTCCCAAACTTCCTTAAGAAGACATGAAAGGTGTTGGTTTGAGACCTCAGACACAAGCAGCAGCCATTCACAAAGAAAGCATGCACAACTCTGAGAGCAAAGCAAGATGTTTCTTTCTCTTCTCCTTCCACTTCCTCATATCTCATGCCAATCCCAAAGCAATCCCTTCTCCTGCAGAGCAAGCAGTGGACTTTGAAGTCCATTCAGCACTGGGTTTGTCAGTGCAGTGTAATCTCAGTTACTCAGCTTCCTCAGAGAAGCCTCTGGATTCATGTTCACCAGCAAACAGCACTGGACATGTCTCTGAGGTTTCTCCCTCAGAGACAGGGTAGTGAACAAACTTTTTATCTGAGAAAAGCCTCGGGAGGCTTGAAGGCAGCGCTGTGAGCTGCACACACATTCTCAACAGCATTGGAGCTGAGTAACACAGGCAGACAGTGTGCTTAGGGCTTAAAAGAGAGAAAAGAATCTCCTATTTTCAGCCATTAAGAAAAAAGCAAATATCAAAATAGCAAAGTTTCTCTTGATGAGTCAATCCAAATATGTGCCCATTTGTTTTAAGGCAAGCGAGACCTCCACAGACAGCCCAGCTTTGATAAATCCATCAGATTCAATACAACAGTTAACAAATTTCATTACAGGATTGCAAGGCAATCAGGACTAGGAAAAACATAGATCAGACAGTGTGTTCTCCATTGTCCCCCTGTACCCTACATGTGTCCTGCTTTAGAACCTACCTCCTATTGAAAGAGGAGAAAAAAAAAATATGGTTTGAGTTCTTGTGTGTGTTGATATTAAAACAAAAGATTAAACAGTGATAAAGTTTAGCTATTGAAATCCTGATATTTTTATCCTACTTTGTTTTAAAAAAAAGCATCATCATGGGAAAAAATACATATCCAAACAACCGAATGATGATAAAAAGCACCTTTTTACCCTCCTGCTTTACCTCAGTATCAGACTTAGTTCTCTGGGTTTGCTTTTCTAGAGTACCACTTCATTATTACATATCTTATACACTGGCTTCTAGAAATGACAAATGGACTATCAATTTTACTTTCTTATATCAAGATAGAAAAAAGAATTAAAAAATCAAACGATTATCATCAAAACCCAAGAATTCTATATTGAATTAAAGCAGGATACCAATTAGTGAAAAGATGCACCTTTTTTTAATCAATATAACAAAATTAATTATGTCAATCAAATAACAAGCATGCAAACCCTGAGAAATCAACACTGCACTGTTAGTCAATTAATTAAATATATAACTTTACAGTGGAACAACAGAGTAACACAGCCAAATGAAAATAATAGATTATTGCCACTAAAGCAACCCTAGGAGAGTTTAAGGCAATGACAACATCATTCAGTTTCAATTACCTTACTTAATATAAATTCATTTAGAGTGTGCACTAGGTACTTTTTCCTTTTATTACAGGAGGGTTCATACTTCATCATTCTCTTTTTCAAAAGGACTCAGTGAGCTTTAAAAAAATGTCTAAGAGTTAAGTCATGCAAGAGCTTAAAATGCAACCATTATGATGAGAAAAATCTGACTCAGTGAGAAGTTGTGGTTTAAGTTTAGGAAATCATTAAAGAACTCTGCTGGGAATCTCTCATGTGCACAGAAAATGAAAACCAAGAGATAACAGTGTAACTACACCCTGCAAGGCAAAAAAAGAAAAAACTCAAAAACTACAAGAGCAGGATTAACTATTTACTGCTTACCTTCTTGGGATCTTGTCACTGGCTATAAGGACTCAAAACCTGAACTTGTGCCACACACAGGAGTTTCATTCAGGCTTATGCTGGCTTCCCCAGGGACAAAGATCTTTAAATTCTTCCTCTGCTGGATGACCCATCAAGGAATCAACTTCACTTGTGTCTGTGGATAACAGGATTTTTTGGTTTTCCTTCTCTGGTCTTTACTTCTTGAAAGAGCATGTCCCACTCACTGCAGCTCTCAATCCAGTTCAGCATTCCAGGATCATTTAGGATCATTTTTTTAGGCCCAGATACAGTCAGGTCAGGCTGATCAGGGTGATTTTCAATGCAGATAGTAAGCTATGATGTAGGTGGGTATTTTCTAGAAAGTTTGTGTCATCTTCCAGTTAAATCAGGGGCACAATTTCTGCCATAACCAAACCTGGGTTTACTCTTACAATCAAACCCACCTTATTTCCAGGTATGCATTTTATTGAGATTTATCCTGTCCTTAGTACTTAGGCATGGTTTCCTGATAGAATCTGTTGCTTATTTGAAGGGAATTTTAAAAGAATAAATATAAGCTCATAGAAGTTCTACTGGCTTTTACACTATATTAAAATAATTTAATTTTATACTATTTTTTTATTTATTAATCTTGGGTTCAAATAGGGGTCTAGATTTATATCCCTCCCAAAGCTTATAATAATGGTTTTCAATAGTTACACATGAAAAGGGCTGCATTCTGCATTTCTGCAGTGCCAAACATAGCAGTAGCCATTTCCTTTTTGTGATAAGAGATAACAAGCCTTTCAAAGCCACAAAGTGACAAGAACTAATAAAGACCAGGCATTATCCACCCTCACGTTTCTATTAAAAGTTCTATAAGCATCACAAAAGCCTCATCAGAGCAGAACACAATAGTTCTCCCAACACAAAAGCCAATATACAGTGGCCAAGAAGATGGAAACCTACAGGAAGTTTGTATTTCTCTTTGCCTTCAAGGCTACATTCAGATTTTTCCATTGTGTTCACTGATCTCAGATAGAAAGGTAAATGAATGCTAGTCCAATTTAAACCCTTCTTGCTGCAAGAGTGAATGCACCCAATGAGAAATTTGATGCAGAAAGTTAGGTCCTAATTAGCTGAGGCTAAAGCACCCAAGCCCTCCAAATATCAGTTCAGCCTGATCTTATGGTAATGAAATTTCAGAATAGAGTCTTTACTGGCAAAGGGAAATTAAAGACTGACTACTACAGAGAGGTCAATGCAGAAATTAGGGGCATTTCCTTGGAGGATTAGAGACTTGGAGGGTGGGAGAGGGGCAAGATGGGACACAGGGAGCAGGAAGAGGAATGGGAGGGAAGAGAAAGAGAAACCAACACCTTAGGCCTGGATACTTCCCGTCTCACTGAGCTGTATTTCTGGAGGAAGAGTATATGCTTTTTCTGGTAATTGTATAAGCACCTTTTCATCATGCTCCCTGAGGAAAATAGTGAATTAGACATAGTGGTTATTATTTCTACATTTCAAAAGCTTAGAAGGAAAGGAGCAGAGTCCACTGTCAAATTCAGAAATCTCTCTCCAAAGGGCAAGAAATGCACATGCAACAGAGAGGTAACTTACACTTTTCTTTCATAGGTCAAGGGAAAAAAAAACCACAACATTTTATAAGGGTACATACTATAGTAAAAAGAAAGATCCATGAGCTGGATGGAAAAAGCCAGACTTGTAAATTTATGACACTATTTTTTACATCTCAGCATCCTGCATGTCCAAAGATTACCAAATGACAGAGCAAGTGAAAGGCAAAACTGAAGAATTACACATCCAGAAAATGTCCAATGGGATGAGCTGGAATGAAAAGTCTTCTCAAGGTACCAGGGCCTGAGGGAAAAGGAGAATTCCAAAGGCATTTCCATTCAAGCAGCATTAATCTCACCAACATCAGCTCCAGTTACCCAAGCAGGGCTGCAGACAGCCTGATTGCTGTGCACACCTGTGAATATATCCACGTGTATACTGCCATTTACCAGAACAAACCAGCTCCACCAAAAAAGTCTACTTAGCTTGCATCAGTCCTCATTTTTAAGACCTTTTTGCCTGGTTTTTAACACTGATTTCACTCTGGCATGTGGCAAAAGAAGACCTCACAGTTACCTCAGTAATAAATTCTGCACCTAAAAGCCCAAATTCGTGATCAATACAGACAATTCTAAAGAAGAGAGCGTTGTTCAGAGTTTATATTCTGCAGTAAAAAGGGCACTAGGGCAGACAATTCAATATTCAAAGCACAAAGAGCCAAGCCTGGGGCAAGAGGACTGCCACTGTAGTTCCTTACTGACAGGTCCAGGAGATAGAAAACCTCTCTTTGCTGCAAACACAGGGACAGCAAGTGATGTTTTCTCCTCTCCTACTTTTTAGGAAGATACAAGCCCAAAATGCTCAAAGGAGGGGTATTCTCTTCTTCCCCTAGATCCTGCAAACCAATAGGATTGCAACATTTGCTTCTCCTCTTTTATTTTTTTTTCTCTGAGTCTCTTTACCATGTCAGAAGCATGTGGTCGCCAGAAGAGAAAGAATTAATTACCACTTGGCTTTGTACAGGATGACTGATGAATATTCATTTGGTAGCTCAAATGGACTTTGCTTCATGATTAAGGAGGACTTCAGTGAACCAAATATTTCTATTACCAAATCACATGGTGCTTTATACAAGACTTGCCAAACTAAAGTGGAAAAACCATCACTGGCAAAAAGAAGGGCCAAAGGGAAAGGGCTGCAGTGATTTTGAAAAGTTTAAATAAAGGAACAAATAAAGTATGCTTCCAAATATTTGACAATGAATTTTCATTAACTGCTTTGTTATGAATCCAAGAAAAGGATGGCACTGCAAGGAGAGAAGTGAGACTGTGGTCAGCAAGACTGCAGTGAGCAATAGGTGAACAAGCACTGTTTAGAAATCCTCATTACATCAATTTTTAAGGGATGTACATGTTCCCAAGGCAAGAAAGTGAGTCACACCATCATAAAGAAGGAATATTTTTACACTACAACAGTCATATAAACCTTTTGTCGACAGAACAATGCTGGCAGTGTTACAGATCATTTGAGCACAACTTTATTTTCAGAACCAAACATATGAAGTATATTCATTCAATTTTAGGGATAGACTCCTTGTAAAATTGTGTTAATAACAAAAGGCACCTTCTAGTCTACTGAACTTTGTAAATTTACACTCGTATTAGAGACATTAAAGATACACTTTACCTGTGAATTTACTGAAGTCAGAGCTCCCAGCAAGTATCAAAATTAAGAACAAAGGTGCTTCCCTCCATTCACCCAACACACAGAGGAAACAATGTGAACACTTATAACTACTAGAAAAAGCTTATTTCTGACCATTTTTGCTAACATATGTGAGTTTCAAAGAATTTTTTCTTACCAAACATCAGGAGAGCTTTGGCAGAAAGAATTACAGAAAACATTTTGTAAATGTTATCTCACAGGATAACACCATGACACCAAAAACGAAGGCTCATGTATTACTACAACCAGGCCACAGTTGGAAAGGGACATAATTTGGAGAAAGCAGACCCCCTATTTCTAGTCCCTGTGCTGACAATCACATCCAACTCCTGCAATATAGAAGTATTGTAAATTAAGAGGGTTTTTTCAGATTTTACCACTTTTCACAGTGTTAAAAAGTAAGATATCTTCTCTCTTTTCTTTTCTTTTAGTTATGTTCCTCATTTTTGTAGCTGTATGAATATGCTTGAGAACACTCTTGCAAAAGGCTCAAGAGCCAGAAAAGGAGACATTACAAGCTGCCTTTACTCTGATCAATTCTCAATTTTCATTCCACTGGTGGAAGGACAGGAGAATTTTTGGATTTCTGTGCTTCACTAACATTTTACATTTGTGTAGCACCTTTTTCTTGGAAAAATCCTGTCGGGACCCAAAATTACCTCACGTGACTATCACAGTGGCACGACAGTACAAAAAAATAAATCTTGATTCGAGTGCTGTTTCCTTGTTGGCTGACCTGAGATTTTTGTGAAGTTCCCATCCACGCTGGGCTTGGCTGATGAGGCACTCAGATGTCCCTCATCAATCCAGCCTGCCTGGCTTGTGTGAAAGGGCAGGGCAGGTTTGACTTGTCTGGTTCTTACATCAGGGCTCCCTTACTTCACTTTGTAGGTTTGAAGTTGTACCAAAAGGAGCAACTCCAAGCCACAACAGCTTGTAAATCCACTTAGAGTAAGTGGATCAGAGTAAGGCTTTTACAACATCAATGACTGCCAGGTTGCAGCACATTTGGGTTATGATCATTTCTATCACCTTCCCTTTGAATTCAGCAGTGGGAGCAGACAGCCAGGGAAAACACAGGTATTACTTCCAATAATCCAATTGCACAGCAAGTCATCGAGAGAAATAAGTAGTTTTAAAGCTTTGTAAAACTGAATTAGATTTTTTAACAAGAATTTAACAAGAAGTTCACACGGTCAGTTTAGTAATTGCCTTGGTATTCTGAGATCTCAAGTTTAGTGGTTTCCACCTGCATTAGAAACACCATCAGGTCAGTCCATGTCCATAAGTGTATCCTGCACATGCTCATGGATCATGGATAAGATATGCCCTTGTGACAGGCTGACCCCAACCAACAGCCAAACACCCATCCTGACTCCCTCTCACTCTTTTCCTATTGAATGGGGACAAAATAAAAAGAAAGGCTAGACTTATGCATTGAGCTAAGGATAGCTTGATAAGGAAAGGAAAGCAAAGCTGCACATGCAAGTAAAGAAAAATGGGAACTCATTCCCTGGTTCCCATCAGCAGGCAGATCTCTAGCTACCTCTGTGGGAAGCTACACCTCAACATGCACAACAGCTGCTTGGGAAGACCACCATAACCACAAACAACTGCCCTTCCTCCTCCTTTTACCAAGCTTTTAATGCTGAGCTCGACACCAAATGCTGTGCAATATGGAATATCCCTTTGGTCAGTTCAGCTCAGCTGTCACCACTCTGCCCCCTCCCTGCAGTCTGGGAGGAGTGAAGGAGAGAAAAGCCATGAGAGAAAGCAAACACTGTTCCACAGCAGCCAAGAAAGTGGTGTATCATCAACACTGTCTTAGCCACAGACACAAAGCACAGCACCACGAAGGCTGCCAGGGAAAAACTTAACTCCATCCCAGCCAGACACAGTACAATCTCAACCCCTTATTCCACAGCATTCATATCATGTGTGATCTGAGATATCAAAGTATCCTCTGTCCTCCTCATACATTGCTTCATTTCTGCACCCTACTCAAACCTTTTCATTCCATCTATTTATCTTTCCTGAAATTGCTTCTCACCAACACTTACAACTCATAGTACGTACCTAAACCACCTCTACATCCAACAGTCAGGTTTACACATCCTCTACAACCACTACACCTTGTCCCTTGACATAAATACAGATTTTATTCTCCCCTTCCATGCCCTCCCTCCCCCAAATTTCCACAAGAACAGTCGATTACTTTGGTCCTATCTGTCAAGGGACAGCACCACGTTGGATTGTTAAGCAACAAGACCACTTGGGGTGGGTCAGCACTGCTCTCACATGGTTCCTGGTGAGGCTCATTCTCTGTTGGTTCAGATGATTCCTGCTGTATTCCCCCTTATGCCATACAAGTCAAATAATGGATTATTTTCTGCCAGGGATAAGTACACAGCAGATTTCTACTTTCTCCTGCACCAAGTGCACCTGGTTCCCTGAGCAAAGACAATCCCCCAAATGCACTTTCCTTTTGCCAAGGCAGAGCAACCCCCACTGCCTTTCCTAGTGCACCTTGAGTGTAGCCAGTTTGCCATGCCTCCCCGTATTGATATCACAGACACCTCCCTCCATCTGCTCCAGGGAGATTTCACCTACAGGGGTCACTTGACTGCAGTGCATGTTTCACATGTGTTATGGCCTCAACAGTCAGGGCCCACCCCTCCATCACAAACCCATTGTTTTCAATGCATCTCTCCCAGTTATGGTCCTTATCTTGAATTCTTCAAGCTTTTCCATCCTATTTTCTCACCATGTCCTGTAGAGGAAGGGGGTCAAAGTGGCTCAGTGGGCATCTGGCTGCTGGTTGAGGCTAACCTGCCACTGTCTTTTTTTTTTCATCCAACAATGAGCATACAGATTTTAACCAGTAATCTCCTAACCTGCAAGCAAATGCTGCTGGCCCAGGTAAATCCAACACAACCCAAACCTGCTCCCTTTTAAGGCATTTCTCAGAGCAGGAGAAGGCCCTTGCCCAGAGCAAAGGTCAGGCTTGCCTCAGATGACCTCCCTGAGTGAGTTTTTGAGTATAATATAGGTAGGACAAAATGCAAAGCTGATGAGAAATGCATGTGATTTGCACTTCTGCCCACAAGGACAAGACAGCCTATCAAGCCATCACACATTCAGTGAGACTTGGTTAAATAAATCATCTTTTAAATCAACCTTTGCCCAATCAAAGTCCAGCCTTACTTATACGTACAGCCACAGGAGGAGCAGCAAAAGAGAACTCCAGTGAAGGCTGCTCTACGTAGATATCCAGGTAAGAAACTCCTTTTTTCCTAATCCCTTTTCCCTTTGAAAACTCCTTTTTGCAATACAAATAATTTTGCACGGATCAAAAGGTGTCGTCTGCAGTGCACCACAACCTTCTCTCCACTTCCAAATATGAAGAAATATTTTTTCCTATAGAAGCCTGCTGTTTCTCCAGCTCTGTGTAGTACTGGTTTTGCATGTTAATTTCTGGAATTATCACAGATTCTCAGTGTTTGTCAAGAAAAGCTGCTTTGAATTGTACTTGCAATTGATACAGTCTGATGTGTTCTAAACCACGTTCAAATAACAGGGAAGTTCATCCTTTTATTACCTAATGTCAGTGCAATACCCAGAGACTCAAAAATGCTCAAGGCACCTGACCATGGACTCCAAGTGAATCATGATCTGATTCAAAAAAAAAAAAAAAAAAAAAAGGTCTTTCCAGTAAAATAATAACCAAGGTTGCTAATTACCTGGATTTTCCAACTGGAGGAATTTCAGTTCATGTTCATGGATCTTTGGCACAACAACATCTCAGGAGATGTTCCCTGGTCCCACCTGTTATTTACCTTCTATTTGTGGTATTCCTGCATGACAAGCTTCACCCAAACCAGAGTTTCCTTACACCACAGAGCACTTTAGGTAGGAAAGGACTTTCAGAGGTTGCATAGTGTAATGCCCCATAGAAAACAGGGTCAGCTTAGGTCAGGTTGCTCAGGGCCCAATCCAGGTATCTCCAAGGACAGAGATTTCACAGCCTCTCTGGGCACTTCTAGTCGTATCTGACTGCCCCCAAGAGGAAAAGCTGTCCTTGTGGATGTCTGGTTGGAATTTCCCTTGCTGTGCTGCAGCCTGTGTCTGTTGCCTCTCATCCTCCCACTGTTAATTTTCAAGAAGAGTCTGGCTGTGTTCTCCACACAATCCAGTCAGGCAGTGGGAAGATATCAATAAGATCTTCCCTTTACTTTCTCTTCCCAAGACTGAACAAGTCCAGCTCTCTCAACCTCCTTAAATATATGCTTCAGAACCAAAATCCCCCCTGTGGACTAGCTCCAATATGTCAATTACCTGGGGAGAGCAAAACTGGGGACAGTACTCACGTGTGGCCTCCCAAGTGTCAAAGAGAGGGGAACAATCCTTTCAGTCCAGTTACAATCCCTTTGCCCAAAACTTCATTTCCTCTGTAAGATTTAATCCTGGTACTACACCCTCTCCTCAATCTTTACTATGTTTTCACAGGCAGACGTTTCTTATTTCAGTCCCGCATTCTGCTTCACTTCATTTGCAATACAGAGACAAAAAAAAAAAGCAAGGAGGGTCAGGGGAAAGGGTTTGGTTTCTTCACCCTAGCCTTGTTAACTAAATTCAGCTTTGCAGAGCTGGATTCCTGGGGCCAAAACATCAAAACTAAACAAAACAAAACAAACCCAAAACAAAACAAAAACCCACAACCCCCCAAAACAAACAAAAACCCACAAAAACAAACAAACACACAAAAACCCCTCCCCCCAAAAAACCCAAAAGAAACCCCAAAAAACCCCAAAAACCAAAAAAAACCCCAAAAAACAAAACAAACAAACAAACAAACCCCCAACAAACAGAAAAAAAAAAAACCCACCCCAAGAGAATTATGAAGCAAACCCTCTCGACATGTAATTAGAGGGAATATACCCTAGGTAAGCTTACTGTTCTTGCTCACAGGTATATTTTCCATCCTGTCTGGTAGGGATGACTTCTGCTCTGCTGCCCCGAGAGTGCACAGTGACCAAGAAGCCCCAGCAGAAATTTGGCTTCTTCCTGCGCATCGAGCAGGACACGGCGGGGCACATCATCCGGAACGTGGAACACACCAGCCCGGCCGAAAGGGCCGGCCTGAAGGATGGAGACAGGGTCCTCAGGGTTAATGGTGTCTTCGTGGACAAGGAGGATCATGCACAGGTACAAATCTCTTCACTCTGGGATCCATGCCCCCATTAGCCAGGCCCACGGCTGCTGTGTGAAGCTTTTTTTTCCAGTTTTTATGGCTAAGAAATCCAGGAGCAGAGCCAGCTGCTCAATGCTGCCCTGCATCATTCATTACCCACCACAGGCATGGATGGATGTCTTTGGGGTGCCTCCCTAGTGCATGAGCAGGGGGGTGGGACAACAAACACAGTGGACAGTGCAGCTTTTCCTGGGGAAAGCTTTTAGCTCCATCACTCAAGTGCCTGCTTCCATTTCCCCTTCTCCATTACAGGTGGTGGAGATTGTCAAAAACAGCGGGAATTCCGTTGTACTCCTTGTTCTGGATGACGCATCCTATGAAAAGGCACAAAAGGAGGGGGTGAACTTGGAAGAGCTGGGTCAAAAGGCACCCACAGGACAACAGCAGGAGCAGCAGTGCCCACCATCCACGGCCAACAGAGGAACCACTGCAGTTCCACAGCCCCGGCTCTGCTACCTCGTGAAGGAGGAGACAGGCTACGGCTTCTCCCTGAAAAGCACAGAAGGTAAGAGCCTGGAGAGAAGAAACTGAATTTATATTTATATTTATATTTATATTTATATTTATATTTATATTTAGTAGCAGGGACAGAGGCAACCACAGTGAACACCTGGGGGTTAATGGGGACACACATCTTTTCCCCAGAAAGAAAGTGAGAAGTTGCAGGATGAGTTCAGATCCATCTCCAGTACATTTCTGAAAAGCACACGCAGCACAAGGTTTTCAAAGGACCATGCTTCTCATGGGGTACAAAACAGATGGATAAAAAAAGAGAGAGAGAAAAATAATAAGCTATTTTCTGCTTGTTGTTTAAGCCCACTTAACAAAACTGAATTTACAGTCCCTGCTCAAACACTAGATATATGCTCAATGTGCTATATTAAGTCCTGTTCCATTGCTAAAAAACAAACCCCAGGAATCAGCACATGAGGTTCTAGACAAGAAACACTTTCTCTGACGTGTAAGTTAATTCATTTAGAAAGAAAAGGATTTTGAACCTTCTCCATATATGCCTTTTTTCCAAGGCCAGCCAACGGAAGAGGGAGGTCTTCTGGAAAGCACCACCTCTAAAGAGCCCTCTAAAGAGTATTTTGGAATGCAATATAATTGAGCACCAAACATAGAAGGCTTCCAAACACAGGAAATTATGAAATGTATAAAACAACAGCAAAAGCAGCTTCTCTCTTCAAAATGATGGGGGGAGAGGAGGGTGGGAGGGAGCAGGAATCAAATCCCTTTCAGCTGTGTTAATCAGCCCCTCTGCACTCCTGGTAGGGAAATAAACACCAGTTTGAGCTGCAGATAGTGAACAAATATCTCCCTCCACCGCTGAAGTGATTTTTCCAGGCCAGAGTAAGAGACAGAGGAGTGTCTGTGTGGAAGGTTTGTGGTGCTCCTGTAATCTGCATGCAAGCAGAGGCCAAGTGTCTCTGAGGACATCAGTGCTGAGTCTCCTTAACCACTATATTCAGGCCTATTGCAGTGACTTACCCTGAGTAATGAGTTTTCATTTATTTTAGGACAGAAGGGGTTGTTCATAGTAGAGCTTTCATCACAAGGAGCAGCTGCAAAGGCTGGTGTCCAAAATAATGATCGCCTGATTGAAATCAATGGAAAAAATGTGGAAAATGACACACACGAGGAAGTGGTGGAAAAGGTATTGATTTACCTTCTGTTCTGGCCTGCTTTCACAGCAACCTATCAGGGTTACTAAGGAGGCCAGGCTGGCTGATTTAAGCACTTCACAGTAAATCTTGGGAGCTGCTGTTCACGTCCCATCACCACATCAGTGTAGCCCTCTGTGCTGGCTCTGTTATCAAGCAGCCTCTTGAGCTGCCTCTCAGTGAACACTGCCACCAAGACAGGCCAAAGAATTTTAAATAACACAAGTATACCACTGCCAGGAGCCCTATCAAATAAATTCATTTCCTAGAAGTCCTGGAAATGCTCCTAATGGCAGGAGCGCAAGTCATCAGACGTGGTTTCCAGGGCAGGAAGAGGGAAGCCTCTGATGATACAGTCAGCATGGAGCAGGGAAGATTTCATTATTTTAGACAGTAGTCCCTTTCTCCTGTGAAGAAGCCCGAAACTCATGAAAATTACCGTGCAAGTAATTTCACTAATTGGCTGCAGAGAACATTGCTAATGAGGCTTCCAGCTTTCCACTGTTGGCACTGCTAAAATGCAGCTGGAGCTGAAGAGATTTCACAGAGCCAGGAGACTGCAGCATTCCAGCAGCATTCAGTGCACACGGATAACCATGGAATCGTGCAACACCTGTGTTTTGTTGGGCTACTGCAACACCAGCAGCAGAGTGACACTGGTTAAGATGTGTAAAAAAAGCACCCATTAGAGTAGAAAGGACTAAGAGAAAGACAGACTTGGAGAGGTTGAACAGACAGAAAAAAAACCCCTCACCTCAGAAACAGGGAGATAAAAGAGGACCAAGAGTGACAGAAACTTGACTCCTGTCACAGTAATCTAAAATAGTGGTGTAGATGGCACAGTAAGTCTATATTGTAGAGTTCCACACCTGGAATAGCCAAATACTGTCTACTAAGGCTCCCTGGATTCTAGAGCACTCTATGCCACCCCCATGGCCCTCCACAGGTAATTCCCTACCGGTCAGGAACACAGTATGAAATATGGAAAATTTCCTCACATATTACATGCCCCTGATTTTGTTGTGGTCCAAATTTCTGAGTGGAGGGGGGGAAAAAAAAATCAATTTATAGTAGCGTGGCCTGGACTAACAGCACCCAGACTCTCCTATGTATCAGTGCAGCAGTTACCAAATACCCACAATTCCCACATGCTGTTGAAGGGGTGACATCTGAGACTGTACATGTGCTGTCACAGGTAAAGAAGTCTGAAAATCATGTTATGTTTCTACTTTCAAATGAAGAAACAGACCGCTATTTCACAAGCCAGAGGATGGCACTGAGCAAAGAGAGCGCCAGCCTAAGGTTGCTTCCCCTCAAACCACGACTCATTGAGATCCAGAAAGGAAAAAGCGGTTATGGATTTTATCTACGGATGGAACAAAATACTGGTGGTAAGATCCAAGTCAGCACACAGACCACGACATTTGCTGTGCCATTTCTTCCTGTATGATGTTTGCAGCCCTCATTCTCTTTGGCTTCTCACCAGCCATCTAGGAGAAATCCTCAGGGAAAACAGCCACAACCTGAAGTGCAATTCTGATCATTTACCTTTGCCATGCTTCTTAATGTCCTTAATACTCACCAAGCTCTGCCTTCACAGCAATCTTTCTCCCATTCTTGTCTTAGACCACGTAATCAAAGATGTTAATTCTGGAAGCCCAGCAGCCATGGCAGGTCTAAAGGACAATGACATCTTGGTGGCTGTCAATGGCGAGCGCGTGGATGGGCTGGATCATGAAAGCGTAGTGGGAAAAATTAAGCAGTCTGAGGAAAGAACCTCCCTGTTGGTGGTGGATAAGGAAACTGACAGCATGTACAAACTGGTAAGAAAATGTAAACTGCTGCCAGGAATTGATAATTTATCACAATGAAATAGCCAATCTGCTCTGACACTTCTTCAACTTGCAGGAAATGTGTAAAAGACACTTGCATTCCAGCAACTGCACTTGTACAGGAAGTCACTAAACACCCAAATCTTTGGCCTCTTCCTGATTTTTATAGACACTATTCTAAACAATTCTAAAGTCAAACACATCACAAGAAAGGCTAAGGTTTGCTGTTAAGACTCAAATTCAGAGCTACATGATTGTGTAACCATTTATGAATAACAAAGTTTCCTTCTCACATAGATCAGCACTGCACACGAAGAATTCCTCACTGCAGCTGAAGTCTGAGTCATTAACAAAGTTTAAACAAAATACGAGCATGAGAGCCTGAAACAGGTTCCACAATAGAAGTTTTTATATTAATATAGCTTTGTCACTTTTTTCAGGCTCAAATTTCCCCTTTCTCATACTACTACAAAGCACAGGACTCAACCCCAGCTAAAATGGAGGAAAGAGTGGAGTTGCACACTGAGCAGAAAGTGAACCACAAGCCAAGGATCTGCAAGATGGTGAAAGGACCTAATGGATTTGGCTTCAGTTTAAACATGATCAAGAACAAACCTGGATTGTTCATCACCGAGGTACTAATGAAGAATGAGGAGCAAGGAGAAGCCCAAGTAGTCTGTTGGGCAGCTTCCTCCCTTCCATCCTGCAAACAAATACAAGAAAAGCCACAAAAGTCTCTTTTCCAATGTTCTCAGCTCAGAGCTGGAATTGTTTAAGTCAGAGTGACATTGTTGGCCCAAGACAAAAAATGAGCACCTGAAAACATTCCTTCTTCTGTTAGACATCTAGGGGGAAGGAGAATTCAGCTTTTGCTTAATTTCTACTTTTATGCATGAGTCTGGCACACTAAAATTAGTATTTTAGACAGAATTGGTTTTTGCTGTAGAACAGCTTAACTACAGGAGAGACACCTTTGCCCTACTTCTACCCACCTTCTCTGAATTCCACAGCTGATAAAAGCCAAACTCCTTCTGTCCCAAATTACATCTGTAACTTCAGCTTTCTTCAGAGGAGGGGTTCCACTCATTACTAAGGGATATGTGATTTGTACTAAATTTTGAAGTTATTGGACAGAGACCTCCAAATAGTTAGAAAACTGTTTTTCTACCTGTCCTCATGGCTCTACCATGCCACATTCCTATAAGTCTATCAAGATCAAGAAGCATCCTGAAATTTCAAGCTGATGGGCTCCATCTTTATTATGTCTGGGCCCACTGCCCATCCCAATTCTTTCCTGCCCCATGAATCTCCCCTCCCCTCCCCATGCTTATTTCCCCATCCTCCAGGGAAAGCAGTAACACAGCTAACCCTCAGCTGCTAATGCATCTTTCCAAGTTTTCTGCCAACACCCTGCTTTGAACTCCCCTCTGCAGGTCCAGAGCCAGGGGCCAGCTGGCAGAGCAGGTGTGGAGAACAATGACTTCTTGGTGGAAGTGAACGGAGTGAACGTGACCAGCGAACCCTATGACAAAGTGGTGGCAAGGATCCAAAGCAGTGGGGACAAACTGACACTGCTGGTGTGCACCAAAGATGCTTACAGGTACTTCCAAGGCAAGAACATTCCCATCACAGCCTCCATGGCAGAGTCAGACCCTTCCGAGCCTGCTGCTTACACAGGAAACCATCCATCAGAGCCAGAGAGGAACTCACCTGAGCCAAGGGAAAGGGTGAGTAATCCTGCATTAGACAGATGCTGAGGGAGCACACAAGGCATAGGAAAAGAACTGTTTTTTCAGGTAGAAGAAAGTTTTCCAGAGCTAGGACTGTTAACTTGAGCCTGCATTTTTGCAAGTTACTAAAAGGAAAGCTGTTAATTATCACAACAACTCTTCCCCACACGTAATGCAAGTACCTTTAATGCAAGGTTCAGTCATACAAAGAACACACATACAAGAGATTTTATGGAACAAGATAATCCCAATACAGTAATCCCAATGATGGGAAACAGGCAATACAATTGTGGAAGTGGAGGGGAAAGTGCTTAAATACACAGAAAACACAAACTTTTTGAAAACCACATGAAATATTTCAAAATGGATCATTTTGGAGAAGGAACAGCAACTGACAGCTTTCTAGGCAATGTGCTGATTAAAAATTATTTTACACTCACTTCATGCCACTAGAAAGAATGTGAAGCAAAACTAAAGTCAGAAAAGCAAGAAGGTATTACTTCTTGAAACACATTTAACCTCTGTATGGTCAGCCATAAATATTAAAATGCATATTTTCTGATCAGGCAAAAGAGACATAAGACCAACAGTGTTTCCCATTTATTGGTTGTTATCCTTGTCTGCAAGTTTTTTCAAGAACATCTTAGTCCCCAAGCTGCATTTTGCAGAAGTTAGCACAACTTTTGTGTTCAAATGGGGCAGATATGGAAATTCAACAATAGAAACCTGCTATTGAACAAACTTCTATCAAAATGTACTTAACCAAAAAAACCCTTCAACAACAAAACTGGTATTTGTCGGTTCATTCTGCCATCTAAACAAGTGTGTGATTAGTGCAGAAGAAAACAGGAGTCTGCAACAGTGAAGACTATCAAACATGTTTACAAACTGAAAATGATCACATCTTTGTTACTCCTCTGCAGGCAGACTCATCCTCCTCCTCACAATCAGCTGCCTCCACAAGAGCTGATGATGACAACAGTGATGACACAAAGTTGTGAGGAGACAAAACTATGCCAACAACAACAAAAAAGAAACCTGCCAAATCTTTTCTTCAGTTCTTCTTTGCTATTCCACCTCTCAGAACTTGGCTGTTCCAAGGAGTGCCAGAGCCATAAAGGACTGCAAACTCTTGCTGCAATAAACACTTCAGTGTAACTTGCATCCATTTACCACTCTGCAGTTGTGCTCCACTGGCACAATTTCTGCCTTGTGAAGTGAGAACTCAGTCACTCACTTCTGAAAAGGCTTAAAGAACTACAACTTTATAATTAAATGTCCTGCAACAGAAGCTGGAAATATTTTACAGATTTTTAAGCATCTTAGCCTGTTATGGATAAGCTCTTAATAAAGAGCAATTGATTTCTGCCCATCTCCCAGGAAAGGCAGCTCTCCCCTTAATCCAACTCCATCACCTCAGTCTCTGTAGCATCTCTTTGCTTACAGCAGTACAGCTGCTCTGAAATGGCATAAGCCCAGGACCTCTGTGCATTATGATCCTTTTTCTCCTGCCAACACTGCAGAGAATTCTTTTAAACATTAAGCTAACTTTGTAATTCACAACTCAAGATGTTTACTCACTGTTCTGTCTCCTCTGCATACAGCTGTGGATTAGAGTAGTGTATGTAATTCAGTCATGCACGTTTGTCTAACCCCAAGTCACCACCACGTTGTCTTGAATGTGACATAAATGGTTCTGTAATGCTGCTGCTGTGTACTTTGCTTCCTTGCTGTACACCAAAGACAGTACAGAAATAAATAGTTTAGAGCAGTTATTTTCCCCCCTCCAAGTCTTACTCTCACCACCTACAATTTACATTCCAGAACAATTATAAAACAAATCCTCAGAGAGTGGCCATGGGAACCTAAAGGTTTAAGTCACAGGAACAAAATTTGTAACATACAATGTAAACAAGGCATGGCAGTGGTCTTCAGCTTAACACTGAACTCTAGCAAAGAGGAACCATAAAAACCTCAGTTTCACTTATGCAGAGAGAGAAAAGAAAGTTGACACTCAGTAAGATAAAGCCAATCTCCTGTTCCAGATAGTAGGTACTAGTGATTGATACACACTAGCACACAGTACATACAGAAATGGAGTTCTCTCCACTGCATTTCTGCCAGACAGCAAATCCTAAACCACCTTCTGGCTGAAATCCAGCCAAACCTTTGGGACTGACAAAAAACAACTGATACTTGCATATTACAAAAGCTTATTTAATTCCACAGACTCAAACATTCAGTTCCAGAATTGCTGTTCTCCAAATCCCAATTATAAGTTGATTTTCAAAAGAAAAATCACACTTCTTGGTGCCTTCTGTGAACACGTTGTTCCAACAGTAGGAGGTGTTCCCTCAGCCAGCCTACCACAGAAGTTCTGATGCCTCTGGATAGTGGTGTATCCAGGATTGCTTTTACTGCTTGGCAATGAACTGTTTCAAGTTTAAGACACACACCCCCGTCCCTTCCAGCTGTGGCACTGAACAAAATGAGCCACAGAGCTTGATGATGACATGTGGGGAGGTTCAAGGAGCCAGAACACACGGAGTAGTCCTGTCTCTCCAAGTTTTGCAGTTACACTGCCAGAACACACAGAGCAGTCCTGTCTCTCCAAGTTCTGCAATCCACAGGAGTTGCAGCAGTGCAGCTGACAGGACAGAGAGCAGTGCATGGCTGCAGTTCTGCCTCAGAGGGCCATATGCTTTTCTGGGGCTTGTTTGTGTGCTAAATAGAGAAAGAGGATACTGGACAGGGCACTAACTAGGAATATCACATCAAACCAACGGTGATAGAAGTTGAACTGGAGCTCTCCCAACACTTCAGTGATGATGGTGCGGTACTCCGGGGGCATGCTCATGCGGATCAGGAGCACTGACGACACAAAGTACATCCCCTGGAAGTTAAAACAGGGACAGCAGTTAGTGCTTCACCACAGCCTCTGGGGCTAGCAGGGAGCAGCACACAGGGATACTGTCAGGTGTTTAAACACACACAAATATGCAGCAGAAGTGCACATGGGTGTGCCCACGGTTCTCCATACTCACCATTATTTGTGCTAACAGCAGAACAATAACATTGGAAGACTTGCTGCTGGAAATGGCATAGAAGAACTAGGGAAAGAAACCCAAAAACATTGGAAATAAGCAGTTAGGTAAGTCTGATGTGCCTTAGGACAGCATGAAAGGTACCTACCATTCAAGACTGCTTCATCTAAAAATACCCAATCAAAACCATACATTCTAGAGGGCTACCTGTAGCCTGCTTTCATAAACCCTAGCCTGAAACAACAATCTCCCCCAGCCAGTTGCACCTTGTGTTAAAAATCACAAAACAATACAGAGAAGTTTAAGCACAGGTACCAAAGGCCAGGTCAAGTCAATGAATCACATGTCTGTTGAATTAATGCCTTTCAGTCCTACCAGCAGCTTAAATTAGGTAATCTGAATGTTTTTAATCACCATCTCATCAACCTTACTAATAATAAGCCTTGGCTCCAGCACAATCTTAAACCTTTACTTACATTTAGCACCTTATTTAACATCTAGATCCCTTTCTGACAGAGACTGGGGAAATACCCTGCAAAAGGTATTCTTCCTACCTTCCTCCCTCTGCAAGTATTTATATTCAGATATTTAAACATAAACGCATATTGAAAGTTTATGCAGTACTTGTTCCATCAAAAGGTAAAGATCTGATCATCAAGTTCTCTGTGTAAAACCAGTTAAGAGTCTTGGTTCTTACCTTTGTAAGTGTGATTAACAACCCTCTAATAGAGGTAACAATGATTATTCCAACAAGAATAAAGGAAATGTGCTGAGACCAGAATTTGACCTGTATCAACAAGAAGAACACAGTTAAAACACTAACTTCATTTACACCACAGTGTACAGCTGCTAATTCCCCAGGGGCTTTGTCTCTCCTAATTGTACAGATGTCCATTGTAGACAGGTTTATGTAACAGACATTTTCATAAATGTATTAGCAACTCTTTACTCCAAAGACAAGAGAAGGAGAGTTAGTTAACACCAATCACAAAGAACCCCATTTTCACATGGATATGTTTTAGATGTGTAAATGACAGAACAACTATTTGCATAAACAATCAAAATTACTCTGTAGTTGAATGTATCAATCTAAGCAGATTCTCTAATGTGCTTCTATTTCTCCAAAAAATAAAAAAATCACTGCCTCTCTGGCAAGACCACATCACCATTTCAGCATAAAATCAGCGTGAAAATAACATTCATGGTGCATTTTCCTTTCCTCCTCAATAAGTCAAAAACCAAAGCCACATTCTCAGGGTCTATCACGTTCTCCTTAGCAGCAGGATGATTTTATTCAGATAAGATATGAATTGCTGAAAGGGCTGTAAGAATTAATAAAGGCTCACATCAAACTGGATTCCCAGGTAATTTACAGTGATCTCAATTCCTCTTGTGACTGGATCAGTCTTCCCCACACGGTCAAATACAATATTGATGGTTGCCTGCAAGAGAGATGGATTCACATTCAAGCAAAAAGGCAAAAGCATTTCTCACTCTCACAAGTGAGGCTCATGCATGACTCTTCTATTGTATCACCAAGGAAAGGCCAGAGGTGGCCAGATTGCCAAAGAAAGCACACAACACATTCATGTAAGGATTACTGGTCTAATGCTGTATAGAAAAAGCCAGATCTAGAGTTTTATTTCAACCAAGGGCCAGTTTCTTTCAGAATTTCTGGATTTCAAAGAAATCTATGGAGGGTGTATTTGCATACACCCACAGAAAATGCAATAAAACATTTACATACCATGAAGATTTTCCAGACACAATAGATGGAGAAAAAATAACCCAAAAAGTTGAAGTATTTTCCCTGGAAAGTTTTGGAGTACTCTATTCTCTCCTGGAAATACAAAGAGGGAATAGAACATAAAAAAATAGTCGTTTTCACAATCACTCACAAAATAAAATTGTAATGGAGCACCAACAGTAGCAAACACAGCCCTATCTTTCTACATCTTTTAATTCAAATGTTTTTGAACTGCTAAGTGTGAATCCATAAGCTTGTGAATGTTTATAGGGCCATGGGGCAAACTCAGGGATGGAGCTGAGCTGGAAGGGAACTGTCATCTAACCCCAAAGTTAAACAGAACCTCACTCTACTGCACTAAAACATTTCACCATTTACCCATTGAACAGATTTCAATTTCTCATAACACATGTAATCTTTCAAACTACTCTGACCTCCCAGCACTGGGCAATTATTTGCTGTGTACCTTTGTTGCATGCAAGTCAGCAGTTTCCAGGAAAAGCTGCCGACTCAATTCTTCCAGGGCATCCACTTCTTGCTGGATAAGGGACAGATCTGGCAAACCAACATAGTCAAGGCTAGAACACATCATGAATTCTTCATTAAGAACAAAATATTCCCCACCTTCAGCCCAAGGGCCACATCTAATGGTTTGGTCTCTTCTTAGATCCAGATCAGCTTTGTCTTCATGCTCCTCATTAATACAGCACCAAAGAAATCTCAAGGATGTACCTGATGCACACTGCTCCAGTTTGAGGAGGTAGGCAGGACACAGTATTTAGGCAGCCATGCAACAAACTCTTTGTTTCTTGGCCTGGGAAACTCATCACAGAATACAACCAGAGCTCTCAAAAACTGCTGCTCCACTTTGATCAGTGTCCCTTGCCACTGAAGTGCACCTCACAAGATGTCATCTCAGATCATCTTCATAAACAAAACTGCTCCAAGAGATTAGTGACTACTATGAGAAGTCCATGAAATAGCCAAATTCTGATTTTAGCAGCTAGCATGAGAGGAAGAAGAGTCCTCAGCCTCAAATATGCAAAGTGCACACTTCAACTGGTCTGACAGAAATCGTTGGTAAGCAACTCTGTTAGAGAAGTACAGACCCTTGTCATTCCCAAGAGATTCCTTCTGCAGGGAAGGCTGAAACTGGATGATCTTTAAGGCCCCTTCTAACCCAAACCATTCTATGTTCTGTGGTAAGTATGCACACCAAGTGTCCCCTGATCCACTGTACATCTCACCCACGGTGATGCAACAGAACATTTATAGAGCAGGGCAGAAGCACAAAACTTCTGCTTGTGTCACAGTAAAACTGCCCAAGGCCTGGGCAAGAGGTCAGACAGTGCTGGAGAACAAACTCAGCAGCTGACATTAGGCTTGAAATGTGTTAAAACACAAATGCTTTGTGACTGTCCCAACTAACACTCTACCTCTCAAAACAAAGCAAGCTGGATCCACTTCCCAAGGCAGGTGCCAGCATGCAGATGAAGGATACTTTCACTGCCAGGAACAGATGTTGTAACACTTTTTATCATTCCCCAGAAGCCAGTGGGTCTGTTATGCACTTCTCCTCTCTGGAACATTGTCCTGTGAGCCACTGCTATCCTGAAAGAACAGAAAACACAAGTCCGTAGTGAATGAAATTTTTATGAAAAATCAAAACAGGAAAGAAGAAAAAAAAATCCACTGGTTTCTTAGAAGATGCTGTTCAACTAAATTCACCAAAAAGAGACTACCCTTTTTTCTTTCCCTAAACACCAATCCCACTACAAAAAATTGTCCTGATTAGCTCTGGAGTAGAGCCCAGATCTAATCAAGTGAGATTCAATGAGACACTTCCATTCAGGATCCCATTTCAGGATCCTAAAGGGATTTAAACCCAGTTAAAAATTCAGAATTCAAATGGATTTCTCAGTCATATGATTAGTTGCTTTCCTTTCCTCAAACACATGACTGTGTTATCTCCACCTGAGGAATTAGAAGACTTCTCATGCTCCTCCCTCCCCTTGGACACCTCTTCTTTATCACTGCAGATCCGCCTTCTCCATGGAGCTATGAGCTCTGGTGTGCAGAGCACTCTGATGTGCTGTCACTCACTGCTGGGCTGCATGACAAGCTGTTATGAAGCAGAAACACACAAATCCACTCTTGGACTGAACCACTGGATGCTTCAGGCAATCTGAATGCGACTCCTGAAGTTAATTCCAACACTCCAGCAGCAGCTGCCTCTCGTCCCTCACACTTCCATGTGCACCACGGCATAATCCCCACGAGCAGTGCTGGCTTCTGGTCTCGTTCCCTCACATTTCTCCCCACTGAAATTTGTGAGCAACTTATCCATTCCTAAGCTGAAAACTATTCACAGGATTCTCAAGATGATCCATGGTTCTGTGGTGTTTAGTCCCTTTCCTGTAGCTGCAGCTAGCGTTGCTACATTTGGCACTGAGCCTCCTCAAGGCTGTTGATAAGCAGTGTAATAAAAAAAAATTGTAAATCATTCCATCATTCCTTTCACATCAGCAAAAGAAACAGCCTTGGGGCACCCTACATACACATAAAAGCACATATGGCCACAGACTACAAATAAGAGAGATCTTGGAATCCTGATTAGCTGCCAAATGTAAGAAATGCATTTTTAATCCTTGCTTTCTTCACAGTACACAGATTCACATGGTCCATCCCAAATGACCCACAGCATGGCAGCAAAAAAGCAGGTGAAGCACAAGGCTAGAGGTACACAAAGGCAAATCTTCTCTTTGAGAGGTGGCAGAGATCTCTGTATCCACACAGTGGCCAGGAGTTCTGGAGACCTGACAGAAAGGATCCACAGGCAAACCCCACAGACTCTGTGCATGTAGATTGGTAATGATGTGATATTTGTGTGTCACATCAGCTGATCTGACTTTAACATGATCCAAATGAAGCAATGCCATCAGAATGCTGGCATTTCACACCTGAGGATTAGTTATGTCACACCTGCAAGAATGAGTACACAGACCCTGACAGCCTCAGAGATCAGCTTCCATAAGGCTTTACTTGACTGTGCTCAGGAGGAGAGAAAAGTGATCCCTGTGCAAAAACCATCAGGGCAAACAACTTCCACCAACTATCTCCTGCTGACTAGAAAGCCAGCATGAATAAGGGTTGGCATGAGAAGAAATGTCAGGATCAGCAAAGAAAACAAAAAGCTTTATATTCTATTGCCTTACAACTCTTGTGCTCACTGCTAAGTTCTGAACTATCAGGAGCACTGAGTAGGTGGCCAGCACATCACTGACAATTTATGGAACTGTAGCATTTACCCTGCACTGGAAAATACTGCTATTCCCACTTGTTCTGCCAATTACTTGGTTGCATTTGGACTGAGACATATCTAACCTTTTAAATTTGGCTTTATATGAGCAACTAGTCCAATCATGCAAGCCATTGCTCCCTGTCAAAGCAAAAAAAAACAAAATCTACAGAACTCAAGCTTCTGCTACTTCTTGCACAGTTCTGACAGTACTTAGTTTTGCAGTTTGGTTTTTTTGGCTTTTTTTGTTTGTTTGTTTTGTTTTTTGGGTTTTTTTAAACACATACACAAAAGCCTCATTATAATTCCCAAGTGATTAATACATGGCTCCTCATAATGGTTAGGAAGTTGCCATATTCAGAAGATTTCCTGACCACAGGAAGGTAAGAAAGTGCTAGTTAGTTTCAAGCCTCTGGCATCCTGACTTTTACCCCATCACCACTCTCCCTGGACCAAAAGTCCAAAAACACTGTACAAAATAAAAGAGCAGAGTCAGAAACAGCACTATCTTTTAACTCCAAAGGCAGTCTTTTGATGTTTCCAATCAATTAAATCAATTAAACCTGAGTAATTAAACTCTCTCACTACTTACTATCTTACACATGACCACAAATACAGAGTTAACAGTTGCTCACCACTTAACATTTTCAAAGGGGAAGGAGGTTATGCTTTAGCTACACTTCCATCAGCTAATACTCATCAGCAGATACACACATGGTGATGAATTTGGCAAGGTTAGGCTATCTAAAAGCTCCCCTGCACACGTTAAAAGGTCCCACTGAAACATGAAGGCACCAAAAGTAAAGTCTGGGAGACTGTTGTGTCAGACAGTCAAACCTTTGAAGTGACTCCAGTAACTGGGTTTATTCTGCACTACCAGCAAGACATGAAATATGTTACATTGACATGAAATATGCAGACAAAAATCTTTTCAGTGAAATTACATTGTTTCTGAAGGTAGGCTTTTTTAGCTTGGGGGACATGGAATAAGCCCAACCAATGCCAGCAGAGTTCTGATGCACTGTACTTGTGTACTACAGTGTATGTGTACCACAGTATATCCACATGAGCAATGTTTTGCAACTCTGCAAAACTTAACCAGCATAAACCTTTGCTGTTTGCAAGAATATACCTGTGCCTACACCACTCACTACCCTGCTCAGCTTTGACCAGGATCCACAAACCACCTTCTGTCCTGAAACCACGAGTAAGAGCCAGCTGCAGTGGCCTAAGAGTCCCTGAATTGGCAGGAGAGAAAGGTGCCCATGCTACAGATTAGTTGTGCTGCCAGCAGAGAGCTACAAATGGTCTTGGAAGCCTAACCTGTGCCACTGCAGCCACAAAGGGCACTACTTGTGTTAAAAACAGTCAAGTATCAGGCCAGAACAAAACACCACACAGCTCAACCCAATCAGATTTCAAAATCCATCTAATATCCTACTGACTGCAAACCCTTGAGATAAATCATTTCATGCTACTGTTGTCCTCTCACCTTTTTTTCTTGCTAACAATCATGTCCATAGTCTGAAGGAGTCGTCGCTCCAGAGCCAGAATATCTGCATCTGTCACATTCCTGCAAAATAAACACCTCCAATTAGGCCTGCTACCCTATTTCAGAGGAGATGTGCACATGAGACAAAGAAAAGCCTGTATAAGGGGAACATGCAGCAGCAGTGGAAATGGTTCTAGCATGCAGACATGACAACAGCTAGATTCAGAAAAAAGCAACAAAAAAACTTGAAACAATGCCACAGGAAAAGCAAAAAATAATTTCAAAAAGCTGGACAAGTACCTCACAAGGCTGCAGTTACCTGAGAAAGTAGGACATGTAAGTGTACGGACAGTTGACAGCCCCAAATCCTGACAGCAAAGCCATGAGTGTCACCCCAATCACACCAACACGGCTGATGAGCTGTTCTATAGACAGGATTCCTGAGGGAGGGAAAAACATGGCATCAGCAACCTTGCTCTCTTCACTCTGCTCCACACTTGGTGCCCTCCTAACACAGCACTGCTTAATTAATCTGACTGCCTTCCCACTGCAATGACCCCAGGTAACAGGAAGGACAGACAGGGACTAGGAGAAGAAAGGAGTAGGAAGTCTCCCTCAGAAATCACATTACCATGCTTAGAAACAGGGATGGGAAATATCTGGATATGTGGAGAGGACTAAATATCAATATTTTGGTTCCAAACTAATAAAATATGTTTGCCATTTGCTGAGGTGGGAACACAGATCATCCACCAGGCACTTATAAAGGAGTCTCTTCCACAAAGACACTTCTGCAATTATCAGCAATTATTACCAAACCAGCTGGTCCTGGCCTAAAAATGTCTGAAGCCCCATCCCATGAGAAGTGACCCCTGCAGATCAGATACAAGCTGTGCTTGTAGGACAGCTACAGTGGAGATGGGAAGCTTAAGCTGCTCCTGGCTGTTCAGTGTTCATCTGGTTGACACAAACACGTTGAGGTGACCACCAACAAGGTCTTCTACCTAAGCACCAAGAGGACTCTAAAACATGTAGTTCAACATGCACATCAAGCCTGTGCTGTAACCATCACCAAGCACTGAAGCTGCATTTATTCTTAAACACAGACCTCAACCTGTCCTCAACCAGGACACAGTGCCATGTGTAGTAAACACCACTCACTTTTCAGGGAGCTGGTTACAGAGCAGCTGCCACACACAGCACATTTAGAGCTTACACCACTGCAAAGCTGAGATGGCCGAGCGCCAAGCCACATTTCATGCTTCAGAGAAGTGGAATGAATGATGAAAACAAGGCAAAAAGACTTCACAAAGGGAAACCGAGACACCCAGTCATGTGCAGCTGCACAGAGATTTACAGGAGCTACAGAATGTGCTACAATACACTGGCCTTTTGCCCCACACACTGTCAGACTGCAGCACTTAAAACAGAGGTGCCTTCAAAATGACATGGCATTCCACTGGTAGGAGCAATGCTTCCCCATGAAACTCACACATAAAGTGAATGAATGTTCCAGCAGCTCAGATAAAGGTAAGAGCTTCATTAGAATACTGGTGTGTCATTGAACATAACCTTCCCTCTACCATGAGCTCCCAAACTCAGGCTTGTTACATAAGTTGCAGTCCAAGGGAGCCCTTGCTCAGGTGCACTTCTCAGCTGCAGGACACTGCCATCCCCATCCCCACCTGCCTGAACCGGGTCACCACTCCCTGATGAAACCCACAGCAGCCTTGTCTGTACATGCAGGACAGCAGCAGCACCCAACAAAACAGCAGGGAATAAACATGTAGAATCCTTTGTTCTAACCTCATGTCTACACCTGGTAGGATAAGGCACTGTAAAACTCTTAAGTGGAGGTATCACACCCTGTAAAGTACAATTAAAAACAGGAAACACCCTCTACCCATTCTGGAAACCTGCAGGTGTTACACAGCCTCCCAGAACCTTTTGGTGACCTAAAGAGGACTACCCAAACCCCATGGCTCAGTTTCCACTGCATTATTACATTCTGCCAACTCAGGCACCTTCTGCAGCTCACAATGGATACAAGTTTTCCTTGGTAGTAGAACACTGGGCAGAGGGATCTGCGCTATATATCAGCTGCTGGATTTCGCAGGCAAATGACACAATTACAAAACACAGACACACATTTTTTCTTAGGAAACTTTTAGGATCACAGATGAAAGGGTGAGCACACTCTACACCAGTTGGTATCCTTCAACTTCTCATGTGAGTACAGAGCCAAGCAGCTTCCCACAGAACAGAAGGACTAAGCTGAGCATTTTGTCTACAGACAGACATATTCACCAATTTCTGTGCAACGGACTGAATTTCACCTGTTGGGAGCAATATCCAAACAATATTCCAGCGGAGGGGAAATTGAAGGGCAATGTAAGCTGCACAGGTAACACAGGTGACAAATAGTCTGGTTCTAACAGTGTTACAATCCCTCAGCACAGCCAGGTGCCTCAAGGGTTCAGCAGAGCCGGGCACACACTAACGCTGCTGGACCCAAACAAGCCCAAGTGCACACAGGATCTTCACAGTGTAAATACTCATGATCCCAGAGATATCCAAACCCATTCTGCACACAAACAGCTCCGGCATCCAGCAGACACACTCCAGTCCAATGTAACTGCACAGCCTCTGGGCTCAGGCACAGCAGGAATCTGTACCAAAGCCAGCACAACTGCCAGGACCACTGCTGGCTGCAGTCTGGTCAGCTCTGGTGTTTAGGCACACTGCTGTGTTTCGGACACAACTGGACAGCCACTCATGCTAAACTCATCTCATTTCAGTCACAAGAAAGAAAAACCTGACTGAAAAAAAGTCAGACCAAGGATTGGTTGTTGATTTGCTTCCTAAACAAACTAGCTTTTGTCTCCACAATAGAAAGAAGTGAATAAAAACTGTGATCAACTTTGTGTGGAGATAAAGTTTCTGTGTCCTCCAAAGTACCTCATGTCCTTACATAGTCTAGGTTCAGTTGGGACTTACTTCCTTCAAGTTTTCCTGTGGTACTGAAAGAAAATTAATGAAAATATCCCAGATGTATCCACCCATTTCTGTCAGTCTGACAACCTTCACATTGCAGATTTCAAAGCAGAGCAGACCTTCAGTTGTTGTAGGAACCACTTCCTACAGTCCCAGCTGTAGAACTGAGATAACAATAGCTCAAAAATAAAAGTGAAATAGCAAACTCTGTTTGCAGGAAGAAAGAAATCAGTAAGAAAATGAAACTCACCATGTTTTGGGCTGAGGATAGGAAACGGATCTCCCAACTTCCAGAAGAAATACATGAATGTCAACCACACAACACAGGCAAAAAGCAGTTTCTGTCTGTGCACTAATGGAGAGGAAAAAGGGAGTGCTTAAAATGGGTTCTTCCTCTAGGGCTTTTTATAGCTTGCAACATTTCTACATTGATCTAAATGCTACTTTGAGAGCAGGTGGCCAAAGCAGGTGCCACCTGACAGAGCTACAGCTTGCAGTGTGCACCCTCCACCTCCCACAAGGCTCCGCTGTCCACATGGGACCCCTTCACTGCTTCTTTCTTATGTGATCTTGAACATGAATCCTGAATATTTCACCTTCATGGCAAAGCTACACATTTAGCATTCCCAACCTACGTGCCTAAGCTTCACACAAAACAGTGAGGAGTATCACCAGCTCAAGGGTTAAGTGCCCATTAGCCCACAGAAGAGGCCTCATCCAGACAGCAGAAACAAAAAAAGCAAAAGTAATTTACTGAGCTTTTCTGCTTCAGAAGTGATTTATTGAGCTTCTCTGCCTCATTTCTTTTGCCCCCTAGCAGAACAACACAGCCTTGCCAAGGGTTGCAGAGTTTGGCTGCAAGCTTAGAACTGCAAAGGAACAAATCCCAGGAATGTTACTCCAAAGTGATCAACTTTGTTGAAATCCACAAAGAAAAGCAGCATTGCTGGGGCCATGTAAAGCATTTCCTAACTGTTCAATGAATGGTTGGTTTATGATAAAGTTCCAAAGAGAAGGTATCTTAGCCAGGGCAAGGAGGGAGGTACAGGGACAGTGACCAAAATTATTTCTCATTTGTAGTCCTAGTCTCAAATTAGCAGCTCCCCTGGCACAAACCAAGTACTCACACAATCTGATATTGCTCACAACAAAGTAACCAATGTAGAAGGGCACCATGAAGACCAGGATGAGCAAAATGACACACAGGTTCAGCTTCCAGTGAAAATATCGAGAGCTGAAATAAAGCCAAAATACTGATTAGCACAACATCATAATACAACAAATTTCTCAAAGAAAACTGCATGTCAGTGAAATCTTTTCAACTACATGAAGCAATGAATAATATTGGTTTAGCATATAGAATATTCTGGATATTTTTTTTTTTTATTAGGGTAGAGGAGAGGGAGTTGTTTGGTTTGGGGTTTTGTACAGTTTTATTTTTAAATACAGAGGTCAAGAATGTGTATTTAAAACTAAACAACTATCCAGAAAACCAGGCTGGGTATTTTGTCAAATACTGTATTTTCTATGGTGACTAATGCCAGTTGCAGCATGATTCACGTGACTGACTGCTCCTCTAGTTGAACAGTAAATCAAAACTAAGTATAAGTAGTAATTAATTTTCTAATGAACAGCTGAATCAAAAAAGAGCTAATTCATATTGAAAAGACTAAAAATATTTAGTGTTGATAATTCAGCATGTTTCACTTCAGAGCGAATTGTGTCATCTGCAAGATTTTGCAAAGCAAGGCTTTATAAATACACATACAGATCAACATGATCAATATTCCTCTGAACAAATTAGAGTAGTCAAATGCAGGTGAGATTCATCTTGGCTGAACTGATCTTTCACTTTACTTGAACAGAAAAATAAATGTCTGCATTCCCAACATTAACTCATATTCTCTTTATCCTCAAGGAAGAAGGAATTACAAGGATCCTTGTCAATTTTTCCTGACTAATTCAGAGGCAAACATTTTCATCTATAATGAAGTCTTAGCCCTTTACTGAAGTTTATAAAAGCATTCTCCTCAGTGATCTCTCTGCTACCAGCCCCACATATTAATAACATACAGAACTAACATTACCTTTCATCAGTTCTGTACCTCTTGCCTTTCAACCCCTTTGTCTGCTCTCTCATACTTGTATGATGAGATAGAACAAGAAGAAACCCAACTTAGCCTCTACATGTTATTGTTCTATCTTCTCTTTCCTGCTGACTTCCAAAGAAGACAGCTTTTAACACCCCCTTTATGTAGAAGTCAAGGGGGTTCACCTTTAATTCACAAATCCTGTATTGTTACAGACACAGCTTTCACTCCACAATTGGCTTCACATCTTATTCATTCCTCTGACCACCAAAGAAAAACCAGTGCTTAAAGTTTCTGCACTCTTTAGCATCTGGAAAGTGCTCTTAGCATGATCTGAAGAGTTACAATACTTCCATTAAAGAAATCATTTCTTTTAACTTCACAAATGGAGAAAACCAAAGGCTAAAGCCTTGCCCTGAGGACCTAGGCCAATTGTTACTAGCCATTGCATGGGAAATTGGAAGCTTATGGCTCCTAGTCCCATGTTCTGTCAAACAAACAAATGCTGCTGCTGTACATCTTCACTCAGTTGTTGACAGTTTTCTGCCACGATTCCCCAACCCAAGACAAATCCATTAATTTAGAAGTTAGACTGAAGATGCTGCAGAGCACAAGGCAGGCCAGTCCCCAGGGGGCTCCCAGACTCACCTGCTGTTCAGCACTCCCAAAATCTCAAAGATGATGAGTTCAAACATGGTACAAGAGAAGGCAAAAGTCACAGAGAAGATCACCTGGACCACGTACTGTCGCACCTGCCACGCAGAGAACAACCCAGAGACAGTGGGCATTTACATTCTGGAAAGGCATCCTGATATCCCTCAGATCACAAAACAAATCACAAGGTAGGATGGCCCACAACTCAGGCTCTTGCTTAAAGGCACCAAGCCCTTCATCTGCTTAGGAGGGAGCCAAAAACCTCTTAGAAAACAGAGGGCAAACTCAAACACTGAGAGCTCTTTGATATTAACCTTAGATTTAAAAACAAAATCCACATCAGAAACACTGCTGGGGTCTGAATTTGGCTTGCACTTAAACCATCTCTGACCCAGACTACAATCTCACACTGCACTATGGGTAACAGAATGGCATTTTTATCCCATCCAAGCCTCACAACCAATTCAGCTGCAACTGACACATCTCACTGGGTTTAAAGTAAACAACTGGATTTGATTTTGTCTCAAAAATTTCACTTTATAGAAAGTGGGCTTACTAGGGCAAAAGGCAAAATAGCTCCCTCAGTTTACTATTAGCCTTGCATCTCCTCCATATTTCTTTTTATTTAACAGTAGCCAGCATGGAAACTTTCAGTGGCCACCCAGAAGAATCCATTTCCTCAGATTTCTAGGAGCCTTTCAAATAGAAGCACAACAGAAAATTAAAAAGAAACTAACTGCAGATATGATAAAAGGGATCAAAGAGAGAAATGAGGCTAAATGCAGTTTTAACAATATTTCTATAATTGGGAGCAATTTTTTAAGACACAGACTTGCAATGAAAGGTTCCTTCTCACCTCATAATCCTTGAAGAGCTTTCGCATGAAGAAGAGCCACCCAAATCCAAAGAACAGCACCTGCAGAGAAGAAACACTCAACATTTGCACCCTGCAACTTGCCAAGCACAAACCCACTGCACTGCTGACTGTAAATCAAACAAAGGGAAGGAAAAGAGCTAACCCAAAGTACCCAAAGGCCACAAAAGATTAAAACTTGCCAGAGTACCACGGAAAAAATGATATTTTGAACACCCAAGTGTAGCAGACACAAAAGGCTACAGCCTTAAGGAAGATCTAGTCAAGACAACAGAATTTGGTGTTCCTAAATTCTCAGAATTCCTCAGTTCCTGGCCTGCCAGAATCCTTTGCACTGTTGATTCTTGTTTCACTTTTGTAATCTACAGATTAAAGGCTATGGTTTGCTTTGCAGGGAATACAGAAATGGAGGCAAAGCAAACACTTGAATGTCCACCATATGCACATCTTCTAGGGATGAGTCAATTCCATAAAAACTATCTGCTGCTTCTTGTAGACTGAAGTGCACGTGAATTTCCTGTACTACCTCTGGTTAGACACTGGCACATTGTGGGTGAAAGGTGCTGCCAGCATCTCTGAGGTGGGGCAAAGGCAGTGCTGAGTGCCTCAAAGCACAGCCTGGAGCTGCAGAAAGCCACATGCACAAGGCAGGGGGTGCAGAAAAAGCCAATAACACTTTGCATTTCAGTGGCTGTGAAAGCACATTAAGTTTCTTCACACTCCTGAGGGGATCAGGTTAATATCACAGATGTTTTGCAAATGACTTAAATGGAGTAAATACAAATTGAGCAAGGTGGCCAAAACTGCAAGTACCTGTCTTCAGAGAGTAAAAGGGGACTGTGCTGTCAGGCCTCCCGTGGGCAGTCCCAGCTATTCCTCATGAGACTGAAAGGGAGTAAGGATTTAAAAGAACCCAAGCAAAAAGAGAATTTAGGAAATACTCTGTATTGCTTAGAGAAGTAGCTCTGCCCACAGCAAAGCCAAAATTCCGTGTATGTCAGACATCAAGGAATAAAGTCAGTGTCTCTCCCGAGAGCACATGGAGGTGGCCAGAGCTTTCTGCCCACGCTGCCGTGGAGATGGGAAACATTCAAGGACAAAAACAAAGGAATTACTGTGGGTTACCTCCCTGCAAAGGCAAGGCACTAGCATGATTTACAGACAAGGAATACCTGGAATGCTGGGCAAGAAGAACAACCACAGCTGCCTCGAAAGAACAACTAAACAGGAATGAGGCTGAATGAGTGATTGGTAACAGCTGGCAAAACTTGTCTGAGGAGGACTTCAGACTTTAGAGTAGCTGCTAGCAAAAAGGAGAGATACTTCACAAGCCTCCTATCTACAGGTCATAAGTTAAAGAAGCATGATAAGCAAATGAGATCCACATAAAGCAATTCCACGTTTAACAGTGGGAAGGAGGAAAAAGGTAGAGACAAACTTTTCAAAGAGAAGAGAAAAAGATGAAGAGATAAGTAAGTACAATAATAACAGAAAACTGAACATGAAGATTAGACTCCCCTTGTGTTGGGGACTGTATACAAAAGCAAAGAAAGACGTTTTGGTAAAAGTTCACACTTCAAGACACTGCAGGTGAATGTGACACATAAACTCAGCTAAATCTTGAGTATGTGACAATTATATGCAGCGACTTGAACATCTAACTTGGTACTGCTGAAGATGATGAGAGGATTCAAAGCTGCCATCAGAAATGAAAGAAAAGAGATTAAATAAGTTAGAGCTCAGAACTCAAAGCAAAAAAAGAGGGAGTTTTTGTTCTGGGTGAGTTTTTAGCAGTACCAAAGCTACGTCAAGCCACCAAGAGTGAAAAAGCATGCTGTAAGCAAAACCCAAAGCATTTTAAAATGGGAGGGCATTGTTCTTCTAAGAAAGGGTCAAAAGCTGTCCCGAAAATTGTCAGGAATTAGCGCTGTGTATTGAAGTCTATCTAAGACAACCACCTGCTGCTGAAGAGGGGAAAGGTTCCTTTCCCTCAGCTCATCCCTCACCATTACAGAACAAATCTTTCACCAGCTCAGACGCTTAAATCAAATCCCTCTGATTTAGTGATCCACTTAAACGCATTTTCGTCTGGTCCAACCGCCTAGGATCAGCCTTGTTGAGAAATATCAGAAACGAACCAAGCACTCAGTAGAGATCAGCAAGATGAACTCCCCTGTCTGTTCCAACTTGGAGAAACTTAAAAATTTAAACTCAAACGGAGTTCTGCTGGCCTGGGCTGGGTCCGGCCCGGCCGCCCCGAGGGTCCGCGCGCCCCTCGCGCGCAGAGCTGCGCACGCGCGCCCCCAGGCGCCGCCCTCGCGCTTCTCCAGCACGGGCACGGCGCAGGGAGAGGGGAGCCCGGTGACGGCGGGACCTCCCCGCTCCCTGGCCCTTCTCCCGGCCGGAGGCGCCGCGCCGCAGCGGCGGGGAAGGGGGGTGGGTACCTGTGAGGTGAACATGATGCTGGAGTCGATGAGGAAGCTCATGGCGGCGCCCAACGCTGCCCGCTGCGCCGCACTTCCGGCTCCGGTGGTGGCGGTGCGCAGGCGCGCGGCCGCGTGCCCCGGGCACGGCGCCCCGCCCTCCTCGCGGCGGGGGGCGGGGCCAAGGGGCGGGGCCAAGGGGCGCTCCGCCCCCTGGCGGGACCGGCCCCAGCGAGGGGAACATGGCGGGTCCGCTGTGAGGGAATGGGGTGGGGATGTGCTCGACCCTGAGCCCTTCGCCTGCCCTTTCGAAACTCAGCGCGGATGCTGCCCTCAAGAGCCGCGGGAAGGGCACCCGCTGCTGGCCTGGGGGCAGCAGGAGGTGTGCGAGGCACAGCAAGAAGGGGAGGGTGAACACCGACCTCTGTCTGGGGTCCCCAGCACGGGAGGGACATGTGGAGCAAGTCCAGAGGAAGCCACCGAGTTAATTGGAGGGATGGAGCACCACTCCTGCGACAAAAGGCTGAGAAAATTGGGATTGTTCAGCCTGCAAAAGAGACGTCTTAGGGGTGACCTAATTGCAGCCTTACATGGTCTGAAATAAAGATGGAAAGGGGCTTTGTACAAGAGCGTGGAGTGACAGGACAAGGGGGAATGGATTCAAACTGAAAGCAGGCAGGTTTAGATTAAACATTACAAAGAAATTCTTCAATGTGAGGATGGTGAGGCACTGGAACAGGTTTCCCAGAGATACAGAAGCCCCATCCCTGGAAGTGTTTAAGGCCAGATTGGGTGAATCTCTGAGCAACCTGGTCTGGTGGGTGATGTCCCCGTCCATGACAGCGGCGCAGAACTGGATGATCTTCAAAGTCTCTTAAAGACCCAAACAATTCTGTGATTCTGCCAATTTACCCCAGCTGTGATTCCTGCAGGAGCAGGGCAGCAGTGAGTGGCTCCTGGCCCATCTTCCCCCCTCAGGGGAGATTGATCTCCCACATGGAGCCCTCTCCATCCTCCCGCCACGCCGAGCACTGGGCTGCAATGGACTCGCAATTACAATATGTCAAGGAATGGGGCCAGAAGGGAAGCAAAAGTGCAGACAGGGAATTTCCTGATGGCTATCGGTGTGAGATCCAATCCTTCATGTCACAGTCGTGTTCCCACTTGACCTTCGCGGCGCCTGAATCTTTTTCTTTTTTCCTCTTAAAAACACACCTTGAGGAAATGGCCTCAGGTGGCACCAGGGGACATTTAGATTAGACATTAGGGGAAAAAAAATCACAGAAAAGATTGTAAAACGTTGGAACAGACTGCACAGGGAAGTGGTGGAGTCACCATCCCTGGAAATGTTTGAAAAACATGGATGTGGCTCTTGAGGACATGGTTTGATGGCGGTGCTGGGTTTGCAATTGGACTTGATGATCTTGGAGGCCTCTTCCAATCTTAATGATTCTGATTTTATGATTTTAACCACTGCCACTCAAAATTCTCTGTGTTCAGAATAATAAGCCAGAAGAGAAGAATCAAGTTGTGAGTTTAACAAAGCACAGAGCCCCTGCTGACTGAAAATCAGCAAACTTTATTCATTACACCTCATTTCACAAGGAAAACAAATCTATGGTTGTGCCGAATCACCAGATTAGTCCCACAGTCTCTGATTGTTTGGCTTTCTGTCTTGCTCTCAGACTTCTTGGTTTGAAATTTGTCTGCAGCATTGCAAAGAGAAGAAAACATTCAGCTTTCACAGAAAATGAACGGAGGGAGCAGGTTATTGTATCTGATCTGAGACCTTTCATTTTCCAGCTTCTGGTATCACTGCCAGTCAATGCAGAGCTGAGATCAGGCCTTGCCTGTTCTTTCTCTCCTGTATCTGCTACTTAGAAACTGTTCTTTCCTAAAGTGATGAGATTCCTGAGTTTGGAGGGAGGGATCTGTGGTTGTTTTGTTCTATGTTGGTGGGTTGTGGGGCAAGGTTAGCTGTTGGTTGCCTTTTAGAGACCGAGGTGAACAGGAAATCCTTTAAAAATAAGTTAAACAGAGCCAAATTCTGCTCTTGTTTGTGCCTTGGCAACTCAACTTCCACACAACAAGGGTAAAAAACAAGGCAGAGTTTGGTCATAGGTCTTAAACTTTGCATGTTTTTGGAAATAGGGTTGAAACATGCCTCTGCTTAGCTGTAAATTACTGATCCCTGCCTGGGCCTTGGGAGAAACACAGGGAACAAGATTATTCCTACAGGAAAAACCCAGCCCCACACCCACCTCTCAGCCCCAGGACTTCTCCTTCAGGGAAGACAAAAAGTGTGAAAAGAAAATGGGAAATTTACTTTGTGATGTTCCTCCTTAGTTGCTGATGTGCATGTGTGGGGAGAAGGCCCTCCACAGGTACAAAGGCAGCTTCTCAGTTGTAGTTATTCTTCCAGATATTATAGTGAGTGAGGCTATTTTATGTTCAGTTTGTAGAGAGAACCAAAATCAAGGCTTTTATGTAAAACAGGAAGGTGCAGCATATTGAATTAAATCATGGGGTTTGGCCAAGAGTATATTTAGAAATCACACAGGTTTCCAGAAGGTGCTGCAGGGCATATTTATGATAAATAGCCTTAGCTGGCAGCCAGCCACCCCATTTTCTTTTCTCTCCAGAGGTTTTCATAAACAAGAACTCTGAAGCTGGAAGTATTCCCACATCGTTCTGATTTCTGCATCTCTTTCGAGTTCATTTTTGATGGGTTCAGGTGATGATGTTCACTGGCAATTCATGGATTCCTTTGCAGGGTGTCTGTGACTCTTTTGTGAACTAACATGTATGTACTGAAAAACGTACCTGAGCATTTTTAGATATAGCTTTTCCACCTTGGAAGCCAATAAATGGCTGGTTTGCTTTCACTGTACCAAGCTGGATCCAGCAAGGCGAAGGCCAACAGTCTGTTTTTTTCAAAAGGTTCTGTCAGTAGCTCTGTAATCACCATTTCTATTCAGTGCTGCTTCATCCCAGATCAGCAAGCTTTAAAACACACAGGTTTTTGTTGACAGAACGTTAAAATGCAGTCCTCTGCACTTTCAGATGGATTTAAAGGCACACTTGACGCTGAAGTTAAAATATGGAAATACCTAAGCTGCTATATTTCCATGATTTTATCTGTTGACAACCATACTCTCTTTTTTCTTTTTTCTTTTTTCTTTTTTTTTATTTTTTTTTATTTGTAATGCTTTTTCCAAACCAGTTACACAACACGATTCTGGCCTCACGCACCTTTTGTAGCTACCAAACATCAGCTCATGGAATCACAGAACCATAGAATGGTTTGGGTTGGAAGGCACCTTGAAGACCATCCAGCTCCAACCCCCTGCCACGGGCAGGGACACTTTTCATCAGACCAGGCTGCTCAGAGCTCCATCCAGCCTGGCCTTGAACACTTGGACAGCTGACTCTGTGTGTGCATCGGCCTCTGCCAGTGCCTGGGGAGGTGGTGTGGCCTTTGGGACAGCCAAACCCAGCTCTGCCAGAGCACCCCGGGAGGCAGGAAGTGCCCCACACGTCTCAGTGGCTGCACTGAGCTTTCAGCTTGGGCTATCCCATGGGATAGACAGTTCAGGCTGGAAGGCATCACCTGGCCCAACCTTCAGCTCAATACAGAGTCAGATTAGGATGCTCTATGCTTTTCCCAGCCAAGCTTCATCCCCCAAGGATGAAGATCCCACCATGTCTCTGGGCACCTGCTTTAGTTCTGAACCACTCTCCATTTCAACAATTTTTTTCCTTGTCAGAGTTTTTTCAGTCAAAATTTTCTTTAGCTGCTCATTGTGTTTGTTGCCTCTGGTCTTTTGCTGTGCACCTTGGTCAAGAGTTTGCCTCCGTCTTCCCTGGAATTCCTCCCCCCTTAGGAACCTGAAGAAAGCACTTAGGGCTCCCAATGCCCTCAGCCCCCTCCTCTCCAGGCTGAGCAAACCTCCTGTGTCTCTGTACAGCAGGCTACTGAGAGGAAAGCTTCAGTTGTTGACAGATACACAAGTCTTGCCTCTTCTACTGAAATAGGCTGGTGCCAAGCTAGTGGCAAGGAAAGGATTGTGTGCCAGGCTACGTCTTGGCAAGCCCACACGTATTCGCTTGCCATGGTTACTGCTCAGCTGTGTAAGCACATTTGGTGTTGGCAAAAAGCCTTTTCCTGAGCCATGTTAAAAGGTGCAGCACACACAGAGGCCAAGGAATGGCAATGGCATTCTGTTGGGGGGAAAGATTATTCCAATGCTTCGACAAGTCCCCTGATTTTGGTACATTTACCCAGCCCTGGCCCTCAGGAAGTCTGGCACCATATACTGTTTTATCACAGCTGCCTTGGGCTTACAGGAAGGCTTTAGTGTAGTACTCGTGGATGTTCCTGTCTTTACTAAACAAAACTAAGCCTAGGCTAGGATTACTTTCGGTTGTCAGCCTGAAAAGCCATTTTCTATACAAAACAGCAAACTGCCACTTTTTTTTTCAGCACTGTGTGACACAGCCGCTCTTTAAATGTAAAACTGCACAGTCAGTGAGTTACTGAGCAGCAGGAGAGATGGGACTTCCCCCATCAGTGAGTAGATTTGATGCCCACACAGACCTAGAGAGCAGAGATCCCTCAAATCTCTCCTTTCTTGCAGGAGGAGGAATCTGCACCTCACTGTGTTTCAGCACTGGGAGATTGTGGGTGTCGGTCTCTGTTGCGCTGAGTGGTTTCAAACAGAAGCCCAGCAATGTTTTGTATGACACAACCCTCTCCCACATGCCTTGCAGGCACCTTAAAACTGTCAGAACTCCACCAACCTGAACCAAGTGCTCCAGGAACTGCCTTATTTAAGCACAAATGCTGCCCCAGAATGGATGCTGGGAATGGAGAAGAGGGGTCCACACTGTCACCACACTGTCACCACACTGTCACCACAGCTTCATACGTGGCCTTGGCTTAGGTGGGAGAGATGGGTGAGGGAATCAACAAAGTCTTTTTTACCCATGGCAAATCCACATCCATGTTAATGTTGTCAGTGCAGTGCAGTGTTCACATTTCCAAACTACTGCCCTTCTGATCGAGGAAGCATATATTACCCAAGTTAGCAGTTCTGCCAAGAAACAACAAGGATACCATGCATTTCAGCAGTGCTTTTCATCAGATCATTCCTACTTACTTTACAAACAGAATTAAGGAAGCCTCACAACATCCCTGTGAGGTAGGTGGAAATTCTTACACCCATTTTACAGGTGGAGAAAACAGGCACTGAGAGGTAAAGTGATTATCACAGCAAGTCAGAAGCAGAGCTGGAAATAAATCTAAGATTATTATCCTAGGTCCACTGCTCTAGACACTAGAGAACACCAACCCCCACGTGCTATTGTAAGCTAAGAGACTACCTTGCTCTCCTACTTTCACCTCCTTTGGTGATTTTGAGACTTGCATCTTATGCTCCTTGCAGAGAGCTATGTGGTCAGTTAGGAATTTATTTGCACAGGGAGCCAAGGGGTAAACACACCTTTAAATGATCCATGCATGGCTCTAATTGTCCAGTGATTTTCCCCCTTCCCAAGGAAATAATATTCCCCATTCATCGTATATATCTCTATGTTTGGCTAAGTTATTTTTTGAGTAGAATCATACGCTGAAGCCACAGCTCTGAGGCTGTTATGCAACTTCACTAGGAATTTCTTAATTATTAAGTTTGTCTCACTGAGAGGGACTAAAGCACATTTATGTGCTGTGACATCCAGAAATAGCAATAATCCTTTGCTCATCTGTAGGGCCTTCCATCCAAGGACCTCCCTTTCCATAACTAGCACAACATGTCAGGCCTCACATCATCATGGTAAGGTAGGAAATGATTCCCAATCACACAGGAAGGAAGGATGACTTGCTGACAGTCCCACAGTGATTTCCTTGCAGAGATGAGGCTGAGTGCCAGAAGACTGAACTGCTCCCTGTCCCATTTGCCGAGCAGCACTGTCCTGATGCCGTGGCCCGTGCTTCGTGGCTACAGATTCACTGCCAGCTGGGCAGAGTACTTGAAAACTGGCTTTAAAAAAAAATAAAAAATTAAAAATCAAGAAGCAGTTGAGTGGATGCAGGAGGAAAATGCCACCTTCTCCTTGTGCTGTTGGGGACCCAGAGGAAGAAAGAAGCGTTCCTGTGGCAGTGTGAGAGAACTACAGTGTCCATGGAGTACACTGCACACGGTGCATTTTTACTGAGGCTCTCCAGTGGAAAAGGACATCATTTACATGTGGTGATCAAAGACTGCCCTGCCTGACAGCCATGTGGTGAACTCCTGATGAACAAGCACTCATCTTTAAGTAGTCCTGTAGTCTAATGAATGTTTGAATGTCAGAGTCAAGGAATTAGAAATCAACAGGGGTGGGTGTGATTCAACCAGTCTGGTACCTTGGTGTCTGGAAGGGTCAGATGCTCTGATGCAGATACCTCATACTAAACTGTTACAAGGTTCTGGTTTTTACCTGCAGGAAAGTATGTTTCCAACTCCCTTCTACAAGTGGGCTGCTTGATGCTTAGAATAATTCAAACTCTCTTATGTCTTTCTGTTTAGAAAATGAAATAGATCCCATCTACTCTAAGTGTGGTGATTGTGTTGTTCATCTAAATCTTAGCCCTTCCTTTAGTTCTAGTATCTTGAACTGGGCACAGTGGACTCCTCCTGCTGAAAAACATTCTCTTTCCTCAGTTGTGATAACAGTTCTCCTGTTTCTATGTTAAGAGAGTGGATAAATGGTAGCCTCCAGGCTCTCTCCCTGCATGTGTTGCTTTGTCATATTCCTTCCCAAAACTGAGGAGGGACCTTCTAGTCTTCCTTCACAAGGAAGAACACCCAACAGCCTTTGCCTAAGGAATAAAGGTTGGGAAAATACACAGGCCCAAGAGGAGCAAAAGGATGAATAATGTTAAAAAAAAAAAAAAAAAAGAGAGAACAATATGTGGCACCTCTGTGGCGCTGAAGAATCCCAATGCACCCCACAAACTTTCTACATATGTACAGCTTATCGTCACTCGGCAGCGGAGTCTGGCCACCTTCGAGTGGCCAGGCAGGGAACTCCACCAGAGGGGTGGGCTCAGGAGCGACAGGACTGACTGTAGTGGGGCTGGGACAAGCCTGCCCAGGGCTCTCTCAGACACCCATTTGCCTTCCCCGAGCTTTGAGTCAGACCTGCTACAATAGGAGGCCGCAGGGGGTCTTTTCTAGCTAATGGCGGGATGAGTTTGATGCATTGTGCCAAAGACCTTTTTTTCCCTGACCTGGATTAGAGCCTGCCCTGGGAACAATGGGATGGGCTGCAGCCCAGCAGAAAGAATTTGCTGAGATGGCAGGGTCTGAGGTTTGCAGAGCAGAGCAGAGCAGAGTGCATACCTGCACTTTTTTGGCATGAGGCTCAGTTTGGGGGGACATAGCTGTTAACCTGAAGCTTTTGAACGCATTGCTGCACTGTCCCAGCCAAGAGTTGCTGCTGTAGTCCTAAAATTAGAAATCTATATTAGACATCTAAACATTTGCAAGCACATCATTTTCTGCCTTCTGTAAAAAAAAAGACTTTTCTGAGTCTCTGAGAGTTCTGTACAGACCTGTTGGCACAAAAGGTCTAAATCATCTTTTGAAAGCCATTGTCTTCCTTGAGCCAGACTTTGGCATTTAATGGAGAAGTAGCCCACTGAATGGCCCCCGTCTGTCAAATTAAAAACAAAGGCTGTCAAAAGTCTTTTACCATATCAGTCTTTTCAAACTTGACCAACCAGTTTTGTATTTAGAGGTTTAAAAAGTCACATAGTTACCTAGACCCCTGGTTGAGGTTCCCAGGTGCCTTCAGGACTCTGTGCCTGAGATTTGCTGAGTGCCTGGGAGCCTGGAAGCTCGAGGAACTGAACACTTGTCAGGATCACACCATGAAGGCTTGTATTTGGTTACATGCTCTGGGGGCTGTAGCTGTCCCTTCCTTTCTCAGAAGATTTTTCCCTCTTGCTTGCTAAATCTAGTTTCAGATCTTTTAAGTCACAAGGCTACAAGTAAAAAATATCACTTGAATTTATTCTTTCCAGTATTCTGAACTAGTCTCAGGGTTGGATGACCCTCTTGGGAACAAATAATCCATCTCTGGGCATCTGCTAAGTCCTAGTAGAGAGCTACTGTTAACCTTGCCCACTGTCAATGTCACTTGAAGAGCAGAAATATTTTTGACCAGGGAAAATATTTTTACCTAACTCAGATATGCATTCACAGAGAAATTTGGAACATTTTGCCTTTATTTTCTGAATAAAGAAGGGAAGTTGGGCTTAGTATTTTAGTGTGTTGATGTTAAGCATAGAATTAATTCACTTTGTGAATTAAATAACTGCAATTCCATGCCAACAGCAAAGGGGAGATCTGCTCAGTGAGCCATAGGAGGAAACAGAAAGAGAAAGACTGGATACAGTTGTTGGTCAGTCTTTCCCCTCACTGGCTGAAAGACAGATCCTCCCCACATTCCTAGAGAAATGTGGAACACAAGGCTTTCAGTAAATCACAGTGGCGACATTTGGGTATCACTGCCATGTTAGGGTTTAAAATACATCAGTTATGTGTACAGTGTAGATATTACTGTAAGGAGTGAGCTGGCATGTGGAAACAGGGAAATACAGGGACATGTGGGGCAAATAAGGCACAGTTACCATGGTAGTACCTTTCCAGTTGAGAATCATAAAAGGAAATAATATTCAAGTGGCCGTTTTAGCACTTTGCTTAAAAATATCATTTGATTCTTTCTCTATCTCTCCTTTTCTCTTCAACCTTTTCCTTTTCATGTGCTCCCCGCCTCCTGCACCTTCATACAGTCAAATCATCTGACCTGGCCCGGCTGCTGGCTTTACTTAGCCTGCTCAGGGGTCTCATATCAGTGGCAAGTTCAGCAGGTGCTGAAGGCCCTTCCACTTCATCTCTCACCGCCTCCTCTTCTCCTTTCTTCACCCCTGGCTCTTCCTGAGGCCCTGGCTGCTCCTCCTCTTGTTCCTCCTCCTCCTCTGCTCGTACCTTCTCTTCTGGTTCCTTGGCTTGCGCATACGATGGTAACCTCTCATCAAACGCCCTGGAGAGATCTTCCAAGGGTCCCATCCCAATCTTCTCCTCAAACTCATTGTAGGCTGATGGAAGGGGGCTGGGCTCAACGCCTACTTCCGTGAGAGGGAAATAGTGGGACACCGGCTTCTCTTCCTCCAGCAGCTTGTAGCCTTTGGCCTTCGGGATTGAGGGGACTGTGATGGCGTGGAGGGGCTTCTCTGGGACCTCCCCAAGCTGCTCCTCTGCTGGTCTCCTCAGAGCCCTCCGGATTCTTTTCAAGATCAAATGACTGATCTCCACCAGGTTGAGGAAGAGGGATACGGAAGCCACCACCAGCATGAACATAATGAAGATGGTCTTCTCCGTGGGCCTGGAGACAAAACAGTCCACAAGATTGGGACAGGGCCACCGCCCGCAGCGGTAAAGGGGGAGAATTCGGAAGCCATACAGGAAGTACTGACCTACTATGAATCCCACCTCAAAGAGGGTTTTGAAAATGATGTGGAAGATGTACGTTCTCAGGAGAGTACCTTCCAGGCGAAACTTCTTGGTTCCATCAGGGTTGTTACCTTTGTTCTGGTTTGGAGCCAGGGGCAGCTTCTCTTCATCCACCTCAGCTTGCTGGCGCCTCTCCGCTTCCTCCCTCTCTTTCCTCTTCTCCTCCATGCGGACGTGGTGCACAGCGTGCCCGAAGTACATCAGCGAAGGGGTGGACACGAAGATGATCTGCAGGACCCAGAGCCGGATGTGGGAGATGGGGAAGGCCTCATCGTAGCAGACATTCTCACAACCAGGTTGCTGGGTGTTGCACACAAAGTCTGACTGCTCGTCTCCCCACACGAGCTCGGCAGCTGTGCCCAGGATCAGGATGCGGAAAATGAAGAGCACTGTGAGCCAAACTCTGCCGATGACAGTGGATTGCTCGTTCACCTGCTCTAAAATGTTCCCCAAGAAACTCCAGTCACCCATTTCTTATGGTCTAAGGGAACAAAAAACAAAGAGAAAGACCACAGATTATGCTAAATTTTAAAGATTTCAGATATTCCTGCTGATGTCTTTTGTTGCTTTCAATCATTATTTCCCTAATGTGCTTTGAGAACAGAAAGGCAGTTGCTTGCTTGCTGATTTGCCTGTTCACAATGATTTATTAGCAGGAGAAGGGCTGGGACTCCAGAGCAAGCTGCCTGCTAAATTCTTCCTTCCATGGCTCTAAATGGGCAATTACTTTTCAGCCAGGGAGTGTATTTATCTCCTTTTGCAGGTGAGAGTCTTCTGTGGTGCCTGGTAGGCTCAGTTCCGTGAGTCTGCTTAGATTTTGTACACGTACAAACACTCACCAGCAATACAGTGGAACAGATTTATCAGCAGGCAGCTGCAGTGGTTAGAGGAGAGGGTGAAGCTTTCAAGCACACAAGCACTTCTGCACCAGAACCCCTCCCGGGTCGAACAGATATCGAATCTGCGCCCATCTTGCACCTAAATAAACCTGAATTCTCCCTAGGTTGCAAATGTCAATTCTACTTTAGCAATCACTCTGTTAGGTAAGAACAGCAATTACAGCACCATTACTGTGTTAGTAATGCTGTATGAGCTTACCCACTACTACATAGATTGGTTTTGCTATATAGAATATGTTGTATGCAATGTAATTATTTGGTGCTATTTGGGCTGTTCTTTGCATCCCCTTCTGAAGTCGGTTGCCAACTGACAGCGTAACCAACGTGGGGAAAACACCAAGGTCGCTAGCTGGGACCTAAAATACTATTTGCTGTCTCTAAAATGTCAGTGCCACTATCTCAGGCTAACACAGAGCTGGGAGCCGGCTGCAGATATACTGTTGGAAAGCTAAGACAGTCGTCCATTTTCAAGTAATGCAAGTCAAATATTACATCTGTCATTACTTTCGCATGATAAGAAATTATTCCTAGGTCAGGGCTTCATTCTGCATATCCTGAACTTCCCACTATATAATTTCAGGCAAGGGAAGATCTATGAATGAGGAAAATAGAGATGAAAGTTGTTTTGTATGGGCTGATTTAACACATCACAGCAGTCTGAAGTCTCTGAGGAATGCAGAATATTACAGTGGCCCAGAAAGACTGACTTGTGGAGCATGACAAGTGAAACAGGGAACATTATTCATAAAATAGCTCTTCACAGGGATCTAGAAGTTCATCTCTTAGATACTACCTCCATCTATAGTTCTGTAAGTGCAGACACATACACAAGCACTGGGAAAAGGAAGGTACAGTCAACAGCATGAAAATCTGAGTATCTAAACTTCCCTCCTCCTTCAGATACCACTGGGATATATTTGTAATGCCATATGTTATGACACACCAACGCATACCAGCCTGTTTCAACTACTCTGTGTACGTAGTCACACATAGACAAACACGCAAAATATTGAGACTTCTGTGGCTCAGGGGAATTTCACAAATTCTCAATCAAAAAAAAACCAAAAAAGCTTATGATGGCATTTGCTAAAGCAAGATGGACTCATATTCCTTGCCTTCAAACCTCACAATATTTTTCCCCCGGACACCCATGTTACAAAACGAAGAACAGAGCAGAGTTCGTTCAGCCTGCACAAACACCTCGCATACATAAGCGGCAAACATACAATTTAATCACCAAGGAAAATTGCTACTTTCCCAGTCATTAAAGTCGTGTAAAGAAGTGTGTTAATGTCAGCGCTTACATTAACAAGTCTAGCAGAAGATTATGCTGTTTACATACATTATCTAAACTGATTTAAACATCCTCTCTCTGCTAATTCACAGAGCAAAGTACACCCGACAGCAACCATTCACGTGCAACCCTGTGAAAAACATGACTACACACAGTACAAGCTTCATTGTCCCCCAGGCACCTCAGTTAACTCCATCCCTTTCTTTCCCTGTGAGTCACACTGATATCTGTGCTACCAATTGAGCACTTCCACTGCAGCAAGCAAGAGCGACGTTCTAGGTGTGATTAACCTTATCACACGGAAAACTCACTGCACCAGAGAAGGGAAAATGTTCCCTGTCTAACTCCATCACACGTCTTGCTCACGGCTTGCTACGTTTGGCTAAGCCCTCCCTGAGATCACTTCCAACTGGCCACGTTCTTCACAACTCTGCCATGCCCATCCCCTCTGTTTTCTGCAAGTGAAGTGGTTCGAGGTTTGCTCAGTCAGTTCAACTGCGAGCAAGGATATTGGGGGGATGGACGACGAGTGGCACAACCAGTCCAAACACCGGGGATTCCGCCTGTGAGCAGCCAGCCACTCCAGCCTCAAGGAAAGGGCTAAGCCAGGTATTTAGGTAGTCCCCTTTTCCCTGAAACTGCCTGTCACGAGGGAAGAGCAGGAGGACTCTGCCTAAGCCCACTCAGAGCCAACAGATTTGTGTCCTGGCTGCAGACCCCCACCCTGCGCTCCCGGACGCCGCAACCTGCGCACGCTACCGGCGAGAGAGGCCCAACAGGTTAAGGATGGTGAGCAAGCAACTTGCCGCTGTGAGAGGCTCCACCGAAGAAATGTGTCCCCCTCCTCTCTTGGCACTCTGCAGGGAAGAGTGAACTTTTGTCTCTCTTCTTCCCTACCCTAAAAGCCCCGATCTTGTCGCACGACTGAGCAGATATGACTGAATTGGCTCTGATGGTGGGTTTTAGTTGCCCTGCAATATTTAAGCTCCGAGCCAGACGGCTTTATGAAGTGAGTGACAGTCAGTGACGTGGGGAACAATAGGGAGAAAAAAAAATAGAGAGAGAGGCAGAGACACAGAGAGGAGAGTCCACTGGACATGAAAAAGCAGAGGGGGGAGAGGAACAGGCGGCAGGCAGCGAAAACCTAATACATGTATAAATGGGAGTTTGCTCAGTTAAGCAGGGACCAAAGCATCTCTGCAATTCCACTGTGGTTCAGCACAGCTCTGTGTGTGTCCACACTCGCTGGTCTTTAGGTGTTGTGGTGTGGCAGGTGAAAAGTGGACACCAACATCTCTGATAGTGGCAGCATTAATTGAATTAATTTGTTGCCCTACACCCAGCTCTGACAGACAAGTTGCATTACTGATTTTCAGGCAGGTACTGAAGTACTGGGTTTATATTTGGGACTGTCAGATACTTTGGTCTGCTCTTTAACATCTTTTACCTGGAAAAAGCAGCAGAATGGGAAAACAAGATTATCAGTCAATATTAATCAAAGCTGAGAAACACTGATTTTACAACCTCACCCCTCAGTGTCTTAGCTCTGCTTAGTTTTTCCTCCAAATGCATCTTGCATGTGCACATGCATCAAGAATGTCTAAACCAAACTGTTTTGTTAGGGAGCATAGCTGAATTCCAGCAGCCCAGCACACAGGAATGCTACCCTAGGCACACTTGTCTACCACCAGCCACCTGCAAAAATGCTGGAGAGGTCGCAGAAGAGAGGAACCACAGGCTCAGTAATGCATCCACAAGTACAACTGAATGCCCTGAGAGCTTTAATTAAAAGTCAAAGGCTGTAACCTTACTCTGAGGTATGGTTTTTGTAGTCTTTCTGGAGGCATTGCTCAGAATGTGCTCTGGGTGCTCAGCTCTGAAGAAAAAGAGGATTACTGGAAGCAAGATTTGCTAAGCAGTGATACAGATGCCAGGCTCATAAAGTGATGAAGCAGCAAGTAGCTCTCCTCTCTCTTTATGCAAACTCAGCACTGAAATTAATTTCCCAGAATGGCATTGGGAGACACTCAGTCTCCAGAAATGCTGTCATTTGAATGAGATCCTAAAACACGAGGGCCACAAAATTTTGTACCTTCAAACCAACGGTTTCGGGCCACTCTTCTGTGTTTCTGGGCATTTGTATCCATGTAAGTTCAGAGCTTCATCTCAGCAGTTGTCTTCCCAAACGGCTTTTAGGCTGATCTGCAGAGCCCCAAGGTCCAAAGCGCAACTGGAGGCAGAGATGATGTTTTTCAAACTGGATTTCAAAAGAGCTAAAGCGTAAGTGAGAGATGGAAAAGAATCATATCTTGCAAGAGGATCCAGTCTGGAGACACAAAAGAAAAATCACCCTCAATGCATGTAGTTGGACTGAAAGTCATATTTTGAACACCTTAAGAAATCACTCTCTTAAACAGGGAAGCAATAGCAGAACATTTTTTAGCCCATGCTACATGAAGCATGGGAACAGCCTTCCTGGAGAGAGGACACACTGGAGAATTCACAAGTCCAAAGAACATGAAGTGAATAAGAAAAGGTGTGGTTGGATCAATGAGAGGAGTAAGGACAGTGAGGAGGAGAAAGCAACACCTCTGTTGTTTTGTTTTGCTATATACTTCTGAAATAAATGAGCATCAAAACATGAGTGAGTGGTCATCACTGCCACCCTCAGCCCCTCTCTGGGAAGCAGTAAGAGAGGGAGGACTGAACAGTTCCACCAGCATCCATCCACTTTCAGAGTGCCCTGAGGCTGGTGCAGCACAGAGGGCAGGTGGTTCAGGTGTTAAACTGCCCATTCCTTTTCAGACCAAAACTGTCTTTTTGGAAAACTCAGCTGTAGTTGAATGTGCACATCCCTTTCTAGGCCTTTTCTCTCTAATATAATGAGCCAAACCCCAAATCTGGTCTGTAACTACATGGCTGTAGCCCATCTCTAAATTACATCCAGCTACTGTCAGAGACCTTTCCCATTAACCTTCTATCTGTCTTTTGCTAACAATTTCCAAATATCAAACATTGTCTGACAAGTTGCAGAACAGCTTGCAATATGCAACTGATGCCGAAATTATATTCAAGTCTGTGATTATTTGGTCTGTGTTACCTTCATCCAAATGATCAGCCTGACTTTCTTTGGTATCACAGAGTGCAGAGCCTTTAGCATGGGGCACACCCAGTTTGCAGGACATTTCTGGTTTGTGGAAAACCACGGAGTCCCTTCATCTGGAGGCTTTTTACAAAGGCACCACTGAGCTCTGGCTCAGATTCTCCAGCTCACTAGGGCCTCCTCCCTCTGAAGAAAAGGGTCTAAATGAAAATTAAGCTGGGCAGTGAGGAATTCCTCTTGTTCTGGGGCTATGCAGGGAAGTGGTTGTTTGAGATGGGCATGAAGAGGAGAAGACAGAGCATGAGAAGAGCAAGAAGGAAACTTGATTCTCTTAGGCATCAGGGTAATGTTGGAAGTCAGAGCTACCTTTGTAGCATGAAAGCAGTGGCTGTGAAAGAAAGGAGTAGAGAGCATAAAAGCAAAGGTCGAGAAGACTGGACCTCACATGCAGCATGTGACAATCACTGAGTCTGCAGAAGAATTGCAGCACTGACAGTGCCAGACTGAGAAGGGCAAACACTGTCAGCCCGTGTAGCTAGCTTGGTATTTACGCTCTCATTAATTTATGGTCTCTCTACAGCAACCTGTAGATGTGCTGAGTACTTTCATCCTCAAAAACCACTGCTAAAAATAGTAGCAGCTAGTGAAAGTAACACTCCACTGTTAATTCACAGTGGCTTTTCCTTGCCTCTGGGATTTTTCTTGCCTTCAAAGAATCACGGGCATCTCCTGCACTTTTAAAATACTATTTTCTTTGGAAAGAAGTTTGCTTCATTGCTGACTTCTCAACCTTTGGCTGCTTTGAGGCTGGTGACTGAGCTTCTCTCCCTGGCACCACTGAGTCTGTGAAGTCTCCACTGCAACTCAGCCTTTTGCTCAGAGACTACGAGGTCACTTGGGGAATGTGGGATTTTTTTATTCCAAGCGGATTTCCAACACAGACATGATGTCAGGGCAAGGCAGGGCCATGCTATTGAACAGCTCTGTTCATGCATGATAGCAGATTGTGCAATTATATAGCGCACAACCCTGGATAACGATACCCCTCCCTCAAACAAAGTTATCTTCTGGGGATCTGCTTAGCTAGGAAGTGGCACACGCTTCCTGTTCTTCTGCTGAACACACAGACCTCTCACTCGTGGCTGAGGCTGGACACTGGGCACATTCAGCCTCCCTGCAAGAAGCTGGGACCCTCACCCAGCTCTCTGGTAACACGTGTCCTTGTCCATCCCAGAGCCAAAGTGATCTATCCTCTGATCACCAGGATCACTCTCCCAGATTTTATCAGCTCTCTGCCACCTACTGGTCTCAGAAATCATCTAAGGGTAGCCAGCCCTGGACAAATATTTAAGCAGCCCTTACCATGTCCCTGCAAGCCTGGCAAATGTCACTGCCTACTACATTTTTAGGGCCAGGCTCCCAGGTTTTTCCAGGACTCTCTCCAGGCAGTGGTGGATGTGAGTTGCTGGGGAATGTATTTTGCAAGGGAGCTGCAAGCAATCCATAAAGGAAAGAGAGGGAGGAAGATAAGGAGGAAGAAAATTGGGGAAAGTATGTAACAGGAAGGGCAGGAATGCAGAAGAGGTGAAGATAGGGCTGGGTTGTGCTGAGCCTCAAGTGGAGGGTGAATACTTATGGGAAACATGTTTTTAATTTAAGGGATGGAACCAAACTAGACAATTAATAAAGATAAGCAGGGCAAAAGTGGAATGTCTTTCAGTATCTGTTAAATGCAGTTCTTCTCTGAAAATTACTGTTCTAGGAGGACCTGGGGAATTACAGGCCAGTCAGCCTAACTGTGATACCTAGAGAGATACTGGAACCAATTATGAAACAATCAATTTATAAGCAGCTAAAGGACAATATGCTGATAAGAAACAACCAGCAGGGAATTCTGAAGAACAAATCATGTCAAACCAAGCTAATTTCCTTCTTTGACTAACAGGCCTGGTAGATGAGGAGGAAACAGTAGGTGTAAAATACTTTGACTTCGGTGGACACTGAGAAAATATCTAGATTACAGGCTCCCAGGGCAGCATGCAAAGTCACCGTGCAGAGGGCACAAAGGCTGAAGTACCATAATCAAGGGTAATTACCAGGGCTTTACTTTTCCAGCTGGGAGCATTGTCTCCCTGAAGTTCTGCCTCCATGGCTGCTCAGTATTTCCTTGAGTGCCTTGGACAACAGACTAGAGGACAAAACGGAGAGGATGACAGCTGGGCTGGGGGTCAGCAGTCCCTCCTGAGGGCAGGAGGCTGAAGTGATTGGAATTTGAGAGGAATGTGAGACACCGGGGAGCTGGGCTGCCTCTGCAGAGGTGACTGCACCAAGATCCAGCTCAGGAGAGGTGGCTGCACAGACACCAGGTGCTGCTCCAAACTAAATTGTGACCAGTCCAGCAGGGAGAGCTGGGGTGGGACCCAAGGTGTGTCTGTTAAGGGAGATCCCCAGATCTTTGTCCTCCCAGAAGAGGACAGACCTCGTTCTGAGGTGCTTTAATGCGGGTTTTGTGTGTAAGGCAACGGAAGCAATTATTTTGTGCATTCACTTGATACTGCTGAGCTCCCAGCAGGAACAGTGTGTCCACTCCCAGGCACTACATTTTACAGGAGATGCAGACAAGCTGGAGAAAGTCCAAAACAGAACAGCAAAATGATAAGAGAGGTGAAAAAAACCCAAAAAAAACCCACAAAACAACAAACCATGACTTACAAGGAATGGATAAAATAATTGAGTTTGTTTTCTCTAGGAAAAGAACAATGGGAGGGGAGGCACGATAACAGTCTTCCAGCACATAAACATTTGTTATAATGGGTGGAGAGACTAAACAGTTGTCCCCTACATTCACCAAAAGTAGAAGAGGAAATAATCAGCTTAATTTGCAATAAAAATGATATAGCTAAACATTAGAAAATCACTTTGCAATGGCAAGAATAGCAAAGCACGGCAGCACACTGCTTGGGGAGGCTGTAGAATCACAGGAGGTTTTTATGAAGAGGTAAACAAACATCTGTTAAGGATGATCTTACCTCATAAGCAGAAAAACAAGCAGGGGGAGAGGGAGGCTTTCTGAGGTCTTTGGCTGTATGGTTTTGGGTAGGGCCAAAGACCTTAAGGAATCTCAGAGAAATATTTTCAGTTGAAAAAAAATAACAGAACAAAACAAATTAGTATCTTTCCACCAGTGCTGAAAACCCAGCCTGGGCACTGCTGGTCTACACCAGCCAGTGCAATGCTGACCTGGGGGGACACAGCTCTGGCTGTGCCAGCAGGGAATTGCACTTGAGTTAATGATCCCCTCTGGAGTGGGATTAATTAGCCGGGGCCGTGTGAAGCACGGCGGTGCTGCACTGCTCTCCCCGGGTGTGCCCACGCTGCCCTGCCAGGAGAACTGACCCCGGGGCACCTTCAGGCGAGCCACCAGCCATGGCTCTGACCGTGCCGCACATTTACAGGTGTTCGCTCACCGCAACTCCATTTCAAGCGATTTGCTCTGATCTCTGGCCCAGCCCAGCCAGGGCCTTTCCCGGAGGTGCCGATTTTACCCGCGGGCGGCAGGAGGGAGGGCCGGGCACCTCGTCCCGGTGCGATTCCCGGAGCAGCAGCGGGAGCAGCCCGGGCCGCTAGCGGGCACTGCCTTCTCATCCTTTCAGCCGGGGATGGATGCTGCGGGTGACAGACAGACAGACAGACAGACAGACAGCGCCACGGGCACGCTCTGCCTTCTCCGGGCTGCTCCCGACCCTGCTCGTCACTCATTGCTTACACTTCTTCTGCAGAGACAAAACCAAGCACGGCAAACACCGGGGAGCTGTGGTGATGCTATTCTGGATACGGGTTTTTACAGTGCTTTTATACAGTGGTTAAACAGGTGGAGTTAGACTGACGTGAAGATCGTGTTGCTGCCTCTAATTTTACCTATAGACTCAGTTTATAAACTTAGTTTCCAAATTACCTTTTTTACTAGCAAAAATCGGTATTTTCACCTGAACCTGCACCCCTTTTCCAGCAAATACTTCACAGCTACACCAGCTGACCTGCATGATTTTCCCTTTAACGAGAATAACATGGTTAATAATAGAAACTTCACTAAATGTATATCAATATTTAAAATTCATTAAAAGTACAAAGAACTAATAAAGCAAAAAAGATGAATTCTCGTGTGTCAAAGGTAGGTGCTGTGCTACTGAGCAGCAGCAGCCAGGAAGAGAAGAGTACTTCTTTAGACACATAGATTTCGTGGATTAGCATAATTTCACTTAAATCCTGACCAGACTATTTCCAGAAGCACAGACCTTTACAAGAGTGTGTTGGTTAGAAATTCTAAGTTCTTAGAGCATCTGCAATGGCATTTCTGAAGAGCAGCACTGGGACAGGGCCCAGAGCTCATAGGCAAATTATTAAACATGCATTATGCAGCCATCATATACAAAATGCCTTTCCCTAGGTCCCCACACAACCTCCTCTTACCTGTCCCTTTCTCTGCCTCCTGCCTAAAACTTTCCCCCTGGTCACAGAGGTGGAGCCCATCACTGGAAGATATAAAAACACAGGCATGCTGAATACTTAAATGATCCGTGGACTCAAATTTCTCCCAGCAAATATTCGAGGTTATGGCCCTCCCACCAGCGCTGAGATCCTCAGGAGAGGAGCAGAGGAACTGCTATCAGGAGTTGTGGGCTATCAGGCCAGTCAGGGAACGTGTTGCTTACAGCTGGTCTGGGCTATGTGAAGTGGATCCAGGGAAAGCAGTGACAAGTACCTGATAATACTTCTGCTAATAATTAATTGCTCCAGGCCTGCCAGTAAAAGAGGAGCTAATAATATCTCCCAGCCTCTTGAGGGGATCTCCATATGTTTGTTTTATCAAGACTTTTTGTACAATCTCTTAACATTCCCAGGCACGAGGAGCTGGAAGGGACAAAGCTCCTGAAAGATGGGAACAGGTCTGCATGGCTGGAAGCATCCCGTGGTACCTCACTGTCCATGGAGGGGTTTTGCCTTCCAGTTTTTGATGTGGGCTCATTCCCTACTCCCTTCTCACTTCTTCTGGGCTCTTCTCACACCACCAAGGCCTGCCTTGCTGAGTGGCAGGCTCAGGGCTCTCAGGAACGTTGTCACCACCCACTCTCCACCTTTATCTCCCTGCCTTCATTTCCACACCATGGAATGACACAGTGGAGGTGCGCTCTGCATGCAAGGTGTGAAGGTGACCCAGGAGAGCTCACCAGCAGCCCAGGGCAGGGATGGGGATGGCAAAGCAGGCCATGATCTGTTCTTCCCATCCCAAAAGATGTGCATACCTGCTGTGCACTTTGGCTGACCTCAGCTTCCCATTTCCCACAGCAGAGCGTGTTCCCAGCTTCTCTGGGGAGGACATCCGTGGGGATGGTTCCTGTTTCCCTGCCCTCTCAGTCTTCCTGAGCCTGATATGATTGTTTCTTTGGGCACAGTGTGAAAGATGCCAGCAAGGAACGGAAGCCTCTCATGCCTCAGCAATTCATTAAGAAGTAAAGGAGGTTATTGAACTTGGAAGCTGTTGAGCCAATCATTCTCTTTTCCTGATCGAGAAGACAACCTGTCCATAGATACATCATTCATCCAGAGGTGTTCAGTATTCACTCAGACAATTTGGCTTCAAACTAATAAACAGCCAGATGGAAGGAGTCAAGGATCATCTGTGTACAGACCTGCCAGAAAATATAGGTGGGAGAGCCAAAGGGCTTATCCAGTTTGGAGAGGACTGGAGAGGTTTTTTTCTTCATTATTTCCAGCAAACTTCAATCCCTTGCAGCCCTTCACTGCCCAGTGAATATGACATTCTTAGGAAGAAAATGGTTTAAAGCATATAGGGATCCTTTTAAAAGAAGCATTAAGACTCTCTGGGGGTCCCCTGTCCTGTGTGAAACCTGGCAGAAATTTCAGGAGCTCCTTCTAAATCCCACCTTGGCAACTGCTGAATACTCTCCCACGTGCCCTGTGCTACGAGACCCCATTCTTGCCCAATTGATAAACACCATCCCAGTGAATGCAGCTATTACAGGTAGTTCCTCAGCAAAACATAGGCAGGTTTTTAATGGGGTGTGTCTCTCCAGTCCCCAAAGCTCTGAAGCAAGGACATGAGCTCTAATATTTCTGTTTGCCCCTCCTGTTCACCCCCCCCCAGGGTGCAGAAGGCTTGGTGGGTTTCTACTGCCCCTGAGCAGTGCTGGGTTTATGCAGCTGCAGCCCTGACTCTGCCTTTCAAAAGCATGCCCTCCTTTACAGGAGCACAGTACAGAAGTCACAATATTCCAGTACATCCTCTTCAGCTGCATACAGTTGTGGCATTCCTTTACAGTTTATATTCATCAAGGCTTTGCCTGCCCAGGGGACTACAGCTGTAAGACATTGGAATAAATGCTGGCATGGTTTGTAAGACCATATTAAAATCAATAGGGATAGCCCTAAGACAGACTGAGTGGAGCAAAAACAAAAGTACTTGCTAGCTTGTTTGTGACTTTGAATCACGGTTTCCTAGCTATCAGTATTCAAAATTTGTGAGTTGGTGCTCCAGTAACAGGATTGATGATTTGGATGGATAACCGAGAAACACCAGAATATGGTAACCAGTGGCAGCACTGGTTACTTGAGCACTCACCAAAGAAAAAGCTTAAGTTATTGCTCAGTTCAATGCATGGTGATGTTGCTGCCTCAATAAACAGCCTTGGGGATTCTAAAATGTTGTTAACAGCTTCCTCATTTGGCAGACTTTAAATCCAAATTGAACAAAACTTGTATTTCCCTTATCAGGATGGGTAAAGTGATGGCAGAAATGAGAGGCTGGTAGCAAGTTCACTGATCCCCAGGTTGCTGCACTCTTACATGAAAGCAGAAGAAAAGTCCAAACTGGTAATGCAATGCTTTAAAAGAGATGTTGCTTTAAAAAGTCCTGTCTCCCAGCCCTGAAGAGAATTCTGGGCTAAATAAACACAAAGAAAGTATTTAAATACAAAAATATAAATAATCACTAGCAACTGCTTAAAAATCGTTTATGAGGCACCAAAAATACAAAACTCTCCAGTAAAGAAAGAATAGTGCAACTGAAAAAAACACAACCTGATGTAAAATTGAAATGAGGCAGCTTTAAGTAAGTGAAGTAGAACACATGTAACAAATAGTATGAGAAAAGCTGAATATAAATTAGAAGATAAGAATTATAAAAAATATGATGGAGGTGAAAGGAGGGGGGGGAAAGACTGACAAAGGCATTTTTTAAAAAATAAATTAAGACCAGAATGAGTCTGACTCATAGTATTGATCTGTTATCAGATGGAAATCTTAGATTATTCAATAACAATGCAGAGAACAACAAAAGAAATCAATAAATACTCCTATCCTACTGCTGAGAGGAAAGAAAGTAGTTGATGAAGACCTTGTTAATGACATGTCTATTCTGGTGGTGTCTCAGAGGAGTTAAATACCACCTACTAAAATCAGGCATTTTAAGTCACCAGGACTAGGTACCTTGCACTGGAAATTTCTGACTTTCTTTAGTTTGGGTTTTTTTTTTCATAAGCTACATACATAATTCCATGATTATGTTGATCTGTACTTCTTGGTGCAATGGGTAAGTCCTGGAGGAGAAGAAGAAACCCCATAGTCTGGCATTTTGTAAAGACTATGTAGAAGGGCATCATTATTTTATAATTGTCTCATAATTAATCACAGGTAACTACAGACCTGTGACAGGATCTCAGACCTGAACTAAATAATGAAGTGGCTAACAAAGAACACAGGGAAATAAAAAGAGGGAAATATGACTAGGGGCAACCAACACGAGTTTATAGAAAATTCACCCCCACTGAACTGTGTTCCTACTTTTCTCTGAGGAAATTGCATGTACAATTGTTAAATATAACAAAGCTGGTACAATATACTTGAGATCCTGGAAGACAGTTTCCCTTCTATCACGTGGCACTATGATTAAAGGACTTGCTTGGCATAAAAATAAGACAGCAGTCATTAAACAGACTATAAATGACCTATCAGACTGGTTCCAAAACACAATTGAGAACTAGAAGTGATTGGGGTTTCCTTGTAATATGTTTGTACCAAGATCCTGGAGGATGTTTGGCATCAGGATATTTTTAGTCAATAACCTGGAAGAAAACATCAAACACTTTACAAAAGTCACCAAGTCCTGGAGAGGGGTGGCTCATGAAAAAGGGGACTGCTGATCAAGAGCACACCTGTTGGCTCCGAGGGCTGGACAAACACAGACTGGGTTTGCTTTAGCACAGGGAAGGGAAGGTCAGTTCCTGCCCTTCTGCAGGGAGACCAGCTGTAGCTCTGCTGTGGAGAACTTTGTCCCAGGAAGCAGTGACTTCCTGTAGGGCTCTGAGCTCAGGGTAGCTGAGGAGCTGCATGTGAACTCCCACTGCACATCTTAGAGCTGACATGTAGGGCCAAGGTGGATACACCTCAGTCCTGCCTGGTTATCCTCCCATTTTCCTGGAAGCCCTCTGCTGTCAAAAGCTCCCGTTACGTGTTCTCCATGACCCCTAAATCATCAAAATAGAAAAAGAGGGCTTATTTTTGGGTTAAAAAGCCAGCTTATTTAATGACTACCAGCCAGCTTGAATGAAGAAGGTGTCAAGGTATCCCCCAGAAGTGTCTTCTTACCTTGTACTGATCACATGAGATTGCAGATCTACACGTGGGCTGCTGGGATGTAATTTTAAGGGCTCAAATCTGCTCATCTCCAGTCCACCTCCCAAAAATAATTTATGATTTGTGAGGTGGCCCAGAAAGCAGAGTCACAAGTGGTGAAGTGCTGCATCATCCTGAGGATTCTTACAAAGCAGGAGGGTGCCAGCAACCTCCTGTTTGGTACTGCAGCATTTCAGCTCCATTGGGGCACAGACACCACTCCTGGAGAGCTTTTGATGAACCTACAAGGACTTCTGAACAACCTGGAGACAGACACTTGCATGAACAAGTGCCTTGCATCTCCCTGATGCCAAAGACCAGTCAATGACAAGTCTCACATGTCAAACCACTACATTTTTCTGCAAATTACTCCAGTGCTGTTGCATTCTTTGAATGTCAAAGCACAGAAAACATGGATGTCTTCGAAACATCAGTCCTGGGAAAACCAAGTCTGCCAAAGAATTTAAGGAAAGGTTCTTTGTTTAAGGAAAGGATGCCCGAGCTTGTCTGGGCAGAAAGGTCTCATTCACGGAACAACAGAACAAAATAAACAATATAAGGTTTCTCCTAATGTGGGGAAAAGGGCAGGCTGAGGCTGGGACTTCTAGAGGCAGCATTTAATCTACAATGTGCCCTTAGAGAGAAGATAGAGCTTCTCTAGACTGCCATGAAAGGAGATCTGTGAAACTGCCAAGAGATTCTGATGATCCAGGCTCAACTCACCCTTTTAGGCAAGGTATTTAACAGGGACAAAAGTAAAGATGGTTGCAGGCAAGACCACTCATCCCTGACCCATGGAAACCACTGCTGTAGGCTGGACCTGAGCCCTGAAGGACTGCATTCATTTATCCTGGAGGTTTCAACAGCTGTGTGTTTGCCACAGAGAGGGGAATGGGCTTCTTGGGAAGGATTTCCATGGGGCAGCAAAGTCCCCAGGCAGCAGGGACAGAGTGCTCTTAATGACTCATTACCTTGGCTGTTTTGCACAGCCATAAACCTTGGATAAGGAAAGAGCCAGAGAGGGGTGGGGTAGAGCTGAGGTCCCTGCTTCAGGCCCTGACAAAACCTTTCACCTTTACTCCTCACAACCAGATCTCCACCTGGGTGGCAGAAGTCATCCACGAGCACAGCCAGTGCTGGCACCACTGGAAACAAAACCACGGAACGGGGCCGTGGCATATTTCTGGCAAGAGCCATCGAGGCCAGAAGCTGTGAGGCCTGGGGAGAAAGTCTCCTGGGGCTCCCTGTGGGAGCACAGCCGTGCTGACCATGTGCTGGCTCGCAGTGATAACATTGTGTGCCGAGGCTGGCACGCAGTCCAGGTGAAGTCACCATGAGGAAAAAGCTTCCCACCCCGCACGGCCTCGGCGCTCACATCCACAGATCCTCGCACGCCCCACCCAGCCAGCCCTGCTGCCCTGCCTGCCTTTCCTCTGCTGCCCTGGGCCAGGGCTGGCTCACAAGTGGCCATTGTGTGTCCTAGGGAGCTCTGTTACTGTTACAGCAAGGACCTGGCCATGCTGGCTCTGTGCAAAGGCTCAGAGCCTCTGCTGGCACCTCTTGATGCTGTCCCAGCCTCCACCTGCATCAGCACCCATCCTTGTCCTGCTCTCAGACCTCATTTCTAATGGCACCTCAGATTCTTCCACAGGCACAGACTTGGCCTCTGACCAAGTTTAAGTCTGTGGGGAGTAAGGTAAGAAGTAAAGCAAAACCTGGCATCATAGCTTTTCCACAAAACAACAAAAAAAATTTAAGATGTTCATTGAGGTAGCAGAAAGAGAAACTCATTCTAGTTTGGCTAAGAAATACAAGAGAGTTTGAAATGGACGATGGAGCCATAGATGATGGTATGTAAGAGGAATGCCTTGATTTGGCTAGAAGGGAATTAAAGCACCATTGATATGTGACAATTAGTGATCACTGACACCTCGCTGGACACTAATGAAGCTTCATTTACTTTGGGATATCAGTGCAACCTTGTCCAATAAAAAGGTGAACCAAACACTGGTGAGTGTTTGCACAGGGCAGGGTGAAAAGGAGCAATGCCTGGGCTGAGAGGGCATGCCTTTGGCTCTTGCCCTGAGGTCCCAGTTCTCAACCCCAGACTGCCAACAGCTATGAGCCAACATCTGACTGTAATGCCAGAAAGAAGTGGCACAATTACCCAGACCCAAATCTTCACAAACTTGCTTCAGAAAACTCAGCAGAAATCCTTCCCATCTCTACAAGGGTCCATTTTCTGACAAAAAATCCAGCCACAACTTTAAAGCCTTGTGGGAAGGATCCTCCAAAAGCCTCACTGTTTTTCTAGTGGTTAATTACAGGTGATGTTAAAAATAGTGCTTTTTCTCATATCATTTTTAGGGGGTTTTTTTTCATCCAGTTTCATATTCCTGCTTTTGGGTCTTGGTGCCCCTCAGTTTGCTAGACCATAGGAAATCTGTTCTCCTTGTAGGTATATCTAGACACTGAAAAAAGCTAGCCTTCAGCTTTCCCTTTTCACTCCACCTCTTCATCCTCTTTTACTGGAAGGCACTCTTCCAATTCTTTAACACCCTCAGGCGTTGTCCCTGAAACCTCTTCCATCCAGGAATTACCAACAAAAGCACTAAACAGAGAACATGGGAAGTGACATGTTAGTGCTAAATCACACACACACACACACTCAGCCCTTCCTAGAACCATTCAGTTTGAGGTTATTTACTGAAATCTATGCCAGTTCCCCCAGCTACAGCATCCTCCTGGAATTCTGCAGTCAGCCAGGGAGCTGCACCAGCCCCCACTCCTTCCCGAGACAAACTTGCCAACTGATAAATGTAGCCTGTATTCCTTATTCTTTGACATGTGACTTACAGCAGCTCGTGTTATGCTTGGCCCCATCTTTCTGAGTCATCCAGACTATTGCAGTAATGTGGGGTTTTCTGGTTTGTGGATGGGATTTTTTTTTTTTTTTTTGCAGATCACTGATTTTTGAGTCATTCCTACTGATCAGTTACTATCTTGCTGTCTTGCTCAATAGCATTCAGCCACAAATTACCAACTTTCCAATGTTTACTCCTCCTTACAACTACACATCTCCACCCATTTGGAGGACTAATGGGTTTCCTGTAAAGTCCTAACATCTGCATTGCAAAAAACCCAGCAACAACAGACCCCTCTAGAAGCATTGCAGCAGCACCATCTATTCCTGGGCCAGCCCACCTCGTGTGATTTGATTATAAGAGCTTTAAGCAAAGTCAACATTTGATGAGAGTTTCTGTAGAGCCTGCCACAAACAGGCCCCTAAGGAAGAAAGTCTTCCCCCCTCTGGCTGGGACAAAAACAAGCTTAAGCACACTCTCAGCTCCATCCTGTGTCAGAAAAGCCAGTCCCAATGCACACTGAAATACAAGATTTCCACAAGACTGGGCACTAGGAAGATGCATGACCTGCAAGAGGGGAGGTGAACAGGAGGTTAGACAGTCACAGTTTGCTTTATACTGCTGTAAACCCAAACCTCTTCTCACATCATCTTTTCAGTTGTTAAATACACAAATATGGGATTGCATTCCCATGCCTGCTTGCCTCAGGGGCAGTACACAAATTACAAATAAGCAAATGTATGGATTCCTTGACTTCCAAGGGATTTTTTAAGATTAACTACTTAACCCTTAATTATACCAACACTAGCTGGCTAATGAATAAGGTGAGGCAACACCCTTGGCTGGTAAAATTCACAATGAAGAAAAAGGAATTTCATCCCAGGGAGGAAAAGGGCTCATGGACTTGGCATCTTACCATGCAGATTTCCCATCTGGGACAGGGTCACATGGTCTGTAGGTACAGGAATATCTGAAGTTTCACATTTTACTGTAGGATCACTGTACCAGAAGGTATGAAATCCCATGGTTTTGCTCTGTGTAAACAAAGGGTCCAGGTGAAACAGATCCTGTTTCACATGGTCAGGCACATCCCCACTGTCATAGCTGATGACTGTGAGAACAGCTTATCTCCTAGAAGATTTTAATTTAGCTATAAGGGACACTTCTGTTCCTGCATCATCCAAGTGGTTTGCTTTTTAGTAACTTTCACTTCAGTGCCCTGCCTGGGACCAAGTAAAACAGAGCAATGCCTTACAAATAATTCCAAAGCACCAACACCCTGCATACCCTGCACCCTGAGCAATGGCTGTGGCTGTGGTGACAGACCCATGGAGATTTTTAATGCCAAAAGCCTACAATGACAAGAACAGCCTCAGAGACTCAAGCTGCAGCACCACTGTCTTCAAGCCAGCAGGAAGGGTAAGGATAAACACAGCATCCATGACTACTGCATGTGGCACTTGCCCTGTGATCCACAAAGTAAAATACCAAATGCATTTCCTTGCTCATATCAATCTTCACATTACTTTGGGGAACACAGGCTTACTCAGAAATCTGATACAGAGGAGGCAGACCATGCTGGAGCCACAGCACTGCCCCCCAGATGAATTCAGGATCGTTATATAGGTGATAAATTCTACTCTCATTGAGAGAGCAGCAGAGCTTGGGGACCCATCATTTGTGTGCTTGCCCCCACAGAGGCCCTTAGCCCAGCTAGCTGAAAAAATACAGTGTTTCTGGAGTATATTTAATGGCTGAGCCACTTCTCCCTTGTACAAAACAATGCCAACAGTTCTCCCACCTTTGCCTAATTATTTTCTTCCTCTTTCCTGCTTTCTTTTTGTTTTGACTCCTTCCCCTTTCTGTCTCTGTCTGCTTCAGCTTGCTGGGACTTTGATTTCTTCTTTGCCCCATGACTCTGACTTCAGTACATCTTCTTGGATGATTTACACCAGTAGCACTGGGCACTTCTGTCCCCATGAGTGATGGGCTTCACCCTCCCCACAAAAGCACATCTCAGTATTATTAGACCTGTTCAGAAAAGCAGACAGCTCCTGAGTAGTGTTAGATCCTTATTGTTTCATACAGGAAGAGCCTGTTTATAGCCTGGAGCCTGCAAGGAATTTGAAATGCCTTCTCCTTCCACTTGGAGGGCAAGCAGCTGAAGAGAGCAGGAATCCTGCCTCCCCTCACAAATATCTTGGCATTCCAGATATCAGCCTTACCTTTAGATCCTGCAGCCCAGCAAATATGCTATCACATATCCCAGTGTTTACCCAGCCTATGCAATCTGATAGCCCACCTATATAGAAGGGGGTGATTAACATCTAAGAAGGGATGGGAGGCAACCTTCCACACAGCCATGATATATTTTTGGAAGGGCAAGGCAAAGCCAGAAGGTCTTACTAAACTCTTTGATCATTTAAGTTTCTGGTTACCAAATAACCACCAGTATCCTTTCCTTAAAGGCATCTATTCTTAGCTGCATGCATTCCCATCCCCACTTCTGCAACATTAGTGTCTACTCCTAAGCTACATCTTTCCTCCCAGCTACCCCATCATCCCCCAGCAGCTCCAATGACCCATTCCCCAAATGCTCTCCTTTTCCTAACTGAAAACATACCTTGCTTGCTGCACCCTTCTCTCACCTCCTACAACATCCCAACCACTTGACATGAGCAACCAGCAGGACACCGTTTGGAAACTTCCACTTCTGTGACCTCCACACAAAGAAAGCAAGAGAATCCACTTAATTCATGGATTTCTCATAGCTGCTCTCGTTCCCCTGACAGTTGTACAGCTGTTACATCCACATCTGCTCTGCTGCTAACTAGACTTGCTTTCAGCAAAGCACAGCAGGAGCTAAAGAAACAGAATTCTGGCAACATTATAATACCAGAAACGCTCCCCCACTTTCATTAACTTCATGCTCTGCTTTTTATTTTCTCTATTCCCTTTTTCTTCTCCTTCTCCTCCTCCCTTTTCTGCTGGCATGGTGAAGTTTTTCACTGGGTCAGCAGCAGACAGGAGCAGCTCAGCTTGTAGCTCACATCCCCTCACTGCTGCACAGAGAGGGGAGGTGGCTGGCACTGGGTGCCTCAAAGAGCACCAGCAAACACCAGCACCCTTTGGGGATCTCACATTGGATATCCATGGAAAAACAGTTGGTGAGGGCAGGATTTCATGAGGACATGGATATCTCACACCCATCTGTAGCACCTGTATCCATCTGAAAATGGGACTCCCCACCTTGCTGTCTTTCCTGGTCTATGTACGAAATGTGGTGGAGGGAGTGGCATAAAGCTCTCAAGAAAAAAAAAAAAAAGACAAAATTATAATAAGTTAGGCTGGTGGTGATGTGGCCCAATAAGTCTAACTAATTAGGATGTTTCACAAGAAAAAAAAAAAAAAAGGAAAAAAAAGGAGAAAAAAAATCAAAATCAACACTTTCTCCATTTGAGCCCAAGTGTCTTGGACAAAAGGCTCTGCCCTTCAGGCTGAAGCACATTCTAGAATGAAATTCACTCAAATCTGAAGTGGAAACGCCTTAAAATGTAAAAAAAAAAAAAAAAAAGAAAAGAAAAAGAAAAACCTTTATGAGATCTAGCCCTGACAGAGGGAGAGGCAGAGGGATCCCAGTGGACAGAAGCAAGAACTGGATACCATCCTCAGGCTGTTACAAAACACAGACTTTGAGGGCATCACTGACAGAGTCCAGAGACAAGGTGGCATCAGCAGCACTGGGAACCCAAGCACTGCTCTCAAAGGGCTAACAGTGGGTGCCAGGTGGCACACTGGCAACAAACACCTCAGTATTCCCTTGCCCAACTCCTAGGTGGGCAGACAATCAGTATTCATGTCAAGGGGAATTAGTTATTCACTGTTTTCAAGGTGTTGTGGTCTCAATCCTGCTTAGTATGAACAGAGCAAAAAACAATCTAAAAGACCAACAATATTGAAGTGCAGTATAACAAATTTTGAAGGCTTGGAAAAGAGGCATAAAGGAGCTTTTCAATCAGACAGTATAGACAAAAAGTCAGGTTTCAAAGGAAAAAATTGTGAGGTT